>CM024756.1:122097102-122324490 GCA_014218235.1 Colocasia esculenta
ATACTCGATTTCAGTTCACAAAGTGCCATAAGGATTCACTCTCATAAGGATTCGCTCTCACATCGATTCGCTCTCATAAGGATTCGCTCTCACATCGATTCGCTCTCATAAGATTCGCTCTCACATCGATTCGCTCTCATAACGATTCGCTCTCATAACGATTCGCTCTCATAACGATTCGCTATCATAATGATTTGCTCTCACATCGATTCGCTCTCATAACGATTCACTCTCATAACGATTTTCTCTCATAACGATTCGCTCTCATAACGATTCGCTCTCATAACGATTCGCTCTCATAAGGATTCGCTCTCATAGGATTCACTTCTATAAGGATTCGCTCTCACATGGATTCCTTTGTAAAACATGGATTCCTTTGAAAGAACATGGATTTCATAAGTGAATATGGTTTTGATCTTTTAAACATAGATTTCCTTTATATTCCAAATATTTTATGGCATCTAGAAAAGGTCAAATATTCTTGATTTGCGTAATCCTTATCTTTCTGACAGGAGATCTTTTTTTATCTTTCTAGATCTCTTCTTTCCGGCCAACAAAAAGGGGATTACTTACTACTTCTGGGTGGCAACAGGAAACATAGAGGTATGAGCCTTTTTGACAAAAACACTCTTTTAACTAAACACTTTCTCCTATGCTTGCAGACCTCGTAGACCACAAAATATCAGAAGAAAGAGAACATGAGCAATGGCTAGAACTCCAACGGATCTCCTCAACAGATTTATTTAAATTGCTCATATAAAGATGAAGTATTGCTGAAGAACACAAGAGAGCTTTCCTGAAGATTTTTCAAGAGTGTACATCCGGGAAGAACCTCAACTCCACATACATTCAAAGGAAAAGAGAGAAAGAGCCTGAGCCCAAGAAGAACCTCACTCCACATACACTCAGAAAACCTATTCACCCCCCTCTAGGTTAGCTTGCTGCCATACCTATTCACCCCCCCTCTAGGTTAGCTTCAGATTTCAGGCCCTTCTGGTACGGCAGCAAGCTAACCTAGAGGGGGGGTGAATAGGTTTTCTGAAATCTGAAACAAAACTTAAACACAGAAAATTATCACTTCAAAGTTTGGTTAGCTTAGTGTGATAAGAGTAGCACTGCGGAAGCAAGTAAGCAATCACACAAATAACACAAGGGATTTATCCTGGTTCAGCCCTTCCCACATGGAAGTCCTACATCCAGTCCCCAAGCAACCTCTTGGGATTTTACTAACCAATGGTACAGTCCCCCTCAAGGACAATACAACACCCAGCACCCCAGCTGGTCTTCTTCTCTTTCCCGGGCAAGAAGGCAACCCACTTCTCTTACAGGTAAAGAAGCCAACCTCCTGGTACAAACCCCAGTGCAGTTCTGCTAGACACAAACCCCTAGCTAGGTTCTACACTGTATACAGTCCTACAGCTGGACATAAGTCTTTCTTAGAAAAGAAAGAACAAAGCTGAGAGTTGGAATAGATGAATACCAACTAAAAGAAACTCTCAACTAAAAGACTCTCTCCCCCAGATTACAAGATGCACACAGAGAGAGTGAAGAGAGGAGAAGGAGCTTGAAGCTTGAGGGCTTCAAATGCTTGAACACTTCTTCTTGGGCTCAGGCTCTTTCTCTCTTTTCCTTTGAGTGTATGTGGAGTTGAGGTTCTTCTCGGATGTACACTCTTGAAAAATCTTCAGGAAAGCTCTCTTGTGTTCTTCAGCAATGCTTCATCTTTTATATGAGCAATTTAAATAAATCCGTTGAGGAGATCCGTTGGAGTTCTAGCCGTTGCTCATGTTCTCTTTCTTCTGATATTTTGTGGTCTACGAGGTCTGCAAGCATAGGAGAAAGTGTTTAGTTAAAAGAGTATTTCTGTTAAAAAGGCTTATACCTCTATGTTTCCTGTTGCCACCCAGATGTAGTAAGTAATTCCCTTTTTTGTTGGCAGGAAAGAAGAGATCTAGAAAGATAAAAAAAGTTCTCCTGTCAGAAAGATAGAGGATTACGCAAATCAAGAATATTTGACTTTTTCACTAGATGCCAAAAATATTTTGGAATATAAAGGAAATCTATGTTTAAAAGATCAAAACTATATTTCACTTATGAAATCCATGTTCTTACAAAGGAATCCATGTTTTACAAAGGAATCCATGTTTTACAAAGGAATCCATGTGAGAGCAAATCCTTATAGCAGTGAATCCTTATGAGAGCGAATCCTTATGAGAGCGAATCGTTATGAGAGCAAATCGTTATGAGAACGAATCGTTATGAGAGCGAATCGTTATGAGAGCAAATCGTTATGAGAGCGAATCGTTATGAGAGCGAATCGATGTGAGAGCGAATCCTTATGAGAGCGAATCGATGTGAGAGTGAATGCTTATGAGAGCGAATCCTTATGGCACTTTGTGAACTGAAATCGAAGTATATTGAATGGACATCGATTTATCGTTTTAGTGCAAATCACATGGAAATAATGTCATAAATTTATATTTATTAGAAAATTATGATATTTAATTTATTATTAGAAAAATCATGGTATTAAATATATTTAATATTCAATTAATCACATAAATTTATATTTATTAAGAAGAACATGAAATTAAATATTTTAATAATAATTAATTAAACATATATTTTGTTATCACCAAAATAAAAGGGTAAAATATGGGAGTGGTTCAACAATCTCCCCCTTTTTGGTGATGACAAAATTTATGAGAATTTTTTGACAAAAATATGTAAAGCATAGAAAATACAGAAAAATTCACAGATAATGCATACCATGCATACTCTCCCCCTTTTTGTCACAAACCAAAAAGGAAGGTTCTTACCATTGCATTCTCTCCCCTTTGTGAAAGAAATTCTTACCATTGAGGGGTTCAATAATGATTGACATAAATGAATAACTTCCCCTTAGTCTGTGCTCCCCCTGAATGAGAGATTCCACCTAAATGAAACTTGCAAATAATTGTTAGTAATAAAGACCAATTTAATTTTTGTGACTACTCTTTCTTCAGATGTGATTTGAATGAAGAGTCTGCAGTCACTCCTGCCTTGAGCATCCTTGGTTTTTGATGCTCCAAGGCTAACCTGCAAGTAAATTACTCAAAGGTAGGTACCCAAATCCTTTTGGGTCCTTGATGGTTAGATGCATGAAAATATCCTTTAGGGATCCAAACTAAGTGCCTTGTTGTGCAAGTGTTTACAGTGTGTCCTAGTTATTGCAATTAGAACAACAATGAATATAGATTGTTTTACTGTTCTTATTTTCTTTGTGCTGAGTTTTTAGAACGTGATTTCTGTAAACTTTTTCTTTTACAGGGGCCTTTTTCTAGGGCATCTTGGTTTCTTTTACAAATTTTGGTAGTGGATATTTTTCTGGAATCATGGCTTGTTTTCCTTTTTCTGGAGGTATGTATCCAAGCCCTTGTTTGTTATTTTCAGATTTTGATCCTTTTAAGCATAGGGCTAAAGATGTTTTCCCTTCAGTTAATTTTCTAACTGATTCTTTTAAATACATATTTTCTTCAGTTAGAGTTTTTAATTTTTCTTCTAACTCTAACTTCTCATTATTCTTGCTTTTCAAATCTTCATTTAAAAGATAATTTTTATCTTTACAATCTTTTAATTGTTCTTCTAGTTGCTCCAATTCGGATTTAAGATCAGAATTGGTGTTTTCCAAGCAAGTAGAGTTGTTTTTCAGATTTTTTAGTTCTTTTACAACCCCCTTATGTTTTTCATATAGTTCATTAAAGACTTCTTCTAAGTCTTCTGATTCTGACCCTGAATCTGTGCAAGAATTAAAAATGAGTTAGAATGTACCTCATCTAATCCCACCATGGGCTAGATTTACCTGCTCCTTTTCGGAATCTGAGGTTGATGATTCTGAGCTTGTGACCTCATCATTTTCCCAAGCAGCCGCCATGCCTCTTCTTTTAAATTTCTTGTGATGCTTCTTGGGCTTCTCGGTTTGACTAGTCTTCTTGAGTCTTGGACAATCCAGTCTCAGATGCCCAGGTTTTCTGCATTCATAGCAGACTGGTTCTTTCTCCTTTTTCTCCTTTCTTTGGATCCTTCTTGATCTGTTTTTCTTCTTCTTTAAAATCTTGTGAAGCTTGTACAATACTTCATCAGCATCATTATCTTCAGAATCTGCATTTTGGGAACTAGAAGAGGAAGAGGTGGAAGGAGCAGCTACAACCTTAAGAGCATCAGTACATTTCTTCTTAGATGAGCTTTCAGACAATCGCTCCATATTTATTTCATGTGCCATGAGAGAACCTATTAAATTATCAATTCACAATTTGGTTAAATCATGGGCCTCTTCAATAGCATTTACTTTAGGTGTCCATGAAATAGTTAAGGACCTAAGTATTTTTCTAACGGTTTCTTCATTAGAAAGAATTTTTCCAAGAGAATTTAAACCTACTACTATGCTTGAAATATATTATACATAGTAGTAATATTTTCATTTTGAAGCATTTTAAATTGTTCGTATTGTGAAACAAGAATATCTATCCGAGTTTGTTTCACTTTATCTGTTCCTTCATAAGTTATCTGCAGCTTATCCCATATTTCTTCGGCTGATTTACATGCAGATACTCTACTAAATTCTCTTTTGGATAAAGCACAACATAAGTAGTTCTTAGCTTTAAAGTTTAAAGATAATTTACTTTTATCTGCTGCTGTAATGGCAGTAGTGCCTGGAATAGGAGCAATAACATAATCACCTACCTCGATTACCTGCCACAGATCAAAGTCTGTGCCTCAAATGAAGCATTCCATTCTTATCTTCTAATATTGGTAGTCCTCTCCATCAAGAATGGAGGTCTGGTGACTGATTGACCTTCAGCATATCCTTGAGCTGCCATGGATCCTCTCTAAGATCGTTAGATCTTCTTGATTGATCAGAGAACCTCGCTTTGATACCACTTGTTTGCCCTTTTGGTACGACAGCAAGCTAACCTAAAGGGGGGGTGAATAGGTTTTTTGAAATCTAAAACAGAAACTTAAACACAGAAAATTATCACTTCAAAGTTTGGTTAGTTTAGTGTGATAAAGAGTAGCACTGCGGAAGCAAGTAAGCAATCACACAAATAACACAAGGGATTTATCCTGGTTCGGCCCTTCCCACATAGAAGTCCTACATCGAGTCCCCAAGCAACCTCTTGGGATTTTACTAACCAAGGGTACAGTCCCCCTCAAGGACAATACAACACCCAGCACCCCAGCTAGTCTTCTTCTCTTTCCCGGGCAAGAAGGCAACCCACTTCTCTTACAGGTAAAGAAGCCAACCTCCTGGTACAAACCCCAGTGCGGTTCTGCTAGACACAAACCCCTAGATAGGTTCTACACTGTATATAGTCCTACAGCTGGACAGAAGTCTTTCTTAGAAAAGAAAGAACAAAGCTGAGAGTTGGAACAGATGAAAACCAACTAAAAGAAACTCTCAGCTAAAAGACTCTCTCCCCCAGATTACAAGATGAACATAGAGAGAGTGAAGAGAGGAGAAGGAGCTTGAAGCTTGAGGGCTTCAGATGCTTGAACACTTCTTCTTGGGCTCAGGCTCTTTCTCTCTTTTCCTTTGAGTGTATGTGGAGTTGAGGTTCTTCCCGGATGTACACTCTTGAAAATTTTCAGGAAAGCTCTCTTGTGTTCTTCAGCAATGCTTCATCTTTTATATGAGCAATTTAAATAAATCCGTTGAGGAGATCCATTGGAGTTCTAGCCGTTGCTCATGTTCTCTTTCTTTCTTCTGATATTTTGTGGTCTACGAGGTCTGCAAGCATAGGAGAAAGTGTTTAGTTAAAAGAGTGTTTCTGTCAAAAAGGCTCATACCTCTATGTTTCCTGTTGCCACCCAGAAGTAGTAAGTAATCCCATTTTTGTTGGTAGGAAAGAAGAGATCTAGAAAGATAAAAAAAGATCTCCTGTCAGAAAGATAGAGGATTACGCAAATCAAGAATATTTGACTTTTTCACTAGATGCCAAAAAATATTTTGGAATATAAAGGAAATCTATGTTTAAAAGATCAAAACCATATTTCACTTATGAAATCTATGTTCTTTCAAAGGAATCCATGTTTTACAAAGAAATCCATGTTTTACAAAGGAATCTATGTTTTACAAAGGAATCCATGCTTTACAAAGGAATCCATGTTTTACAAAGGAATCCATGCTTTACAAAGGAATCCATGTTTTACAAAGGAATCCATGTTTTACAAAGGAATCCATGTGAGAGCGAATCCTTATAGCAGTGAATCCTTATGAGAGTGAATCCTTATGAGAGCGAATCGTTATGAGAGCGAATCGTTATGAGAACGATCGTTATGAGAGCGAATCGTTATGAGAGCAAATCGTTATGAGAGCGAATCGTTATGAGAGCGAATCGATGTGAGAGCAAATCGTTATGAGAGCGAATCGTTATGAGAGCGAATCGTTATGAGAGCGAATCGATGTGAGAGCGAATCCTTATGAGAGCGAACCGATGTGAATTCCGATATTGGGTCATCAATACATGATGTTGGATGACTCCAACATGTTTATTAAATTTATGGTCGGGTTATGTTTCCGAGTTAATAGTTTTCCGACTTAGTTTCCTAATTTAGATAATTAGTAACTATGTGATGTACACTTGGTCAATCAGATTTTTCGTTGCATAAATTTCTTCGTGGAACACTTAGGAATAATGTTTAGGGTTGGTTTATATTTTTAAAGATTTTTCCGATATGTTCTTGCACGTACGATAGTGGTACGTAAGTTCTACGATTTTGATAATGTGGAAATTATTTATTTCCATTTGTTTAAAATTTTAAATTACTAAATTTTCTGGGGTACTACACCCTCCCCCACTTAAGAGAATTTGGTCTCCAAATTCATAGATCATTAATTGGCTCTTGATAATTGTGATCCTTGAGGTTGTTTCGGATTTAATTCCTCTAACTTGTTCCGACATTCTAGCTCGTGGATAGTAGTTCATCATCTACACCTATGGCCACTAGTACTATTCTTTGGATTTCTTCTGCTCCTATTTTCTTCCATGGCTGTTATACTCCCTCTTAATCCACGAGATGCACCATGGTATAGCTACTAGATTTTTTTTTTCCAATTTCTCTTTGATCATCTCCCCCACTTAGAAATGTACTAATAAGAAAAGCATCTTAAGATCAGTCTAAGGGCTTAACAATGATACATCCTTCCAGGAGCTCTGCTTGTGTTATTGCATTCACGCGTCCTTGATGCTTTACCACTCCTTAGTTCCTTCCAACTTGGTCTTTTAGCTTGGGATAGTTCGGTATACGATGTTCATGACTCCCACATCACAGGCAAGCCTCGGCCTTCTTCCAGCACTTGTCCGCTTGGTGCCCAGGCTTGTCGCAAAATTTACAATATTGCACCGTCGTTGTTTCTTCTACTTTGACTCTTTTCTCCATGCCATAGTCCTTCCTAGTGGTTGGCCTTTGGTTGTTGTTGTAGTTGTTGTTGTTGTTGTTGTTATTGTTGTTGTTGTGGAAAGTTCAGTTGTATCGACTGCTCTTCTTTTTATAAAGGTCAGCTTTGAAATGTCTTTCCCCTAATGCCTTCCACTTTAGCCATGGTGTCTTCTACCAGCTGAGCTCTTTGGACCATCTCAGTGTAGGTTTGTTTATTGTGAGGTCCGAGCTTCTCGATAAACATGGGCCTGAGCCCATCAATGAACCTGTTAGCCTTCAATCTTTCTGTGCCCACTAGATGTGGGGCATACACCACCAAACGAGCGAACTGAGCTTCATATTTAGCCACAGACATGCTCTTTTGTTTCAGTGCGGCGAACTCCGCCCCCTTCTTTTCCCTAACACTTTCAGAGAAATACTTTCCCCAAAATATTTCCAGGAATCCGGCCCACTCCAGTTCAGCTACATTAGGTAGATGGGCCGATGTGGCCTTCCACCATGCTCGGACATCCTTAGTAAATTGAAAAGTGGCCAGTACCACCTTCTCCGTATTGGTGCATTGCATAACTTGGAAGATCCTTTCTATTTCTTCTTTCCAGTTCTCTGCTTCGTTCGGATCAGGGGATCCTGAGAAACGAGGAGGGTTCAAACTCCTAAAGTTGCGGTACAAATCACCGGCTCCATTCCTAGCAGCAGCAGCCTGATTGCTAGCCTGACCACATTTTGTAAAGCTTGAGTCAATCCAGCCACGGTTTCCTACATAGCTTGCCACTGATTGCGAGCCATTGCAGTTGGGTGTAAGATTTATGAGGTTCCTGAGAAAAGGATAGAAACTAATTAATGTCTCTAGATACATTATAAGAGTCAATGGGTAGGAGTGTTTTGTTCATTCAAACATATTTTCAGTCTCTACCCACTCTCGCCAGGTACTATATTTAATTTCCATGACCTAGGTTCCATAGATATCTCTTAATCCTGAGACATATATCCTATTTGGTTTTCCTAGGCTCTGATACCACTAAACTGTCACGTCCCGAGAATTACGTAGCGGATAATAATTCAGATAATTTTAGTCGATATTTCGAGATGTGAACAGTCGGTAAATAATGTAGCACCCCGGAAATTTTAGTTATATAAATTCAAATAAATGGAAATAAATAATTTCTATAATATCAAAGTATTTAAAACATACGTATCATTATCGTATGTGCTAAAACACATCGTAAAATTCCGTAAAAATTATAAATCAACCCCAAACATTATTAATAAATGTTTCACAAAGAAATTTGTGCCAAGAAAAATCGGATTAGTCAAGTTTAAAGTGTTTCGCGACTTATTATCATAATTCATGAATAAGTAAAAAAAAAACATTATCACACGTACTCGGATGAGTCAGAAAATTAAATAAAAATCATATACGGACTTCAAATAATATCCTCTAATGACCCATCAAAGGAATTTGGGTCAATAAAAATCATTCAGACTTGGTTTAAGAGTTATTGTGATCGATTATCCAAATTAGGAAACAAGTCGGAAAAACCGTTAACACGGAAATACGACGCAACCAAAAATTAAATAAAAGTGTTGGAGAGACTTCTAACATTATATTTTAATGACCCAATATCTTAATTGGGCCAATGGACCACATATGACCCAAAAATCAAATGAAGCAAGAAAATGCATGGAAATTCGTAACCATAAATAAGCTGAAATTGGAAAGTGGTAATTAGGGTTTAATTGGGATGCAATCTTGCACTCTTGGCAACCCAAATTCGTGCCTACCCACTCATGGAGATTGCTTGATGGCCAAGACTCTCTAATGAACGGAGAAATCTTCAAATTATGGAAAGACACAAGCCAATCCCGCAACCCTTCTTTCCTAGTTACAATAGGACTCCTAAATACCTTGGTTGCTTAAATACTCTTCACCCAAACCCTAGGGACAAGTTTACAACTTTTGGGGTCGTGTGGAGGAGCACTTGGTGGCTGGGGAGCTGTGGATCGACCACAAGAAGGACATCTTCTTCCCCCGTTCGCCTGCTGCGACCTGCACAAACCGTCCACTTGAAGTCGATCAAAGGTAGGCCAAACCTAACCCAAACCTTGCAAGGCCTATACCCTGGAAAGAGGGTCAAGTCTAAGTTCTAACTCAAGTGGAATGCCCAAATTCCATGCAGTATACACGGCGTATTAAGCGTTCTTCAAACAGTGGTCCGAACACGGGTTTTCTGGAAAATGAGACTTCATCAACCCAAACGGTAGGTTTTATCGGGACAAACCTTAACATATCCTATTTCAATGTGTAGAGCATCAAGTTAACTTTCGTTTCCCACTGGTTTCATCGAATTCCAATGAGTAGATTTTGAATTATAAGCATTTTCCCCAAGTCGCGCACTGTTAGGGATTTTCCCGTTCTTTATATGTTGCATGTGATTCAAGACCAAATTAGAGAAAACCCACAACATTAAAGTTTTTCTACTAGTTGTCCTCGTCATGTTTTATGTTGAACATTTTGTCTAAATGTCATTATGTAGAGAGTTATAAGTGTGGTATGAGGGTCGTTGCATGATACTACGTTTTTGGGTTGCACTTGGTTTTTTTACGTTGTGTTGATTTATCACACATCTCTAGGTCATTTAAAATTATTTAAAAATCATAGTCTATATCTATTTCATGTTCCCTACAACTTTCATGATGAGACTTTGGCCCTAAAAGCCCTAATTATTCCGACATCATACCTTGCAAAGTTAATCTTGCATTTAACTGTTCACAGTCTTCTATACCCCATGTTGGACTTGATTCAAGCCTGTCGAAACCACCATTATTTTCTAACTCCGATTTACTGGAAGCACCCTTTCATGTCTAGGTTGGTTTAAAACTGGTTTCGTTATTTTTCATGTACTGTACAATTTGATCTCTATTTTTGAAGCACCCTATGTCAATATAAGGCAGTCCTGGACCGCAATCTAAAAACATGTCTTTTCTCTGTCGGATTCAGGCGTAGACCCTGTGAACGCGACGGCTCGATAGGCCGCATTCTGAGGTCTTGTCGCGATAGTAAACCCATCACGTTCTGAACGTGACGAGCGCCCCGTCGCTATCTCTTTGCCTGTTCTGACTGTCTTGTCGAGTTCTTCAAATCCCCTTGTCACGTTATGTCCCGACCCCGTCGCGACCCTTACTGGGGTGCGTCGCGATCTCAGAATTTTTCATATAACCCCACTTATTTTTCTTGCAAATCTTACCGCTATATCTGAGGTCTGTTTAAATATGATTTTAGCGTGTAATTCACATGTCTTAGGTCTGATCATTGCATGATGGTTATTTTAATGGCTTAAAAGTGGTTAACCCATTTAAAAGTTTTAATTACATGAATGTTATTCTAATTGCTCCTTAAATGATATGATCCATTCATGCAACTCGTGATTTAATCTTCCTATTATTCTACCATGTTTAAAAATGATAATTTGTTATATTAAAATCTTGCAAGCCCGATTAGTTAAAGTGCATAGTTTCATGTCATGCCATCATGTTAAGTGTTTTCCGCGAGGTTAAAACCGGTGGTTTGTGGATTGAGACACGCGTACATCACTACACACTTACACATCTAGGCAGCCTTTCTTGGAAAATTGGAAACTCTCTACTGGTCAATCCGAATCGGTAGACTAGCGACCTTTTCTCCAAGACCTCCGTAAATCTCCTCTGACCATGGATTCCCACATGGCCGACGAGTTGGTTGTACCATTGAAGTTCCCTGGAGATAGCGTGCACTTCCTTTCTCTTCTTGTGCTCGTGAGTATGATTTACAATCTAGACTAAAGCCATTAATGTAAAGATTAAACTAAAGTATAAATCGTACCGTTATGCTGCCGAATTTATCTCTTGACCATTGTTATCATGAAATCATGTTCAATTTAATTATTACTTGTTCTTATCATCAACATGAACATGACGTTACACATGCTACATTTTGAAACTCTCACTAGCCATTATTAATGACTGTGGGTATCTACATTTAAAAATTGAAATGAGATGCTGATCGGGCACGGTGAGTGTCCAAGGGCTCCAGTCTAGCCCCAATGACGGAGAGTCATAAATATACTGTTAACCATGAGGTATAATGATTATTGGCATTGCATCTGCGTTGGGAGTCTTGCTTGCTTGTTGAATGATAGATACAATAACCACATACACGTGTCCTGGTGTACATTCTTGATGGATCTTTTCTTGGTGTACATTAGTGTCTACGTGCTTGATTAGTGTTACTAGATCGTGCTCGTACATTCTTGCTTACTTGCTTGCGTGATATGGCCATCCTGCATTTATTGCAATTTACATGATATCTTGTGTGCTTGTTACAAGCCTTACTCTTGACAACATATTGCTCGTTATATTCTTGCTCTATCACGATCACTCTCTCTCTCTAGCTTGTTTCATGTATCATGTTTTAATCAGTTTTATTCGTATATGCATATCATGACATTCATCGTGCTTACCTAGTTCTAAATTGTTAATCACTTATATCATTTCCCGCACATTGAGATATAAATCCTACAGGGCTAGTTTGCTCATCCCCTACTTTTACCCAATCTAGGTGACTATGACATTCAAGAGGAAGAGCAAGTCGAGGATGAGAATGAGTCCGAGTGAAGAGCGTTCCAACTATGAGTCTAGTTATAGTAGTTTGCTTTGAGTGTTAGACTCATGTAGTAGGAAGTGAGGAATAAATGTAATTACCCTTTTTATTGAATCTTAGTCCTGTAATAGTTTCCGTTTGGAATACAATGAGTTGAGATTTGAATAAAAGATTAGTTGAGTTCAATATTTGGGCCCTATGATGATGTATGTTGTTATACATTTAGTGCGTGCTAGCTAGAGGCTTATTTGCCGACTGTTCACGTCTCGAAATATCGACTCGAATTCTTCGAACTAATATTCGCTGCGTAATTCTCGGGACGTGACAAATAAGCCTCTAGCTAGCATGCACTAAGTGTATAACAATACAACATCAGAATAGGGCCCAAATAATGAACTCAATGGAAATCGTATTTAAATCTCATCTCATTGTATCAAAGGGAACTAATACAACACTTAAAAATTGTATAATAGGACTAAGACTCAAATAAAGCAAATTACATTTTATTCCTCACTTCCTACTACATTGTTCTAAGACTCAAAGCAAACTAACTAAAGATAGACACAAGTGTTGGGACGCTCATCACTCAGACGCATTCCCATCCTCGACTTGCTCCTCCTCTTGAATTTCATAGTCACCTAGAATGGTTAAAAGTAGGGAATGAGCAAACTAGCCCAGTAGGATTTACATCTCAATGTGCGGGCAATGATATAAGTGATTAGCAATTTAGAACTAGGTAAGCACGATGATTGTCATGATATGCATGTACGAATAAAACTCATTAAAACAGGATACATGAAACAAGCTAGATAGAGTGATCATGATAGAGCAAGATCTAGAACGATATAACGAGCAAGATGTTATCAATAGTGTGGCATGTAACAAGCACGCAAGATATCACTTTAAATTGCATTAAATGTAGGATGGCCATATCATGCAAGCAAGCAAGCAGAAGCACAAGCATGATCATGTAACACTAATCAAGCACGATGACACTAATGTACACCTAGGAAAGATCCACCTTGAAATGCACACTAGGACACGTGTATGTGGTTATTGTATCTAGCATTCAACACGCAAGTACTCCCAGCGCAGATGCAACACCAGTAATCATTATACCACATGGTTAACAATATATTTATGACTCTCCATCATTGAGGCTAGACTGGAGCCCTTGGACACTCGTCGTGCCCAGTCAGCATCTCACTATTTTTAAATGTAGATACCCATAGTCATTAATGGCCAATAACAAGAGTTTCAATATGAAAGCAATAGTAATGTCATGTTCAAGATGATGATGAGAACAAGTAGCAAGTAATGTGAACATGATTGCATGATAACAACAGTCAAGAGATAATTTTGGCAGCATAACGACACAATTTATACTTTAGTTCACTCTTTACATTAATGGCTTATGTCTAGATTATAAATCACACTCACGAGAACAAGACGAGAGAGAAAGTGCACGCTATCTCCAGGGAACTTCAATGGTACAACCAACTCGGTCTCCATGAGGGAATCCACAGAGTACGGAGAATTACGAAGGTCTTAGCGGAAAGGTCGCTAGTCTACCAATATGGAATGACCGATAGAGAGCTTCCAATCCCCAAGAAAGGCTTCCTAGATGTGCAAGTGTGTAGTGAATATGTGTCTCAATCCACAATCCATCGGTTTCAAACTTGCGGGAAAACAATTAACATGATAGCATGAGATGGAACTATGCAATTAACTAAACATGGTTTGCAATATTTAAGATAGCAATTAATCACTTTAACAAGCTAGAACAATGGATGATTCAATCAATAGTTTGCAAGAGTAGATCATAGCATTAATGAACAATTAGAATAGTCTTTACATTGTTATGTCTTTATCATGGGTTGCTGACTTTTAGGTCATTAGACGGAATACATGCAATGACCAGAACCAAGACATGCAAATCATGAACTCTATACCATGTAAAACAGGCCTCGGATAGGTCTTGAAATCGCGTCCTACACAGTGGACGCATTTAATAACGCAGCATATAGTCGAGAACATGACTAACTGTGAAGGATTAAAATTGTGTCGGCCTACATGGCTGCCTTTTAACTTGAATCGCGACGGGATACCCCGTCGCGTTCATGAATATCATTAAAATACCAATATAAAAATCGGCAAAAAACTTTGAGCGGGAAAACCTGTTAATTCGCATCGGGTGTTCCCGTCGTGGATTAGACCGGCGCAGAAAACCATGTGGCGTGAAGTTTCATGCGGACCGTTGACTGGTCAGACACTGAATCACATCGGAGTTCACGGTTGCGGTTTACTGACCGACGTGATACCAGGCGCTGGAATTGCGTCACCTGGACTGGACGAGGTTCAAACCCAAAACCCGAAAATGTAGGAACCAATAGCGATCCTCTTACCACACTTATATCTCTCTATCTACTAGCATTTAGGCAAAACTTTCAACATGAAACATGACGAGGACATCTAGTAGAAGTACTTTCAAGTTGAGGGTTGGATCTAATTCGGTCTCAAATCACGTGCAACACATGAAGAATGTAAAAAGCCCTAATAGTGCGCGACTCTTGGAAAATGCTTATAACTCAAGATATACTCAATGAAATTCGATGAAACCACTTGGACATGAAAGTGGACTCGATGCTCTACACATTGGTTTATTTATTAAGACTTGGCCCAAGAAAACCTACCTTCTGGGTTGAAGAACTCACATTTTTCTAGAAAACCTGTGTTCAGACCACTTGCAGTAGAAAGCTTACTGCGCCCGATCTACTGAATGGAAAATAGTCAAACCAGTGGGATTAGGAACTAAACCTGACTTTCTTTCCAGGGGTATAAGCCTTGCAAGGTTTGGTTAAGGTTTGGCCTACCTTTGGTTGACTCCAAGATGAGCTTTCTGCACAAGTTGATGCAGAACGCAGTAGGGAAGAAGCTTCGAGTTGGGGCGGTTTCCTCCTCCCTTGGGTGCTCAAGAAAAGCCTCCCACGCCACCAACAATGTGTATTTTCGGCCCCTAGGGTTTTATGGCGTGTATATATGCATCTAGTGTGTTTTAGAAGTCCCTTTGTGTGAAGGAAAGGCAATATGCGGTTCTAGCATTCCACCTTCCTTATTTTGAGGATTTCTCACCCCAATAGAGTGCGTGAGGCTTTAGGAAACCTCCCACCATGGTTAAACACGAATTTGGGTTGCCAAGAAAGGCTAATTGCCTTGGGGTTTGCCCTAATTACCCCCTTCTATTTTCAGCTTAATTAGGGTTGCAAATTTCTGGTATTTTTCTTGCTCCATTTTGTTCTTGGGCCAAAAGTGATCCATTGGCCCAATTCCAATATTGGGTCATCAATACATGATGTTGGAAGACTCTCCAACATGTTTATTTAATTTATGGTCGGGTTATATTTCTGGGTTAATAGTTTTCCGACTTAGTTTCCTAATTTGGATAATTAGTAACTATGTGATGTACACTTGGTCAATCGGATTTTTTGTTGCACAAATTTCTTCGTAGAACACTTAGGAATAATGTTTAGGGTTGATTTATAATTTTTACATAATTTTCAGATATGTTCTTGCATGTATGATAGTGGTACGTAAGTTCTACAATTTTGATAATGTGGAAATTATTTATTTCTATTTGTTTAAAATTTTAAATTACTAAATTTTCTGTGGTGCTACACCCTTGACTAGAATCGTACCTTCTGTGGCATTCTCAGCCTGCTCTATGTTCTCTCGAGCTAGTGCAAACACTCGGGCTTGGGCCCGAGCCCTTCCTGGTATCCCTGTCACAGGTGTTGCTACCGCTGGTGCTGGCGCTCCTCTCTGAGCGAACTGCTGAAGTCTTGGACAATCTTAGATCTGATGCTCGGTGCTGCCACACTTCAAACACTTCTCTGCTAGCATCCAACACTCGGTGCCGTCGTGTGCACTTCCGTAATGAGGACACATCTTCTTGTCGCTGGGCCTGAAGCTCGGAGACTGTGGTACAACTGCCTGCTGACTCGGAGCTACTGGACGCTGTGGCGACTGGTACACCACTGCCTTCTTATTGTCTTGCCTCTGGAAAGGTGGCGCTGATCTTTTTTGAGCTGCCCTCTTCTTCTAAATATACTGATCTATCTCGCTCTCCTGCCTGCACGCTACACTGAGAGCCTCATCTAAAGTGCAGTGGTCAAAAGCAACCAGCCTTGACCTAAGTGATAGTTTGAGCCCCATCACAAACTTCTTGGCCTTCCTGTGCTCATCAGCCACAATATGAGGGGCATATTTGGAAAGCTCAGCCAACCTGACCTCATACTCCAAGACAGTCATGGAGCCCTGAGTGAGAGATAGGAACTCCTGCTCCATCTTATCTTGGATGTGCTCGAGGATGAACTTGGCCCAAAATAGCCTTGCAAACTCGGCCCAAGTCACCTCAATAGCACCATCCTCGTACTTCATACGTAGCATGGAGGCCCACCAAACATCGGCTCCCTCCTGCAAATTCCAACCCATAAGCACCATCCAAACAAAATCTTAACATTACACAAGTACATATACTCTAAGTACATGTATCATGTAAGTAGCCAGGCTGACTTTGTCTTCTTCCGCACACGTTATAGCCCGGAAGATCTTCTTTACCTCCCTCATCCAGCTCTCTACGAAGAGGGGCTGACTCTCCTCCTTAAAAGAAGGCGGAGCCATCCTCTTAAACCTCTCCATGATGGACGGACCACCATGGCCATGCTCCTGAGGAACTAGAGCCTGATCCTGAGACAACAAGCAACACATGACAATTATACATTCAACAAAATAGACTACTCCCTATTTAACAACTATAACATGTGCCTGCAACTAAGCCTACAGTGCCGCCTGAGTCTGCATTGCTTGGACCAAGCCTTGCATGAACAGGCCATAGTCCATAGGTGGTGGTGGAGGGAGTACTGTAGGACCCTGGGGTGCTGAGGCCTGCTGCTCATCCCTCTCCTCATGCCTCTGCTCATCCTCCCGATCTTGAGCACCGCACCTACCACGGCTCACCATTGCCTGAAAAACCATTAACTTAGTTAGAATCTAAGTTACTTAGTCCTAACCATTTTCTTAACTATCTTTAATTCATTATTAAGTATTTTCAACATGTATGGACTATTTCTATAAAGACTTTGCAATATTGTGTAGATGATGGCTTATTTATGTACAATCTCAACATGTGGTTCTAATTCCAATCTCTGTAACGACCCTCTTTATACCCATACGATTATACCAATCCACATCGATACAAAGGGGGCTGTCATAGTGGGACATTTGCCCAACACAACACAATAGGTCGAGATATACATAAATAACAAAGAAAGTATAGCAGAAACAAAAGATATTCTTATTCCATCATCATTCACACATTCCACAGTCTATATAGTAGCAAATGTAAATAACCAATGTCCACAATTATACAAGTCCATATAATAACAATGTCCACATACTAGTAAATGAAAATTTACTCTAAACAAGTAGTCTCCACAAGCACAGCTACTCCTCTCACTCGGAGTCTCTCCTCTCTATGTCTTCCTCTAGCATGAGGACATCTGTCTCACCTATATGTTAAAGCAAGTATGAGTCTTCCAAAAAGACCCAACAAGCAACCCATTGGCACATCCTTACACATATCACATAACATGCTAATCCTTTAAACAATAAGAGAATTTGGCACATGGTTTATGTCAAATTAAACAAATACACATGAATAACCTATAACATGCTTTCTACACATGGCATTTAACTTGATTCATGGTTTCAATTTCCATTCATAACATTTCACATTTCTAAACAAGTAGATCATGGAATTAAGCACATGGTTACTAACAAACCTAGCATGATGTCTAACACTTTTCCCATGCTTTTAAACCACATATCCACATCTTTTACTTGCTATTTTAACATAAATAAAACACATTCATATGGTTGCACATCTTTTCACATGGTATCACATTAACACAACACTATAACATGGTCACATTGCACATTTACACACTTTTACACATTTAATTTGCCGTGACACATAGTCCGAACCACCATAAAGAAGGACACACATTCACATAACACATACCCATCACCTAGGCAATATAGTGACGAATCTTGGTAGCTACGCAAAACCGAGAGAAGCCCTCTCCACCCTAACCAGTGGTACTTGTCCACCTCCAGGATTTCATCCTGATGCCCACATGATATCACATACGCATTGAGCCTTCCCATAGGGACTTTTCTACAGTACGACTCCATAGCCTTCTATGGTAGCATTGTCAATTTCAGCGCATAATTCACTTATACACATTATCTCACTTAATCACACAATTAACAACATTTACACGCACTATTTAATCCATTCACATGCATATTATTCAAACATATGTACTTCAGTTTACAGAACTTAACATGATTGTTTCACAGTGTCAAATTAAGCTTAACAGTACCTAAACATGCTGCTAATCACTTGAAAAATACCTTTTCTAATCATATATGCTTAACATGGCTTAAATACCTCTTGTAACTTCAAACAGTACTTATGGATATCAAAATAGTCCCAAATTTTTACTACAAACTCTACACATAACATATACCGTATGGCTAAATTTTCAGAATTTTTGTAATAGTATGCTAATTTTAACATTTAATACAAATTACATGCAATTTTAACAAGATATTACATTTTAACATGATAGACAGTAAACAGTCGGTTATCATAGGTTTAAAACATGTAAATATAGCCCTAAGTTCATGAAAATTCTCTGTAACAATTTCTTGCATCAATTCTATTTATTCAAAATTTAATCCTGTCAAATCATGCATATTCCTTCATAACAGAAATTATACTAAATAAAAGCATAATCAGAAATTTGACAGAAATTCATGGGAGACCCTAAGACAGTACTTGAACATTCATGATTTTTACAGCATGATCAAACATCCAGAAATCTGAAAATCATAGCACAGAAATCAAGACCACAATTCTGGAAAAACAGAAGAACTTGGCGGCAAGGGTCTTGCCATCAAGGTGGGTTAATGACACAATCTGTTGCCGTTAACTCAGGAACTTGGCGGCAGCAAGGTTGCCGTCAAACTCCTGTCTGCAGAAAAGTGCAGAACGAACTCAATAAAACATAGAATTTGGGGGTCCAGGACACGATGTAAAAATCCACAAAATTACCTAAACTCTAGGGGATATCTAGGGATGATACCCCTAAGTTACTTGCCTGAATAAAAACCCCAGATATCAAATTGGGCGATGAAGCCCTCCTCGGCCAAGCCAAGAAGGTGAATCTTTCAGCCCCAAATCCGGTCCCCACGCATCCACAGATGGTCTCCTGGAGTCAAGGAAGCTTCTTCACCTCCAGATGCACCTTCCAGTCGATGAAGATTGCCAGTGAAGTCTCCCAAACGCCGGATCAAAGGTCTCAAAGGTTTGCTCTTTTTCTCTCCCAGAACCTAAAAAGCCCTAGGTGAGAAAAGTCCTCCCTTAATCGAGATCTCTAGGTTATATAGGCTAAGAGTCGGGGTAAACCTAGCATTAGGAGTCCTGACCGTTGGGGATTGGGTTTCCTAAACAAACACCGGAGAAAACGGGGCTGTTTCAGATCTGGAATCCCAAACACAGTCGAGAAGTAAACGGCCACTTTGCTGCCGTCAACTGGAAATAGGCGTCAATCGATGTTGATGTCTAGATCCTCTGGCTGCTCAATCAACGGCACACAAGTTGCCGTCAACATGCTCTTAACGTCATGTTATGTTGACGTTAACAGGGATTTCGGGCAGAACATAAAACATCACCAAACATATATGTACAACAATAATTAAATACTATATGCACAATTAAATAAATATATTATATGCACAGAAATTAACAATATTATATGCACAAAATTTGAGGGCCTTACATGTGCCCTTATGGTCGTGACCATCCTGGCCGTCGCGACAAGCTTTGTCGCGTCCCTACGACCCATCACGACATGATCTGCATGCGCTGGCCTCCGCAACCACCTCCTATTTATCCTTCATTGGCCTTATCATTATCATAAGCAACCCCCCACAACCTCTAGCCACGATTTGAGGGTCCATGGCACCTTGGGACCCTCCTAGGACTTTTCCCTCCGGATTTACTTGGCTTTTATCCTTTGTTTTGGGTCATTATCACTCAAAGACGAGGATAATCTCTCTCATCTCTATATAAGGGACACTCCACTTTCAATGGAAGGAGACCCCCGATTTTGCCACGAAGTGCTGCCAAATTTCTTCCAGACCTTTCCCTTAGCTCGTGGCTCAACCATTTCCTCCCATTTCTCTCCATCCTCTTCATCAAGCTATGATCATTCCCTCAAACATGGAGCTTGATGACTGAGGAGGCATCTTCCAGGGCTTCAGCACAACCCAAGACACTGCACCACGGCCAGGGAGTCTCCCCATTAGGGCTCCTTTTTTCTTTCCTCCACTCATTTCTCTTTCATGCATGTTATTATTTTCTTTTAGATAGGGATGCATCTTCTTTCCATTCCCACGTTTTTATATAACCCAAGGAGTTTAAAAACCATCCCCAGGTTTGTTCCCTCCATGCTCTTCCTTTTTCATTTCATTTTGGATAGATGCTTCACTTAAATATGGTCTAATAGGGTTTCTCTTGTGGTTTTCGTTGTTTTGGCAGGCATTCAAGCAAGGATAGACAAGGAGCTCTTGTCCTCTAGCCAGCTGGAGGGCAGGAAGAAGGTCTCCCTAACATTCTCCCGCGCTGAAGAGAACACGTCAGCCAGAGGCGTCGCGACATCAGAGACGCGCCCTATCTGGGCGTCGCGACAGCAAACGCATCGCGACGGGGAAACCCGTTGCGACATCAGTAAGTGCCCCGTTCTCAACTCCTATTCCTAGCACTTTAGCTTAGTTTCATTCTTATTCAAGGCAACTTGTTAGGTGGCGATCACACTTCCTTAATCGATGCAATTAACATATTAAAACATGTTGTGTGTCTCGAGGGGTGCATAACCCCGTGATTACACCTTTTGGAGATCACGGTGGGACCTTCAATGCTAGCCTCGTCGATTTTTGCTTGTTTGCTTGCCATGATGATGTGTTTATATGCTTAAATAGAACCCTGTTAGGACCATTCCTTTGTTTTATGTGTTATTTTGTTCTCAGTTCTTAACGTGACGCATCATGCGGTCGCGACCTTATCGCATTCATAAGGGCGGACGTGACCACAGGTACGAATCACCCCCCACACCCTTGTCTTTCATCCTATTCCTTTTCTGAGAATGCTATTGTGTCTCCTCCATGCTATTTTGTCATGTTTACTCGCGTTTCCCTTTGTTAGAATCCTTCTAGGGCTCGAGTTTTCCATTTATTTTCACTGTTTGTTTTCGGATCCTGTTGCGACGGCTCGGGCTGCCGTGACCCTGTCGCACCGGCGATCGAGGACGTGACTACAAGTACGCTTTGTATGTTATTGCTTTTGGTCCATGTGTCAGTTTCTGCCTGTCTAGGGAGTATTCTTGTGTTGATTACTTTCTTCCATGATTTTATTGCATTTTAGGTTAGTTTTTTTGTCCATTGTTTTCATGTGACTGTAGGCTTATGTGTTCTGTTGTTATCGCGGTCGGTCTTTCGGTCGTGATAAGGTCGCGACGGATCTATTCATCGCGACTTCAGCAGAGACCTATCAGCCACTACGTGTTAGATTAGGATAGACTTTACATGCACCCTGGTGCACATAGGCTCATGCATACATTACTTTTTTCGTGTAGATTAAGTTTCCTCCTTGGTAGTGGAGACCCTCTCACCCGCGAGCACTCATGGGCTGACCAGGGCCTGCTACCGGGGGCCTCCATAAGTCCCTGTGGCCATACGCACGTTGTGGTTGCTAGGCTAGTTGTACCCGTCATACCCCTAGTTCAGGTCATCTTACGCGTGAGTTGTGTATGTCCCCTTAGTTACATAGGAGTACTCGAGTACCTTCCTATTAGGGTCCCATTTTGGCCGAGTGCAACTTCATTAATAAATCCATTAATGGCTAAGTGCAACTCTAAAATCCTAACGATAGTCATGCCAACTTTAGTGCTTGTTTAATACACTCCCTCTTATCTTTATCTTACCATCCATTCTTGTGTGTTAGAGTCCTGGTGTTGTTTGGTAGTTGTGTCGTCTCCCCTAATTGCTTAGGGGTAGTGAATGCGTCATTGTCTAGATTTCTCGAGTTAGTCTCCTTAAACCATTGTTCTATATCATAATATGCTCTTCGGTATGGATCATTTCCATGTCCTTACTGGCGATTCTTTGCCTATTGGGCTTCTCGAGGATGTGGCCCAACCTTCCGCGGCCACCCTCACGGGGCAGATCCAGCCCCCTACCATTGTTGATGGTCAGTCTCACCCCCCTTCTCCTCCTGGGGCAGATGACCCACACGCGCAATTTAGTCAACTCCTTTCCCACCTAAGCCCTGACCAAGTTCGGGAATTTCTGGCCGCTACCAAAGGCAAGCGCCCTCTATCTCCACCCTCTCATAGTTCTGCCCAATAGGCGGCCTCCTCTGCCCCTGTTGCTTCTGCGCCACATGTACCCTCCACTGTGGCGGATCCCACTCCCCTTCTTCCATGGGCCATTCACTTCTCTGAGCCCAGTTATCTTCCGGCACGGGAGTTTTGACCCAAATCCCCTCCAATCTCTTCATTCTATCAAGCCAAACATGCTTCTTTTCCCTGTAAGAGGTCCTATTCTTTGGAGCAACACCGCTCCCTTGTTCCCACTCCCTACGCCTCGTCCCCTTCTGCCTTCCTTGCGGAGTGGACATCTATGAAGAGGGAACTTCATGACCTTCAAAGACAATTGGACCCTCGGAAGGTCGCCGATATCCCCCTCCCTTCCTTTCAACATCTCTAGGTTCCACCTCAATCAGAGCTCCCCGTCTACAGACGTTATTCTGGGGTAGGAGACCGTTATGTACACCTCAAAGATTTTGTGTATGAATCAGCTCCACATAAGTACGACCGCCACCTCATGGCGTACTTGTTTGGGAAGTCCTTAGACGGATCGGCCCTCGAATAGTTCTACTCTCTACCCCCTAAGGAAGCCGAGGATTTTCAAATTGTTCAAGAAAGGTTTTTGCAGCAGTTCCAAGATCGGGTCAGACCTGAATATTTTTTTGTGGATTTAGTGGCTGAAAAGATGAAGGCCGACGAAGAATTCGCGGTCTATGCTGATAGGTGGCGTTCTCTGGCTGCAAAGGTCCGCTGCCCTATGCCTGAGGAGGAGAAAGTCAAGCTGTTAATTGTCAATGCTACCCCAACCTACCGATCCATTTTGGCCATGAATGACATTACCACCATGCACCAACTTTACAACTAAGCTCGTTTCATTCAGACCCAACTTAAGGACTCGCCCATTCATTCCATGTTTGAAACTCCAATGTCCCACTACCCCAAGAAACCTTAGGGTCCTATCACTGAAGAGGTACAAATCAATGAGCAAGTAGTTGCGGTCAACAATCCCTAGGGTCTGGTAGGTAGGTCACCCTATACTAAACCCCCTCAACAGCCATGGAACAATAGACCACCACCTCCTCAAACCCAAAACCCTCAACAAGACCAACGCCAATACAACTAAGTCCCTCCACCTCAAAATGGTTATGCTCCTAGAAAGCCCAATGGACCCAAGAGAGCTCAATACCCTCCTCTTCCCGAGAGCCTAGCCAACATTTTCGCAGCCCTTATGTCTCTCAATGCCCATAGACTCCCTCTGGAGAAGGCAAACTAGAACATGGCAGCAGATCAGACGAAGTACTATGTATACCACCATCATCCGGGGCACAATGTATCAGACTGCTTTCAATTCAGGGACATCATATATGACCTCCAAGAACAGTAGCAAATTGACTAGGCAGAAATGAAGTGGTTAATTCAGACTTTGAGGGACTAGCAGGGGCAGAGACAGCAACAGCAGCAACAGAGGTGACAGCAGCCACCACCACAGCAGCAGCAGTTCCAGCAGCAACCGTTCCAGCAGCAGTTCCAGCAACCACAACAGCCACAACAACCAGCAAATGATCTCGGCATAATTCGCATCCACCATCCACCTCCAGCTCCTGCTTGGGCCTACGACGATGAACATGAAGTAGGCCAATTATTGGCTATTCCCACACCACCACTACCTCCACTACACCCACCATTGCCACAATCACCTCACCGCTCTACAACACCCCCATCATACTACCCACTAGTCCATCACCCATTAACATCCCATCCTCCACGCCAACACCAATAATAGCCAACCCATCCATCATCGACACCACCCCACCTCCGCTACACCACAACCTCGCCCTCTGGAGCCGGAGGATGTTTTCACCGGATGTATCCTAATGCATCTGTGTCAGTGCCGGGTCAGCCGACCCACAACTCCAACTCCAACAACCAACAACAACCACAAGATGTCGAAGAGATAGATCCGTCTCAGAAACCCAATATGATATTCTGAAGCATTTGGATCAGACACCAGCAAAGATTTCCATTCTTGAGTTGATCAAGAGGTCGCAAACCCATCAGGATGATTTAGAGCCTTTCTGCAAGGAGTCATGGTTAACGAAGATATGAATCCCGACAATTTGCCAACGGTCCTGTCAATTGTTAACAAAGGGCCTACAATTACCTTTGCAGATAGTGAGGTAGCACCTCCCGAGGCTAGGAGAATGCCTCTATGTGTGACATTGACTATAAACAAGGTGGCCGTTGATGCCGCCCTAGTTGATATAGGGGCATTAATAAATGTGTGTCCCCTTAGCACTCTATGGTCATGTAATATCTTTGAGCACCGTTTGCAGCCAACTCCCACCACTATTGCTGCCTATGACAATTCCAGGTGGGCTTGCCATGGTGTCGTTTCCTTACAAGCAGAACTGGGCCCACTTGTGATGACCGTGGATTTTTATGTACTTGATATCGACCAGACTTTCAAAGCCATTCTGGGTCGGCCTTGGATCGAAGCTCTAGGGGCAGTCCCCTCCACAGCACACCAATGTCTGAAGTTTCCATTCCAAGGGCGCATTGTTAAAGTCAAGAGTGCAGCGACCACCCACACTGTGGAAGCTATTGAGAAGATCATGCCGACAGTCTAGAAGCCCATTATTTCTGTGCTTGATGTGAATTAGCCATGGGCTTATACCATCTCTTCTAGCCACCTGACAGTGTCCCCATCAGTGGCAGTAGTCAAAAAGGGCACACCAGCAGACACCAAGGGTTGGAGCATCATGCTTAAGATTGGCTACCAGCCGGGAAAGGGTCTTGGGGCTCATCTCCAGGGGAGAACACAGGCCATTGCCAGTTCCAAGCAAATCACAAGACATGGTCTAGGGTATAAGGAAAAGATCAAGTTGTGGATAGCCTATTCCCCTACTTTGAAGGAGGAGCGAGAACCCCTCACCTGGTCATTGTACTATCACTTTGTCAGAGGACCCATACAGCCGGGGTACAACACTATCGTGGTAGGGGCAGACCTCATGACACCTACATCCATGTATCAAGCTCTGGAGGCCCGGCGGCCCAGCAAGAAGAAGAAGACCGAAGAAGCAGAGGCAGAACAGTCAGATATGGAAGAAATAGTGACAGCGCTCAGCTGCCTGTTCTGGGATGATGATCTCACACGGCCCCCGGCAATAGTAGAATCAGAAAGACTATCATCAGCAGTCACCTCCAAGCGACAATTGCTTGGGAATGGGGAGGATGTCGAAGAATTGGATCCATCTTTTAACAACAACAGCCTTGTAGACGAGCTCTGACCAAGGTGTTCCTGGCCCCCTAAACACTCCGTGTTTTCAATTCTTATTTATAAGTTTTCTATCATTCCTCATTCTCCTCCCCTTATCTTTCAATTCTCATCCGACGCTCTCAAAGCGTTAACCATCTCTTCACCCTACTTCACCCTTTCTTTCAACGGCACAGTTCTCTCCTTTTCTCGATGCCTTCCAATGTAGGGTAGTTTGTTTTCCATTCTTAGTTTAATATGGTTTGTTTATTTCAAAAAAAAAAAAAAAACTTTCACTTCTCACTCCCCCCCACACTCGGACGGCGATCCCCATCTTTCCCCCTCTTTCGTCGAACGGCGATCCCTGTCTTTCCTCCCCCTTTCTTCGGACGATGATCCCTATCCTTCCCCTTCTTCAAAACGCCAATCCCCACCTTCATTTCACCTACAATCACCAGCTTCTTGATGGGGATCCCCGTCTCTCCACACTCCCCCTCTTCTGACAGTGATCCCCGTCATTCCCTGCTTTCAACTCTCGGATAGCGATCCCCGTCCATGCACCTCTCTGCTTCTAACGGCGATCCTCGTCCATGCGCTTCCCTACTTCTGACGGCGATCCCCATCTCTTGTGCACTCCTCCTTCCTTGGCGGCGATCCCCGTCTTCTCTTTCCTCCCTACTGGAGTGGCGATCCCTGCTCACCAACCAGCACAGTCACTTTGGATTCCTTGGGTGAGGGGCCTTCTATTCCTCTGCACCCCAACTCTGCTGCAGGCACCCTGAGCTCGGGTGGCTTGCCTCAACCTCCAAACCCATCGAAGGCTCCTTGCGGCTGTGCCGCACCCTTCCCTTCCAATAAACCTCTGGATGCTTTTTCAGAGTGCTCTGTAAATACTAATTCTAGTTTAGGTTCAAGGGTAGGATCTAGCATGTCTTTCTCCCCGTCTAGGAAGAGCAAGGGTAGTGGCATACCCCGTAGATATTTAGTGGATCTGGTTCAGAGGTGTGGCGCTCTTCTAGCTATGGAAGAGTTCGTCCAAGAAGCAATTGTTCTAAACATAGAAGCTCAGCATGAAGAGGAAGGGCTAGACGACGGATTTGGAGTGTATGAAATCTTAGCTGAAAAGGACCCGGTGGATGAGGAAGACAGTGAGATAGAAGACGCTGCCAAGATGTATGCAAGTGGCATGATGAGATTCGATGAATCTACATCGGCAGTGGATGAACCCACCAAAGAGGTAAACATCAGGACAGAAGAAGAACCCAGGCTCTTAACCATAGCTTCCAACCTACCTCCCAAAGAAGAAGAGGAGCTTATAGAGATGCTGAGGGAGTACAAGGATTCGTTTGCCTAGTCATACGATGACATGCCCGGCATTAATCTCGAGTTAGTGGAACACAGATTGATTTTGAAGCTAGAGGCGATAGCCGTTAAGCAAAAATGAGACGTTTCCACCCCCATATTGCATTGAAAATGAAGGAGGAAATTGACAAACTACACAAGGCTAAGTTCATCCGTGTAGTCCTCTATCCTCTGTGGGTGGCCAATATAGTCCCGATGATGAAAAAGGACGGAAGGGTACGAATCTACATTGACTTCCGGGACTTGAATAGAGCATGTCCAAAGGATGATTTCCCATTACCTCACTTAGATGTCCTGATCGATAATACCGCTGGGTTCGAAACTCTCTCATTCATGGATGGATATTTAGGCTATAATCAAATCCATCTAGCCCCGGAGGACCAAGAGAAAATCTCCTTCACCACACCTTGGGGAATTTATTGCTATGTGGTCATGCCGTTTGATTGAAGAATGTCGTGCCACTTATCAAAGGGCAATGTTAGAAATCTTCCACGATATGATTCATATTCAGGTTGAGGTCTACGTGGATGATATTGTGGTGAGGTCTTGAACTCGAAGAGAGCATTCTTCCATGCTTTCCAAAGTGTTTCAATGCGCACAAGAATGCCAATTGAAGATGAATCTGAAGAAGTGCGTATTTAGGGTTTCTTCAGGCAAGCTATTAGGGTTCATAGTCAGCAAGCGAGGGATTCAAATAGACCCGAACAAGGCCAAGGCAATAAACGAGATGCCTCCTCCTAAGAACATATCTTAACTTCGAGAATTGATTGGACAACTACAGTTCATCAGGAGATTTATATCTCAGCATTCTCAAAGGTGTCGTCCTTTCTATGAACTGTTAAAAGGATGAGTCAAATTCAAATGGAATGATAAGTGCCAAGATGCCTTTGATGAACTTAAGAGTTACCTTATGAATCCGCCCGTGCTGCAGGCGCCAGTCCCAGAAACACCCCTTATCCTGTGTCTATTGACTATTGAGGACTCCCTAGGAGCTGTCCTTGCACAATATGATGACACTGGCAAAGAAAGGGCAGTCTATTACCTATCTAAGCTTTTCAATCCCTCCGAGCTCAAGCTCACCACAATAGAGAAAACATGTGCAACGCTAGTGTGGGTGGTGCAGAAATCGAAGCACTATTTCCTAGCCCATCAAGTGAGCTTGATTTCTAGAATGGATCCTATTAGGTATCTTCTAGAGAAACTAGTCCTTGCCGATAGATTAGCTCGTTGGCAGAGCTTCTTGTCCCAATTCGATATCACCTTTGTAGTCCAAAAGGCTATAAAAGGGTATGCCATTACTTAGCACCTTGATCACCTTCCTCTTCCTCATAGTGACACGGTCCAAGAAGAATTGCCTGATGAAAACTTGTCACTCATCTCTCGCGATTCCTTCTAGTCGCTCCATTTCGATGGAGCTCTCAATTCTAGGGGACGGGGCATAGGTGTTGTTCTGCTCACCCCAAAAGGAATCACCATTCCATTGGCATATCAACTCCAATTCCGTGCCACCAACAACATTTCTGAGTATGAGGCTCTCCTAGCCAGTCTCAAACGTGCCTATCTCTTAGGCGCGCATCAACTCAAGATCATAAGAGATTCTCAACTCGTCTTTCGGCAGGTCCTTTCTACTTACCGCACTCGTGACCCTAAACTCAAGCCTTATCAAGATTTGGTCACACTCCTGGCCAAGCAATTCCGAAAACTCATCAACATTCACACTCCTCGCTCTCAGAATATCTTGGCAGATGCCCTGGCATCTCTGACCTCATCTCTCTCCTACCCTCTCAGCCGCAGCACTGAGACTATCATTGTCCAGAGGTAGAAGCACCTTCCATTCAAGACCCTTGTTTCGATAACCTCATGGATTCTTTAGTTGTGAAGGCAGAGAGAAGAAAGCGAAGGAAGTGATTGTGACGGACCGGGGTATTATGCCCATTAAGGCTCCATATCCAGATCTGCCTCCCGCGAATGACCGAAGTCTCGCAAGGGATATCTCACACACGTGTCCAGAAGAGTATAAAAGACAAACACAAGAATATAAGACACAAGAAAGTACATGTGCTCATATCTGTTCACAAATTGTACAACTGTCCCATTACATTAATACATGTCTAATTTAAACGAGTACAACTACCTGGGGCATACCCCGAGGGAGCACAAGCTCACACAACACTAACTACTAACTACTGCTGGTGGTACAAGTCTGACGCAACGTCACTGCAAGCCAAACACACGGCAAGTCCTGAAAAGACTGTAGGGAGTGAGCCTCAACAAGTCACTGGCTCAGTAGGGGCTACCCAAAACAACACTGTAACCACAGACACCTCAACCCCAATGGGTTTCACTCACTGGCAACAACAATAGCCAAACCATTTCATGCTCACATCATGACAATAAATAACAATTGAACATACTCATGATAATAAACATAATTTCTCAGAAGAAAAGTAGGACTACAGGACTAACATATTATCATTAGTCAGCCCAACTACTAAGTGCCTAAACCACAGTCTCACTGGCACACTGCACAACAACTGGTTGCCTAAGCTAAAAGCCATACAGGCAAAGTACTCTGCCCAGACTACAAGCTTTATAGGCAAACCTCAAACACTTGAGTAACAGGACTGCTAACAAAGAGTTGGTCCTTTATACTCCAAACCACACTACATCGGAAACTACACACAAGGTAACAGAACTGGCTACCACGAAGCCATTCATAACACACTAAAACTATAATTGGAATCATATCTAAGAAGAGTAAAACTCAACAAGTGGAAGGTCTCACACGGCCTCCACGGAGCATAGCTCTACTAAACCACAATATGCCTAGGCCACAAGCCTCATCGGCAAATACCACAAAGGTAACGTATAATAATAATCACAAACTAATCCACAATAAATTAAACAAAGATCTACTTAAAACAGTTAGGATACAACAAGTGGCAGGTCAAACCACAAGACCTCCACAACACACAGTACCCGAAAAGGTTGGTACACAATGTACCACCACAAAACTACAAAGTAACCCACGAAGGAAATAGGTACCTGCTACTCTCTGAGGTACCTCAACACAACCACCCGAACAAGGGTATAAAGGTGATAAACACCACACTGAACCACAATTATGTTTATACCTTTATTTAAGTACATATTACAAGTAAAACTTCAACCGGCAAGTCACACAAACCACAACTCACCACAATTGTGCCAACACCAGGGCACACCTCAAACGAGTCAAACCTCGACCACGAGTCATAAACCACAAACTCACGACAAGTAGCAAAGCACGAGTCGGAAGGGAACGACGCCACCACACGGAACGGACTACTGGCTGATCAGGCCAATATCCAACCCCGACAACACAACACAAGAACAACCTCTCAGCCTCGCAGTCACGGATGAAAGGTCCAACTGCCGCTCCACAAGGAGAAGTCAAACACTGTGAGACCAACCAACACCACACCTGCAGACACACAACTGCAGGCCCATGCCTGGCACCTCTAGAGTCTCTGGCCGGAGCACTCTAAAGTGAGGCACTGGAAAACAGGACTAGCTGGGGACCAGTGACGTCTACTGGTGTCCGTACCCCCAACTACGAGCGCGCTACAAGCGACACAAGAACAAACTCTGGGAAGTCGCTGTCCCACTGCCGTCTTTCCCTCAGCCGGACGTACAACTCAAACTCAGGAGTGAGGGTGTCCAGGAAGACGACACAGACCTCAAAGGTACAACACAAGTACCGGACAAAACCTCGAGCACAACGAACACACGTGCCTGGCTCACAAAGAACCTGGGGTACCTGACTAGAGAGGCATTCCGGAATAGGCGCCGGACCACCACACTCGGCTAGCACAAACCATGATACTTACACATATAGCCTTTACTTATAATTTACGATATACAAGTGTTAGGATTAGCTTAACATTGGTCGTCATATGACCCCAAAGCTATCCCACACCAACACAACCTGAATCACAAGCTTGCCTATCATTGGTCATCTCATGACCTCCGTGGCAACACACACCACTTACTTCATAAATCAATATAATATTATTCAAAGACAACAACGGACCAGGGCTAGGTCGGTATGGACCTTCACTGCCCAACACCACAAAGTCATGGCTAGGCTCACACAGGAACCTCACTGCCCAGTTACTACGACAAATCATATGAATTACATTACAACAAAGTGTGTAGTATACACACACTCAAACCACTAAACACACGTGTATATTACACCCTGATTGGTGTACCACACGTCTTCCACATAAACCAGATGTCCAACACATGGACAACGCACTCCAAGAGTGCCACGGGTGCCAACGCACCACAATACTACAAAGCAATTACGTATATTACATATCATTCACGTAAAACATGCCCTTACATGAGCAATATGCTCCAAGAGCATAACAAATGCACTGGCTCACACCGGTCATCGCCATGCACACACACAACACGCATACTCATAACCAGAAAAGCTACGTAAACATACTGCATGGTTACATGCACAAGTTGGCGGCAACATCGACTGCCGCTTATAAGAAGTAGACGGCAAGCGATCTAGCCGTTTATATCTCGGCTGGTGAGCTTGGCGACAAGCGATCTTGACGCCAAGTTCTCCGGCCTAAACCCTGCAGAAACCCTAATCCAGCTCTACAGGTTTTCCAACGTTTAAACTACAGAAAAACATATAAAAGTGTTTCCTTAACATACCAAACCCGAAAAACCCATTACAACATGCTTCATTCACTAAATTACTCAAACCACCCATTACCCCACATGGTGCAACTTAATCCGAAAATACAATAAAAATGCTGGTTCAAGTGATTAAGTCGTGTTTTAATGTTTCTAACAAGCTAACAGGGCTCGACCCCTACCTCAGAAACGCAATTAAACTCCCAAGAACCCTGAATCACGCCGAAACCCGAGAAACGTCCCACGAACACACGCGCTTCAATCCGCCATTCCCCGCCCGATCTGTAGCTACCACGCGCACCACAGCCTTCCCACGAGCTCCCTCCGACCGTCAAAACTCGCAAAGAAGCTCAAGGGTGAAGGTGGGGAAAAGGAAGGGAAAGAGAGGGGAAAGAACAGGGCTCGGGTCTGCCATAAAAACACAGGTGCGTCAGGTTAACGTCAACACATATGCCGCTAACCAACCCGCCACCCCACAGACGTCCACATCACTCGACGCCAAGTTCATCAGTCGACGTCCACATCGATGGACGCTAAAACCATGTTAACGGCACACCATTGCCGCCAACACACAGTCGATGTCACCCACCTGACCCAAGTTGATGTCCAGCGTACTGAACACCACACAGACCCAAACCAACCCGGTAAGGATCTAATAGAAACACACAACACTAATGGGCCTCACATTGGCCACCAAACCCGCTAAACCTGGATCCACGGGGATCCGGAAAACGCGCGACGTTACATTATTATCACCTAAAACAATGTCGTCCTCGACATATAAAACAAATCACAATAAACCAAATTATCACCTAAAAACAAATAAAGTCAAACACAGAACAAGTAGGATACTCTTTCTCTGCTTTAGCCTTTCAATTCATCTCACACTTACTCTGTTCTGTCAATTCCATTGCCTTTCTTTAGCTTTCAACCGTAGGCAATCCTACCTTGCCAATGTGCTTTATCTCCTTGGACTGAACCTGCTTCCACAATTTCCCAGCTGTGTTTGCATATTTCTTTCGAGACCGCTTTATCTTTCTCAATATCTTACACTGTAATATTCTTTCATTGCATAATCTTTCCAAATTATTAAACTTTCCGGTGCCATTTCCTTTTTCTATTTATCACTGCCAACTATTATCCTGCCTCATCTACATTTACATTCGCAACTGACACCTCTTCAAAGAAAACCAATCACCATCTTTGAATTTCCTGCTCTTTCATATTATTCTGCTCATACTGTTTAAAGCCAATTTCTGATTAAAAAATCATAATAAACTCTGTTCCTTTATTCCACTGCGCAAAACTTTACACTTTCTTCTTATCTCAGCAAAGCTTGAACAATCTATGAATATTAAATCTTTCTTGCTTCTGCTTCCGCTGCGCTACTCTGATCACACTGAACACTTTTGCAAAATATTCCACAATTTCTGTTCACAGTATTACTTTCAATTGCTTTCTTCTGACTTCAACTGCTTCTCAATCATCCCATTCAATTAATTCCTGCTGAAGAAATTACTGTAATTTCTGATCTGCCAAACCACTATTGACATATTGCGCTTTTCATATATCTTTCCTGCTTTACTGACATTCTCTGGCTAATTCCCATAATTCTGGGGCATAAACTTTTCAAATATTCTTAATCAATCTGCTCCAGCATTTAAACCCTAAAATATCTTAATAACAATTCCTTTCTGCTCAATTAAATCATTTCTTTGCACCAATATGCAAACTCTAATTGACATTTCCTGACTCATCTGATCTTATTCACTTTATCATTTGCTAAATTCTTCCTTTCTCTAATCCATATCTTTTCTTTATCTAAACTGCCTCATCAACTAATATTCCTCTTGTGCAATTTCACAAATTCTTATTGCACATTAATCCTTATTTTCTCTCTTTCTTTATTCAACTGATCATTTCTATACTTATTTATACAAATCTTCATATCACACTTCCTGCTATCATCATTATTCATAACAACACTTTTCTCAAATTTCCGATCTCGGCATATTTAATCTATCTGCCATAATTCACTGCTCTTTTATGTACTGATACCTCTTTTAAAGCTGATCTGTCTTTCTTGATCATATCAAACTCTTCATAACACTAATCACATTCTCATCCACACTGCTTCTTAATATCATCTGACTCAAGTCTCTAATGCCACAATACATTTACTGAGATTCTCAACTGCAACTTATCACACACACTGACCTGATCCTTATCACCTTGTTACCATGCACTTGTCTCTGCCAACTTCTATCTCATATAACTTACTTACTGAATTCCATATCCAAACTTGTAAATCTCTTCAATTCCTTTAACTGCGAATCCTTAACAACCAAACTGATCTATCACAGAAATTTCTATACTTGTCTCTGCTAACTCTGTACTTTTTAACATATAACAGTATATCCTTCTCAAGTGTTACTTTACTTTCCCTTCTAATCTCTGCAACTGAAAACTTTTAAAATACTATACTTCAACTGCTTTAACTGCACTAGTGCCAGGACACAACCACACAATTTATGCTACTATCCACATTGTGGCACAACACTGCACACAACTGCCAATCGAACAAACAGAAACACACGGTTTACGTATCCAAAAGCTCACGTAAAATTACTTTATATCACACAAAACCCACAAACTTACTACCAGCAGTGAACATTAATCCATGTATTGGGACATTGTACTTTCAATGTCTTTTCATATTCTAACTGGACATTGCTCTGATACCAACTGTGACGGACCGGGGTATTTATGCCCATTAAGGCTCCATATCCAGATCCGCCTCCCGCGAACGGACCGAAGTCTCGCAAGGGATATCTCACACATGTGTCCAGTAAGAGTATAAAAGACAAACCACAAGAATATAAGACACAAGAAAGTACATGTGCTCATATCTGTTCACAAATTGTACAACTGTCCCATTACATTAATACATGTCCAATTTAAAGAGTACAACTACCTGGGGCATACCCCGAGGGAGCACAAGCTCACACAACACTAACTACTAACAACTGCTGGTGGTACAAGTCTGACGCAACGCCACTGCAAGCCAAACACACGGCAAGCCCTGAAAAGAACTGTAGAGGAGTGAGCCTCAACAAGTCACTGGCTCAGTAGGGGCTACCCAAACAACACTGTAACCACAGACACTCAACCCCAATGGGTTCACTGGCAACAACAATAGCCAAACCATTTCATGCTCACATCATGACAATAAATAACAATTGAACATACTCATGATAATAACATAAAGTCTCAGAAGAAAAGTAGGACTACAGGACTAACATATTATCATTAGTCAGCCCAACTACTAAAGTGCCTAAACCACAGTCTCACTGGCACACTGCCACAACAACTGGTTGCCTAAGCTAAAAGCCATACAGGCAAGTACTGCCCAGACTACAAGCTTATAGGCAAACCTCAAACACTTGAGTAACAGGACTGCTAACAAAGAGTTGTCCTTTATACTCCAAACCACACTACATCGAAACTATCACAAGGTAACGGAACTGGCTACCACGAAGCCATTCATAACACACTAAAACTATAATGGAATCATATCCAAGAAGAGTAAAACTCACAAGTGGAAGGTCTCACACGGCCTCCACGGAGCATAGCTCTACTAAACCACAATATGCCTAGGCCACAAGCCTCATCGGCAAATACCCACAAAGGTAACGTATTTAATAATCACAACTAATCCACAATAAAATATAAACAAAGATCTACTTAAAACAGTTAGGATACAACAAGTGGCAGGTCAAACCACAAGACCTCCACAACACACAAGTACCCAAAAGGTTGGTACACAATGTACCACCACAAAACTACAAAGTAACCCACGAAGGAAATAGGTACCTACTACTTTGAGGTACCTCAACACAAACACCCGAACAAGGGTATAAGTAGGTGATAAACACCACACTGACCACAATTATGTTATACATTTATTTACAACTATTACAAGTAAAACTTCAACCGGCAAGTCACACAAACCACAACTCAGTCACAATTGTGCCAACACCAGGGCACACCTCAAACGAGTCAAACCTCGACCACGAGTCATAAACCACAAACTCACGACAATAGCAAAGCACGAGTCGAAGGAACGACGCCACCACACGGGAACAGACTACTGGCTGATCAGGCCAATATCCAACCCGGACAACACAACACAAGAACAACCTCTCAGCCTCGCAGTCACGGATGAAAGGTCCAACTGCCGCTCCACACGGAAGAAGTCAAACAACTGTAGAGACCAACCAACACCACACCTACAGACACACAACTGCAGGCCCATGCCTGGCACCTCTAGAGTCTCTGGCCGGAGCACTCTAAAGTGAGGCACTGAAAACAGGACTAGCTGGGGACCAGTGACGTCTACTGGTGTCCGTACCCCCACTACGAGTGCGCTACAAGCGACACAAGAACAAACTCTGGGAAGTCGCTGTCCCACTGCCGTCTTTCCCTCAGCCGGACGTACAACTCAAACTCAGAGTGAGGGTGTCCAGGAAGACGACACAGACCTCAACGTACAACACAAGTACCGGGACAAAACCCCGAGCACAACAAACACACATTCCTGGCTCACAAAAAAACTCGGTACCCACTAGAGAGGCATTCCGGAATAGGCGCCGTACCACCACACTCGGCTAGCCACAAACCACGATACTTACACATATAGCCTTTACTTATATTTACGATATACAAGTGTTAGGATTAGCTTAACATCGGTCGTCATATGACCCCAAAGCTATCCTACACCAACACAGACCTGAATCACAAACTTGCCTATCATTGGTCATCTCATGACCTCCGTGGCAACACACACCACTTACTTCATAAATCATATAATATTATTCAAAAGACAACAACGGACCAGGCTAGGTCGGTATGGACCTTCACTGCCCAAACACCACAAAGTCATGGCTAGGCTCACACAGGAACCTCACTGCCCAGTTACTATGACAAATCATGAATTACATTACAACAAAGTGTGTAGTATACACACACTCAAACCACGTAAACAACACGTGTATATTACACCCTGATTGGTGTACCACACGTCTTCCACATAAACCAGATGTCCAACACATGGACAACGCACTCCAAGAGTGCCACGGGTGCCATGCACCATAAATACTACGTAAAGCGATTACGTACATTACATATCATTCACTAAAACTTGCCCATTACATGAGCAATATGCTCCAAGAGCATATAAATGCACTGGCTCGCACCGGTCATCGCCATGCACACACCACACGCAATACTCATAACTAGAAAAGCTACATAAACCATACTGCATGGTTACATGCACAAGTTGGCGGCAACATCGACTGCCGCTTATAAGAAGTAGACGGCAAGCGATCTAGCCGTTTATATCTCGGCTGGTGAGCTTGGCGACAAGCGATCTTGACGCCAAGTTCTCCGCCTTAAACCCTGCAGAAACCCTAATCCAGCTCTACAGGTTTTCCAACCGTTAAACTATAGAAAAACATATAAAAGCGGTCCTTTAACATACCAGAACTCGAAACAACCCATTACAACATGCTTCATCACTAAATTACTCAAACCACCCATTAACCCCACATGGTGCAACTTAATCCGAAAATACAATAAATGCTGGTTCAAGTGATTAAGTCGTGTTTTAATGTTTCTGACAAGCTAACAGGGCTCGACCCCTACCTCAGAAACGCAATTAAATTCCCGAAGAACCTTGAATCACGCCGAAACCTGAGAAACGTCCCACGAACACCGCGCTTCAATCCGCCATTCCCCGCCCGATCTGTAGCTACCACGCGCACCACAGCCTTCCCACGATCTCCCTCCGACCGTCAGAACTCACGAAGAAGCTCTAGGGTGAAGGTGGGGGAAGAGGAAGGGAAAGAGAGGGGAAAGAACAGGGCTCGGGTCTGCCATAAAAACATCGGTGCGTCAGGTTAACGTCAACACATATGCCGCTAACCAACCGCCACCCCACAGACGTCCACATCACTCGACGCCAAGTTCATCAAACTCGACGTCCACATCGATGGATGCTAAAACCATGTTAACGGCACACCATTGCCGCCAACACACAGTCGACGTCACCCACCTGGACGCCAAGTTGATGTCCAGCGTACTGAACACCACACACAGACCCTAACCAAACCCGTTAAGGATCTAATAAGAAACACACAACACTAATGGGCCTCACATTGGCCACCAAACCCGCTAAACCTGGATCCACGGGGATCCGGAAAAAACACTTGACGTTACACACTGATGCTCATGGAGCTAGGAGAAATGATGGAAGAAGAAAGGCCGTGGTACCACAAGATTGAACAATATTGCAAGGACGGTACCTTCCCAGAAGAAGCTGAGGCTAAAGATAGGAGAGCTATCCGTAGAGCGGCGTTAAGATCTACTATTGTTGAGAAGTGTTGTATAGAAGTGCTCTAAACGGTATGCTCCTCAGATGCTTGCCCGACGAAGAAGCTTGGAAGGTAGTGGAAGGAGCCCACTCCAGTGAGTGTGGAGGGCATGTGAATAGTCAGATGCTAGCTAAGAAGATCCTTAGGCAGGGCTATTACTGGCAAACCTTAGAAGAAGACTGTGCCATCTACATTCGTAGGTGTGTTAAGTGCCAACTCCATGCTGATAAGATCCATGCTCCATCTTCCTCCTTGCATCCACTATCTTCCCTTTGGCCGTTTTCCATATGGGCCTTTGATATCATTGAACCTCTTAGTGATCCCAATGCTCAAGTCAAACAGAAATCCTTCATCCTCACTACCACTGAGTACTTCACCAAGTGGGCCGAAGCAGAAGCATTTGCAGAGATCAAAGGTTTGACCGTGTGTCGGTTTATCATGAAGAACATTATCTCACGATTTGGAGTGCTAAGCGACATCGTCACAGACAATGGACCCCAGTTCATATCTCAAGAGCTCAATACTTGTGTAAGAAATTCATCATTTCTCTGTATCATTCATCTCCGTACTATCCATAGGGCAACGGTCAAGCCAAGCCATGAAAAAAACACTTTTGAAAATTGAAAGAAAACTTGTGAGTCTCATAAATTTGCTGATTGGCCTGAAAAATTGATTGAGGCTCTATGGGCCTATCGTACCTCCGTCCGCACGCCCACAGAGCAAACTCCCTTTTTACTTACTTACGGGATGGAGGCAGTATGTCGACATGAGATACTCATTCCTTCGCTAAGAGTACAGCTGGACAAAGAACTTAATCTCGATGAACGTCGAGAGGCGTTACTTACATAGTTGGAACTCTTAGACGAACGGCGTCTGGCCGCGGCCGATCATGTGCTTTCATATCAAAATAGACTCTCAAGATCTTTTCAAAAGAAACTGATTGAACATAAATTTCAAGAAGGAGACATGGTCTTGAAGCGAATTTTCATAAAACCTGGAGGTCCTAGGTCAAAATTGCAAGCTAATTGGGAAGGTACATATGTCATCAAGGAAGCGTACCCTGGGAATGCGTATAGACTAGTGAATGCTGACAGTGAGGAGCTCTCTCACTCATGGAATGGTTTGTACCTTAAAAGATTCTACCCTTAATAAAAGATTTTCTATTGTGGCACCATCTTGCAAAGGAATGCTAGCAGTCGTGGGTCTCATGTTCTTTTCGTTGTTGTCAAATAATCCCTGGGTCCAGCTAACACACACAGCACGGCAACCCGCGGTCAATTCCCCTTAGACAAAAGTGTTCCTACTTAGCCCTTGTGTAGGAAGGTGAAAGTCTATTCTCTTCTTTTTCGGACAAGGCCTAGGGGCAAGAGGACGCTGGTTTGTAGACAAAAGGGGGGCGTAAATCATGTGTAAATGAAATCTCAAATAGAGACGGTCAATTCAAAAGAAAGAAAGAAATAACAAAAATAGCAAACGAGTGAAAAATGATGAATAGGGGCATGGCAAAGAGTGGCAAAGTCCCCGCTGGACGAAAATGAGCCCGGTCGTACGCATGCCCCAAACAAAATCAATGACCACAAAGTCTCTGGCAACAGATAGAATCCATGTGAAATACATCCTCACGAGTCAAACAAACCAGTGTCCCAAGCACCGACGCCACGTCTTACGCCACCTATATCTTCCTATCCCAACTAATGACCAGAACACTCCCACACCTGGTCTATTTAGGAACACTAGCGACTAGGGGCAACCAGCCATAAGGAAGCCAAGAACAAATGCACACTGCACTTAGGGGGTATCTGACAGCATGGGATAGGAGATGAGCTTCATAACTAATCACTTAAGTGCAGAGGGTGTCACTAGAGAAAATCCAAAAATCCAAAAAAAAAAATAGAAAACCCAAAAATAAAACTAGAATTCCCAAAAATTCAAAAAAAATCAAAAAGTCTAAAAAAATCCCAAAATAAAAAATCAAAAATCCAAAAAATTAAAAATATCAAAAATAGAAAATCCATAAATTCATTTTTTAGAAAATAAAATAGAAAAATCCAAAAAACTTAGATGTACATATCGTTCTTTTTTTAGCATGTATTATTCCTTTACTTTTCGCCTATTTAATAAGGCTCGCTCCTTGACTATCATGAAGTCAAATCATTCCTTGCTTAATGCAAGGGGCTGAGCCAAAGAGCAGATCTAACTTATTTTGCTAAGTGTGCAGGGACAGGATGTTTTGAGCAACACAATGATGTACTCATTTTTCTCTCTCTCTCTCTCTCTCTCTCTCTCTCTCGCTCTTCTCCTCTCTCTCTCTCTCTCTCTCTCTCTCCTCTCGATCTCATCTCTCTCCTCTCTCTGTCTCTCATCTCATTTCCCACTCGTGTCATTCACAATTCATTCAACATTTCAACAAAATTGGCACAAAAGCAAAAGGTCTACTAATATGAACATCATGTACAAGATAAATGGGAGGTGGCTCACAAACTTCTCACTGTTCACCACCACTCTCCCCGGATCCCTACTGCCTCTCAGGTGGGGGTGGCATCTCGCCACCACCCCTAGCACTCCGAGCACTCGTCTCTCCCGCCTAGCGTCTCTCCTCCTTCTCATTCCTCCGATGATTGGAGGAACCAGCTAGGTACTGCCTCACGGAAGCGTCGCTCACTGCACTCACTCCGCTCCTGCTCCTGCTCCGAACAGCTTGGCTCATCATCGCCATGCAACTATGGAGCTCCTCAAGTCAGCCCTGCTGCACGACCGTCTTAGTGCGTAGTCGAGCTAGCTCAGCCTGGTCCACTGACGATCCATGCGCATGTAGTGTCGCCAGCTCCCTCGTCAGCTCCCCCACCAAGGACGCTATCATCTCCGCCTGTGTGCGCCACCTAGACGACCTCCACTGTTGATGATTCTGCCTGAGTATGCAACCGGTTTGCCTCTGCCGCTGATGTCTCCGTCTGGAGACATCACTAGCCGATCGACACCGCAGCCGTGTCGGCCTTCTCGCGCTTCAATGACTCACCTGGCCTGTAGCGGTCCTCAGCTCTGCCACCCGTGTCAAAGCATGTCAGTATGTCAATTCTAAATCAGCTTGAGACTAGACAGTGTTACACTTACCCTCTCCTTCAGCGTCGTCTCCGCCTCCTCGGCCCTCCTCAAGGCTCGTGCCAGTCGGTCGTCTAGATCCGATTGGGAGGTCTCTGCTGCTGCCCAATATGAAGATGCACCTGCCTGTGTCGCCCTCAGCCTCATCAACTCAACACACTGCACATGGAACACTTGTCAATTCCTCTAAAACTGAAAATTTTGGTAAGTTACTGAAGTCTGAGTAAGTACTTACTAGCTGCTTTGTCTCTCTCCTCGCCGCATCCCGGTCCTGCATGGCGGAGTGCAGCAGGGCCTGGAGCGAGGCAATCTGCCCGGCCACGTCCACCTGCCAATCATCAAAACTGTGTCAGATCCAATTCAATCATATAGAGTTCACTAGGTCTGAGTCTAGGGATATACCTGTCATCTGGCGCCCCTATACACCCTTGCCCCATACTTCAAGGCGAAGGACTATAGGTATGCCTCGTCTGACTGCACGTCGGACTGGACCCGTCGTCCCCAGTGCTCCCAATCTGCTATCTGGTCGCAGGCCTGCTCACACCAATCGATCGTGTCGTGGAGTCCCCGGAAGCTCCGACTGGGCCTAGGGGTCCTACCTCAGCTGGGGAACTCCACGGCACTATGACGGAGGCCGAGCGACCTCTGAGTCAGATGCAGGTGCAGAGGTAGCACCAGGTTGAGAGCATGAACCCAAGTCACCCTACCAAAGTAGGGGCGAGCCTGCTCTAACCAGGGCTGTCCCTCGTCTCCCTCACCTAGATAAGGCTGCCACACCACCTGCACAACAAAGAGCACATCAAATCAGTAGCCAAGCATTTTAAGGAAATCAATTGAAGTTTAAAGAAGGGTATAACTCACATCTAGCTGAGGGTACACATTGATCACATCCTAGATGGACGCCAACTGCTCCTTCAGGGGGTGTGTGTTCCCGCACGGCACCCAGCGTCAAGCTAGGGGCACGAGGCTCGGTCGCTCCAAGACACCCCTCCCCAGACCTGGGAGGTGGAGGTAAGTCTAGACCTAGAAGAAAAGGCATAGTTAGATCACATATACAGTCAAGAGGCAATTAAAGTGAAAGGGCAAGAGAGAGAGAAGTGTATCTGGAGAAAAGGGAATAAGCTGCTAATTGAAGTCTGCCAGTCAGAGAAGGCCAAGATGTCGAACTGATGCGCCAGAAGGGCAGCACCCCATGCATACTTCCGCAACTGATCTAGGTTCTCTAGCAGCAGTAGAAACGGGCAGTGGACCGCGTCGCCCCTCTTGGCAAACAAAAGTCTGCCAGAAAGAAGGTAAGGAAACAACTCAAATCCAAGTCTGCCTGAACCCTAGGCTCGCTGGCAAGAGTCTCCCAACAACCTCTCACCAGGGGATCCAACTGCTCATCGGCCATCTCTCCTACCTCCCTGCCAGACTGAACTAGACCTAAGCTCTCCTGCAAGTTTACCCTAGGGACTAGGGAGGACCTCTGACCTACAATCATGCCTAGAAGTCTATAGGCTAGGTCTCTATAGTTGGGGTAGGTGAATCTACTAATTGGGCGGCCATAGACCCTCAACCGAGTGATCCTACTAACATCCTCCAGGCTGGGGATCATATGATCCCATGGGAACACGAAGGCAGTCGCCTCCGCGTCCCACCTGCTCCTCAGGGCCTGGGTGAGGGGAGCATCCACCCTCATTCTGTCCATCCGCAGGACCTCCCCAAAGCCCATCTCCTCCAACCTCTCCCTCTGGAACCCTGGGACGGCCAGGTACACCGCCAACACAAGTAACTAGGAAACCCTGGCCCTCATCTCACCCTGCAAACACAAGGAAGGCAACCAGTCAACATACTCTCTACTCCATAGGTTTCTCGGCTGAGGTTGAGTCGACCCAAGGGGTCACGACCCCCAGGGAGACCGCGACCTTGTCATGATGGCCTTTGGCCAACGCGACAATGTCGTGACTATCCTTGTCCCATTCTCAGATGTAGGCCGACCGGAGTCTTCCTTGTCTGGTGGCCATTCTCTTGGGCCTCTCGCCCTACATAGGCCCTCTATGGGGCATCCACATCCCATCCAAACTATCAATTAAAGGAGCTAGGGCGCCGGGGACCTACCTTCCTCATGGCCGCCTCCCGTGCCATCGCTACCACCTCCACGTCCATGGCCGACGCTTCCTCCTCCTCCATCTCCACCTCGGGGATGTCCTCCACCGCCGGGGCCACCACCTCACGACACCGGGTCGCCCTCGTTACCGGCCTCTTCCTCCTTCCGTCGCTGGGAGAACCACATCACCGCTGCCCTCCATTGCCATTGAAGGAGAGGAAGAGAGAGGAGAGTGAGAGAGAAGAGAAGGAGAGAGTGAAAGAGAGAGAGAGAGAGAGCAAGGAGTCGGAGAAGCACAATTGCCTAGAGAAAGCAATCGCCAGAGAGGGAAGCTTTGTGAGCGTGAGATAGGGGGAAAGAGGGCTTCGTCATTTTTGAACTCTCGGTTCATGTCACGATGGCCATAGATGTCGCGTTCAGATTGCGGCGGCTAGGTAGGTCGCAACATTGTTGTGACCTATCAACCCGTTGCGACCTTAAGGTGACGTCTGTAGTGTTCGCGATATCAACCGAACTTGCAAACAGTGAACGAAATTCTGATTTTATTGATTCAAACCATCAATTACAAGTCCTAGTCACACCTATAATCAATCAATCAGTCTTTTTAAGCCCTACCTACCACCCCTTACAAATCCTATCCCTCTCAAGCACCTGGTGCAGCTTCCGCCATGGCGCGATCTCCATGTGGTCGGATCCTCCTCAATGCTTGCACGTACTCTTGGTACACGTCCTCGTCTTCTGCCACTGCTTCTGAAATAAGGCTTGAGGTGCACCCTTCCCAGTTGACAATGGCGCTCCTCACATCCCGCTCATCTTGTTCATTGTCCATCTTCCGAGCTTGAATCGGCGGGTAGTGGGAGAGGATCGGTACGACCGTTCATGCTGCGCCATGCTGTAGATAGCACTGGTCGGAGTTGTAGAGAACTAATGCTTCATTGCCAATCAGTCGTAGAGCCAGGCCGACGCGCTGCGGAAGGCGTATGATCTTGTTGTGGAGGAAAGTCGGCCGCATCTCAAATTGCTCCACAGTCAATGCGTTTAAGTAAAGCCTCCACTCTTTCAGTCCCTTGACTGTCGCCATCTTGCACCATGCTTGAGTAGTCATGTGGAGTGGAGCACCGAAAAAGGTGAGTGGGTGGTGAACCATGCTCAGGCACTTGATGGAGGGGTCATCCGTTGCCTTGAAGTTTATGTGCTTGCCCATCCAGCATTCAAGGGTGACCACAGAACCGAAGAGAGGTTCGCCAGTGGCTGTAGAGGAGAGTCCAGTGTATAGATAGCCAAGTACAGCCTGAGAGATGGACATACCTTCCCATACGCAGCTAATGGAGCTCAGGTTAGTTGCAGATAGAAGATGATCCTGTGTAGGGAAGAGGATGATGCCACATATGCAGATAGTAGCTGCCTTGGTGATGGCGAGATAGTTCCTTGTCTTCCTCTTGCATTGTGAGACGATCTATTGAGAAGAGGAATGAGATGGACGTAACCCGGGCTGGTCATGGTACTCAAGTCCCAGGTCCGAGTAGTGATCTTTCCGAGGATGGCCCAGGAGTCTACAGCGGCCACGGTGTGGGAGATGAGGTGTTCCTCCCCTTTCTTATCTTTGGGAAGCCCTAGCATGAGCTCCAGCTCTTCCAGTAGGACGGTGGCTTCAAAGGAGGGGAAGATGAATGTATGGGTCTGCAGATGCCACAACTCCGCAAGCGCTGTAATGCTATCCCACACGTGCACTATTTTATGATAGTTCTTAGCCAGCACGAGGACGGTGGTGATCTTCCACTCACGCAACAGATTGGTGGACGCTACGGGAAGTGCCTTGATTATAGGTTCTAGCCATGGAATTTTATAGTAACGCCTACCGCCTGGGAGAATCTAGAAGAGGAAGAAGAGAGGGTTGGTAGGAGAAGGGAAGAAGAAAGAAGAAGAAGAGAGAGAAAATCAAAGGAAGAGAGAGAAAGTGCTTAATTGAACATCATGTCTTGAGCTAATATGGCCGGGCATGGAGGAGAGGTGCTGAAGCTCTGCATTGGCCGCCCTTGCTGCTTTAGGGCCGCCATTAGGCATGAGGTTAGCTTGGAGAGAGGAAAAAGACCTCTTCATGGCTAGAAGAGAGAGAAACCCAAGAGAGAAGAAGAGAGAGAGGATGAGCTCCGAGTTTAGAGCCCTACACCCCTATTTATAGAGCTCTAGGGGGTGCTAATCCCATCCCAATTCGTCCCTAGCTGTTAGAGTAGCATTAGGCTTGGGTTGAGGAGTCCCATGGGTGGTGGGATTAGCCCTAGGATAAGGATAAGGCTTGGTTTTGGTGTTTATCGCACAGAGTAATGTCGTGACAGCCCTGATCCGATGCGTTAAGGTTGTGATAACCTATGGCGCCGCAATAGTGTCGTGACCCCCATAGGCGTCGTGTTTATGTGTTTTGTGATATTTTTGTGTCTGTGCATAGTTTGCTTGTAATATTATTGTGTGTGTACTTATTGTCTTTGTTTTATGTCAGTTATTGCTTTGTTTATTTATCAGAAAACCACAAAAAAATCAGAAAATCAGCAAAACCCAAAAAAAAAATGGCGAGTTCTGCGCTTCATAGGTAAGTTAAGTAAGTATCCTATCCTTACTCCCTTGCATTACTATATTGTAACCTCATATATTATATCATTTCAACGGTTGCTGGATCTCAACGTGCTCTAGCTCTGGGTTCCCCCTTCAACAAAGCAGTGATGATCTAGGTGCATGTTGCTAATCATCGGATAGGCCGTTGAGTTGGATGAGTTTGGGGATGATGGACTCTGTCTTGCACCACGGTTGCAGGAAGATTCTCGACCCATTCTTGTTCAGCTTAGCAATATTATCTTTGATATATTTTATATTTTCTCCTTTCTTTGCATTTAATTTAATGATTTCTTTTCCTTTAGCCCAGCATGCATCATGTAGAATCTTGAGCTATCATGACTCATCTCTGGCTAATGGTGAGCTCTTGTTGAGTGCCCAACCATTCTTCATGTTCAGAACAAGAAATCCTATTCCACTCCGAATCGGAAAGTTTGTCTCCGAGCGAGTTCCTCTTGCTAGTCTGTCAAGAATTTCCTTGTCTGGATTCTCTATTCAATTTTCATCCTACTCTTTTTGATTGATTTTGGTTGCAAACCGCTCCCAGGACAAGTCAAAGTTACCTGCCTGACATGCACATGTCCCTCCAAAATGAAACCTGCAGGCCAATCGGCTAGGGTACCTCTTAATCGAGGGGTTGATCGTCCTTTTCTTTCTCCTTCTCGTCCAGACTTGTGCTTTCCTTTCATTCTGCTCAAGCAGCTAACTCGGGGCTTTCAAGAAGATTCCAATTGCTTGTTGGTTAGATCGGTGTCTCTTTACCTTGGCTCCCATCTTTTTAGTCCACTTCTTGTCATTTCCGCTTCACCGTCATTTCATGACACCTTAGCTACACTTCCGTTACTCTCTCTAGCAAAGTGGAAGCCAAGGAGGGGTAATCTGTAGACACCCGATTCTAGCCCATAAGTTGAATCACATTTCTTGTTCTCTTAATAAGCCCCAAGTTGGTCACTAACCTTGAGCCCATCTATTAGCCTTTTTTTGAGCCCATTAAAAGCCCAATTTTCACATTATCTCGTCCAATTATCTTTTTAAGAGTCCTCATGCTTAATTATTGATTATTCTCCCAAATAATTAATCATTAATCCAAGAATAATCGATCTTCATTAACGCGATGGGTTGTGGCATTGAATTATCCATGTCGCGCCCACTTGTCTGTCATGACAGCCCATGCATACCGTTCACGTGCCCTTATGGTCCATGACCACCCTGACCATCGCGACAAGCTTTGTCCGTCCCCTACGACCCCATCGCGACATGGTCTACATGTGCTGGCCTCCGCAACCATCTCCTATTTATCCTCCATTGGCCTTATCATTATCATAAGCAACCCCCACAACCTCCGCCGCAATTTGAGGGTCCATGGCTCCTTGGGACCCTCCTAGGACTCTTCCCTCCGGATTTCTTGGTTTTTATCCTTTGTTTTTGGTCATTATCACTCATGATGGGGATAATCTCTCTCATCTCTATATAAGGGACACTCCACTTTCAGAGGAAGGAGAGCCCCGATTTTGCCACGAATTGCTGCCAAATTTCTTCCAGACCATTCCCTTGGCTCATGGCTCAACCATTTCCTCCCATTTCTCTCCATCCTCTTCATCAAGCTATGATCATTCCCTCAAACATGGAGCTTGGTGACTGAGGAGGCATCTTCCAGGGCTTCAGCACAACCCAAGACACTGCACCACGGCCAGGGAGTAGCCCCATTAGGGCTCCTTTTTCCTTTCCTCCTCTCATTTCTCTTTCATGCATGTTATTATTTTATTTTAGATAGGGACGCATCTTCTTTCCATTCCCACATTTTTATATAACCCAAGGGTTTAAAAACCACCCCCAGGTTCGTTCCTTCCATGCTCTTTCTTTTTCATTTCATTTTGGATAGATGCTTCACTAAATATGGTCTAACAGGTTTCTCTTTTTTTTGGTTTTCGTTGTTTTAGCAGGCATTCAAGCAAGGATAGACAAGAGCTCTTGTCCTCTATCCAGTTGGAGGGCAGGAAGAAGGTCTCCCTAACATTCTCTTGCACTGAAGAGAATGCGTCGGCCAGAGGCATCGCGACATCAGAGACGCGCCCTGTCTGGGCATCATGACAGCAAACGCATCGCGACGGGGAAATCCGTCGCGACATTAGTAAGTGCCCCATTCTCAACTCCTTTTCCTAGCACGTTAGCCTAGCTTCATTCTTATTCAAGGCAACTTGTTAGGTGGCGATCACACTTCCTTAATCCATGCAATTAACATATTAAAACATGTTGTGTGTCTCGAGGGGTGCGCAACCCCGTGATTACAGTGGAATGTGGAAGCACATAAGAATTTTTTTATGTACTGATGTACTTTGCAAAGAGAATGAAGAATTCAATTTCCCTTGCATTCAAAAGTTTATAAAGAAGTTCTTAAGGGAAAAAAAGAAGAGAGAGAGGAAATTGGGTGGTACAAGATCCGACTACTCAAAGCCTGGCTTGGGAAGGTGCTTTTGAACAATTGTCTTCTACAAATGGTTGATTTATGTTAAAATAATTGTTGTGCATTTATCTCTTACAATTGCTTGATCATTGTTTTTGCTTATGACAAAATCTTTTAGTTATTTCCTAACAAATTTATTTAATTATACCACACTTTATTTTGTATGAAAATTAATATGTTAAATAAAAGGCATACATGTATTATACCATATAACCTTTACAGTCTATTGGTGTCAACACAACTAAGCCTAACTGTCGCTTTCATTAAGAAAATTTCTAAGTACACAATGTATACATATACATATCATACTGACTCTGACTTCTCTATAGTTGAAGTTACATCGATTGCTTCACTTAAACATCGATTACTATTTACACATCGATTACTTCATATACATCGATTGTCTTTCATATCGATTACTATTTACACATCGATTACTTCATATACATCGATTGTCTTTCACATCGATTACATTCACACATCTACTCACATCGATTACTTTAGTACATCGATTGTCTCAATCATCGATTACCTTAACACATCTATTTTGCTTAACATTGATTGTCATTTACATCGATTACTCCAGTACACCGACTATCTAAATCATCGATTATATTTCACATCGATTATTCTTAACATCGATTGTCTTTTACAATGATTACATTAGAATATCGATTATTCTTAACATCGATTATCTTTCACATCAACTGCATTTCACATCGATTACCTTAGTACATTGATTTTCTTTCTCATCGATTATCTTTCACAATGATTACCTTAGAACATCGATTGTCTTTTACAATGATTACCTTTAATCATACATCGATTGCTTGTGTCTCATCGATTACTATTATTTCGATCCCACTCTGACTCTTTGAAAGTCGAAGTATAATATCAACTTCTGTGATCAACTAAACTTAGATGTTTTTAAGTATTTGTTATTATTTTTGTAGTAAAACTGTTAATGTATTATTAGTGCAATTAATATTTTAATTCTTATGGAATTATTCAATGAAAAATAGATGAACACATGAAAAACACTATGACATTCTCTTTGCTATCTGTACGATATTTTATCCAATGTACCTTGTACTTCATGATTCTTTTATTTAATGCTTCTTGACATTTCTAAATGTTAGTTTCATAGTTTATCTTTTCAGAATGCTATGTGTCTTGCAAATACTTGTGCTAGCATGCTTCAGAATATCCAGTTTCCAGATTTTAGGAAAAGTTCTTTGAAACTGTACAACGCGCTAAGCAGGTGTCGCATTCCTCTTGAATGCTCACCTAACCTTGTACTATCAAAGGATAGAATATCCCTCTGTTAGGAACTGATAGATATCTGTTAGAAACTATCTCTCTCTTACCTTGTTATATTATTTTATTTACCACAAGACTAACCCCGAGAAAAGGAAAAGACTTGGTATGGTGATTGCAGAAAATCAGGAAGAACTATCTGAAGAAGAGCCATACCACTATGTCTATAGCTTGAAGCCGTTGAGACTAAGTAGACAGAAGATTTGCTCACTGATGATCTGATCTCAGCAGTCTCCAAGTCTCAAGACCCAATGATCAAGTTCAAACAGCTATCTTCCAACAGTTGTTTTCAAACGGGAAACTTTTGAAGACTATATATGCATCTAAAGTTTGAATTTGAAAACAAGAGAAAAAAAAGAAAGAAGGAAGTGATCCACCATTGCAATACACAGAGAGCATACACACACACAAAAGAGAGAAGATCTCAAGATCTGAAGAGAGCCTGCTTCAAGCTTCGACTTCAAAAGCTCTCTTGCACTCAGAAGTCTTTCTCTTTGGGTGGCATTCTACATTCTATTTTTATTCTTAATCCACCCTCTTTGAGTCAGAAAGAGTTAGAGCTTTCAATTCCAATTGTATCTCTTTCTGATCTCCTGTGTTTGCTCACTCTTCTGAGTAGACACACTAGTGTTCATTTATGTGTTGTAACCAGCAGGGGGTTTGTTCCTTGTAGTGCCCCTCCGTGAAGGGAAGACCTACGATTGTAGGTGGTTGTAATACCTCTCTGTGAAGGGATGACTTGCTTGGGTGCAAGTGGGTTGTAATACCTCTTAGGTTGAGAGAAGGCCAAGTGTTCTTGGCAATTAGTGAAAATCCCAAGGGGTGTTTGGGAACTGGACGTAGGACTCCTGATTGATAGAAGGTCCGAACTACGATGAATCTCTGTGCACTTTGTGTGATTATTTCCGCCAATCTTTTCACTTGTTTCACACACACCACACTAAGTACTAACGATACTATCTAGTGTTATCTTACTTTCAGATAAGTTTTTAAAGTGCAAGAAGTCCTATTCACCCCCCCCCCCACTCTAGGACATCTAAAGTGCCATCCTGATCCAACAGGTGCCCCTGTGGCTACGGTGCCTTCTGTTGTGGGCTCCCCTGTTGGATCAAGCCCCAACTGTTGCACCAAAAGCTCAAGCTGGTAGTGAAGGCGGACCATATTTCCTTTATGGCAGTGCAGAACCCCACACTAAGTGGTGGGCAGACATGAGGGCCTTCGTACAGGGCGGTTAGTCCCTGCGATGAGCTAGGCTATCAAGCACCAATGCGACTACACACACTCGATCTCGGGCCAGCATGTAGTAACAACGAATATCTAAGGGAGTTGCTGGACGCCATAATCCAACAAACTCTCCCCCCCAGTGACACTCGGGGGATTCGAACCCACAACTTCACTCTGATACCACTTGTTGGATCAATCCCCAACTGTTGCACCAAAAGCTCGAGCCAGTAGTGAAGGCAGACTGCATTTCCTTTATGGCAGCGCAGAACCCCACACTAAGTGTGGGTTGACATGAGGGCTTCACACAGGGCAGTTAGTCCTTGCGGTGGGCTGGGGCTGTCAAGCACCGTTGCGACTACACACCCCGATCCTGGCCAACATGTAGTATAACGAATCCCTAAGGGAGTTGTTGGACCCCCATAATCCAACATCCCCATCTTCCTTCTGTTGTGGGCGATGTTCTCAATTTTAATTGCAGAAGTCTATGGTATCTCAGTATCCAAGGTATACTCCTCCCATCCCTGCTCAATGGTGTCATAACCCGCCAGCCTTATTTGAACAGCTTGCTACAATGCCCTCTTTAACCCCTGAGCAAAGCCTCATTGTGTCCTGAGACCATACCCAACAGTGTACTGAGCGGTGGCAACCTTGACTAGTATCTGTCAATACTCTAATGACGCTTGGAATTCAGATACCACTAGGCCCTTTTCATCATCCAAGATATCCTTGAGCCACGAAGCAAACTCTTCTCCCTCTCCACTCCTTCTGCTCCTCTGCAGGTGATGGACAGTGTCGCTGACCTAATCCAGAGCTTTGCTTAGCTGCATCTTGGAGTTGGCCCACTACTTGTCCAAATCCACCACCTACTGATGAAACTTCTAGATATCTAGGTCTTGCATCTCCACCTCGTTGTTTTGCAGCTTGTGGAGGGTCTTTTCAGCTTCGATAAACCATAGCTTCTCTACTGCAAGCCAGTTCTAGTTAAGGGCCTCATAGAGGAGTGAGCCAACCAGAGTGATTGACTTAACCCTTGGTGGAGAAGTTTGTGTTCTTCAAGCTTGGTCATCTCCCTAACTTCAGTAGGTAAGGCGATAGCCTTCTCGGGATCACCCAACGTCACCCCAACTAAGATAATGGTTCTCCAGGATGGAGAAATGGCAGTTTTTCTAGAATAGGTAGGAGCTGCTTGAGCTGCTGGCAACATTGGCTGAGGAACACTTGGCGCGGGTGGAGCAGCTCCCTTTGGTACAACGATTAGGGCGGGAGACATAGTCATCAGTGGCGCTACCACAAGGCCTATGAATAGTGCCTCAGGGGTGAGGCATGCAGTCCTTACTACAGAAGCCCCCGACCCGTGACCCTGCATAAGTCGCTGCTTGTTTCTCAACCACTCCGCCTCTATCATCCATGTTATCTCCGCATCGTCTGGAGTCTCGGTAGGGGGAGGTGCTGAAGATCACTCCTCAGGCTGAGGTTCTTCTCTTGGGGAGACATCATGGGTGGTCAGTGTGGGCATGCTGGTTCTATCACGGAGCTTCCCGGAGAAAGATCTTTGCAAGGAGCCTCTGCAAGAGAACACCTGAGGACAATTAAATCTAACATAATAATAGGGGCAGTGCAAAAAAATCTCCTACTTTTCTCCTTTTGGGGGTCATCTACAAAGTGGCAGATATTCTCCCCTACAATCAATTGGTCCACCACACCTCTAAAGGATATAAGGAGACTTATGTCCTCCTCGAGACCAGTAGTCTCAAGCTCTTGGTCATATTCTGGAGGAAGAAGGAACTCAGGCCTCATAGCGAAATTCCAGTACGACATCCCAGCATCCTTGGAGACTCACAAGTTTTAATTTTTCCACCCTTTGTGGGAACTCCAACTGGGAGAGATAGAAAGGAAGGACCACTTGCCACAAGCTTTGGAGTTGAAGGACCCATTTCCCACTAACTTGGTGGGTGAGAGGAAGAAGGAGTAGTGAAAAAGGGTTAAACTAAAAGTGGGCCCTACCACTTCACAGACTATGATAAAGTTGTAAAGGAAGAGATACACATTGGTGACTAGTTTGCACTAGTGCCAACTTGTAGAAATTAAGGACTAAGATGACAAAGGGATGAACATGAAACCTAAAACCAAACTCGAGGGCCAGACAATAAATATAGAACTAGCTAGGACAAATGGAGGTTTTGAGTTTGTTGGAGTTAGGAGCATAGAAATGGTAGCAAGAAGAGACTCGGTACTAGAAGGAGAGGTCTTCCACCTCCCAGTCCTTGATCGTATTGTGCTCCTAGAATTACTTGGAGACATCTTTTTCCTCATCCTAGGTTTGAGCCTTCCATTTACCAATTCTCTTCGACACTCGACGGACTAGGTGGCAGAATCAGTGGAAGAAGAAGAAGAGGAGGCCATGGAGGGAGATGAAGACTTACGAGGAAGGGAAGCCTTCACTAGATGAAATAAGGGAGCCCCAGAAGAAGAACGACGATCACTAGAGCGAAAGGCATCAGAGGAAGAAGGGAAATCCTAGCTGACCAGACGATGAAGGTGTTGGATCGAAAGTACATGGTGAATAGATCTAGAAGGGGGGTTGAATAGATCTATCCCCAAACGTAGTGGAATTTAACAACTCAAATCAATAGCTTCATATTAACAATGATTTAATGAAAATTCACACTGATCTGATGTGATTGTGTGTAGTTAGTGTGTGAAACAATCAATCAAAATATGTGTATGAGTGCTTAGTGTGAGATTGAAATCCTTATGCATGCATCTAGCATAGAACAATGTCAAACTATAATGCACAAGGGACTTTTAGGTGGTTCAGAAATCACCTCCAATGACTCCTACGTTTACCCCTCACACAGTGAGACACACACTACTCAAAGTGTAACAACCCTCTTTATACCGGCACGATTATACCAATCCACATAGGTACAAAGGGCCCGTCACATTGGGACATTTACCCAACACTATATAATAGATTGAGTTGTACACAAATATCAAAGACTACAACAAAATAATAATATTCTCATTCCATCATCATCACATAATTCACAGTCTATTAGCAATAAAAGAAATACAATATCCACATTATTACATGCCCAAATGAAATACATTGTCCATCACATTTGATTACATACTATGGAAGAAAGGTAACTAGGTAGCAATGTCCACAATGTGAGCTACTCCTCGCGCACGAGTCGCTCCTCACTATGTCCTCCTCAGGAACGGAGACACCTGTCTCACCTGTACTGTAACATCTCGGGCTTTTCGATTCCCTTCGCCTGCATTTTGGATGACTGGCTACTGTCGCGCTCGGCCTGGGCGGCACGTCAGTGTCCCGACGGAGGCGCCTGTCGCGACAGTCATCCCTTGTTGCGACCGCCTTTGCCGTCACGTTCTTGTCGTGCCCGGTCAATGGGTCGCGACTGCTTTCCACTTTTTCATCATCTGACGCCTGTCAGAATGGCAGGCGTGGCAGACTGTCATGTTTGGTTGTCGCGGCGTCCCTTGGGGGCGCGTTCTGGTCACGGTGTGGGCGGCCGTTGCGTTAAGGTTTGTAACGCGACACCCCGCCTCGTCGCGTTCTGGGGGCCGGAGGCTAAAACCCTTGGCCGGCTTCCCCTTTCCCCTTTCTTCCCCTTCTCCTTTCCTTCCTCCTCTCTGAGGAGGGAAGTCTTCTTCCTTCTCCTTCTCCAGCATTTGGAGCTCGGTGGCGTCGGCGGCGGCTCGTGGCAGAGCTGGAGTGGTGGCGAGGAGCGAGGAGGAGGTGGCGAGCTCGTCATGAAGGCCCATTTGTGGGTTGGTTCTTCGTTCACCAGTAGGGATTCCTGTGCCCTTTCTTGTTGGTGTGGTTTGGAAGTTCACTTTGTGGAATGCTTGTGTTTACAACTTTCACAATGCTCCCCCTCCCCATTGTGTGTTTGGTTGTAGCATGTGGGGACCCCGGGATGTAGCTCCCGGCGGTCGGCCTTCCTGCTGATGTCGCGACCGTTGAGCGCGTCGTGACATCAGAAAGGTGTCGCCTCGGTCTGACGTGACCTTATCGCGGCGTGGTTGGCCGTCGCGATAAGAGTCATGTCGTGACCTAGTTTTCCGTCACGACAAGCGGTTGTCCGCGATGCCTTGCCCCGTCGCAACAAGGGTTGTCGCGACGCGCGGCCCTATCACGACTTGGTTCTTGTCGTGGTTGCCCTGACCGTCGCGATGCCATCTTAATGGCTCAGGAGGGCGCGACAAGACCTGTGTTGGCCGTGGGTGTTTCCGTGCCACATTTGGCATGACGGCTTGTGCCCCAGGGCAGGGTTGCCCTCCAGACCTTCTGGTGAGGAACGCGGCAGGTTGCTCGCTGCGTTCAGTGACTGAAGGTGACACCATTGTGTCCGTGTCCTAGTGGCGGTACTAGGAGGCGCGCGTCTGTCTAATAATCGTTGTCTGACTACCAATCGATTATTAGCAGAGCATTGGTTTCTGTTCTGTCTGGTGGTGTTCAGATTTCTCGGGCCGTGTCGTGTGTGCCGGAGTTGGCCAACGGCCCTTCTGGGGTTTATGGAAGGGGTGCCGTGCATGCCTGTGCCTGCTGGGCTTGTCTTGGTTACAAGCCAGCTGTGCTGTTTTTGTTGGTGGTTGCCACTGCAGTTCTCTTTTACCCGGTGCTCGGCACTTGAGGGCTTGTCCACGAGATAGGTTGTTACTGTAAGGCCCTCGAATTTTGTCCTTATTATTTTATTGTGTGCAATTTTATGCTTATGTATGTATATGCATTATCGTGTAAGTATTATGTATACATTATCTTGGTGTACTTATGAATGTATGTATAAACTTAGTGTATGTATATATCGGTTGATTTCGTGACATAGTGAGTGTGTGCATTACACCCTATGTATTGCATGCATGAACTTAGGAGAAATTAGGGTTTTGCATGGTTTTGGGTTCTAGCCGAAGGGTTAGTCGACGTCAACATGAATGGACGTTCACTTATTGTTAACGTCCATATAGGTGGACGTCGATTATTCAGTCGACGACCATATCGGTGAACGTCTATATCCTGACAGACCAGTCTGCAGCAGCATGGTGTGCCATGCCTTGATGGGAGATACCAACCACTCCCCACGGCTCCTTGGCCTTCCAACCGACCTCTTGCGTGGGTGAGAGGTCCTCTCTTAAGAGAGCCCTTGTTGCAACCTCTAGAGCTCTCTTGGCTCTTTGCAAAGAGATAAGAGAAAACCCTAGTGAGCTGTGAGAAAACTTGGAGTTTGGAGGCTTTGATCCGGCGATCCAAGGCCTCATCTGGAGATCTACTTCGACAAGGAGGGAGACAACACATCCGGCTACACATCCCCCCCTGGATTGCAGAGGGGAGCATCACAGAGGCCGGAGTGGAGACATCTTGGAGGCTTCTTGGGACTGCCCAAGGAGAGCTTCTCCAACCATTTTGATCCCTTTAGGAGTTTTTCCAAGGCAAGTAACCCTTTCACCTTGTCCATGTATGTGTCTAGGAGGTTTCTATCATTTTTATGGATTTTCCTCGTGTCCTGGATCCCCTACATTCACCATTCTTTAGAGCTCGACTGTGTTTTTACACAGGTCCGAACTTGACGGCAAGATCTATTGCCGTTGAGATCTTGAGTCAGCGGCCAACGATGTTGCCGCCACTATTGTAAACGTCCATAGTATGCCGTTGAGTTCTTCTTGACAGAACAGTGAACTGTTCTGCCCTATATCTTTAAATTCCGGATTTCTACGCATGAGGATATAATGTAAATTTTATATGTTATGTAAAATAGATAATGTGATGTGTGTGAAATTTCCTGTATTTTTGTGTGATGGAATTAATTATTAGAATTATTAAAAGGCATGTGTAGGAAAGAGGTTACGCATGTTTAATTTTGTTCCCATGAATTCTGAGGAATTAAAGGCTGTGAAATTTTATGGACCATGTTTATATGTATCAGTCCATGCCCTGCAAACTTGGAAATTTTCCCATACTCATGCGAATTTTATAATTTCTACAATGAGAAATAGAAAACATGTGTAGACCTTGCGAAAATTCTAGTAAATCGTGTGTGTTGGGAATTAAATGGGGAAAATTTCTTGTGCCAATATGTATGTGTGGTTCATGACTGTGCATGATTAAATCTGAAATCCATGCTATGTTCTATGTTAACTTAATTTATGAATGGCATGAAACCAAATGTTTAAATTTCTATAATACATGTGAATTCAGAAAAATCTGAAAATTTGTATGTGTGTTCTTATAACTAAACACAGCATGTGGTTAAATTTTCAGGAAAATTTGATAACATTAGCCTACTCTATGAATTTCCAGGTGAAAATGAGCTACAAATACATGTACCATGATTTAGGTTAAATGATGTGCATTCCAATTAATCCATGAGAGCTAATAAATGTTTGATTTCTGTTATTAGTAGCACCATGCTAGGGAAGAACAGAACCATGTGCATAACAAGAAAGTGTGAATATCATATGTAAAACGTGTGTTAATCGGAATGTGTAATGTGTAATGGTGTAATGTACACACTCTCCATAGAGGGCTTGGAACTGTATCATGGAAAGGTCCCCATGAGAAGGTTCAATGTGTTAAGATATCCTAAGGGCATTAGGATGAAATCCTGGAGGTGGACAAGTACCACTGGTTAGGGTGGAGACGTGTTTCTCCCGTCTGCGCAGTGCCAAGAGTCATCACTGTATTGCCTAGGTGATGTGCTATGTGTTATGTGTATGTGATGTGTCCTTCTAGCGGTGGTTTGGACCATGTGTCACGGCAAATAAATTGTGAAATGTGAATGTGAGCATGTGTAAAATGTGTATATGTGAACATGTGAATGTGAATGTGAATCATGTGAACTATTTATGTTAGAATGTGAACATTGTGTACATGTGAAATGTTTGAAAAATGAACCATGTGAAATATGGGAATGTGTAACCATGTGAAGTGAATGTGTTAGAGTATGAGACGATAATTCATGCTATGATATTTCTAACTCCATGTAAATTGCCATCATGTTATAGTCAAATTGGAAGTGTAGTTTTTCATGTGATTAAATGAGTAGAAAGCATGTGATAGGGAGTGTTATGTGAAACATTAAACCATGTGCCATGTGTTTTGACTTTGTAGAAATACCATGATAGGTTGTCTCTTATTGATGTTCAAGCATGCTGTATGATTGCCGTGCAAATTGAAATAGTAGAACCTACTATGATGTATGCATGAATGATGTGTATGGAGTTACTTGCTGAGTCTTTTAGACTCACTCCTTGCTTCGGCGTACAGGTTTAGTTGGTGACACACTTTTGGAGGAGACCATGGAGAGCGACTCCGAGCGTAGAGAGTAGCTTGTGGAGTTGACGTTGTTCCCTTTTTGTTTCATAGTATGTAATTGTAGCTTGTATTAGAGTTATCATTTATGTAATTGTGGACAAATTATGTATTAAATGTAGAACTTTAATCTTGTGGACAATGTAGTTTGGTTTAATTTCAATTATGAAAGTTAGTCCTTTAATTTGCTATATGGATCATGTATGAGAAATGTGGATGATGAAATGTGATGACATTTAGTCCTTTACTTCCGCGACTCTGTGTCTATATTTGTGTATATCTCAATCATGTGATAGTGTTTGGGTAAATGTCCCACTGTGATAACCTTTACTATACCGACGTGGGTTGGTATAACCGTACCGGTATAATGAGGGTCGTCACAGTTACCGTTTCCTGGGGACCCTTAGCCCTATGCGCTGTGTCAGAGTGTGTTTGCTCGGGGGGTGGCGGCGTGCTCAATCACAAGACTTGGAGCAGAAGGGGAAAACGGTGGGGGCAGCAGCATGAGCCGTTTGTAGAGCTCTCTTAGCGGTTCGAGGTCTCCGAGGTGGTTTCGGACGCTCTTCAGTGCGGACCACCTAGTCCGTCTCACTGCCTCGCTCTAAGTTGTTCCGGAGTCGCGTAGGGAGGTCAGCGTGGGGCCGCAGCTCGCCGGGCTACGGTGGTTGTGGTTGCGTTCTTGGCTGTGGCTCACTTGCCTCACTCTACTGGGGAGGTTGTAGGCGGCAGTCGGTGGCCGGCATGCTAGAGGTGTGGACGGTGTGTCCTCCTCTTAGATGCCTATGGCTTTGGCTTGGTTGTTCTTGTTGTGACGTTGCTTCGCATGCTGTTTCTGAGCTGTTCTTGTTACCATGGTTTACACGGTGGTTGTAGCCTAGCCGTGTCTCGCTTCCTTGGGTTTGGTTGGTTGGCCTGTGGGCCGTGATTAGTGTTCCGTTCTGTGGGTTCTCTCGGGGTGCCTGGTGTAGGCACCCGACCGCTGGTTTAGTAACCGTTCCTTGGTGTTGTCTGTGGTGGCACCGGAGTGTGTAGTTCCCTGACCTCATTGGCGTGTCCAGGGTCCAGGGGGTTCTGCTTGTGGGCCCTGACCTTGTGGAGGTGGAGGTGGCCGTGCCTGGTGGTGAGACGTCGTTCTCACTTGGTTGCTGGTGTCTCTCGAGGTGAACCTGGTTGTTCCTTCCCAACCTCGAGGAGGTCCAGGATGTTGGTTTTGTGTCATGAGACTCGGGTCTCACATGGTTGCTCTGGGGTTTCGTGAGCTTCTTTGTCTCGGAGGGTGTGTGCCGAGGGTTGCTTCCACATTGTGGTGCTCTGGCTCGACCCTAGTTGCGGGTCATGGCGTTACTCTAGTTACTTCGTATGTGTGTTGACTCCGCTGGTTTAACGGGAGTTGTCTTTGGCCTGACCCGGGTTGTGGTCGAGGTGTTTCTTGTTCTGCTGCTTTGTAGTACTCTACAGTAGGTGTTTGCCCGCTTTACTACTTTGTAGAGTAGTATTGTCTACTTATTGGAGTTCCTGCTGCTCTGGCTGGTAAGGGACTGGTTATCCCTACTGAGCCTTGTTCGTGAGGCTCACCCCCTCTATCTCTTCAGGTAGGGACTCGCTGTCTAGGAGTTCGTCGCCGGACGGTCGTGGTGGCGGATTGTTCATCGTGTGTTGCCAGCAGTGTGAGTTGTGAGCGTGAGTGCTCTTTGTAGTGAGTTGAGAGTGGCCTTTTTGCAAGTCCTCGGGGTATGCCCCTTATAGACTGCACCTTTCTTTCTGTACCTGTACTTTTATTGGGGACATGTTGTACATTAATTTCTATTAATGTACGAACTTTCTTGTTATAGTTATTTGAATTGATGCTTATCCACTGACTAAATTCTAACCCTTCCGGGTCTTCGTATCCGTGGGTGGCGGCACGACCTCCGGGGGTCCCTGACGGGGGTCCGGGAGGTCGGGTCGTTACATGTACGCCAAAGCAAGTATGAGTCTTCTAAGAAGATCCCGCAAGCAACCCAAAGATAGCACCCTTACACATATCACATACACATGCTATCTTTTAAACAGTAAGGAATACATGGTACATGTTTCATTTCAATTTAACAATTAAACATGAACAACTTACACATGCTTTCTACACATAATATATAACATGATTCATATTGCTAAATTCAATTCACATCATTCATATTTTTAAACAAATAGGTCACGAGAATTAGCACAAGTTAACTAACAATCCTGGCAGGCTATTTAATCATTTTCACATGATGTTATAACACATTTCCACATGTTTAACTTGCTGTTTTAATATAAATAAATCACATTTACATAAATTCACATCTTTTCACATGCTAACACATTCACATTACACTATCACATTTTCACTTTTCACATTTGACTATTAATTTGTCGTGACACATAGTCCGAACCACCATAAAGAATGACACACATCACATACACATACCCGTCACCTAGGCAATACAATGACGAATCTTGGTTAACTGCGCATAACCCGGAGAAGCCCTCTCCACCCTAACCAGTGGTACTTGTCCACCTCCAGGATTTCATCCTAATGCCCATAGGATATCGCACACATTGAGCCTTCCCATAGGGACTTTACTACAGTACGGCTCCACAGCCTTCTATAGTAGCAACATCAATCTCGGCACATATTACACGTTATCACTTTATCACATTCACTTATATGCACAATTTATTCATTTTCACATGCACTTTAAATAACATTCATTTTTCAGGTTACAGAACTTAACCATACTGTTTCACAATGACAATTAAATCATAACAAAGTCCTAATCATGCTTCTAGTCACTGAATTCCACATGATTAAAATTAAACATGCTTATCATGGTCAATTGCCCTTGTTAAACTAATAACAGTACCTACTATTGACAAAACAACATGAAACGTTTATTACATGCTTCACACAAAGTATATATCACATACCTAAATTTTCAGATTTTTTGCAACAGTAAAGTGAATTTTAATAATTTAAGCAGATTTCATGCTAATTTAGCAAATTTTTCACTTAAACATGGTTCTCAGTAAAACAGTCATACCTAACAGTTCTAAAACCTGAAAACAGTAATCATATCATCATGAAAAATTTCTGGATCCCTAACATGGAACGAGATTATTTATTTAGAATTAAACAGGGACAATTCATGCTTAACTCACCATAACAGGAATTATGATAAATAAAAAACCATGCACAGAACTTCGTCTGAACCTCATGATATGACCTACTAACCATGACTGACCAACCATAAAATGTATAGCATATTCAGACAACCATAGGTCCGAAATTCACAGCACATAGATCAATTCACATTTCTGAAAAACCTGAAGAACTTGGTGGCAAGGGGTTAGCCGCCAACAAGGTTAATGGCAAACAATGTTGCCGCCAACTCAGGATCTTGACGGCAGCAAGCTTGCCGTCAAGTTCTTGTCTGCAGAGAATATAGACTGAACGCAATAAACAAGGGGAATTGGAGGTTCCAGGACTCGAATTAAACTCGGTAAAAATCCTGAGACCTAGGAGACATGTGTAGGGATGTAATCCCTAGATTACTTGCCTGGAATAAAATCTACAGAGGTCAAATCTTGTCAAAGAAGCCCTCCTCGGCCAAGCCAAGAAGGTGCAGAAACTCCTCCTAAATCCGGTCTTCCCAGTTCCACAGAAGGTCTCTTGAAGTCGGGGGTGATTCCTCAATTGCAAGAGCTCCTTCTTGTCGTAGAAGATCGCTGAAAATACCCCCCAATCTCCAGATCAAGCTTACCAAAGTTCAGTGTTTCTCACCCTAAAACCCTAGATTTTCCTTTGGGCGAAAAAGACTTAACTCGGCCAAAATTTGATAGTTTTATAGAGACAAAGGGTCGGGCTATCCATTGATTAGGTTTCCTACCGTTGGAGGGTAGTTTCTAATCCAGAACGCAAGAAACGTAGCCGTTTCCAGATCTGAAATCACAACAGAAATTGGGAAATAAACGGCCACTTTGCTGCCGCTTACAGGAATTCAACATCCATCGATCTGGACGTCGACATTGAGTCAACGTCACACTGGTTGCCATCAACCTGCCCTCAACGTCAAGGGATATTGACGTCAACTGGCATTTCGGCCAGAACACAGAAAATTAAATAAACATGCATTCACATATTAAGTACATACATTATACATCATATTATTTAAATATAATATGCACAAACTTACATAAAGACAATATGTACATAAATAAACATGTATATACATATACACATAAGTAAATAGATAATTATAGAATACATAAAATCAAATACGCATATCATGAAGTTCGAATAAAAGGACAAAGTTTGAAGGCCTTACACCCTCTCCCCCTAAAAGAACGAAAACACTAACCAAACAAATGGGGATACTTCTTCTTCATGGCGTCCTCAAGCTCCTATGTAGCCTCCTCCTGCGAGAAATTCTGCCATAGCACCTTCACGGACGCAATACTCTTGTTCATGAGGTGTTGAACCTTCCGGTCAAGGATAGCTACTAGTTGCTCTGCATACGACAAGTCTGGCTAAATCTCCACTGGCTCGTGACTAATAATATGCGACAGATCCCACACATACCTCCTGAGCATAGATACGTGGAAAACTGGGTGTACGCTAGCTAACGCTGGGGGTAAAGCTAGCTCATATGCCACGCTACCCATCCGCCTAAGAATCTCAAACGGGCCAATAAATCTAGGACTCAACATACTGTGCCTGTCAAACCTGACAATGCCTTGGGTAGGCGAAACCTTAAGAAAAATATGCTCGCCAACCTCGAACTCCAAATCCTTCCTTCTGTTGTCGGCGTAGCTCTTCTGCCTATCCTACGCCGCAACAAGCCTCTGCCTGATAAGCTGAATCTTATCTGAAGTCTCCTGCACCAACTCCGGACCAATCAACTGCCTATCGCCTGTCTCCTCCCAGCACAAAGGAGATCTACAGGGCTGCCCATACAAAGCCTCAAACGGAACCATGCCAATGCTCGCATGAAAACTGTTGTTGTAGGCGAACTCCACAAGAGGTAAATGACGCTCCCAATCACCCTTTCAATCAAGCACACACCCTCTCAACATATCCTCGAGCGTCTATATAGTCCTCTCAAACTGGCCATCTATCTGGGGATGGAACGCCGAACTAAGCTTCAGCTGAGAACCCAAAGCTTCTTGAAGACCCTACCACAACCTCGATGTATACCTTGGGTCTCAATTAGAAATAATCGACTTCGGCACACCATGCAACCTCACAATGCTGCCGAAATACAACCTAGCCAAACTCTCTACGGACTGCTTCTTCTTCATAGCCAAGAAATGCGTTGTCTTGGAGAAACGATCTACAATCACCCAAATCGAGTTGTTTCCCTTCGCTGATCTGGGCAAACCCATCACAAAATCCATAGTGATTGCTTCCCACTTCCATACTGGTATCTCCATCTTCTGCATAAGGCCAGATGGTCACTGACACTCGGCCTTCACCTACTGGCATACCAAACACCTAGATACAAACTCGGCCACATCCTTGTTCATACCAGACCACTAGAAAGATCTCTTCAAATCCTGATACATCTTGGTGTTGTCTGGATGAATAGAGAATCTTGACCTGTGAGCTTCTGCTAGAACATGCTTATGAACATCCACGACATCAGGAACACAAACTCGGTGCTGAAATCTAATAACATTGTCGTCCTCTCGAGCAATGCCTGCCTTGTCGACCAACTCCTAAAGTCTAGGATTAGCCTTCTGCTGCTCGATCACCTCATCCAGAACCGTAGACCCAATAGACAGCTGAGCCACGAAAGCCTGACATAAAAGTGGCTCTAACTCAGTCATCGCACATGCTGCATTCGCAAGCATCTTCCAATCCTGCTGGAGTAACGATCTCTTCCTGCTGAGAGCATCCGCCACGACATTCACCTTCCCTGGATGATACTGAAGCTCGAAGTCATAGTCTTTAAGGAACTCAATCCACCGTCTCTACCGTAGGTTCAAGTCCTTCTGCGAGAAGAGATACCTCAAGCTCTTGTGGTCAGTGAACACCTCGAACTTGACACCATAAAGATAATGTCTCCAGATCTTCAGTGCATGAACCACTGCCACAAGCTCCAAATCATGGGTCAGATAGTTACGCTCATGCTCCTTCAACTGGCAAGAGGCATAAGCAACTACCCTACCATACCGCATCAACACATAACCAAGACCAATCTGAGATGCATCCAAATAGATAGCAAAACCTTGTGTACCACTCAGCAAGATCAACACGGGTGCAGATGTAAGCTTCGCCTTCATTAACTGAAAGCTACTCTTGTAATCCTCAGACCACACAAACTTCACACCCTTCCTGGTTAGCTTAGTCAAAGGTGCGGCGATAGATGCAAAACCTTCAATAAATCGCCGATAATAGCCCGCTAAACCAAGAAAACTCTGAATCTCCGATGGTGTCCTTAAAGTCTCCCACTCCAACAAAGCCTGAACCTTCACCGGATCAACTGCTACTCCAGTGCCTGAGATAACATGTCCAAGGAAATGAACCTCGCGCATCCAGAAATAGCACTTGCTGAACTTGGCATACAGCTTGTGCTCTCGGAGAACCTCCAGAACAACCCTCAAATGCTCACGGTGTGTAGCCTCGTCCGAAGAATAGACTAGCACATCGTCAATGAACACCACTACAAAACTATCCAAATAAGGTCTAAACACCCTGTTCATGAGATCCATGAACACTGCAGGGGCGTTGGTCAGACCAAATGGAAGCACCAAAAACTCATAGTGTCTATAACGAGTCCTGAAAGCCGTCTTGAACACATCTTCACCCTTAATCCTCAACTGGTGATAGCCGGACCGTAGATCAATCTTAGAAAACACTGATGCATTATGCAGTTGATCGAACAAATCATCAATCCACGGTAAGGGATACCTGTTCTTCACAGTCACTTGGTTGAGCTTCCTGTAATCAATGCACAACCTGAGGGAACCGTTCTTCTGCTTCACGAGCAATACATGTGCGTCCCATGGTGACACACTAGGGCGAATAAATCCCTTGTCCAGCAAATCCTGCAACTGCTTCCTTAACTCAGTAACTCCACAGGTGCCATCCGATATAGAGCCTTAGAGATAGGAGAGGTGACTGGAAGCAACTCTATAGTAAACTCTATCTCCCTAGCTGGTGGCAATCCAGACAAATCATCAGGAAACACGTCTGGAAACTCCTGCACTACCTCAATCTCCTCAAGGGTCGGTGACTGATCAGCCTTCAGTACTAAGACCACGCTGGCAAGAAAAGCGTCACAACCCTTGTTCACCATCCTCATCGCCTTCATGGTAGAGATCACAAACCTTCCCGCCAAGTTCCTTGGCAATGGATGTGAGAACTCATCCTCACTAGGAATACAAAAAGTAATCTTCTTCCCTCTACAATCCACCAAGGCATAGTGCTCCTCAAGCCAATCCAGACCTAGAATAGCATCATAGTCCTTTATCTTAAGCAAGTAGAAGCACCCAACGAAGCCTCGGTCCTCAATGCACACAGGTAAAGATGGAATACACTTCCTAGTCGATACCGTACCTACCTGTGTGTACACAGATAAGAGACCTCTAACTCCTCAGCCTAAACTCCAGACTCTAATACTAATTACATCACAAACTGCTCGGAAATGAACGAGTGTGTGGCACCCATATCAAACAATATCCGAGCATTCACACCCATGATTAGAACCGTACCTTCTGTGACGTTTTCGGCCTGCTTTGCGTCCTCTCGTGCTAAAGCAAACACTCGAGCTTGGGCTCGAGGCCTTCCTGGTCTCCCTGTCACTGGCGCTGCTGCTACTGCCGCTGCTGGGGCTGGCGCTCCACGCTGAACAACCTGCTATAGTCTGGGACAATCTCGGATCTGATGCTCGGTGCTGCCACACTTGAGACACTTCCCCGCTAGCTTCCAGCACTCGGTACCGCCATGCGCTCTTCCACAGTGAGGACACATCTTCTTGTCGCTGGGCCTGAAATCAGGGGACTGTGGTGCAACTGCCTGCTGAATGGATGCCGTTGGACACTGCAGTAACTGGTACACGGCCTTCTTCCTATCCTGCCACTGGAAAGGTGGTGTGGATCTCTTCTGCGATGCCTTCTTCTCCTCCAGGTATTGGTCCATCTCGCTCTCCTACCTGCATGTCGCGTTGAGAGCCTCATCTAGAGTACGGTGGTCAAAAGCCACAAGCCTCGACCTCAGTGATGGCTTAAGCCCCATCACGAACTTCTTCGCCTTCTTGCCCTCATCAGCAACTATATAAGGAGCATATTTAGACAGTTCGGCAAACCTGGCCTCATACTCCAATACCGTCATGGAGCCCTGAGTAAGAGAAAGAAACTCCTGCTCCATCTTGTCCTAGACATGCTCGGGGATGAACTTGGCCCGGAACAGCCTCATAAACTCGGCCCAAGTCACCTCAATTGCACTATCCTCGAACCTGGTGCGAAGTAAGGAGGCCCACCACACATCGGCTCTCTCCTGCAAAGCACAACATATAAGAACCACTCTAGACAAAACCTAAACTTAACACAAGTACATATATGTATTTTAAGTACATGTAGCATGTAGGTGGCCAAGCTAACTTTATCTTTCTCAGCACACCTGATGGCTCGGAAGATCTTCTCAACTTCCCTCATCCAGCTCTCCACCAAAAGTGGCTGACTCTTTCCCTTAAAAGAAGGTGGAGCCATCCTCTTGAACCTCTCCACGATGGAAGGACCACCATGGCCTTGTTTCTGGGGAACTGGAGCTGGAGCCTGAGCCTGAGACAACAAGCAATATAGATAAGCAACATATAACAATCATGCATTTAATAAAACAGACTACTCTTATTACCAACTCTAACCTGAGCCTGCAACTGAGCCTACAGTGCCATCTGAGTATGCGCCTGGGTCTGCATCGCCTGGACCAAGCCTTGCATGAATACACCATAGTCCACATGCAGTGGTGGAGGAAGTACAGTAGGACCCTGAGGTGTTGGGGCCTGCTGCTCACCCCTGTCCTCACGCCTTTGCTCGTCATCTCGAGCCTGAGCACCACGCCTACCACGGGTAGGCATAGCCTGTAAAACAATTTAATCTAGTTAGAATCTAAGTTATTTAATCCTAACCATTTTCTTAACTATCTTTCATTCATTTTTAGATATTTTCTACATATATGGACAAATTCTATAAAGACTTTGCATTATTGTGAAGATGATGGTATATTCATGTACAATCCCAACCTTGTCTCTGATACCAATCTCTGTAACGACCCTCTTTATACCGATACGATTATACCAATCTCGTCGGTACAAAGGGCGCCGCCACAGTGGGACATTTACCCAACACTATACAATAGATTGAGATGTACATAAACATCAAAAGAGTACAGAAGAAATAAATAAATATTCTCATTCCATCATCATCACATAATTCACAATCTATATAGCAATAAAAGAAATAACAATGTCCACATTATTACATGCCCAAATGAAATACATTGTCCATCACATTGGATTACATACTATGGAAGAAAAAGTAACTAGGTAGCAATGTCCACAAGTGAAGCTACTCCTCGCTCTCGGATTCGCTCCTCACTATGTCCTCCTCAAGAACGGAGACACTTGTCTCACTTGTACGCCAAAGAAAGTATGAGTCTTCTAAAAAGACCCAGCAAGCAACCCAAAGATAGCACCCTTACACATATCACATACACATGCTATCTTTTAAACAGTAAGGAATACATGGTACATGTTTCATTTCAATTTAACAATTAAACATGAACAACCTACACATGCTTTCTACACATAATATATAACATGATTCATATTGCTAAATTCAATTCACATCATTCATATTTTTAAACAAATAGGTCATGAGAATTAGCACAAGTTAACTAACAATCCTACCAGGCTATTTAATCATTTTCACATGATGTTATAACACATTTCCACATGTTTAGCTTTCTATTTTAATATAAATAAATCACATTTACATAAATTCACATCTTTTCACATGCTAACACATTCACATTACACTATCACATGTTCACTTTTCACATTTGACAATTAATTTGCCGTGACACATAGTCCGAACCACAATAAAGGACACACATCACATACACATACCCGTCACCTAAGCAATATAGTCACGAATCTTGGTTAACTGCGTAGAACCATGAGAAGCCCTCTCCACCCTAACCAGTGGTACTTGTCCACCTCCATAATTTCATCCTAATGCCCATAGGATATCACACACATTGAGTCTTCCCATAGGGACTTTAATACAGTACGGCTTCACAGCCTTCTATGGTAGCAGTGTCAATCTCGGCACATATTACACGTTATCACTTTATCACATTCACTTACATGCACAATTTATTCCTTTTCATATGCACTTTAAATAACATTCATTTTTCAGGTTACATAACTTAACCATACTATTTCACAATGACAATTAAATCATAACAAAGTCGTAATCATGCTGCTAGTCACTGAATTCCACATGATTAAATTAAATATGCTTATCATGGTCAATTGCCCATGTTAAACTAATAACAGTACCTACTGTTGACAAAACAACATGAAACTTTTATTACAGGCTTCACACAGGGTATATATCACATACCTAAATTTTTAGATTTTTCGCATCAGTAAAGTGAATTTTAATAATTTAAGCAGACTTCATGCTAATTTAGCAAATTTTTCACTTAAACATGGTTCTCAGTAAAACAATCGTACCTAACAGTTCTAAAACCTGAAAACAGTAATCATATCATGTCACGTCCCGAGAATTACGTAGTGGATATAAATTATTCGGAAATAATTCGAGTCGATATCCGAGACGTGAACAGTCGGCAAAGAAGCCTCTAGCTAGCACGTGCTAAATGTATAACAACATACATCATCATAGGGCCCAAATATTGAACTCAACTAACCTTGTATTCAAATCTCAACTCATTTTATTCCAAATAGAAACTATTACAGGACTAAGACTTAATAAAAAGGAAAAGTACATTTCTATGTATTTTCTTGCCAAGAATGTAAGATCTCTTCCAATTCAACTCTATTTACCTCTTCCTAATTTAAGCTTATTTAAAGTTGCGAATTTCTATGTATTTTCTTGCTTCATTTGACTTTTGGGCCAAATGATGTCCATTAGCCCAATTATGATATTGGGTCATTAATATATAATGTTATAAGTCTCTCCAATATTTTTATTTAATTTATGGTTGCGTCGTATTTTCGTGTTAACGGTTTTCCGATTTGTTTCCTAATTTGGATAATCGATCACAATAACTCTTTAACCTAGCCCAAATGATTTTTATTGACCCAAATTTATTGATGGGTCATTAGAGGATATTATTTGAAGTCCGTATATGATTTTTATTTAATTTTCTGACTCATCCAACTATGTGTAATAATGATTTTTCGACTTATTCATGAATTACAATAATAAGTCGCGAAACACTTTAAACTTGGCTAATCCATTTTTTCTTGGCACAAATTTCTTTGTGAAACATTTAGTAATAATGTTTAGGGTTGATTTATAATTTTTACGGAATTTTCCGATGTGTTTTAGAACATACGATGATGATACGTATGTTTAAATACTCTGGTATTGTGGAAATTATTTATTTCCATTTATTTTGAATTTCTATGTAATTAAAATTTTCGGGGTGCTACACCCTCCCCCACTTAAGAGAATTTTGTCCCCAAATTCATATATCATTAATTGGCTTTTGATAGTTATGATCCTTGAGGTCGTTTCGGATTTAATTACTCTAACTTGTTTAAACATCGTGGATGCTAGTCCAACATCTACACCTATGGCCACCGTATTATCGATTTGATTCCTTCCACTCCTGTTTTCCTTCCACGGTTGTTGTAACTCCATCTTAATCCTCCAGATGAACTACGGTATAATTACTAGATTATTCCTTTCTAATTTCTCCTTAATGATCTCCCCACTTAGAGATGTACTGATAAGAAGAACAGCATAAGATCAGTCCAGGGGTTTAACAATCATTCCTCCTTCCAGAAGCTCTGCTTGCGTTATTGCATTCACACGTCCTTGACGCTTTACCACTCCCTGGTTCCTTCCAACTTGGTCTTTTAGCATTGGACAGTTCGGTATACGATGTTCATGACTCCCACATCACAGGCAAGCCCCGGCCTTCTTCCAGCACTTGTCCGCTTGGTGCTCAGGCTTGTTGCAAAAGCTACAATACTCCACCATCATTGTTTCTTCTACTTTGATCTTTTTCTCCATGCCATAGTCCTTCCCAGTGGTTGGCCTTTTGTTGTTGTTATTGTTGGTATTGGGGAAAGTTCCAGTTGTATCGACTGCTCCCCTTTTTATAAAGGTCGGCTTTGAGATGTCTTTCCCCCTTATGCCTTCCACCTTATCCATTATGTCTTCTACCAGTTGAGCTCTTTGGACCATCTCAGTGTAGGTTTGGATGTTGTATGGTTCGAGCTTTTCAATGAATATGGGCCTGAGCCCATCCATGAAACGGTTGGCCTTCAACCTTTCAGTTCCCACCAGGTGTGGGGCATACACAGCCAGACGCGCGAACTGAGCCTCATACTCAGCCACGGACATTCCTTTCTGTTTTAGTGCGGCAAACTCCGCCGCTTTCTTCTCCTTCACTCTTTCAGAGAAATATTTTCCCCGGAATATCTCCAGGAATCCAGCCCACTCCAGTTCGCCAACATTAGGCAGGTGGGCCGATGTGGCCTTCCACCATGCTCGGGCATCCTTAGTGAATTGAAAAGTGGCCAGTACCACCTTCTCCCTATTAGTGCATTGCATGACTTGGAAGATCCTCTCTATCTCCTCCTGCCAGTTCTCTGCTTCGTCTGGATCAGGGGATCCAGAGAAACGAGGATGGTTCAAACTCCTAAAGTTGCGGTGTAAATCACCCGCTCCATTCCTAGCAGCAGCAACAGCCTGAACCACATTTTGCAGGGCCTGTGTGAGTCCTGCCACTGTTTCTTGCATAGTTGCCATTGGTTGCGAGCCATTGCGGTTGAGTGTAAGAGTTATGAAGGTTCCTGAGAAAAGGATGGAAACCAATTAATGTCTCTAGATACATTATCAGAGTCAATAGGTAGGAGTGTTTTGTTCATTCTATCATATTCCCAGTCTCTACCCATTCTCACCAGGTACAATATTTAATTTTCATGACCTAGGTTCCATAGGTATCTCCTAATCCTGAGACATATATCCTATTTGGTATTCCTAGGCTCTGATACCACTAAACTGTCACGTCCCGAGAATTACGCAGCGGATATAAATATTCGGAAATAATTCGAGTCGATATCCCGAGACGTGAATAGTCGGAAAATAAGCCTCTAGCTAGCACACGCTAAATGTATAACAGCATACATCATCATAGGGCCCAAATATTGAACTCAACTAACCTTGTATTCAAATCTCAACTCATTGTATTCTAAATAGAAACTATTACAGGACTAAGACTCAATAAAAAGGAAAAGTACATTTTATTCCTCACTTCCTACTACATGAATCTATCACTCAAAGCAAACTACTATAACTAGACTCATATTTGGAACGCTCATCACTCGGACGCATTCCCATCCTCGACTAGCTCTTCCTCTTGAACTTCGTAGTGCCTAGATTTGTAAAAGTAGGGGATGAGCAAACTAGCCCAATAGGATTTATATCTCAATGTGCGGGCAATGATATAAGTGATTAGCAATTTAGAACTAGGTAAGCACGATGGTTGTCATGATATGCATGTACGAATAAAACTCGTTAAAACATGATACATGGACAAGCTAGATAGAGTAATCACGATAGAACAAGATTTTTGAACAAGATGACAAGATAGAACTAGCAATAGATCACTTTGTACAAGCACGCAAGATTTCACTTGATGTCAAGAACATAAGATATCACTAATTGCATTAAATGCAGGATGACCATATCACGCAAGCAAGCAAGCACGCACGAGCACGATCATGTAACACTAATCAGGCATGTAGACACTAATGTACACCAAGAAAATATCCATCAAGAATGTACACTAGGACATGTGTATGTGGTTATTGTATCTATCATTCAACACGACACGCACGACTCCCAGAGCATATGCAATGCCAATAATCATTATACCCCATGGTTAACAATATATTTATGACTCTCCGTCATTGGGCTAGACTGGAGCCCTTGGACACTCGCTGTGCCGGTCAGCATCTCACTTGAATTTTAAATGTAGATACCCACAGTCATAAATAATGGCCAATGAGAGTTTCAAAATGTACCATGTGTAACGTCATGTTCATGATGATGATGAGAACAAGTAATAATTAAATTGAACATGATTTCATGAGAACAATGGTCAAGAGATAAATTTGGCAGCATAACGGTACGATTTATACTTTAGTTCAATCTTTACGTTAATGGCTTTAGTCTAGATTGTAAATCACACTCACGAGAACAAGAAGAGAAAGGAAGTGCACGCTAACTTCTGGGTACTTCAATGGTACAACCTGCTCATCGGCCATGTGGGAATCCATGGTCAGAGGAGACTTACGGAGGTCTTAGAGAAAAGGTCACTGGTCTACCGATTCAGAATGACCGGTAGAGAGCTTCCAAATCCCAAGAAGGGCTGCCTAGAAGTGCAAGTGTGTAGTGATGTACGCATGTCAATTCACAATCCATCGGTCTCAAACTCGCGGAAAACACTTAACATGATGGCATGCAATGACAATGCATTTAACTACACATGGGTTTGCAAGATTTAAGATAATAATTATCATTTTAATCAAGCTAGAATAGTAACAAGAGCGAATCACAAGTTTCATGAATGATCACGTCATTAAAAGAATAATTAGAATATTGTTCATGTAATTATAGTTTTTAAATGGGTTAATCATTTTTAAGCCATTAAACAGACATCATGAAATGATTAGAACCATGACATACAGGAAACATGTAGGAAATAGGGGTGTGATTCATGCAACGCTTATATCTTCTAAACTAGAGTTTTTCGAACACAAGTCTCAACATGAAGGTTGTAGGGAACATGGAATAGATGCAAACTATAATTTTTAAATAATTTTAAATGACCCCCGAGATGCGTGATAAATTCACACGAACGTAAAAAGTCTCAGACATGCGCGACTTTGGAAAAACGCCTATAACTCAAGATGTACTCATTGGAATTCGATGAAATCAGTGGGAAACAAAAGTTAAATTGATGCTCTACACATTGGAATAGGATTTGTTAAGGTTTGGCCCGAGAAAACCTACCTTCTGGGTTGAAAAAGTCCCATTTTTCCAGAAAACCTGTGTTCAGACCACTTGGAGGAAATGCTTAATACTCCATGTATACTGCATGGAATTTGGGAATTCCACTTGGGTTAGAACGTAGACATGACCCTATTTCCAGGGGTATAGGCCTTGCAAGGTTTGATTATGGTTTGACTCACCTTTGGTCGACTTCAAGTGGACAGTTTGTGCAGGTCGCAGCAGACGAGAAGGGGAAGAAGAACAACTTGGTGCGGGCGATCTCCTGCTCCCCAACCACCAAGAACTCCTCCACACTACCCCAACAAGATGTAAACTTGTCCCCAAGGGTTTGGGGAGAGTATTAAGCTACCATGGTGTTTAGGAGTCCTATTGGGACATGGAAACTAGGGTTGCGGTTTTGGCTTATTGGTTTCCTATTTTGAGGATTTCTTCCTCCATTTGAGTGTGTGAGGCTTTAGGAACCTCCCACCCTAGTTAAGAAAGAATTTGGGTTGCCACGAATGCAAGATCTCTTCCCAATTCAACTCTAATGACCTCTTCCTAATTTCCGCTTATTTAAAGTTGCAAATTTCTATGTATTTTCTTGCTTCATTTGATTTTTGGGCCAAATGATGTCCATTAGCTCAATTATGATATTGGGTCATTAATATATAATGTTACAAGTCTCTCTAATATTTTTATTTAATTTATGGTTGCGTCGTATTTTCGTGTTAATAGTTTTCCGACTTGTTTCCTAATTTGGATAATCGGTCACAATAACTCTTTAACCTAGCCCAAATGATTTTTATTGACCCACATTTCTTGATGGGTCATTAGAGGATATTATTTGAAGTCTGTATATGATTTTTATTTAATTTTGACTCATCCAAGTACGTGTGATAATGATTTTTTGACTTATTCATGAATTACGATAATAAGTCGTGAAACACTTTAAACTTGGCTAATCCATTTTTTCTTGGCACAAATTTCTTTGCGAAACATTTAGTAATAATGTTTAGGGTTGATTTATAATTTTTACGAAATTTTTCGATGTGTTTTAGAACATACAATGATGATACGTATGTTTAAATACTCTGGTATTATGGAAATTATTTATTTCCATTTATTTTGAATTTCTATGTAATTAAAATTTTCAGGGTGCTACATATCATGATGGAAAATTCTAGATCCCTAACATGGAACGAAATTATTTAGTTAGAATTAAACAGGGACAATTCATGCTAACTCACCATAACAGGAATTATGATAAATAAAAACCCATGCACATAATTTCATATGAACCTCATGATATGACCTACTGACCATGACTGACCAACCATAAAATTTACAGCATATTCAGACAGCCATAGGTCCAAAATTCACAGCATATAGATCAATTGACATTTCTAAAAAACCTGAAGAACTTGGCGGCATGGGGGTTGCTGCCAGGGTTAATGGCACATGATGTTGCCGCCAACTCAGGATCTTGACGGCAGCAAGCTTGTCGTCAAGTTCCTGTCTACAGTGAATACAGACTGAACACAATAAACAAGGAGAATTGGAGGTTCTAGAACTCGAATTAAATTCTGTAAAAATCCTGAGACCTAGGAGAGATGTGTAGGGATGTAATCCCTAGATTACTTGCCTGGAATAAAATCTACAAAGGTCAAATCTTGTCGAAGAAGCTCTCCTCGGACAAGCCAAGAAGGTGTAGAAACTCCTCCTAAGTCCGGTCTTCCCAGTTGCACATAAGGTCTCTTGAAGTCGGGGGTGATTCCTCAATGCCAAGAGCTCCTTCATGTCACAAAAGATCGCCGGAAATACCACTCAATCGCCAGATCAAGCTCACCAAAGTTCAATTTTTCTCACCCAAAAACCCTAGGTTTTCCTTTGGGAAAAAATGACTTAACTCGGCCGAAATTTGATAGTTTTATAGAGACAAAGGGTCGGGCTACGCGTTGATTAGGTTTCCTACCGTTGGAGGGTAGTTTCCTAATCCAGAACGCAAGAAACGCAGCTGTTTCCAGATCTGAAATCGCAACAGAAATTGGGAAATAAACGGCCACTTTGCTGCCGCTTACAGGAATTCAACATCCATCAATCTGGACGTCGACACTGAGTCAATGGCACACTGGTTTCCGTCAACCCACCCTCAACGTCAAGGGATATTGACGTCAACTGGCATTTCGGCCAGAACACAGAAAATTAAATAAACATGCATTCACATATTAAGTACATACATTATACATCATATTATTTAAATACTTTTTTTTGGTAAGAGGGTCCTCAGAGTCCAAGCCAGGAGAGTGCACCCTCCCCCAGGGGGGGAGAATGGACCCACTCCACCAGCTAAACAACTCTGGGCCTAAAAATTAATATATGAATAAAGGAGTACAACGCGAAGGGGCATACCCCCATTAGATTAGTCTAACATTCAGAAGACCCGATCTATCAATAAGAACAGTCCCCTTACAATCTTTAGGAAGGTTTTGGCCGCCCCAAAAAACCTCATTGCGCATAGAGGCAATGGCATGGTTTGCAAGACGGTCAGCCACCTGGTTAGTCTCTCTAAAAACATGTGAGATAGCACTGATATCCTCATGAAGTAAAGCTCTAATAGTACGCCACCAACGCTGAACATTCCAATGTATTATTTTGTTCTGCTGAACAGAATGCACAAGGGAAGACGAGTCAGAGTAAACTACCGAAAGGCGGACCCCCAGAAACTGAGCCAGGCGAAGGCCATCACAAAGTGCCCTTGTTTCTGCGATGATACTATTTCCCTTGCCATAATAGTTGGCGAAAGCAACAAGGACCTTACCAGATCTGTCACGAATGCACCCCCCTCCACCACATATACCTGGGTTTCCTTTGCAAGCCCCATCCACATTTAAACAAAAGTCTGCTATAGGAGGAATCCAATGCACCAGTTTCACCTGCTTAGGCGATAAGTGATAATAAAAGCCGTAAGAATGGAGGGCACATTCTTCAGCCTGCGTTGGATAGTATTTGAATGTGATCTTTTCTAAAGCAAAACAAATGTGGATTGTAATATTCCTGATCATATTATTTAAATACAATATGCACAAACTTAGATAAAGACAATATGTACATAAATAAATATGTATATACATATACACATAAGTAAATAGATAATTATAGAATACACAAAATCAAATACGCATATCATGACAAAGTTCGAATAAAAGGACAAAGTTTGAGGGCCTTACACAAAGAGTTGCATGCAACACACACACATGAGCACTAAGGCTCAGTCCACACATATGAGCACAACGGCTCAACACACACACATGACGATTAAGCACACTTGTGTGAACAAAATCACACAGACATAAATGTTGTGATCTACACGATCACACATCCGCACACAAAAGATACATCAGACAATTTAGATGTGTAGAAGATAGAAATGAATCAAATCCTCTTGGATTGATCAGTCTTCAATAAGCTTCTTGAAGATCTGGATCTAGATCTTCCTCTTCCTTGATCTGCTCCTCCTCTTCTTCTTCTCCTGGCTTTGTTGCTTCTCAAATCTCTTCTCTTCTTCTTCTTCTTCTTCTTCTTCTTCTTCTTCTTCTTCTTCTTCTCCCTCCTTGCTTCCTGGCAGCGGCGCATGCACACCTTTACTCTTTTTGCATAAGATACAAGAACATATTTATAGCTCCCATCATATGACTTTTTACAATGGGATACGTGTACCCCAAAACCTTAGGGTTTTGGTACTCGTGAAAATGTGCCACGTGTCTTCCACTACACATACACAGAAATCACTCAGGATTAATAAGGAAATTATGAGAGAATGATATGTCATCAAGTTATTTGTCCAATTGATGCACTTAAGTAACCAATCGATAGGAGTTAGACATTTTATATTAAACTTGATGCAATTGATGTTTAAGACAATCAATTCCTGAAATGAAAGACAGACAATCGAAATGAAACTTAAGGCAATCGATATGAGACATAACAATCGATGTTTAAGACAATCGATCATGAAGAGAAAGATGGCCAATCGATATCAGAACTTTGGCTAACAATGACCAAAATGTGACATCCAAAGTCACAGCACTTCGACCACCAATGACCCAAATGTAACATCTGAAGTCACAACAGTTCGATCGACAATGACCAAAATAAAACAGTCGAAGTCATAGCTTTGGCTGATGATGACCAAACCGTGAATGGTCATAGTCATAGCTTTGGTTGACGATCACCAAAACGTGAACGGTCAAAGTCACAACTTCGGTTGATGATGCCCAAACCGTGAATGGTCGAAGTCACAGCTTCGGTTGACGAGGACCAAAATGTGAACGGTTAAAGTCACTGCTTCGGCTGACGATGACCAAACCATGAATGGTCGAAGTCACAGTTCGGCTAACGAAGAACAAAACTGAACATCCGAAGTTATGTGTCGACATCTTCAAGAACATGTATAGACACACACATCTAGTAACAAGATATTTGTTCTTCATTTATGCATGTTATCAATATGGCAAGTCAGTCCATGATTTGCAATAATTAATTAAAGGATATTCACATCAAAGCACTTATGTTCATCATAAAAAAAATCAAAATAATGATTATGTATTAATCAAAACATATTATGTATGCCATCATCAAAATACACAACACAACATTCTCCCTCTTTTTGATGATGACAAAATATGACAACATTCAATAGAATTTCTCTCCCTTTTTGACAACATCAAAAAGAATGAGAAGAACTTGCAATGAACTATGAATCTCTTCCTGTTTGAAATTTTGCCCCCTTTATAACAATCTCCCACTAACCAATTGCATTCATGTTTGAAAAATTGTATGCATGGATATAAAATACTCAAAGACTCCCCCTCAAAATAACAAGTTTCTCAATTTTCTTCCTAAGTGGAACAACTCCCCCCCTTTGATAGTGTTTGAGATGTCCACCACCAAGCAAAATGGGGACCAAAAAGGAGGATTAGGGCATGAGAAACATGATGTGGTACTAATAGAAGTGATGAAACCAATTAATTGGGGCATGAAGTCTGAGAGCCAGAGTAAGATTGCTCCCCCTGAATATGAGACTACATTGCAAGGAGCACCAACAATTTGATTTTGAAGGAGCCTAAAAGTATCAAGGTACACAATGATTTTAGTATTTGAGCAATAATATAATTGTACCTTTCTTAATGTGCAGCAAGGGTTAAAAATAAACATGATTTTTTTATTGAGTTCTTATGTCAGTTATGTATCATAAAAAATCACATCAGAATTTTTATTTACAAATGTGACATGATTTTTGTGACCTAAATTGAGTTGTTAAGAGTGTATATCATTAGAAAATCAAGGTTTTGATCTTAACACAATGTAGAATAACAATTTAACATTCTTTAACTACATGAATTCTATTTTAGGTTAGCTGCACTCTATACATCTTTTTCCTTTTGATTTCATTTCTTTAATTTAGGATATTTCATAAAATTTAGCAAAGAAGATTTAATCCATGCTTTTCTATGCAAGCACACATACTTACCTAGTGCAAGAGTGCCTGACTACTAGCCATGTTAACCATTTGTTTACTTCTTTTTGAACAGAGATAACTTAACAACACCTTTTGACTGAAGCACAACCACGTCTCAGGTGGAATAACCTGGTTACATAGCGTACTAATCATTGCTCTACAATTTTCCTTGAAATCTTTATTTTTCCTAAAATCTTTCTTTCAATTCTTTCATTACTTTTTCTAATTAGTGTCATATAGATTTTTCCCTTAATAGATCATGGTCTTGAGTTGTTAAGATATTATTCTTAGCATGTGTTAAAAACAAAACTCCAATATCACATATGATATAAAACTAATGACACTCAAGTGTCTAATTAAAGAGTTTTGCAATAAAAAGTCCAAAATAAGCTTTGTGGAGAAAGATAGACACATGACTCTTAATCTATTTTTCATCCTCATTTTTAATCCAAGAGCACAAATATTCTAGACATTTAAATTTTTATTTCTCATATAAGAATATCAATGAAACCTTGAATGGATTTAAATGAAACATGAAGATGTCAAGGATAAGAAATTCTGATCAAATTGCAATCAAGGTGTTGATGATAAAGATTCACAAGAGTTGACATGATTGATTTATTTCTTATAATTTGCACATCATCAAAACATCATAAATTTTTTTATTTTTTATTGAGCGGCCTTGCACAGACCTTTTTGCATTTTTTTCAAATTTATTCCCCTTAGCATGTGCATTGAATGAAAATGTTTGCAAGTAAGGGAAGTAAGATTCACTGTAAATCATGGACAAATTTATGCAATCATGATGGCACAATCATGATATCAATTGTTAAAACAAATTATTGATGGGGGCAGCAGCATAACACATCAATGCAATAATTCTCTTACTATGATACCAATTCTTATATAAGCTTTGAATAGATTGAGCAGCATGGAAGACGACAGCTAAACATAACCATTTTATTTTTCATTTATTTCTCAGATAAAACTCTAAGAATTTATTCTAACACAAGCAATGCAATTATGAAAATATAAGAGAGTTTACCTGAATAGTCTTCAATTCTTTTTCAAAGATTTTACCTATGGTCTCCAATTATTTTTGCCTTGCATAGCTAATGTCTTGATTTCAAAGGGAGATGTATGGCTACAAGGCTACAGTCAGCTTGCAAATAAAACTGTCTTTGGGACCCATACATGCTTGGGTCCTGCAATGAAACCAATATTAGAATGCAACAATGATTTCTGAATCCAAAAAGATTTTATTTTTGGTATAGATACACTTTTATTGTTGTTGGAACTATGAGCAACGTTAGTTCAAGATTTGCACTTGGTCTTATTTAATGCATCTAAAAATGAGGTTTTTTCTAATTTTTAATATGAAAAGCAGAAGAATTCTTTTGTGCAGCAGTTTTGTTCATATGCACATGGAATTTTGTAGTTTTTTCAGCATGAGCATAATGTTTATTCCTATGTGCATGAACATATGCATGAGAATGGAACTTTGGAGCATGCACAAAATTATCATTTCTAGGCCAACAGTCTCTAGAGATGTGACCACGTTTGTGACATATAAAGCATTGGTCTGATTGGCATATTTATGAAAATTCTTATTTCTATTCCAGCAATATCTGGCAAGATGTTCAAGTTTATTACAATTAAATTAAATAAGAGAATTCTTACTTGATACTTATATTTGCTTGGATGCATATGCGGGAAGCCTCTTTTCCTTTGTGGAGCAGCACCTACGGAAGATGGAGGAGGTTGTACCTAGTGATGGCTCCTTGTATGATGTGGAAATTATGGAACTTGCCTTGGAGCTCTTCTGGTTTGTGGAGGCAAAGAAAATCTGTACATTTTTTTGTTATTCTATTTTCATTCTCTAGTTTTTAACAGAAATAGGGTTCTTTCTCCTAATAGAATTTTTATGATTTTTCTCAATTTGTTTTTTAACATTTTTCTGAACAAGAACTCTCACTAGTTTTTCATTAGAGATAACAGAATTCTTGTCTCAACAACTTTAACAAATATTATTTTGGTCTTCTTTTCATTTTCCTTATTTTTCACAGAATCAAGATTTTGTTTACAGCAGTCTTGAGTTCATATTGAAGCTTTTGTTTTTTAACTTTTAATGCAACAACTTTTTTTTTTCTGAAATCTGAAGTTTGTTTAGCATGACATCTAAACCATTTTTTCATCTTATTCTTTTCATTGTCAAATTGAGTAATTTATTTTTTCAAATCAACAATTTTATTTTTAAATTGTTGCAGTCATTGTTTAATGATATGTCATGCAACATGCATTCCATCTTCTTTTTAAGATGATGATTTTCTTCAACAAGTTGTTTGCATTTCTCATTTATTTGATGATCATGAGTCATATTTAAAATCTGTATGTTTAACTTATCATTATCAAATTTGAAGTTCTCATTAAGATCAATCAATTTTTCATTTTCATTTTTCAGACTAATGACTTTAGATTTCAATAGCTCATGGTTATCTTTTAATCCATTCAGTTTGTTTTCATAAATTTTGATTTCATCTTTCAGACTGTCTTTTTTTATTCAGAATTTAGCTTTTGAACTTCAATTTTCAAATTCTCATTTTCTTCTGAAAGACCTTTACTATTGTTCTGAAGAAATTCAAATTTAGTTTTCAATTTTTTATTTTCAGATTTCTTTTTTTGTTTTTCTTGCATAAGTGCTCACAGAATTCATTCAATTGTTCATAAGTTATTTCATCATCATCAGAATCAACATATGAACAAGTTGAGTTTTTAGACCTTACTGAGTCTATGGAGCTCTTATGTGCCATTAAGCATTTCCTAATTCCCTTTGCTCCTTTTCTTTGTAGATCTACTGAAGATGTCTATAATTTAGAACAAGATAGTGAGTTCATAGATTTCTTTGAAATCATAACAGGAAATTCATGCAAGTTAAAGTAACTTGCCATTTAAACAAATCAACTCAGAAGACTATTAGATCTAAACAGTGATTCAATGTAACAGAAAGTTACATCGAATAATCAAAGTGGTTAACCTACTCTGACACCAATTGTTGGATCATAGCAATTAAGCGCACGATATGATAAGCACAAGATGAACTAGATTTTTAAAATCAAATCCGATGTACAGAGCAATGGCTCTGATACTAATTGTTGGATCACCCATAATCTTTAGATTAACAGTGAACAAACAATTGGAGATCAATTCAACCAAACCATAAATTCAGAGATCTAACAAATTTTCAAAATCCGAATATTAGAGAACTTTCTTTGATACCAATGGTTGGATTGAAAGTACAGGGTGAATAGATCTAAAAGGGGGGTGGAATAGATTTGTAAACAATCACAGTTGAATCTCATAAAATAAAAATTAACTCCAAAAAGATAGCTTGAACACTCAGATTCGAACAAGTCTGATAGCGTAGAGTGAAGTATGTATGTATGTTGAATGTGTGAGAGGAAATCATATACGGTCATCCAACACAGAATCAAGAAACAAACCACTAGATAGGATATTTTTAAGGTGGTTTGGAGATCACAATAAGTGATTCTTACATCCACCCTCCACTATAAGGATTGAACCACACACTACCTCTTAAAAGGGATACAACATACACACACAGAGCACGACGACTCAGTTCACACACTTAAAGCTTTACAGGTCAAAACACACACAATCAAACACACACACTCAGATAAAGATTGATATACACAAAACACTTGTGCAGATAAATCAACGCACACAAGAACATGAGAAGATTTGTTAGCTTTTTCAATTAGAGAACAAACTGAACTTCGATGAAGTTTGATAGAGCTTGATGACTTTCCTATGAAACTTGATCTTCAAATCCGAAAGAAGTACAAATAGGTTCTCTCTGACCTAGATCTTCCTGCCAAGAGATCAGCTCTGCTCTCTCCTAGCTTCCTGCTAGTGGAGCACGCACACCTTCACTCTTTTTGCAGAAGGGACAAGATCATATTTATAGCCCCCCATCATATGACCTTGTACCATGGGATACATGTACCCAAAACTTTAGGGTTTTGGTACTCGTGAAAATGTGCCACGTGTCTTGCCTTGCACATACATAGAAATCACTCAAGATAATAAGGAAATTATGAGAGAATGATATGTCATCATGTTATTTAACCAATTGAAGCACCTAAGTAACCAATCGATAGGAGTTAGACATTTAATATGAAACTTGATGCAATCGATGTTTAAGACAATCAATTCCTAAAAAGAAAGACAAGCAATCGATATGAATCTTAAGGCAATCGATATAAGACATAACAATCGATGTTTTAGAAAATCGATTCCTAAAGAGAAAGAGAGCCAATCGATATCAGAACTTCAGCTGACAATGACCAAAATGTGACATCCGAAGTCACAGCACTTCGACTGACAATGACCAAAACGTCACATCCGAAGTCATAGCACTTTGACCTACAATGACCAAAATGCCAACGGTCGAAGTCACAGCTTCATCTGACGACGATCAAACCTTGAACGGTCAAAGTCACAGCTTCGACTGACGATGAGCAAAACGTGAACGGTTGAATTCACAGCTTTGGTTGACGATGACCAAACTGTGAACAGTTAAAGTCACAGCTTCGACTGATGATGACCAAAATGTGAACGGTCGAAGTCACAACTTCAGATGACGATGACCAAAAGATGAACAGTGGAAGTCATAGGTTCGGCTGGCGACAACCAAACCGTGAACAGTCAAAGTCACAACTTCGGATGACAAAGAACAAAACTGAACATTTGAAGTTAGGTGTCGACATCTTCAAGAACATGTGTCGACACACACATCCAATAACAAGACATTTGTTCTTCATTTATGAAAGTTATCAATATGGCAAGTCAGTCCATGATTTGCATTCATTATTTAAAGGATATTCACATCAAAGCACTTATGTTCATCATCAAAACAAATCGAAACAATGATTATGTATTAATCAAAACATGTTATGTATGTCATCATCAAAACACACAACACAACAGAAGGAAAAAGAAGGCTAAACTCCACATGCAAGCACCTATTTAAGGGAACAAAAGGGGCACAAAATCGTGAGGAAAAAGTGGGTGAAATTTGAATTTCAAGTTTTTCTTGAAACAAAAGTCGCTTTCTTCCAAACGGCTCTTCATTATCAAAGTGGATCATTATAGAGCAACTTTGAGAAGTGTACTGGTAAGCACCAACTCTCTGTCTTGGTACAATGTGTGCAGACTATAGCTAACAGCTCCTAACAAGAGTGCAACAACTTCGGGGCCAGTGCCTCATGATGGCAAGAGAACAAATCGACGGCACTTTGAATTCCGTACCAACCATTTATGGTTACAATGTGACATTATCAAGATAAAAAACTTAGGATTTTTCTAGGTAGTGAGAACAACCTGGAACCTCTTATCCCAGATAGCCAATGGCCACATCCAACTTAAAAAAACTTCGAAGTAGGGGGGGGGCAAGTGGAGAGGGATATTTTGTTCCCTAGGCCTATTGTAGCTACCTGCCCAACATTGGCCCATGACCCCAGTAGTGGGAGTCCTTGGGGCCCACTACGAAGTGCCAAGAGCAGTCCAAGATCCCACATGAAAGGTCCCCCTTATTCTTGAAACACCATCCTAGGGGAAAGTTGTAACGTATTGGCCGGTTGGATCTAGTTTAATGGGTTGTGTGTATAGTGCTCGTGACCAATGTGGGGTCATTGAGCCTTGGTTGAGGTTTCCCTACATTGTGTGGGTGTTGTGGGCCTTAGTTTTTAGCCCATTTAGCTTGGAGGTTTTTTGGTGAAGAAGGCGACAGAGCATGTCGTCGGTTTTGAACGTGACGGCTTCCTACATCACGATTCAAAAATCGCCTTTCCTGTGCACGATGCGTTTGGCGACGGGTAGATCTGTCACATTAAATGCCTTTTAAACATGACGTCTACCTACGTCGCGATTTGATGGTGGCATTTATTGCTCTATTTGGGTCAGACAGAGCAGAGGAGGCTCTATCCGGCCGTGGGGTGCTGTTGTGCTGCAGTTCTTGGCGTTAGCGGCTTGCTGGAGATTCATTCGGCATGGTTTCCATGCGAGGAGGGCGTCCAGAGCATGAACTTGCCGGCAGTGCGGCATTTCTTGATTTCTGTGGGTTCTTCGAGTTGGTAGGGAGACGTCCTTTGGAGTTCATTTGATTTAAATGCTTTAGATCTTTGTAAAGCATGCTATTGTGGTGTGTGACAATGTGGTTTTCATTGTAAAGATTTAAATGTTAGCTTAGACATGGTTTGGAATGGTTTTATCAAGGAAGAAGGGGTTCAATCGTCTGCCTGATAAGGCGACGGTTTGAACAGTCGCATTTTGGTGAGAACGTAATGGGAGAGTCTATCGCATTTCTCTTTGGTTGCTACCGATTGGTGTAAGCGTGACAATGTGGTCCGTCACGATTTACACTTCAACTGTTAAGTATTATATCGTTTGGCTTGAAGGTGACGTATCGAGTTGTTGCGTTCATGTCGCGACATTAGGCCTATCGCGTTCTGCTTTGGGTCGCGATCGATGGGGTTGTCGCGATTTAGAAGGCGACGACTGTTTTCGTCACGTTTTAGATTTTGAGGTTTGAGTTGTGCTATGGTGGTTGGACAGTGAGGGTCATGTGTTGACCTAGCCCCAGTTTTCTAGGGTGATGTTAGGGTGTTTAAGTTGTTTCTATGTTAGTAAAGCATGTTTAGGTTAATGGATTGGTTCGAGATTAATTAGTGAGTTATGTTAATGATGTTAATCTCGTTGATCAAGTTATAAAGGTTATGTGATTCATATGTGTGGTTTATGTGCATAGAGGTGTGTTGCTATAGAGGTCATGAGATGACCAATGACAGACAAGGCTATAATGTGGTCATGTGGTTTATGTGTATAATGGTGTGCAGTTGCTTGTAGGTCACGTGGTGACTAGTGATGAGCTAGTTAGAATATGTGTATCGTGGTATAAGTTTTATGGTTATGTTAAGTGATAGGCTTGTGTGTATGCTGAGGTTGGTGGTCTGGTGCCTATTCTAAAATGCCTCTCTAGCCGGGTACCTCAGGTTCTATGTGAGCCAGGCACATTGTGCTTTGTTGTGCTCGAGATTTGTCCTAGTATGGTGTGTACCGTCGAGGTCTGTGTCATCTTCCTGGACACCCTCAATCCTGTGTTTGAGTTGTTCGTCCGGCTGAGGGAAAGACAGCAATGGGGCAGTGACTTGTGTGAGAGTTTGTGTACAGTCGCTTGTAGCACGCTCATGGTTGGGGGTACGAACACCAGTAGACGTACTAGGCCCTAGCTAGTCCTATTTTCCAGTGCCTTACTTTAGAGAGCTCAGGCCAGAGTCTCTAAAGGTGCCAGGCATGGGCATGCAATGATGTGACCTACAGGTGTGGAGTTGGTTGGTCTCCATAGTTCTTTGGCTTTACCATGTGGTTGTGGAGCGACAGTTGGCCGTTTCATCCTTGACTGTGAGACTAAGATGTAGTTCTTGTGCTATGTTGTCTGGGTTAGATACTGACATCAAGAGCCAGTAGTCTTTACCCGTGTGGTGGCATCATTCCTTCCGACTCGTGCTTTGTCGGTGGTTGTGGCTTGTGAGTAGTGACTCACCGGTTGTGGTTTGTGTTCATTTTTCGTATGTCGTGCTAGTGGCATAGCGGCACTTGTGGTCAAGTTTTGGTACCTCATGGTTTCAGGTACCTGTACCCTATCTGGGTTGTTGGCTATTGTGGCAGGCAATGTGCTAACCTTTTTAGGTGTTGAGGTGGATCGGTTTCTGTGGGGGTCATGCTGTGTGACCCTCCACTTGTGGTGTTGGTACCCTTGTGTGGGTAGTTCTCTGTGGTGGTTGTTACCGTGGGTATTGTGGTGGACTGGTACCCTGCGATCAGTCCTGTTACTCTTTGTTGGTGGTTGGCCTATGTGGCCTTTGCTTGACTCGTTTGTTTCTATGGGGGACTGACTCTTGGTTGTCAGTCTCGTTACCATCTGTTAGTGATTGGCCTGTGTGGCTCGTGGCATGGTGGTTTCAGTTACTGTGGTGGACTGGTGTTTCTACACTAGTCATATTGCTTCTATTATTTTCTGTGAGTTGTGTCAGCTAGTGTGTTCATGTTTAATGCAATTTAATTATGTTTATAGTTAGCACATTTTACTTCTATAGTATTTTAGTTGGTGCTACTAGTGAGACCCTTGGGGGTTGAAGACTTGGTTCCTTCTTTTAGTTGCTGGTTTGTTGTCTTTTTGGGAGGTCCCTACGGAGCCTGTGACTTGTTGAGGCTCACTCTCTTATAGTTCCTTTCAGGTGTTTGCCGTGTGTTTGGCTGCAGCGCCGTGTCGTGGTAGGCTTGTACCACCAGTAGTTGAGTCGTAGTTGTGTTTAGTGTGAGCTTTGCTCCCTCGGGGTATGTCTCAGGTAGTTGTACTTTTCTCTTGGACATGTAATACTATATTGAAACAATGTAATTTGATGGAAATGAGTGTAAATACATGTACTTTCCTGTATATTATACTATTGTGGTTGTCTTTTATATTCTTTCTGGACGTGTGTATGAGATATCCCTTGCGAGACTTCGGACCGATCGCGGGAGGCGGACTTGGATATGGAGCCTTATTGGGCATAAGTATCCAGGGTCGCTACAGTTAGTATCAGAGCCTGGTCCAGTGAGAATATGAAAAGACATTAAGGTTACAATGTCCCAAAACATGGTTAAATGTCCAGTGCTAGTACTAAGTCTATGGTTTTATGTGGTTTTACACGTGTTTTTGGTGTGTAAAGTGTGTGTATGTGATTGTAAGGTTGGTGGCTATTAATGGTTGGTTGACAACTGGTTTGGTAAGCAGCGGGAGTTGAGAAAGAACTGGTGTAATTAGTGGTTGTATTCAGTAAAGGTAGAGTTGTCTTCTGAGAGAGATATGATTTGGTGTAATGAAGTGTTGTTAGTAATGCAGAGGATTAAGAGAGACAGGTACATGGCAGTGGAAGTGTATATGTGTAAACAGAACTTGCTATGAGGATAGCAGTGTAATAGAGTTATAGTGCAGATAGTGTGGCAGGATGGAACAGTGTTGTGTTAGAGATTGTCAGCTGTAAAAAATTGAGAAATCTAGTAAAGGTAATTGTTATGTTTGTGACTTGTGTTAGTAGGTTTGAGAAACTGTTCAGATGGTAATGTGATCAATGATGTGGAAAATTTAGATAATTAAGTAATTCAGATCAGCTTTAGATGAGGTATTAGTAAATAGAAGAGCAGTGACTTCTGGCAGGGAAATTTAGTGTGTTTTGTGGTTAAAAATGATTGTCGACATTAGAAGGATTTGTTTAAGGTTGAGAAAGTGCAAGAATGAGGATTGTGGATTAATGAAAGAGTGAATAAGCAAGTTGTTAAGTTGGAACAAATTTTTGAGATTAGTTAAGGATCAGTAATGGGTAGGCGAATGGTAGTTTTTGAATGATTAGTTGTTATTGCTAGTAGAAATATTTATTATACGTTGTGGTGTTATAGTGTTGCAGTCAAATTTTGTGATATTTTGTGAGAATGTTCAATATATTGTGACAGTTAAGGCAAGGTAACGGTACAAGGTCAGGTAATTGAAGTCAGTTTACTTTGAATAAGATTCAGAGAGTTAGCAAGAACAGGTTAGGTGTTGAGAAAGGTGTTCCAACTTTGAGAATTTGGGATTAAGATTGCTAGAAAGAAAGTGAAATGCAGAAATAGAGAAGGATTGATTTAAGGAAGAGGGAATGCAAAATATTAGTATTAGCAGATAAAGATGTGTAAAGGAACCGATGTATTAATAGTAATGGGATCAAGCTACCGGTAAGATTTATATTTAAATTTCAGGATTGCCAATGTCACCAATGAGATTATGGCAGTAATGGTTCCAGTGAATAGAAGTAGAGATGTAATAGTAAAGTACAGTAAGAGCATACGTGGAGATTGTAGAGAAACCGGGTGGACAGAGAAATCAGAAAGACATATCATGGCATTTAAAGGGAAAAGGTAATTAGATTTCAGATTTGGCCATATTTTAGTAAGTAAGCATTAGAAGAGTTATAGTATGAGTTAGAAAGCTTGAGTAGGACAGTGAGATTAGCCAGATAAGAGAGTATTTGAGAAAGCACTTCGTAGAGATGATAATGTATTTGATACAATGGCAGTAAATTTGAAGTTGAGTATTATTGATTAGATGAAGAGATGAGTATAGCAGATTAGCAGATGGTTATTGTCAGATGATTAAAATGATGTACAGTAAGAGGTTATGATGTAGTGCAGAGTAAGGAATTCAATTGAGCAGAGGTATTCATTTATTAGAATGTTTGTCAAAATTTGATGTGGTATCAAAGACAGATTGGATAAAGAATAATGAATGGATGAGATTATGGCAGAGTAAAGCAGGAAGAATACGTAATGTGTGCAGTTTGAAATTCCTGAGGTCAATGAGTTGAGGAATGCAGATGAAGAGGAAATCAGTTAAACAGAGAAGACTTTTTGGTTGGTAGCAGTTAATTGGAAAGATTGGATAAAGTTAGTGGCAGAGCATAAGCAAAGTTGAAAGAGTAGTTTTATCCTGGGTAAGAATTGAAATTTGGGTTCAGTTAAAGTCATAATTATAACAGAAATAGAAAGAATTGAAAGTAATACTGGGAGCATAATTTGTAGAGTATTGACAAGTATCCAGTATAATCAGTGTGTGTGGTGAAAAAATAACAGTTAGCATAAATAAATGAAATAATTGGAAGAACAGAGTTTTAGAGTACTGTATTAGGTATTGCTAATATACAGAGCAAGAAAGTAGATGAAATCAGATAATGGATAGTAGGTCAGGGCAGAAAGTATTCTTGTACAAGTAATTAGTAATTGGCAGAGCAAAATAGTAAGTGAGTGCAGACATAAAGCAGTGGCACCAACTAATAAAGTGAACATTGGAAATGTGTAAGCAATTGTTGAAGTAGAAAGCAGATTGGCAGTCGGAAACATGAATGTAATTGAGGTAGAATTACAGTTAATGGTAATTCAGCACCAAAGGATAATGTATTAATAGATGATACAGTATGTCAGAATAGTCAAGAGCAGTGGTTTATGAGAAAGGATTTTCAGTAAGCAAAATGGCACGGAAAAGGATATTGCAGACACAACCAGAAAAATGTAGAAGCAGGTTGAGTCCAAGGAGACAAAGCACCTATACCAGGACAATATTGCTCGGGTTATGAAAGGAAGTAAAATAGAAAGAGAACAGTAATTGATCGATTTGAATTAGGCAAAACAGAAAGTTTGAAGAACAGTATGAAGCCATGAAGTGTATCCTGAAATGTTGCGGAAAAATTTGCTACTAGAAATCTAGAAGGCCCGTTGAATAGATTTCTCCAAATTTTAAAAACCACTCGAACAGAAACTTAGAGAAACTTAATTGAGTGTGAAATCTGAGTGTTAATGACAATTCTAAACAAATTAGACAAGCTAGATGATGAAATTTGACGAACCTATCAAGCATCTAGAGCAAGAGACAAACAAACCACAGTGACACAAAGATTTAGGGTGGTTCGGATTACACAACAGTGTATCCTACATCCACCATCCACACACACAGACAAGTGTGGCTTATCTTGCCAGTTCAGAAAAGTCACAAAGGAACACACACACTCTGAGATATAGAAATCTCAGATTCAATCACACACACGTGAAATTGGGCACAAGGATTGCACATCTTCACAAAAACACACAATATAGAATGAAATTGAAATGAGAAACCAGTTGGAGCAATTGGATTTTAAGTTGAAAAGGACTGGTTCGAAGATCCCTGTTTCTGCTTCAGGAATGGGGATCAGTTCTTCTGCTTCAGCTCTAGGAAGAAGACTCAGATGGATCGAAATTCTCCTTCAATTGGATCATCTAAGGCATACAAACCTCTTGTTCCTTCAGATCTGGGAGCAATTCGCCAAGTTGGAGCCTTCCTCATGAATTGGCCATAATTCTCTGGAGTCTTGGAAGAACAGAAGTATGGCTCGATCTCTCTCTAAAACCAAGTGGATAAGGGGTATTTATAGCCCCATGGGTCCACAAAATATCTTGGGATCTGTGGGCATAAAAGTTCCCGCCCATAAAGCCTTTCCCAAAAGCTTCCACGTGTCCCTGTTAATACATTAAAAAGAGACAGAAAAAATAGACTGACTGTGTCGACACACCTTACCTCTGTGTCGACACCCTGTCCCCGTCATCACAAAATGATCTCCTAGAATCTGGAACCAGTGTCGACACACAACCAGACTGTGTCACACCACTGGGTACTTACTGATGACTTTGTTCTGGGACAGTGCACTAGTGTCGACACACAATGAGCTGTGTCGACACCACAAACCATCTCTTGAGCTGTAAATGAAGGAAATATTGTGAGATAAAAATGTAAGCATGATAAGCATGATTTCAAAGTATTAATGAATCACATTTGACTATCATCAAAATAAGAGATCTAACAATCTCCCCCTTTGATGATGGCAACTATGATTCATTAAGTAACTTGACTTTATCACAGATATTTTTAAAAAAATACATATTCACAATTCAAAGCAAGTCATAGGATAACAATGACAACACATCAACATTTTTTCATTTCTTGGAAAACAACCATGTCATTCACTTGTGACAAATCAGTCATACAAACATTCAGCAATGCAAAAAATGTGCTAGCATTCACATCAAAAAGAAATGTATTGCCCCAAGAAGTTTAAAGATTATCATCACGTTTTGAAAAGTTTTTTCATTTCTCAGATGCCAAAAAGGAAATCAAGAATCCTTCTCCCCCTTTGACATCATCAAAACAAAAGATATCAAGCAGAAGGGGGGGTGGAGGAGGAGGAATAGGCAATAAGATAGTTTCCATGGACTTCAATCTTGCTTCTACAGTAGCCAGATTGATCTAATGAGTGTGCATTGTTGAGTTGAAAGTCTGTGTGCAAAAGATATTCCATCCTTTGATGATTTTCATACATATTCTCTTGAAATACAGTAGTTCATTACGAGATGAGGAAGATGAGCTGGGAACAGTGCCATGGTGCATGAAATTGCAAAGTCGACTTTAGAGCTTTGTCCTCTCTTGATCAATGTGAGTCATTAAATTTTTCATGCCTCCATATCATCAACCAAATGTGCAAAGGACAATCTTGTTTAGAGATAAGATAAACCCTCGGTCAAATACCATAAACATGATCTGCCTGTTAAGCCCAGTGTGTGTCGACACACAGGGTGAGTGTGTCGACCTGACAGGGTCAATGTGTCGACACACATGGAGAATGTGTCGACCTCACAGATACAAGAATATGTATTTTGAGAGAGATGAAGAAGAAAGGATATTTTAATATGATGAACCATATCTGAAATCAATTATTCAGGGATTTTTATATGTTAAAGAAATCATATCCATTTTCACCATTATCCCATTTATTATTTACTGGGCTGAAAATATCTGACATGAAATTGATCACCAAGAAATTCTAAAGAATTGGAGTGATTGCTTAAGTGATATAAACTATTCTATACAGTCAATTTCAACCTTTTCCACTTTTCTTAAACAAAAGTGATGTGATTGCTTTAGGAATTAAGACACACATATGGAAATTGAACACTTTTAGAAGAGTTAATGCAAGGTTAAGCTGTTCATTTTCTTTGACATATTTTCTGTCACTTTGAAGTAATGAGCAGTCAAATATAGTAAATCTTTTTTCACTCAAGTACATGTTTTTTACACACCAGAATCCTGGTTACTAAAGATTTACTTATTATCCTGCCTCAAGGGGTGAATGAAAACTTTTACATGGAAATATACGCTTATCAGACGCCAATATTCTAGTTACTAGTTGACATTAGATATTTTGTCTTTATTTTACCCCTTAGAATAGAGATAACACAGCACTTCATGACATACATGGCACTTCACTGTTTGTGAAGGTGTGCAGTTTCTCAGTTTATGCCATTGCTCTGTAAACATTTTCTTTAAAATGAACATTGAGATTTTTGATACAGCTTTACCTCATCAGTCTGAAGGAAGTGTGTTTAAACTCAATACATAATTGAGCAAAAATCCATGAAAGGAATCAAATTACTTGAGGAATTCAAAATAAAAAGGAGTGTTAACCGAAGGAAACATGTTATAGCATTTAAGAAAAATCATCCCTTAGTCTTCAGAAGAATGAATGAACATTTCAGTATAGATATTCATCAGCACACTGAATTAACTTTGGTTTAATGAGAAAAAAATGGTAATGAATTCTTTATCTCCCCCTGAGTTATTGATCTCATCTATTTGTCATCACAAGTAAATAAATCCTTCTTCAGTGAAAGAATGAGTAAGATGATCAAGTGAATTGATGAAATTGAAATTGAAGAGATAATGATTACAGGAATGAACATGAATTGGATGAATTCAGTGTGAGATATGTTCACCACACAAAAGTTTTCAGCAACTCAATCAGACTTCAGCATTATCTTGATCAACTCCAGCAACTGTTCTCAAAAGGACTTCATAAATAGTTCTGATTCTGAATTCATTCTCAGACCTAACCTTTGTTTCTCAAGCAACAAGCTCCCCCTCAATATGTGCATTAATGAGCCATTCAACATTCAACTCAATGACATCCAATTGACATTCAATGTCAGAAAGTAATCATCTAGGAATAGTCAATCTTCAACATTCAGTTTTGGTAGTCAAATTCATCAAGTAAACATACATGATCAATTATGTTTCAAGCACATGAATGACAATCACAACACAAAAGAAAGAACAGAATGATTCTTACACATTTTAGATCAGGGTACTAGGTGGAGGAGTTTCCTCAACACATAATGATAGCTTTCAAGCAAGCATAACTTGTTCTTCCACTAATCACCATTTGATATACCTCATAATCTTAGCATAACGAATCACAAAGTTCTTATTTTTTTATTTATTATTCCAAGTTGCATATTCCAAGTTCTCTTCTTAAGGAAGTGAATCTATCTTCAGCCAAAAGTTTTGTGAAAATATTTGCAATTTGTTTTTCAGTAGGGATGAACTTTAATTCAATGTTTTTATTTGCAACTTCATCTCTTAGAAATGATGCCCGATTTCAATGTGTTTTGTTCTAGAGTGTGAATTAGGTTTTGGAAAGATTGATTGCACTAGTATTGTCACACATGATAGATGAACATCCAATATCAATGTTGTAGTCAAGAAATGACTTTTAATCCACAACACTTGAGTTGCACAACTTCCTGCAGCAACATATTCTGCTTCTGCAGTAGATAGTGCAACTGAGTGTTGCTTTTTGGATGCCCATGTTATCATGCAATTTCCTAAGAATTGACAATATCCACTAGTACTGTCAAGTTTACACCCAGCATAATCACATCAGAATATGAAATTAGTTTAGCAGGACATCCAATTGGAAACCATAAACCCAAATCACAAGTTCTACAGAGATATCTAAAAATCCTCTTAACTGCTAGTAAATGACTCTCTTTTGGACTAGACTAAAATCTAGCACAAGGACACACACTGAATTGAATATCTGATCTACTTGCAGTAAGATACAAAAGAGATCCTATCATACCTCTGTATTGCTATGCATCAACCAGTTTACCTTTTTCATCTTTTTCCAATTTGATGCTGGTACTCATGGGAGTAGTTGCTGGTTTGGCTTGTTCAAAGTGAAATTTCTTGAGCAGCTCTTTGACATATTTGGCTTGATTAATAAAGAATCCATCCTGATGTTGTTTGACCTGCTCTGGTGTCGACTCAGTGTCCTGTGGTGTCGACTCAGTTTCAGGTTCAGCAGCTTCTTCATTTTCCACAGTTTGATCTTTTTCTCTCATAAGAATGTCAGCATCTTCTTCTTGATTCCTGCAAAAATTAAGGTCAGTAGATTTTTCAATATTCTCATAAAAAATGACATGAGGAGTTTCCTCTACACTTTTTGATTCATTGTTAAATACTCTATATGACCTTGAATTTTCAGAGTATCCAAGAAAGATGCCTATTCACTTTTCTTTTCAAATTTATCAAGATCATGTTTGTCATTATTGTGAATGAAAACTTTACATCCAAAGACTCTAAAATATGCAATGTGGGGTTTCTTACCTTTTAGAAGTTATAGGAAGTTTTCTTAGGGACTGGTCTTACCATTACCCTGTTGAGGACATAGCATGATGTGTTGACAGCTTCTGCCCAGAATTTTCTTGGAAGCTTTCTTTCAATCAACAAGGTTCTTGCCATTTCAACTAGAGTCATATTCTTCCATTCTACAATTTCGTTTTGTTCAGGAGTCCTTGGAGAAGCAAGCTTATGCTCAATTCCTTTATTCCTACAAAAATCAAAAAACAAATTATTATCAAATTCTCCACCATGATCAGTAAGGATAGAAGGATTTTATTTATTTTTACATTTTCAATTTTATCAACAAATTCTTTGAAGTTTTCTAATGTGTCACTCTTGTGAGATAGAAAATACACCCATGTGAATCTAAAAAATCATCCACAATCACAAATCCAAATCTATGTCCACTAAGACTGAGTGTCCTAGTTTGACCAAATAAATCCATATGCAACAATTCAAAGGGTTTGGAGGTGATTAAGGGTGCAATAGATTTGAATGATTTCATGGTTTGTTTGCCTTGGGCACATGAAGCACATATAATTGCATTTTTCTTTTTCTTCATTTTTGGCAAACCATTCACAAGAGAATTTCTTAACAACTTATTCAGAACATTTTCACTAACATGACCTAACCTTCTATGCCACAGTTGAAATAGATCATGTTGATTGGCAATAAGACATAAATTTTCATGTTGATGATCTTTCAAATCAACCAAGTAAATTATTTATTCCTTGGCCAAGAAAATTTATTTTTCCAGAATCTTTTTCAACAATTTCACCTGATTCAGAATTGAAAATTACCTTAAGGCCTTTGTCACATAGTTGACTTATGCTCAAGAGATTATGATCAAGACCTTCAACAAGTAAAACATTCCAATGGAGCTTGAAGGAGTCTTACCAATTTTTCCTGTTCCAGTGATTTGACCTTTGTTCTTACCTCCAAAAATTACTTGTCCACCATCTTTTTCAATCAATGTAGAAAATTTTCCTTTATCTCCAGTCATATGTCTTGAACAGCCACTATCAATGTACCACTTTTCCTTCTTGTGGGCTGTAAGACATTCCTGCAAAACAGATTTAGAAAAACAATTTTGGTACCAAATTGCTTGGGTCCCATCATTGTTTCAGCTCAACAGCAATATGTTTGGAATCTAGATTTTTTTTATTTTCTTGAAATTTATTCTTGATCTGCATTTTTCATCAGTATGACCAGATTTCTTGCATATTGTGCACATCATGACTCTTTGTGGTGTAAAATATTATTCCTTTTGGTATGAAAATTATATCCAACTGAGAAATTTTTGTTGTTCTTTGGATACAAATCTGGTCTATCATTTGATTTCCATTTTGTTGATTTTTGCTTTGAACTTTTCATGTCTCACTTGGGTTTTGTTTTTGGATTTTAGATTTGTTTGTGGTTTTTCTTTGATGTTCTCTTAAAAGTTACTATAAGGGGTACTACTTTGAACAAATGAAGTATCAAGGTTTGTCTAATTTTTTCTTTGTTTTCAGGCTGATAACCTAAACCATGTTTGATGGTGTTCTTTCGAATTCCTAAGATAGCATCTAGGTTTTGCTTGCCTTTAACAAGTTTTGACAAGGTCTCTTTCTTGTCATCCAGTTCTTTTTTAATAGTTTTAGTTCCTTTTGTATCACCTCTTTTTCATTTATGGGTTTTTCATTTTCATTCATCAAGATCTGTTTTTCTTTTTCAATTGATTGACATCTCTCCTTGATTTCATCAATTTGTTTATCCACACATTCTTTCTCCTTTTTTAGATTATTGATTTCATCAGTCAACAATTTTAATTGCTCAGATTCTTGAGGACTTTGCACCATGTTGTTCATTTTTCTTTTCAATGTCTTATTTTCAGATTTTAATTCACACAATTTTTCAAATAATACAGCATAGGCTTCCTCCCAGTCATCAGTTGTAAGATCTTCAAAGGAAGGACTTACCTTAGTATTTTCTTCATGCCTAGCCATAAGACATGTCACCTCTTCCTCATCTGAGCTACTTCCTTCTTGGTCTTCTTCATCCTCATCACTCCATGTAGCTAACATTGCTCTTGTCTTGTGACGGCCCCCATTATACCGGTACGGTCATACCGACCCACGTCGATATAACGAGTGCTGCCAGCCACAGTGGGACATTTACCCAACGATACAAACAGCTGAGATACACGCGAATATACATAACAGAGTAGCGGAAGTAAAAGAGAACTATCTCCATTCATTCATCATCCACATTAAACATACATGCAGTTGCAATTTGCAAAAAGGAACTAAAGTTCTCATAATTTAAATGCTAAAATAAGATACAAAATGTCCAATGTTCACATATTACATTCTCTTCATGATAATTCTAATATAATGTTTCAAGTACATACTATGAAGTTTACAAAAAAAGGGATGCACAACTCCACTAGCTAAAACTCCGCGCTCGGAGTCCGTCTCCACTGTCTCCTCCACGAAGGTCTCGTCACCGTCTAAACCTGTACGCCGAAGCAAGAGTGAGTCTTAAAGACTCAGCAAGCAACACTATACATGACATTCACATACAAGTCCTAGTGGTTTCTACATGCACATTTACAGATTTCAAACACAAGCATGCTAGTCAATGCAAGTTTTCAACCTATCATGAAGTTCTACAATTTTATACATAACGCATTGCTTTCAGATTTCAAAAAAATATAACATTTACCTACCACATGGTCTCTAATCCATTCACTTATGAACTTTAACCTTATAAAGAACCAAACGTGAGAGTTATCAACATGGACACTTTACACACATGAACGGGGAGCATAGTTAGCATGGATTTCACATGTTCTTAAGCACATACATAACTTTTTAACATGCTTTAGGTTGCTGATTTCACATGGTTCAAAGACTGTAAACCTACACATGGAAGCTACAATGTGGCTTAGAACATAACATATGAACAATCAATCACGCCCTTTTTACACACATGCTCATTAGTTGTCTCTAACATGGATTCTACACACTTTTGCACACATAACATGAGCATAATAACATGTATTTTCAGAATTTACTTGGTTTCAGATTTAGTCTCATATGGTTTCAATACACATTTACACATCTGGAATTTCACATTCCCTTTTTACACAATTTCCTCTTTTCACATGGTTACACTTTACACATACACATCCACATGTCACTTACACATTCACACATGGTCACATGCACTTTACACATTACACTTTACACATATTTACACAATTTAGGTGCCGTGACACATAGTCCAAACCACCAAAGAAGGACACATTCACATCACATAACACATAGGCACCATCTAGGCAATGCAATGGTGACTCTTGGACTGCGCAGACCGGGAGAACAAGTCTCCACCCTAACCAGTGGTACTTGTCCACCTCCAGGATTTCCCCCTAATGCCCTTAGGGTCACTTAACACAATGAACTTTCTCAGGGGGACTTTTCCCTGATACAGCTCCACTGCCTTCTCGGAAGCAGTATCACATTGGCACAGTTTACACTTTTACATATTTACCGTTTTACACTTGGTCTCACGCACAACACATCTCATTTCATTCACTCTTTCACTCACCTGAACATTTATGTTTTCCTAACATGATATTACAGGAATTCCAAGGTTTAACACACAATACACACATTAATCATGCTGATTTTAGATCATAACGAACCGTATTTCGATGATATGCATGAATTATCGTACTTCACTTGAAAACACATAACTCTTTATCTACTGTTCCAATTGGCCTGAAAATTTAACCACATGTTGTTTTCGGGTTCAAAATCGTACTCTCAATTTTTCAGATTTTTTCTGAGCTAAATAGGATTATAGAAAAATCAAACACCTAATTAGCATATTATTCACAATTTAAGCTAACATGAGCCTAACACAATTAGAAATCTATCCACTTACTGTTTTGCACAGAAACCACTAACATATGCATGGATTTAGAATACAACACCATCCTAATTCATACATCTATAAATCATTTGTCACAACCTATTTTTTTGCATGTTTTTATTTTACCGAACTACACTTATTAACAATTCCACAAGCATGCATGGATTACCAAAATTTCAGAACATACACACATGTCCCACAACTCTTTATGTATAGACCGAAATCAAGGCATTCCCATTAATCTAAATCATGAATCATGGGTTTTGCAAGATGATTTACAAGTTATTCTCACATGCTTACAAGACGTCATTAGCCCATTCACCCACACAACTCACATACATCCACAACCACAATGTACCATATACATAGCTTATAGGAATACCATATATCCTCAGCGCATAACATACCGAAATTAAATGTATAAGAGGGACAGAACAGCTCACTGTTCTGTCCTGAAGAACTAAACGGCAGTCTCTGGCCGCTGACTCAGAGTCAGCGGCATGGTCGATGGACGCCAAGGAGGAACTGGGCGTCCAGGGACCTTGCCGTCTACTCAGGTCTGTGCAGAAAACACAGACCCGAGCTCAAAAACTAGGGTGAAATGGAGGGTCTAGGACTCGAAATAAATTTCATAAAAATGCTAGAAACATCCTAGACTCATACGGGGACACCATGGATAGGTCACTTGCCTCTTTAAAAATCCTCCAAGAGATCTATGGCTCGAAGAAGACCTCCTTGGGCAGTCCCAAGAAGTTGCAGAAGCACCTCCAAAAACGCCTTCCTCCGGGCTCCTGGATGATCTCCTCAGCAAAGCGAGACCAGGGAGGCCTTGCCCTTCATATCAGCTACCTCCTTGTCGGGGAAGTTGGCCGGATCAAGCTCCAGGAAGTCGGATTCTTGGGTCACAAGGTGGGGCTTTCTCACAGAAGCTCTAGGGTTTTTCTCTCTTCTTTTCCTCTTCTCACAAGGTGAAGGAAGAAGTGAGAGGAGCCAATTTCGGGTTGGACCCTAAGAAGAGCCCCTCACCCACTCACCAAACCGATTAGACATGTTCAGAGCCGTTGGGGACATCTCCTCAATGGTTGCCTTGCCTTGCTTCAGAAGATAGCAGCTCTGCTGCGCATGCAGGTCAGAGAGGTTGGCGTCCAGATCGCTGGACGCCGGATCTAGTGTTGGCGTTCATGTCTGGACGCTAACACCACCTCAACGGCCTGGGTATTGACGCCAATAGGGCCTTCGGCCAGAACCCTAATTTATGCAGAAAACCATGCATACCGGACATATATACATGCAATGTACATATAGTATCGTATCCACACTACCATCATGCAATAAGTACATTATTTATGTTCAATATAAACACATGCACACGTATTTATACTATTTTAAATATCCACGTAAAATACGTACATACATACTCAACACAATATACACACATAAATACGAAAAATACGACGGAAATTCAAGGGTCTTACATGTCTTCTTGAATATCTGATTTTTCAGCTTCTTCTTTAGATCAGACACTCTCCTCTCATGTGTCCTGGTTTCCTACATTCATAACAAATAATGTCAGTCTTTTTGTGGTTTCCAATTTTTTATTGAAATCATTTTCTTTGAAATATCCTTTCTGATGAAGGGGTTGAACTTACCATTTCCTTTCTTTCTCAAAAACTTTTTGAACTGCCTTGTCAATAAGGCTAGTTCTTCATCATTCTCTTCATAAGAAGAATCATCATTTTCATCAAACTGATCAGTAACAATTTTTGAGATAGATGAAGCTTTTAGAGCAATAGGTTTCTTAGATGTGTTCAAAGATGCATTTCTTTTCAAGTTAATTTCATATGTCATGAGAGAACCTATTAACTCATCCAATTGCATGGTTGACAGATTTTTGGAATCCTTAATTACAGTAGCCTTTGTGTGCCAAGCTGATGGAAGTGATCTAAGGACTTTCCTAACAAGGTCACTATTTGAATAGTCCTTTCCTAGACCTCTAAGACCATTTACTAAAAGCATGAATCTAGCAAACATCTCAGAAATAGTTTCATCACTCTTCATTCTGAACATTTCATATTCTGAGACTAGAATACTTGCATTGGTCTCTCTTACCTCAGAAGTTCCCTCATAAATGAGTTGGAGTTTATCCCACATCTCCTTGGCAGACTTACATGAGGACACTCTGGAATACTCCTTGGGATGGATGGCACATTGCATCATGTTCATGGCACTCCAGCTAAGTGTGGACTTGTTGATCTGGTCCTTGGTCCATAGACTTTCATCCTCAGGAAGTTCATCTGGTCCCTTGTCAACAATCTTCCAGAGCTCATAATTCTGTGCTCCAAGGAATACTTGCATCCTGTTTTTCCAATAAGCATAGTCAGATCCATCGAAAAAAGGAGGCCTAGAATTTGAATGACCTTCAGCAATAAACTCTTGATCGTTAGATCAAACACTTAAAGTGTAATGAGAACCCGCTCTGATACCAAATGAAATGTTGTGGAAAAAACTGCTACTAGAAATCTAGAAGGGAGGGTTGAATAGATTTCTCCAAATTTTAAAAACCACTCGAACAGAAACTTAGAGAAACTTAATTGATTGTGAAATCTGAGTGTTAATGACAATTTTAAACAAATTAGACAAGCTAGATGATGAAATTTTGACAAACCTATCAAGCATCTAGCGCAAGAGACAAACAAACCACAGTGACACAAAGATTTAGGGTGGTTCATATTACACAACAGAGTATCCTACATCCACCATCCACACACACACACAAGTGTGGCTTATCTTGCCAGTTCAGAAAAGTCACAAAGGAACACACACACTCTGAGATATAGAAATCTCAGATTCAATCACACACACGTGAAATTGGGCACAAGGATTGCACCATTTTCACAAAAACACACAGTATAGAATGAAATTGAAATGAGAAACCAGTCGGAGCAATTGAATTTCAAATTGAAGAGGACTGGTTCGAAATCAATGTTTTTGCTTCAGGAATGGGGATCAGTTCTTCTGCTTCAGCTCCAGGAAGAAGACTCAGATGGATCGAAATTCTCCTTCAATTGGATCATCTAAGGCATACAAACCTCTTGTTCCTTCAGATCTGGGAGCAATTCGCCAAGTTGGAGCCTTCCTCAGGAATTGGCCGGAATTCTCTGGAGTTTTGGAAGAACAGAAGTATGGATCGATCTCTCTCTAAAGCCAAGTGGATAAGGGGTATTTATAGCCCCATGGGTCCACAAAATATCTTGGGATCTATGGGCATAAAAGTTCCCGCCCATAAAGCCTTTCCCAAAAGCTTCCACGTGTCCCTGTTAATTACATTAAACAGAGAGAGAAAAAATAGACTGACTGTGTCGACACACCTTACCTCAGTGTCGACACCCTGTCCCAGTCATCACAAAACGATCTCCTGGAATCTGGAACTAGTGTCGACACACAACCAGACTATGTCGACACCACTGGGTACTTACTGATGACTTTGTTCTGGGACAGTGCACTAGTGTCGACACACAGTTGAGCTGTGTCGACACCACAGACCATCTCTTGAGCTGTAAATGAAGGAAATATTGCGAGATAAAAATGTAAGCATGATTTAAAAGTATTAATGAATCACATTTGGCTATCATCTAAATAAGAGATCCAACATATCCTACTTGTTCTGTGCATGGCTTTACTTCTTTTTATGTGGTAAATCGATTTGTCGTTGTTTCATTCTGAATGTCGAAGACAACATTCCTTTTTAGGTGGTAGTAATGTAACGTCGTGGCCGTTTGGATCGGGTTTAATGGGTTGTGTGTATGGTGCTCGTGACCAATCTTGGGTCATTGAGCCCTGGTTGAGGTTTCCATGCGTTGTGTGGATTTTGTGGGCCTTAGTTTTTAACCCATTTAACCTGCAGGTTTTTTGGTGAAGAAGGCGATGGAGCATGTCGTCGCGTTTTGAACGCGACGGCTTCCTACGTCATGATTCACCAAATAGCCTTTCCGATGCGCAGTGCGTTTGGCGATGGTTTGGTCTGTCACGTTTAAGGCCTTTTAAACGCGATGTCTGCCTACTGTAGACACCCATTTCTGACCCATGAGTCAAGCAGATCCCTCGTCATATCATTGATGCCCCACGTTGGCTCATCATTGTCAAGTTGGCTTTCTCCGATCATGACATCATTTTCATTAATTCATCGCCCTGGTGGATTCTTCCTGGTCAAAATCAATCCTCATACCATAGCTCTCTGAGTCAAGAGTCCGGTGTTTCAAACCGCACGTCATTCTGAAGGCCGCGCATGGAGATTGGACACTTTGCATGGTCACATGCTGAAAAGTCCCTGAAGGCGACAGCCCCACTGTCGCATTCAAGAAGACGACACCCCGATATGTCGCGATCATAAATAGGCATTTTAAATTCCCTGAAATCGCCCAAAATGACTTAAAGTCACCTTCCATGTAAGGAAGGTGACGTATCGGGGCGTCGCGTTCTTGATAGCGACTAGAAAGACCATCGCGTTCTGGACGTCATGCAGAAAATCCTTTCCGAGCATGACTTGGACACATGCCATACATGGATATTCCCTCTTTTGATCGTCCAAATCGCATCCAAATCCTACCAAAACTCGTGGAGACCTTCCTTAAAGCCTCCTTTCCGAGTTCCAATCACCCATGCACGGCCATACATACCCAAACTCGGACTCTTGCCCGTTATTCCTCTTACAGCCCTCCAGGAATAATCACCGATAACTACCTCAATTCTTCATCTTTTTGAAAAAGACCGGCGTCTACTGCTTCCCCTGCGAGAGAGCTCCAACTTCGAAGAAGAGAGCTTCCCCTCTAGACAACCAAGAAGAGCCCCCATGGCGTTTTCCCATCGACTACACTTTCTCTCTCCCTTTCTCTTGATTATTTGTCTTCATTCATGCATGCATAGATAATTTATTTTCGTAGATTTTCATTAGAACACACACCACACACCCATCTTAAACACCCAAAGGGGTTAAAAGACCCAATCTCGTGAGTTCCCTCCAATATAGTGCATGTTTACTTGTTTTTCCTTGAATAGATCTTTCATGCACGAATTTCTAATGGGTTTTTCCATGTTTTCATGATCTTGGCAGGTACTTAAAGACAAGAGAGGCGTAAGGCTCTTGCCCCTCGGCCGGATGAGGAGCAGGAAGATCAGAACCTTCAATCTCCGTCCACTGAAGAAGAAAGCGACAATCAGGCTGTCGCGACCAAGAAGGCGTCGTTCTTCCTGTCACGTTTAGGTACAAGCATAGCGACGATCATCTTGTCGCGTTCTCAGGTACGCTTTCTCTCTTCTCTTCCTTTTCCAACGTAGTCAGCCGTCCCTTCATCCGTACATCCCTCAGGCGACTACTTGGTGGCGATCATGGTCTGTTTTCCTAATCCTTCACACACATATTTTTGGGAGCACAATCACGTGATTACACCTTTTGGCGATCACGGTGGGACCTCTAGTGCCCATCATGCTTGCTCTTGTCTTTCCCTGCCTTTCTTCTTTCTTCATGTGTGTGGTGTGTTTTTAGTTTTTCCCTTTCGTTCACTTTCTTTGAGTTTTTGGAGTTCTGCTGCTCTGGGTGAGAAGGCGATGATCAAGGAGTCGCGATCAAGGTAGCGATGCGGAGCATGTCGCGATCAGGTTAGTACACAGTGCCTTTCTCGTCCCTTTCTTGCGTTCTGTGGTGCTGTGAGGAAAAGCAACGTCCGAAGTGTCGCGATAAAGGAAACGACGGGAGGAGCATCGCGACCAGGCACGTCCTCCGCCCGTACATTTGTTTAAGATTTCTTTGAATTCCTGTGTCTGTTAAGAACACGACGCGGATTTTGTCGCGATAAAGGAGGCGACAGGGAGGTCGTCGCGACCAGGTCAGTACTCTTGTTTCTGGTCTTTCTTGAAATTTGGGTTCATTTTACATACTCCATATATACTTCATGTCATCCCATGCCTGTTCCATGTTCTTGAGAGTCTGTCAATCCTGTTGTTGTAGGGTTGTTTTGATTCCCGTGCATAATTAGGTCTGTTCTGTTCTCTGTTCACTGCGAAGAGGAACGCGACTGGCCTCTTGTCGCGATCTTGGTAGCGACAGGTTACCCGTCACCTTCTGCTTCTGAGAGCAGGCCAGCCTAATTTCTGTTTTGTTAGTCTTAGGTTAGAATTTTGCATGCACTCCAGTGCACATAGGATCTGCATACACGTTTCCATATCTGTAGTATAGGTTTTCCTCCTCAACGACACCCGCTCTCTCAGCCACATATTCCTTGTGTCCGACTAGAGCACTCACTTGAGGGCCTCCGTAAGTCCCTGCTGACCGTGGATTCTCACACAGTCGCCGGGCTGGTTGTACCTGTCGCCACCTAGGGTTCAGTCTCTTTCATTTTGGCAAGGTTGAGAAATCTTAGTCCCCACCCGAAGTTGGAAGCTTTCTCCCATTAGGAAACTTTTCCTTATTTGGAGAGAACTTGCTAAAAATCAATTCATTAAAAGGCAAACTTGAACCAAGTAAAAGAAACCATCATCATTGCCAACTGTTTGTTTTGGGTGAGATGTTTTCTCTTTCCTTTTGTTTGCATAGGATTGTCTGTTTAGGAAACTAGGCGTCTATCTAAGTTAGGTCTTCTCTCTCAAGTCTGGACAGGCTTTCCCCATCTTGGTGCGCTCACTTTCCAAATATGGAGTCGTACCTGAACCCAATCTATAGCAATGAGAATCCAGATACTGCCTTCTATACTTCCCAGGACTACCAGGAGTCCCTTCCTCATGACCTCCTCGAGGAGTCGACCCGACCTTGGGTCGCTTCCGTCCATACCACTGAGAGTCACCATCACGACGGTGGTGGTCCGTCCCAAACATCCATCCTCCTCAGTTGGATGATCAAGCTGCTCAGCTTTTGCGCTTAATTCCCCAACATGATCAGTCCCAGATCCAGACCCTCATGACGGCCCTCAAAGGAAAGGCCGCTTCGGCACCCTCACCCAGAGCGTGCGCGTCACGCCCCGTAGCAGCTACCTCCGGCCCCCATGTCATCATGGGACAAGCCGACAACACCCCCATCCGACTATAATCACAGGGATTGTGCTTCCCCTCGACACATTAACGAATATTAAATCTAATGGTATGGAATTAAGGAATGTGATCGCCACCTAGAGTATTGCCTAAATGAAGAAAATAACACGGGCTAACAACTCTAGGAAAAGGAGAGAAAGGACAGAGGAATACTTAATAACGTGGTCGTCATGGCTGACGCGTCTCTTATCGCGTCGCCTTCCCCTGTCGCGTTCTCTTCTGGTGCGGGAGATAATGAGGGAGACCTCCTTCCCTTCCTCCGGCCGACCAGAGGACGAGAGCTCCTCGTAGAACCTTGTTTGTATACCTACCAATCAAAGAGAAACAACAAATAAAAGCCCTATTAGAACATGATTAGTGTAGCAACTATTCTAAAAATGAAAGGAAATAAACCAACATGGAAGGGACGAACCTGGGGGTGGTTTTTAAACCCCTAGGGCGTGTGGAAACGTGGGTGGGAAAGTGGAATGTAACCTATCTAAAAAGACATAAAAAAAATGCATGTAGAAATGAAGGAGAAAGAGAAAGAAAGAAGGTGAGCCACATTAGGGCGACTCCCTGGCGTGGATGTAGTCCCAAATGGTGTGCAAAGGCTTCAAGAGGATATTGGAGTCGCCCTCTTCACGCCTTGTGCTCCATTGATGAAGAAAGAATTAGGCTTTGTGGAGTGGAATGTGAAGAAGAATGGTGGAAGAGGATGGTTGCGAGGCTAAGTATAGATCAGTAGGGATTTCGGCAGCCCTTCGGGGTGAGAAATGGGGGCCTCCTCGTCCTTCAAGAGAGGCCTTGCTTTTATAGAGCTTTTAAGAGATAATATCTCCTTAAAATGAGAATTAATTAAAATGGGAGATAAACCTCACCCAAAATCGGATGGAGAGTCCTTAGGAGCCTCAAGGAGAGTCCCTAGGGCCCAAATCCCGCCTAAGGGGTTGAGATATTCCCTAGGGATAAAGATAAAGCCATGAGAGGATAAATAGGAGGTGGTTGCGGAGGCCTGCATGCGCAGCTGCTGTCGTGGCGTATCGTAGGGCCGCGACATAGAGACGGGATAGGGCGGAGCGCCGTGACAGAATTATCCACGTGCATGGATAATGCATGGGCTGTCACGGCTGCCTAGACCTTCGCGACTCAGAGACGCGGTGCTACGATGCGTCGCGACTATAAAATCGAAATTTATGTGAATTATCAGCCAATCACATGAATGGATAAGAGTTATTGATACTTCAGGACTCTCTCAGAGTGAAATGGGCGGGATTTCAAGGCAATTTAAATCGTTAATGGGCTCAAATAAAGGCTAATGATGGGCTCAAGGTGAGTGACCAATTAGGGGCCCACTGAAGTGACAAAAAATGTGGTTCAACCTATTAGTCATAATTGGGTGTCTATTGATTGCCCCTCCTTGGCTTCCACTTTGTAAGGAAGCGAAGCAAAAGTGTAGCGGAGGTATCACGAAGTGATGGCGGAGCGGAAGTGATGCGGAGTGAACTGAAAAGTGGGAGCCAAGGTAAAGAGACACTCGATCTGACTAATGAGCAATTGGAATCTTCATGAAAGCCCCGAGTTAGCTGCTCGAGCAGAATGCAAAGAAAAGCACAAGTCTGGACGAGAAGAAGAAAGAGGACGATCAACCCCTCGATTGAGAGGTACCCTAGCCGATTGGCCTACAGGTTTCATTTTGGAGGGACATGTGCGTGCCAGGCAGGTAACTCATGACTTTGTCCTAGGAGCGGTTCGCAACCAAAACGGATCAAAGGAAAAGGAAAATTTGGATAGGTAATCCAGACAAGGAAATTCTTGTCAAACTGACAGGAACAACTTACTCGGAGGCAAACCTTCCGATTCGGAGTGGAATTGGATTTCTTGTTTGAAAATTGGAGGATGATTGGGCACTCAACAAGGACTCATCAAAAGTCAGGAATGAGTCAGGAAAGCTCAAAGTCCTACACGATGCATGTTGGGCTAAAGTAAAAGAAATCATCAAAACGAATGCAAAGAAAAGAGAAAATATAAAATATATCAAGGATAATATTGTTAAGCTGATTAAGAACGGGTCAAGGGACTACCCACAACCGCAGTGCAGGCCTGAATCCATCGTTCCCGGACTTAAACAACTCAACGGCCTATCCAACGATTCACAATGTGCACCTAGATGATCACTGTTTTTGGTAAAGGGGAACTCAACTCCTAGAACACATTGAGAACCAGCCGGTCCTTGAAGCGATATAATAAGTAGAATATCATATAGTAATGCGGGGAGTAGGGATAGAAATACTCACCTGACTTACCTGTGACGGTCTCTTTTTTGTTTCTTTTGATTTTCTGATTTTTTTTTTTGTATTTTCTCATAGAGGACAGAAATAACAATAACAAATCGAATAACAAATATAAACAAACAACAAATATACAAAGCACAGACATGAAAAGAAACGCTCAGGTAGAGAGGCGACACCCATGAAGGCCGCGACATAGTCGCATCGCAGCGCCCTGTCGCGACATAGTCGCGTCAGATCGCGGCGTCGCGACTTGGACAGAGCCCTGAAAATGCAAAATTCCCAGGTTTAGACTTATCCTAAGACATCTAGACTAACACTAGGACTCTTAAACCTCTCCTAGTCTTATCCTAACACTTAGATGCAGGATTAGAGTGGGATTGCACCTCTCTAGAGTTTATAAAAGGAAGGTTTAAGGGGTTAATCCCATAGCTATTCTTCTGCTCCCTCTTTTCTTCCAGTTTCTTCAAATTTCTCCCTCTTTTCAGCCATGAAGAGGAGTTACTCTGCTTTCCAAGAAGAGATCTCGCCATACTCCGGCCCCAAGGCGGCACGTGAGTCACATGCTGAACTCCAGCGACTCTCCTCCATCCCGGGACACATGCATGCATCCGGAGATCCAAGTAAGTGCCTTTGTTCTGAATTTCTGAACATTGCTCTGTTTTCCCCTGTTTTTCTTCTCCTTCTTCTCCGTTCTCAAGCCACCTCTTCTACTTCTCTTCAGATCTTACCCAGCCATAGGTGTTGAACCACTTTATGGTTGTCCTTATATTTTGGTGATAACAAAACTTATGATGATTTCCTATATATCTTTGTTGATTAAATACTATTGAATATTTTGTTTCATCTGTGTGGCATCAATCTCATAGCAAAATGCTGAGTCTCACATTGATGCAATATGGCGCACTAAAATGATAAAATCGATGTTTACTCTATATACATCGATTTCAGTTCAAGTGCCAAAATTAATAAGCGCTACAACGATTTAGTTTTAATTGATTTTTTAAAGCGCTACAACGACTTCTTAAGTGGCCATAACAATTTGTTAAGAAATCGATCTCAGAACGATTCCTTTTATAGCCACAACGATTTGCCCTCATATCGATTTCGTTCTCATAACGATTTGATAAGTTTCACATCGATTTGGGTCTCGTAACAATTTCATAAGTGATCACATCGATTTCTTCAGGTGATCACAATGATTTGCTTGCGTAACGATTTCATAAGTGATCACATCGATTTCTTCAAGTGATCACAATGATTTGCTTGCATAACGATTTCATAAGTGATCACATCGATTTCTTCAGGTGATCACAACGATTTGCTTGCATAACGATTTCATAAGTGATCACATCGATTTCTTCAAGTGATCACAACGATTTGCTTGCGTAACGATTTCATAAGTGATCACATCGATTTCTTCAGGTGATCACAACGATTTGCTTGCATAACGATTTCATAAGTGATCACATCGATTTCTTCAGGTGATCACAACGATTTGCTTGCATAACGATTTCATAAGTGATCACATCGATTTCTTCAGGTGATCACAACGATTTGCTTGCGTAACGATTTCATAAGTGATCACATCGATTTCTTCAGGTGATCACAACGATTTGCTTGCATAACGATTTCATAAGTGATCACATTGATTTGTTCATAATCTTGCAACGATTTTCTTATAAATGAACAACGATTTTATAAGTCATATTCACATCGATTTCTCTTGTATGCTCAAGTGTTTTTGGCGCCTAAATGAAAAGTCAAATATCTTCTGACAAAAAGCTACATGCGTAATTTCTCAGTCCTGTCAAAAAAAGATATGACTTATCAGTTTTAGCATGTTAAGAGAAACACAGTAGCATGCACAGCTTTCATGTAAACACTCTTTTATGCTAACACTTTCTTCCATGCTCACAGACCTCGAAGACCACAAGAGTGATTAAGACAAGAGATGAGCAATGGGTAGAACTCCAATGGATCTCTTCAACGGATCCTTGTCAAAAGCCTCTCATATAAAAGATGAAGCATGGTTGAAGAAAGACAAGAACCTTTTCCTGAGTATTTTTCAAGGAGTGTACAACTGTGAGAAGAACCTTCACGCCACAAACACTCAGAGAAAGAGAGAAGAGCTCGAGCCAAAAATCTACAGAAGCTTTCAAAGCAGAAGTCTTCATCGCCTTCAAGCCTTCTTCTCTTCCATTCTCCCTGTGCTCATTGTAATTTGGGGGAGAGTCTGTAACTGTGAGCTAAGTCCTTAGTGTTCATCTTGTTTAGCTCTCAGTCTGATCTTTCTTTTCTAAGAAAGATTTCTGTCCAGCTGTAGGACTGTATACAGTGTGTAACCTAGCTAGAGGTTAGTGTCTAGTAGAACCTTGTTGGGGTTTGTACCAATAGGACCTAGCTGGGGGTTTAAGTCTAGCAGAACCGCACTACGGTTTATTCCAGGAGGTTTACTTCTGAACTTGTAAAAGAAGTAGGTTTGCTTCTGAGCCTAGAAAAGAAGTGGGCTGCCTTCTTGCCCGGGAAAGAGAAGAAGACCTGGTGGGGTATCCAGGGTGTTGTAGTGTCCTTGAAGGGGATTGTACCTTTGGTTAGTGAAATCCCAAGAGTTTTCTTGGGGACTGGACGTAGGACTTCCATGTGGGAAGGGCCGAACCAGGATAAATCTCCTGTGTCCTTTGTGTGATTGTTCTTTTGCTTCCGCACTGCCACTCTTCATCACTAACACTAACCAAACTTTTAAGTGTTCACATTTTGATTTCAGATTTCAGAAAAACCTATTCACCCCCCCCCCCTCTAGGTTACCTTGCTGCCGTACATAAAGGGCCAACAATAGGCGGTTCTCCCGGATGCCATGGCTAGCACCCATGCTCAAGTTGCTGCCGCCGGCGTCCATTAGCCATTTGAAAGAGTGGGGACTGTCCACCATACTTGTATTGGCGAAGAATCATGACAAGATGGTGCATGTGTGGGAGAGTATCACAGCGCTAACGGAATTATGGCATCCGCAAACGCACACGTTCGTCTTCCCCGATTTTGAAGCTACGGTCCCGTTGGAGGAGCTGGAGATTATGCTTGGCCTCTCACAGTACCAGAGGGGTAAAGAACTTGTGATTTCATACACCGTGGCGCCCACCAATGCTTGAAGCATCCTGGCGGATATTACTACAAGGAAGACAGATTTGTATTCCATGACGAGCGGTATGTATGTTCATCTTCTTCCAATTGCTCAGTGGATTACTTCTCAGTGCAAGCACCAGACCAAGAACTATACGGCTATCGCCAAAGCAGCCGCTATTTGCATCTGCAGTGTCATACTCTTTCGGTCGAGGATGGAGCTATTTCCTTTGCCAACTTGAGCGTCATTGACTCTATTTCTGAGGGTATGAGCATCGGCCAGGCAGTCTTGGGGTATCTATACGCGGGCTTGACTTCTGCAGCGACCGGGGGACCATTCTTCGGCTCCGTCATTGCCCTCGAGCTTTGGATGGGCATGCACATCCAATTTCGAGCTATGGACAATCTGGCCACGGAGTGCAAAACAATTCTCAACCATCCGTTGGCATTTGTGGGCGGCCCTCTCCACATGAGCACCAAGGCATGGTGCAAGACGGCATAGCTGAAAGGGATGAAAGCATGGCGAGACTATTTCAGAAAGATGAACGTAGCCAAGTTCGACATACGCCAGCGATTTCGGCACAATCGGGCGATTCACCTCCCTCAGCACACCGGGTTGGCGCTAAGGCTGTTGGGCAATGAAGCATTGGTGTTATACAACCCAGATCGATGCTATCTTCAGTGCGGCGGAGCTCGCACGGTTGCCCCTATCCTATCGCATTACCTACCCATTCAAAAATGGAAGATGGACAACGAGCAGGATGAGCGCAATGTGCGTAGCGCCCTCGTCCATTGGGAAGGATGTGCGATGAGCGTTGTTCAAGCCGAGGTAGAAGAGGACAAGGATGTGATGAAGGAATACATTGAAGCTTTGAAGAAGATTCAGCCGGCACCGGGGATTATTTGAAATTCAATTGATTTGATTGTAGGCAAGGAATCAAATGGTAGTTAGGAAAAGAATTTTAGCATTTGTTTGATTGTAGGAAGCATTAGTGCATGTAATGACTTGAATTGGAATGAATAAGACTGAATTTTCTGCAAGCGCAAAATGGCTCGGTTTATGTCGCGATGCCTGTGGAGACCGCCTTCATGACGCGTCAAGGCGCGTGGTCGCGACCTGGTCGCCGTCATCCAAACCGTCGCGACTCGAACCGACCGATTCAAAAATGCAAGGGCGCCCTTCTTTCTTCCTTTCCAAGCTTTGAAATCCCCAAACCTTGAATCCTCTCAACTCCTTGCCTCCTTGCGAGCTTGCTCTCTCGCAACCCGCCTTTGCTTGCTCACCACTTCACCCAAACCAACCCGACGCTCGATGGAGGGAGAGAAGAATCCGGGCGAGGGTTCCTCACGGAGGAAACGCCAAGCGGAGCGGCGGATGTCCCGGCGCCGGGTGGAGGTGCCTCCGGTCGAGGAAGAGGAGGACATCGTGGAGATGGAAGTCGAAGAGGAAGTGGAGGCCCCGACGATAAACGTGGGAGAAGAACAGAAGAAGAGGGCCAAAGCGATGAAGTCGGTAAGTGGATCGACCCTAAACCTTGAATGGAACGTGTAGAAATGGTAGACGGAGCCCCTAGAGGGCCAATGTAGGGCAAGAAGCCCGCGGAAAAGAGGATCGGACAAAGGAGGCTCCGGTCGGTTCGGTCCTGATAACGCGTCAGCCCGATCCGCCGCGACATGGTGTCGCGGTGGTCCTGGGTGCCGCGACCGTGTAGCGGTCAATCCAGCCGACGCAATCTTATCGCGGCCTATGTAGGTGACGCGATAAGGTCGCGGCGCACCGCACCGTCGCGACAAGGTTGCGACCTCCAAGGGTGTCGCAACCTGAACCGAACACTAAAAAATAACCTGGGTTTAACAGAACTTGATGCTTGCAGGGTGAGATGAGGGCCCGGGTGTCCTGGACGCTCGTTTTGGTCTTTCTGGCATTCCCCCCTTTCCAGCAAGAGAGGGTAGAGGAGATGGGTTTTGGGGAGATCTTCAGGATAGATAAGATGAGGGTGGACCCGGCCCTTACTCAAGCTCTGCGGAGCAGATGGGATGCGGAGGCGTCCACCATGGGATCCCCAGCCTGGAGGATGTGAGCCGGATCACAGGGCTCAGAATCTACGGGAGAGCGGTTAGCAGGTTCACCTATCCGTGCTACCAGAGCCTAGCGGAGCAATTGTTAGGACTCCCTGTAGGTCACAGGTCTTCCTTGGTTCCTCGGGTAGCTCTACAGGAAAGTCTGGGGTTATACGAGGCGGGGAAGAATGCCAGGGAGAGTGAGGATGAGTACCTCGAGAGGCTAGTCCGGGTTAGTCGGAGGGAGTTGGCGAGTGAGCCCGGGGCGCAGGCGGACTTGGACTTACGTCGTTTCCCCGTCCTCTTCTTGGGTAGACTTTTGTTTGCCATGAGGGGTGACGCAGTCCACTGCCGCTTCCTGCCGCTGCCAGAGGACCTAGGTGAGGTAGGGGGGTATGCTTGGGGAGCAGCCTTTCTAGCGCACCAGTTTGACAGCTTGGGTGCCTCAGAGTGGCAAACTTCTACTAGAGGGTTCTTCCCCTTTCTTCAGGTACACACCTTTCTCTCTAACCTTTTGAAATTTAAACTGCATTTTTTCTTAAACTTGCCACCTAACTTTCTTCTCATTTTGTAGGTCTGGGCCTATCTACACCTCCCAGCCTTGGGGAGAGGGGATCTCACACGGCCGGGCCTTGTGCCCATTGCACGCCGTTGGGATTAACGCCGAGATTCACGCAATCTCGGGGACCAGTTGGAGCGACTACAAGAGGCTATTGACAGCTACCCCTACCTAGATGTAAGTACCCTCAACCTTTCCCTTCAATTAATTGCTTGATTTCACTGCTCGATGACTGACTGATCTTTGCTTCGCAGGTGGTTTGGAAGCCGTATCTGGGGGAGAGTGATGAGGGACAGCCGTGGTTGGTGCCGGCCCGCCCCTACTTCGGTAGGTCGGTGTGGTTGCATGCACTCAACCTCGTGCTACCTCTTCACTTGTTCCTGTGCCAGCGCTCGTTGGGGCTTCGACAGAGTGCCGTGGAGTTCCCTACACGAGACCGGTTCCGTAGACCCGGTCGGAGTTTTCGGGGGCTCCACGACACGACCGACTGGCGCGAGCGGGCGAAGGAACAAATTCAGAACTGGGAGCGCCGGGGCAAGGCCGTGAAGTCCACAGCGACCACTGATGACGCGTACCTCCAGGCATATGTCTTGAAGTACGGAGGGAAAGTATACAAGAGAGCCCGACACCAGGTAATGATCTTAAAATCACAACCCTGTGAATTTGATTTTGTAGAATCGAGTTAATGATTTGAAATGTGTCGCAGGTAGATGTAGCTGGTGAGGTTGCATCGCTCTGAGCCTTACTTTACTCGGCGGTGCAGGATCGGGAGGCGGCGCAAAGGCAGGCCGCGGAGTTGGTAAGTGTTTACTCCAACTTCAACACTTAACAATTTTAAGCTGATTTTGGAAACTGACATGTGCTTTTGCGCGCAGCGGAGGGAGGTAGAGAGAGTGATGAGCACTGGAGCAGGCAGTGCTTCCTCTTCGCGAGGGGTAGGGGGGTCTCCATCGCTTCTGGAGGCTCAGCTGGCGGGAGCGGTGCTGAGGGCCGAGGAGGCTCATAGGCATCTGGAGGAGCGGGTAAGTACAACAGCACCTTTAGATTGAAAGCCGTTTAACAGTTGATACTAACCAAATTTCTTTCGCAGGAGAGGGATTTGCGGCTCACCACCGAGCACGCGATGGACCTACAGGGGCAGAGGGACCAGCTGCAGGGGCAGAGGGACCAGCTCCAGGGCCAGAGGGACGAGCTCCAGAGCCAGAGGGACAAACTTTAGAGGGAGGTTCAGACTGTGAGAGGGGAGCGAGACCAGCTATGCATCCGAGCGGAGGCAGCTGAGGCACGGGTCGGGAGGCGACGAGGGAGCTGGCGGCGCTGCAGGTGCAGAGGTCGCCAGGGGATCAGGAGGAGGTCACCTGACTACGCACAGAGCTACTGGCGCAGCAGGCGGTGGTGCGGAGTCTACAGGAGATTATGACGGCGATAGGCCATTCCCATAGTAGGAGTAGGAGCGGGGCGAGTGCCAGTAGGGTGACGGGCGCCTCGGTAGGGCAGTATCTAGCGGGTTCCTCCAGTCGTCGGAGGAATGAGGAGGAGGAGAGGTGCCGCCGGGGCGAGACGAGTGCCTAGAGTGGTAGGGGTGGCGGCGAGATGCCGCCACCACCAGACCGAAAGGAGGGATCCGGGGAGAGTGGTGGTGGTCAGTGAGGAGACTTGTGAGCCACCTCCCCATCTTTTGTACATCTTGTTCATATCTCAGTGGAATTTTATTTTGTGTCAATCTTTATGGAATGAATGAATGATTTACAACCGGCACGAGTGTGAGATGAGATTCAAACACGGGAGAGAGAGACGGAGGATACTGAGCGCCGTGCGTGTCCTTTAGAATTAATTGTTCCTGCACACTTAGCAAAACAGGTTAGATCTGCTCTTTGACTCAGCCCCTTGCGCTTAAATAAACATGAATGTGACTTTATAATTGTCAAGGGGCTGAGCCTTATTAAATAGGCAGGAAGGAAAATAAACAATGCATGTTAAAGGAAATTGGTATGTACACACATTCTTTTTGGATTTTTAATCGATTTTTTTTTTAGATTTTCTTTTTTTTTTTTTGAATTTTTGAGATTTCTGATTTTTTTTGAAATTTTTTAGATTTCTGATTTTTTTTAGATTTCTAATAACAACACTTCTTACTTCTTCTTTTTTGAGTAATTGGCCATGGATCTCATCCCCATCTCTTGTTTGGTGGATAATATCTATGTGCGGCGTGCATTTATTCTTGGCTCACTAAGGCTTCTTGCCCCTTGAATATTGATGTTCCAACACAGACCAGGTGTGGGGGTCCTTTGGTCTTTTAGGGAGAATAGGAAGATTAGCAATGAGACAAGACTTAGTCTTGGGGTCGGGGTTACTGGCTTGTATGATTTGCAACGGGTATGTTACATGTGAAATTCGTCTGTTGTCCAGGGACTTTAAGGTCATTGCTCTTTTTGAATTGGGGGCATGCGTACGACCGGGCTCAAGGGCGTCCCGCGGGGAACTGTACTGCCACTCTTTGACATGCCCCTATTTTCTTACCATTTTTCTTTCACTTTTTGTTTCCTTTCTCTTTTGCTTTTCTCTTTGAATTGACCGTCCCTCTTTGAGACTTCATACACATGATATATACCGCTTTGCTGATCTACATGCTAGCTTTCCCTTTGCCCCTGGACCTTGTCCGAGTGAGAAGAGAATTGACCTCAAGTTCTCTACATGAGGGCTGAGTGAAAACACCATAAACGACGGGGAATTGGCCTTAGGTCGCCATGTTGTGTGTGTGTGACCGAACATAGAGATCATTTACCACAATGAGGGGAAGTGAGGCACATGGCCAACAACATTCTCAAATTGGCATTGTTATCAACACTAGGGGTAGAATCTTTTAAGGTACAACCCATTCCATGGGTGAGAGAGTTCCTCACCTTCTGCATTAACTAGCCTATACGCGTTTCCGGGGTACACTTCCCTAACGACGTACGACCCTTCCCAGTTTGCTGACAATTTGGACCTTGGACCTCCAGGTTTTATAAAAATTCGCTTTAAAACCATGTCTCCTTGTTGAAATTTACGCTCAATCACTTTCTTTTGAAAAGACCTTGAGAGTCTATTTTGATATGAAAGAACATGATCAGCTGCAGCTAAACGCCGTTCGTCTAAGAGTTCTAGCTGAGTAAGCAACGCCTCCCGACGTTCATCGGGATTAAGTTCCTTGTCTAGCTGAACCCTTAGCGAAGGAATGAGGATCTCGTGTGGACATACCGCCTCCATCCCATATGTAAGTGAGAACGGAGTTTGCCCGGTGGGCGTGTGGACGGAGGTGCGGTAGGCCCACAGAGCCTCAACTAGTTTTCCTGGCCAATCAGCAAATTTATTAGACTCACAAGTTTTCTTTAGAATTTTTAAAAGCGTTTTTTTTGTGGCTTCGGCCTGGCCGTTGCCCTGCGGATAGTACGGAGACGAATGATGCAAGGAAATGTTGAATTTCTTACACAGGTCCTGAAGCTCTTGAGATATGAACTGTGGTCCATTGTCAGTGACGAGGTTGCTTGGCACTCCGAACCGCGCGATGATGTTCCTCATGATGAATTTGCACACGGTTGAACCTTTGATTTCTGTGAATGCTTCAGCTTCGGCCCACTTGGTGAAGTACTCAGTAGTAGTGAGAATGAAGGATTTTTGTTTTACCTGAGCATTAGGATCACCAAGAGGCCTGATGATATCAAAGGCCCACATGGAGAAAGGCCAAGGGGAAGATAGTGAATGTAAAGAGGAGGACGGAGCATGGATTTTGTCGGCATAGATCTGGCATTTGACACATCTACGAATGTAGATGGCACAGTCTTCTTCTAGGGTTGGCCAGTAGTAGCCCTGCCTAAGAATCTTCTTAGCCAACATCTGGCCATTCACATGCCCTCCGCATTCATCAGAGTGGGATCCTTCCACTACTTTCCGAGCCTCTTCATCAGTTACACACCTGAGGAGCATTCCATTTAGAGCGCGTCTGTAAAGTGCTCCACCAATAAGGGTATACCTTAACGCTGCTCTACGGATAGCTCGCCTGTCTTCTGCTTCAGCTTCTTCTGGGAAGGTACCATCCTTGCAATACTGTTCAATTTCACGGTACCACGGTCTTTCTTCTTCCATCATTTCTCCTAGCTCTACAAGCAATAACTCCTTCGCTTTTTTTCTCTCTGCCTTCAAAACTAGAGAACTCCTAAGGTTAACGAACCAAGGATCCTGAGTAGAGGGAGCCTCTAACCTTTGAACGGTGATTGTCTCAGCGCTGCGGCTGAGAGGGAACGAGAGGGAGGAGGCCAGGGATGCGAGGGCATCGGCCAGGATATTTTGAGAGCGAGGAGTATGAATGTAGATAAGTTGACGGAATTGCTTGGCTAGGAGTGTGACCAGGTCTTGATAAGGCTTGAGCTTAGGGTCACGGGTGCGATAAGTAGAAAGGACTTGCCGAAGGACGAGCTGAGAGTCCCCTATGATCTTGAGGTGACGCGCACCTAAAAGGTAGGCGAGTTTAAGACCAACAAGGAGGGCCTCATACTCGGAAATGTTGTTGGTGGCATAGAATTAAAGCTGATAGGCTAGCGGAATGGTGATCCCTTCTGGGGTGAGCAAGACAGCACCTATGCCCCGTCCCCTAGAGTTGAGAGCTCCGTCAAAATGGAGCAACCAGAAGGGATCTTGAGATACAAGTGATAGGTTTTCATCAGGGAATTCCTCTTGAACCGTATCACTATGAGGGAGAGGAAGGTGAGCAAGGTGCTCAGCAATGGCATACCCTTGATAGCTTTCTGAACTATGAAGGTGATATCGAATTGGGAGAGGAAACTTTGCCAGCGTGCCAATCTATCGACAAGGACTGGTTTCTCCAGGAGATACCTAATAGGATCCATTCTAGAAATCAAACTCACCTTATGAGCTAGGAAGTAGTGCTTCAATTTCTGCACTACCCAGACTAGCGCTGCACATGTTTTCTCCATTGTAATGAGTTTGAGCTTGGAGGGATTGAAGAGCCTAGATAGGTAGTAAACTGACCTTTCTTTGCCAGATTCGTCATGTTGAGCAAGAATCGCTCCTAGGGAGTCCTCGATAGTTGACAAATACAGGATCAGGGGTTTCCCAGGGACAGGAGCCTGAAGCACAGGCAGATTCATAAGATAACTCTTGAGTTCATCAAAGGCCTCTTGGCACTTGGAGTTCCATTCAAAATTGACTCCTCCTTTCAACAGTTCATAGAAGGGACGGCATCTTTGGGAGTGCTGAGATATGAATCTCCTTATGAACTGGAGCCGACCAATCAAACCTCGAAGCTCAGATATGTTCTTAGAAGGAGGCATCTCATTAATCGCCTTGGCCTTGTGTGGGTCTATTTGAATCCCCCGTTTACTGACTATAAACCCTAGTAATTTGCCTGAGGAAACTCCAAACACGCACTTCTTCGGATTCATCTTCAATTGATATTCTTGTGTGCGACGAAACACTTTGGCAAGGATGGAGGAGTGTTCTCTTCGAGTCCGAGACTTCACCACGATATCATCCACGTAGACCTCAATGTCAATGTGTATCATGTCGTGGAAGATAGCTAACATTGCCCTTTGATAAGTGGCACCGGCATTCTTTAATCCAAACGGCATGACCACATAGCAATATGTTCCCCATGGGGTGGTGAAGGAGGTATTCTCTTGATCCTCCGGGGCTAGACGAATTTGATTATAGCCAGAGTACCCATCCATGAATGATAGAGTTTCGAACCCTGCAATGTTATCGATCAAAACGTCCAAATGAGGTAACGGGAAGTCATCCTTTGGACATGCCCTATTTAAGTCCTGGAAGTCTATGCAAATGCGCACCCTTCCATACTTTTTCATCACCGGGACTATGTTCGCCACCCACAATGGATAGAGAACTACACAGATGAACTTGGCTTTGTGTAGTTTGTCAATTTCCTCTTTCATTTTTAGAGCAATGTGGGGGAGAAACCTCCTCAGCTTCTGCTTTATGGCAACTGCCCCTGGCTTCAAGATCAACCTGTGTTCTACCAGACTGGGGTCAATGCCGAGCATGTCATCATAGGACCAGGCGAAAGAATCCTTGAACTTCCTTAACATCTCTATGATCACTTCTTCTTCTTCGAGAGGGAGGCTGGAAGCTATGGTTAAGAGCCTGGGGTCCTCTTTTGTTCCAACATTTAACTCCTTGGTGGGTTCACCTACTGCCGAGGTGGGCACATCAAATTTCCTCATGCCGCTAGCATACATCTCGGCAGTATCATCCATCTCGCAATCATTTTCATCTAATGGGTCATCTTCAGCTAATATCTCATATACCCCGCAATCATCATCTAGCCCTTCCTCTATATGTAAATCCTGCAAGTTCAGAATTACAGCTTCAGCTAATATCTCATATACCCTGCAATCATCGTCGTCCGAAGAAGCGGAAAGAGAAAGACGGGGATCGTCGTCCGAGGAAGGAGGAAAGAGAAAGACGGGGATCGCCGTCCGAGAAAGGAGAATGGAGGTTGACAAGTATGGAGACCACATTTTTTATTTTTGATTGATTTTTTTATATATATTTTTTATTTTATTATTATTATTATTAAAGGAAAAGAACTACATTACATTGGGAGGCTTCGGTAGAAGGACAGAACCGAGCCATTAAGGAAAATGGTGAAGAAGGGTGAAGGGGAGACTAATGCTTTGACAGCGTCGGGGGAGAATTGGAGGATGAAGGGAGGAGATAAAGGAATGAAATCGGAATTATAAACAAGGATAGACGAAATACAGTGGCTGGGAGGCCGGGAAAACCCTGGCCAGACCTCCTCTGTTAGATTGGCTGAACTTACTAATTCAATCTCCTCACCAAATCCAAGCAACTGTCGCTTGGTGGTGGCTGCTGATGCTGATGGCACTGCTGCCTGAGACTGCAATGTGTCATCTTCGCTGAATAGGCGGTTGACTGCTGAAATAAGATCCTCTAACTTAGACTCTTCTGTTTCGGCTTCAGGTTCGCTGAACAATAAACTAACTGATGAAATGACATCTTCAAGATCTGATGCTTCTATATCTTCCTCGGCCCTTTTCTTCTTACTGGGTCGCTGAGCTTCCAATACCTGATCGGCTGACCTTGGCGCTGCTTCCACTGTAATATTGTACCCAAGCTGTATAGGTCCTCTGACGAAGTGATCATATAATATCCAGGTGAGGGGACCATGGTCCGATTGTGAAGCAAATGAGAATGCTGCCCATTCTGAGTATCCCATACCATGCTTTGCAGATTTCTTTGTGCTAGGTATTGTCTTGGTTCTCCCCTGCAGATGAGCACCCAAATCTTTCCCCGTTTGATAGCCGAGTCTAAACATGATGTCCCACCCTTTTACGTTTGCAGACGTATCCTTTCTGATGGCTGCCACTGATGGGGACCCAATCGGGTGGTTAGAAGAGAAGGTATATGCCCAGGGGTAGTTTACATCAAGTACTGAAATAATGGGCTTATTGGATGGCCAGACTGATGGCAATACCCTCTCAACGGCTTCCACCGTGTGGGTTGTTGCTACGCTCTTAACCTTGACTATTCGCCCTTGGTAGGGGAATTTCAAACATTGATGTGCAGTGGAAGGTACTGCCCCTAGTGATTCGATCCACGGGCGCCCCAAGATGGCCTTGTAAGTGTGATCAATGTTTAACACATAAAATTCGAATGACATAACAAGCGGCCCCAACTCTGCTTGTAAAGTGACAACTCCGTGGCAGGCCCGCCGTGAGTTATCATAGGCAACTATGGTGGTGGGAGTGGGCTGCAATTGATGGAGGCTCCTGTGTCCACTAATGTTGCGTCAATAGCCACTTTGTTTATTGTGAGCGTTACACATAAGGGAATCTTCTTGGCTTCAGGGGCAGCTAGCTCGCCATCAGAAAAGGTAATTATGGGCCCCTTATTCACAATAGAGACCACAGAAGGTAGGTTATCGGGGTTCATGTTTTCACTGACCATGACCCTTTGCAGGAAGGCCCTTAAGGCGTCTTGATGAGTCTGTGACCTTTTAATCACTCTAATATGGAAATTTTAGCAGGAGTTTGATCCAAATGTTTCAGAATATGATACTGGGTCCCCGGGACGGCTCTATCTCTTCCGTGTCCTGCTGTTGTTGGGTGCTGGACTGCTGTACTGGTTGACCTGGCATAGCTACGGATGCATTAGGGTACATCCGATGGAACATCCGCCCGCTTCGCAAAGCGAGGTTATGGTGGAGTGGAGAAGGTGAAGTGTCAAGGATGGAGGGGTTGGCTAGCAATGGCGCTGGCGTAGGGGATAAAGGGATGTTGGTGGATGAGGGGATAATGGGTGACAAGATGGGGGAGTCATAAAGTGGTGAGGTAATGGCAGCGATAGTAGGTGTGAAGGAGGGAGGTATGGTGGATGTAGGTGTGGGGGTAGTGGGTGTGTCGTGGGAAATGACTAGAAGCTGGCCTACTTCGTGCTCATCGTCGAAGGCCCATTGAGCTTCTGGTGGTGGGTGGTGGATGACTGGGTTAACATGCGCGGGCAGAGGAGGTGACGGAGCAGGTTGGGGGTTTGGAGCTGCAGGATGTTGTGGCATGGGGTTACAGATTATGCCAAGGTCATTTGCCGGCTGCTGCGGCTGCTGCTGTTGTTGCTGTTGCTAGTACTGTTGTTGGAAGGGCTGGAACTGCTGTTGTTGCTGTTGTTGTTGCTGCTGTTGTTGTTGTTTCTGTTGTTGCGGCTGCTGTCGCCTTTGTTGTTGTTGTTGTTGCCTCTGACCCTATTGGTCCCTTAAGATCTGGATCAACCTTCTCATCTCTGCCCAATCGATTTGGTTCTGCTCGTGAAGATCGTATATCATATCCCGAAACTGGAAGCAATCTGACACATTATGGCCCGGATGGCGATGGTAAACATAATACTTTGTTTGGTCCGCTGCCATATTCCAGTTTGGCTTCTCCAGAGGGAGTCTAAGAGCATTGAGGGACATGAGGGCTGCAAAGACATCAGCTAATGACTCGGGTAGAGGTGGATATTTGGCTCTCTTGGGTCCATTGGGCTTTCTAGGGGCAAAGCCATTTTGAGGTGGAGGGACCTAAGAGTATTGGAGCTGGTCTTGGGGAGGGCTCTGACCTTGAGGAGGTTGTTGTTTGTTGTTGTTCCATGGCTGTTAAGGTTGCTGGGTATACGGAGATCTACCTACCGGGCCTTGGGGGTTGCTGACTGCACCGACTTGCTCATTGGTTTGGATCCCCTCAGTAATTGGGCCTTGAGGCTTCTTGACATAACGGGCTTTTGGGGTCTCAAACATGGAGTGTATAGGTGAGTCCTTGAGCTGAGTCTGAATGAAACGGGCTCGGCTGTAAAGCTGGTGCATGGTAGAAATGTCATTCATGGCCAATATGGCCCGGTAGGTTGGGGTGGCATTGGAGATCAACAATTTGACTTTCTCCTCTTCTGGCATGGGGCATCGGACCTTGGCAGCCAATGAACGCCACCGGTCGGCATAGGTTGAGAACTCTTCTTCAGGTTTCATCTTTTCAGCTACTAGATCAACAAAGGAGTATTCGGGTCCGACCCGATCTTGGAACTGTTGTAAGAACCTCTCTTGAACGATCTGGAAATCCTCAGCTTCTTCAGGTGGTAGAGAATAAAACCATTCCAGAGAGGGACCATCTAAGGATTTTCTGAACATGTACGCTATGAGGTGGCGGTCGTACTTGTGCGGTGCTGACTCATAAACAAAATCCTTTAAATGAACATATGGGTCTCCTACCCCAGAGTATCGCCGGTAAACAGGAAGCTCTAACTGGGGTGGTACCCGGAGGTACTGGAATGATGGGAGGGCGATGTCGGCCACCTTCCGAGGGTCAATCTACCTTCTAAGGTCGTGGTGCTCCTTTTTCATGACGGCCCACTCCGCAAGGAAGTCGGAGGGGGCTTGGGCATGATGTGTAGAGACAATGGAGTGGGGTTGCTCGAAGGCACGGGACCTCTCACGGGCAGGGGAGGCAGGCTCGGCCGTATAGTACACTGAGGTTGGAGGGGATCGAGGTCGGACCTGTCGTGCCGGAAGATAGCTGGGTTCCGAGAAGTGAATGGCCCAAGGACGGAGGGGTGTAGGGTCTGCCCCTGAAGAAGAGAGGTGGGGTGCTGAGGCAACGTGGGCGGAGGAGACCGTCGGCTGAGCTGAGTTACGGGCAGAGGGAGACAAGGGTTGTTTTCCCTTGGCAGCAGCAATGAACTCTCGGACTTGATCCGGAGTTAGATGGCGAAGTAGCTGACTAAATTGGGAATGAGGGTCATCTCCCCCCGGAGGAGAAGAAGGACGGGACCGACCCCCAATGACAAGAGGAGCCTGGATTTGCCCCGGGAGTATGGCCACGGGGGGTTGGACCACATCCTCGAGGAGTCCGAGGGGAAAGGCATCGTCAGCGAGGACACGGTACTGATCCATGTCGAACAGGGGATTATGATAGCACACAAGGAAGGGAGGGGACTGACTCGATCTCCCTAGACAATGACGCATGCACCCCCTAAATGACAGGGGGTGATACTAACAAAACCTAGACCCTAACACAATCATGAAAGACTGAGAGGAGGAGAGATGAACCGAAGCACTCAAGTTATCATGGTTAACGTGCAAATTTGTTAAAGTTCACACTTGACCTTTAGATGAGTTGATTAAGGGTGTGCCACTCGGTCAAATGGACCCTAACAGGTATGAACTCAAGTCCTTCGGTGTCACTAAGGATGGTACACTCACAAGCAAGGGTGGCTCGGACTAAAGGGTGCAACGGGTACAACCAGCCCGGTGAGCCGCAACGTGCGTACGGTCACGGGGTCTTACGGAGGTCCTCAGAAGGTGGGCCCAAGTCAACCTATCAGTGCTCATGGGTGAGAGGACTCACTCATCCAAGGGGGAACCTGACCAATGGGATGGATAGCGTATGCAAGGGGCCTGAATGCCCGAAATATATGCGAGAGTGGCATGTAGAAGGCAAACAGGGTGACAAAACTGCTCTCTGGCCAGGTCGCGGCGGCCGTGTACACCGCGGCCTTATCGCGACAGAGAGGCTGTCGCGATAGTTATAGAGAGCCGAGAACACAGTAAGTCGCGCACACAAATTCAAACAGGCTACCCTAACAGATGATAGAAGTACTAAAATCACTAAAGTAATACAAAAAAGATCATGGAGCACTCAGAAGCTGATCCATGGATAAGAGAAATAACATACAAAGCGTACCTGTAGACGCGACGCCTATCCACGACGCGACCTTGTCGCATCCTCAAACACGGCCGCGACTAAACCCGAAAACTTACAAGGAAAAATAAACGGGGAAACCGAACCCTAACAGGATTCTAGCATACAAAATGCGATGATACATGGTAGAAACACACAGAGCATGAGTGCATGGATTTCTAGAAGCAAGATAAGACAGATAGGGGTCGGATTGCACAAACCGGCTGTCGCGTCCTGTCAGGTCGCCGCGATAATGTCGTGTCCACGCGATATGCCGCGACAAGAACCAAACATAAAAAACACAGAAAACAAAAAAACAAAACCTAACAGGGCACTAAGAGGACAAATAAGGAAGAAAACATGGCAAGCAGGCAAACTAGATCTACGAGGGTAGCACTGAAGGTCCCACCGTGATCGCCAAAAGGTGTAATCACAGGGATTGTGCTTCCCCTCGACACATTAACGGATATTAAATCTAATGGTATGGAATTAAGGAATGTGATCGCCACCTAGAGTATTGCCTAAATGAAGAAAATAACACGGGCTAACTACTCTAGGAAAAGGAGAGAAAGGACAGAGGAATATCTGATAACGCGGTCGTCATGGCTGACGCGTCTCTTGTCGCGTCGCCTTCCCCTGTCGCGTTCTCTTCTAGTGCGGGAGATAGTGAGGGAGATCTCCCTCCCTTCCTCTGGCCGGCCAGAGGACGAGAGCTCCTCGTAGAACCTTGTTTGTATACCTGCCAATCAAAGAGAAACAACAAAGAAAAGCCCTATTAGAACATGATTAGTGTAGAAACTATTCTAAAAATGAAAGGAAATAAACCAACATGGAAGGGACGAACCTGGGGGTGGTTTTTAAACCCCTAGGGCGTGTGGAAACATGCGTGGGAAAGTGGAATGTAACCTATCTAAAAAGACATAAAAAAATGCATGTAGAAATGAAGGAGAAAGAGAAAGGAAGAAGGTGAGCCCCATTAGGGTGACTCCCTGGCGTGGATGTAGTCCCAAATGGTGTGCAAAGGCTTCAAGAGGATATTGGAGTCGCCCTCTTCATGCCTTGTGCTCCATTGATGAAGAAAGAATGAGGCTTTGTGGAGTGGAATGTGAAGAAGAATGGTGGAAGAGGATGGCTGCGAGGCTAAGTATAGATCAGTAGGGATTTTGGTAGCCCTTCGGAGTGAGAAATGGGGGCCTCCTCGTCCTTGAAGAGAGGCCTTGCTTTATAGAGCTTTTAAGAGATAATATCTCCTTAAAATGAGAATTAATTAAAATGGGAGATAAACCTCACCCAAAATCGGATGGAGAGTCCTTAGGAGCCTCAAGGAGAGTCCCTAGGGCCCAAATCCTACCTAAGGGTTGAGATATTCCCTAGGGATAAAGATAAAGCCATGAGAGGATAAATAGGAGGTGGTTGTGGAGGCCTGCATGCGCAGCTGCTGTCGCAGCGTATCGTAGGGCCGCGACAGGGCTGAGCGCCGTGACAGAATTATCCACGTGCATGGATAATTCATGGGCTGTCGCGGCTGCCTAGACCGTCGCGACTCAGAGACGCGGCGCCACGATGCGTCGCGACTATAAAATCAAAATTTATGTGAATTATCAGCCAATCGCATGAATGGATAAGAGTTATTGATGCTTAAGGACTCTCTTAGAGTGAAATGGGCGGGATTTCAAGGCAATTTAAATCGTTAATGGGCTCAAATCAAGGCTAATGATGGGCTCAAGATGAGTGACCAATTAGGGGCCCACTGAAGTGACAAAAAATATGGTTCAACCTATTAGTCGCAATTGGGTGTCTACACCGACCACGGGCCATTCGGTTCACTCCCTTCGAATCTGATCACTACCATCCACGTGAGCCGAGGCCCCGGTCTCCTACATACCATCCATGCTACTCACCCCATTCTCCTGAGCCACGCGCCAGGCCGACGTTGCGTGCCTCCTCTTTATATGCTCAACCATCCTCCGCTCCGGACATGATGTCCGAGTGGGCGTCCATCACGAAGGAGCTCCAAGAGCTCCGAAAGCAAGTCGACCCTAGGCAGCACCACGACGTGCACATGCCCAATTTCAATGGCCTATGGGTCCCCTCTCCATCCGAGCTGCCGAAGTACCGCAAATACAATGGCTCAGGCAACCCCTACATACACATCAAGGATTTCATCTATGAGTCCGCACCCTACCAGCATGATCGCCGCCTAATGGCCTATCTGTTCCGCCGGTCGCTGGACGGGCATGCTTTAGACTGGTTCTACTCCCTGCTACCTGAGGATGCAGAGGACTTCGCTATTGTGAAGGCCAAATTCCTCGAACAATTCCAAGACAGGGTGGGGCCCGAATACTCTCTTACGGATCTCATGGCCGAAAAGATGAAGTCAGATGAGGACTTTGCCGCATACACCGATAGGTGGAGGCAAATGGCCACGCGGGTTCCGGGGTACCTTCCGGAGGGAGAGAAGGTGAAAATCATCATTGCCAATGCAACACCTGCCTATAGGAATATCTTGGCGATGAATGACATCACCACCATGCATCAACTCTACAGCCGGGCCCAGTTTATCCAGACCCAGCTCAAAGATTCTCCCATCCACTCCATGTTCGAACCCCAGAAGTCCCGGTTCCAAAGAAAGCCTCAAGGGCCAGTCACTGAGGGGGTCCAAGTGAACGAGCAAGTGAGCACGTTCAACCCTGCCGGCCAGAGCCAAAATCGCCAGCCTTACACTGCCCAGGGTCAAAACCCTACCCATCCTCCGCAAGGGAAACAACAGCGCCAATACAATCAAGTGCCACCTCCCGATGGCTCTCAGCAAAGGCGTCCCTTAGGACCAAAGAGAACCCACTACCCGCCACTGCTGGAGACACTCTCCGACATATTCTTGGCCTTGCTCTCCACAGAAGCCATTAGACTCCCTCCCAAGAGGCCTTTGAACCCTAGTGTGGAACAAACTCGGTACTGTGTCTTCCGCCGACAGCCCGGTCATACCATCGACCAATGCTTCATGTTCAAGGATCTGGTGTATGACTTGCATGAGTAGAACATAATAGATTGGACAGCCCTCCGGCAAGTGATCGGAGACATCAAGGAAAGGCAGAGGCAGCAACAACAGCAGAGGTAGCAGCACCAACCACCCCCTCAACAACAACAGCAGCAACAACAACAACAGCCGTTGCTGGACCTCGGTATCATCCACAACCCCTTACCAAACCATCCACCAGCTCCCAACCCACCACAGCAACCAGCCCAGGTGAATCCCATCGTCCACCACCCTCCTCCTCAAGCAAACTGGATGTACAATGATGAGATCGATGTTCAGAAGATGATGGCCATTAACCACCAGTATCCCCTTCAATCCCAAACAATACAACTAGCCAACACGGCTCCTCAAACAATCCCTCCTTTAGTTTCCATGGCCAACGCCGTCATACTGCCCGTCGGTTCAACATCCGCGCCAGTCGCTAGTCCACCCATCATCTTACCCTTCGCTCCACCTATCACCATACCTCTACCACCCATCATATCTACTCCCTCACCCATTATCCTACCACCACCTGGGCCGGACCTCCGCTGCTACGCTATCCTCCGCCAGACAACCAGCTACCCATCCAACCACCCTGCGGAGCGGGCGAGTCTTTCGCCGTCCGTACCCACCTATCTCCACCACCTCCACCAGCCAGAGCAACCCCCAACAGGTCCTGCAACCGCCTCAACAATAGCAAGCTCAGGAGCAAACACAAGACGAGGGGGTGATTGAGCCATTACCAGGAACCCACTATGACATCCTCAAGCACCTGGATCACATGCCCACCAAGATCTCCATACTGGAGTTGATAAAGAAATCCAAGGAGCACCAGGAGGCCTTGAGGAATTTCTTGCAGAAGATAGTGGTAAATGAGGACATGCTGGCTGACAAACTGCCGAGTGCACTAGCCATGGTGACTCGTGGGCCAGCAATTACCTTTACGGAAAGTGAACTAGCACCCCCAGAATCCAGGAGGCTCCCACTCTGCGTAACTCTAGTCATCAACCATGTGGCAGTAGGAGCAGCACTGGTCGACACGGGGGCGTCAATAAATGTCTGCCCGCTGAGTACCCTGAGAGCCTGCGACATGTCAGAAGGAATGCTAAGGCCGACACCAACCACCATAGCCGCTTACAACAACTCTAGAAGATCTTGTCATGGCATGGTAACGGTGCAGGCTGAACTGGGACTGCTCGCCGTCACTGTGGATTTCTATGTCCTCGATATTGATCCCATGTTCAAGGCTATCCTAGGGCATCCGTGGCTAGAAGCGCTCGGGGCAGTACCGTCCACCGCACATCAGTGCCTTAAATTCCCTTTCCAAGGATGGATCATCAAGGTCAAGAGTATAGCCACTACCCACTCAGTAGACGCCATCCATGACACCCACCTCCCAGCCATGTGGCCCGCCAACAAACCTGTGGTCTCGGTGCTGGACATCAACTACCCCTGGAGCTACTCGTTCTAGTCCAAAAGAGAGACCAATCTAGCATGAGTCAATGCGGTCAAAAGAAAGGAGCCACTAAGCACCAAGGGGTGGCAGATCATGATGAAACTAGGGTATGAAGCAGGCAAGGGCCTAGGGGCAGAACTGCAAGGCATAATCAAGCCCATACCGGACATTGTCATGAAAAGCCGATGGGGTCTGGGTTACAGAGAAAAGTCCAAACCATGGTCATCCAGCACATCCACTCTCAATGCCGACCGCGAACAACTCACATGGACACTCTGGTGTCATTTCATTAGGGGGCCTACCCAACCTGGATACAATACCGTGGTAGTGGAGGCAGAGCTATCGCAGCACGAGGTACATGGCCGAAACTTCTCTCGGCACATGGCCCCTCTGCTAACCTATAGAGCATTAGAAGCCCTTCGTCCAAACAAGAGGAGAAGACAGGGGACCCAGAGGCCAAATGGTACCGATGGTTTGACATAGAAGACATCACCATAGCCTTCAGTCGTCTGTTCTGGGAAGAAGAAAGGACGTGACCGCCAGCCGCGGTAGAGCTGTTAGATCCACCCACTGCCATCACATCTAAGAGATAGCTCATGAGTGACACCACAGACATAGGAGAGCCAGACCTTCCCTATGAAGAGGGAAAGACAGTAGATGAACTCTGGAGGGGCACCTGCTTAGCCATCCACCCGTCCCTCTTGGACTCTCTCCTTCCCAACCTTGTCCTGTCCTCTCCTCCCCTGCTCATCCAGCTGACTCCCCAGCTTCTGACGGCAGCACATAGCCTTCTCACACCCGACCTCCCACCAGCAGTCCTCTTTACCCTGCAAACCAACCCGAGTGAGCACGAGGTCGCTCTCTCCTGTCGCATGCTCTCTACTGATCTCCAAAAAAAAAAAATGCCAACTTTTAAATGAACGTTGAGGTCGAGGAGCCAGCATACCTCCTTCACCCTCCTGATCAGGGGCACCCCTCGACTGGGGCTTCCCCTCCTGCTCCTTCACTAGGGGCCATCCTCTTCGAGGACACCATGTCCTCCACCAATCCTGTAGAGTCGTCTAGTCTAGAAGAGTCTAGGGTAGGTGAGTCTAGTCTTAGTTTAGGTAGGCCTAGGGTGGAGAATCAGGTCAACCCAGCGTCCACCAAATCCAAGCAGCGCCCTAGGAAGCAGCAGGGTAAGACTATTCCCCGGAGATATCTTCAAGAGCTAGCTCGGCGATGTCAAGCGTTGCTACTGATAGAGGAGTTCACGAAAGAAGCACTGGTGTTAGAAGAAGAATTTGAGCAGGATGGGGTGTTCATAGACGATGGATTTGGCGTCTACGAGATCATGAATGATGAGGACCCGATCGATGAAGAGGATAGCGAAGTAGACGATGCTGCCGAAAAATATGCCAGTGGAGTAAGAAGATTTGATGAGCCCACAACGGCAGTGGATGAACCTACTAAGGAAGTCAACCTCGGAACAGAAGAAGATCCCAGGATTGTGATAATCTCAGCAAACCTCCCTCCTGATGAAGAAGAGGAATTGGTGCAAATCCTAAGGGAGTACAAAGATACATTCGCCTGGTCATATGAGGACATGCCCGGTCTAGACCCCTCGCTAGTGGAGCACCGACTGGTACTGAAAGAAGGGGCAAAAGCCATCAAGCAAAAACTCAGAAGATTCCACCCACTCATGGCCCTGAAGATGAAGGACGAAGTAGACAAACTCCATAAGGCTAGATTCATCAGGGTAGTGCTTTCTCCGAACTGGGTGGCAACTATAGTCCTTGTCATGAAGAAAGATGGCAAAGTCAGAATCTGCATCGATTTTAGGGATTTGAATACGGCATGTCCCAAGGACGACTTCCCGCTTCCTCATATTGATGTTCTAATTGATAATACTGCTGGGTATGAGACCCTCTCGTTCATGGATGGGTATTCAGGCTACAACCAAATCCGTCTATCTCCTGAGGATCAAGAGAAAACATCCTTCACCACGCCCTGGGGAATATACTGTTATGTAGTCATGCCGTTTGGGCTAAAGAATGCCGGCGCTACCTATCAGAGGGCGATGATGGCCATCTTTCATGACATGATACATGTCCATGTAGAGGTATACGTGGATGACATCTTGGTAAAGTCAAGAACCAGGAGAGAACACCCTGAAATCCTTGCCAAGGTGTTGCAAAGGTCAAGAGAGTATCAGCTGAGAATGAATCCAAAGAAATGCGTGTTCGGGGTATCATCAGGAAAATTGCTAGGGTTCATAGTCAGTAAGCGGGGCATTGAGATCGATCCAAATAAGGCCAAGGCTATGGCAGAAATGCCACCTCCGAAGAACATCTCGCAGCTAAGAGGATTAATAGGGCGTTTGCAATTCATCAGAAGATTCATATCCCAGCATTCACAAAGATGCCGCCCGTTCTATGATCTCTTGAAAGGAGGGGCAAAATTCGAATGGAATGATAAATGTCGAGCGGCTTTCGATGAGATGAAGAGTTATCTCATGAATCCCCCAGTTTCTACAGCCTCCTGTACCCGGGAAACTGCTTATCCTATATCTCTCGGTCATTGAGGACTCCCTAGGTGCTGTCCTTGCACAACACGATGAATCTGGCAAAGAAAGGGCAGCATACTACCTCTCTAGGCTCTTCAACACCACTGAATCCAAGTACATCACCGCGGACAAGACCTGTGCCGCGCTCGTGTGGGTAGTCCAAAAACTCAATCACTACTTCCTTGCCTACGAGGTCAAGTTGATCTCAAGGATGGATCCACTCCGATACCTTCTAGAGAAGCCTGTCCTCTCTGATCGGCTCGCACGCTGGCAGAGTTTCCTCTCACAGTTCTACATTTCCTTTGTGGTCCAAAAGGCTATCAAAGGATATGCCATCGCCGAGCATCTTTCCCATCTCCCACTCCCTCACAGCGACTCCCTCCGAGAAGAATTCCCTGATGAGGAGCTCTCAGTTATCATCAGAGACCCCTTCTGGTCCCTCCATTTTCATGGTGCACTCAACTCTTAGGGACGGGGCATTGGAGCCGTGCTGCTCACCCCGGAAGGCATTACCATCCCCTTCGCATATCAACTCACCTTCCCCGCCACTAACAACATGTTTGAGTACGAATCTCTCCTCGCTGGCCTCAAGCACGCTTACATCTTAGGTGCATCCCACCTCAGAATCATAGGAGACTCTCAGCTCGTTCTACGGCAGGTGCTCTCAACTTACCGCACTCGTGACCCAAAGCTTAAGCCATACCAAGATCTGGTCACGCTGTTGGCAAGGCAGTTCCGCAAGCTCATTTATATCCATACTCCTCGCTCCCAAAATATCCTGGCCGACGCTCTGGCGTCGCTAGCCTCATCTCTATCCTTCCCTCTAAGTCATCGGACTGAGACAATTGTCGTCCAACGGCTTGATGTTCCATCTACCCAGGACCCTTGGTTCAACGACCTTAGGGCAACCCTAGAAGAGAAGGCTAGGAAGAGAGGAGCGCAGCAAGTCATGCTAACTGAGCTCGAGGAAATTCTAGATGAAGAAGAACTACCATGGTATTTTGAGATTGAGCAATATTGCAAGGATGGAACCTATCCTGAAGGGGCAAGTACAGAAGATCGCAGGGCCATCAGAAGAACCGCCTTAAGGTACATAGTCGTTGGAGAAGTTATGTACAGGCGAGCTCTTAACGGAGTCCTTATGAGATGTCTTACCGATGACGAAGCTAGGAAAGTAGTGGAAGGGGGCCATGCTAGTGAATGCGGAGGGCACGTCAACAGTCAAATGCTTGCAAATAAGATCATTAGGCAGGGCTATTATTGGCCAACCTAGAAGAAGACTGCACCATCTACGTCCGTAGGTGTGTCAAGTGTCAACTCCATGCTGATAAATTCATGCTCCTTCCTCCTCACTCCATCCACTCTCCACACCTTGGCCATTCTCCATGTGGGCTTTCGATATTGTTGGCCCTCTTGGTGATCCTAATGCTCAAACTAACAGAAATCCTTTATCCTAACAGCGACTGAGTATTACACCAAGTGGGCAGAAGCCGAAGCATTCACAAAAATCAAAGCATCCACAGTATGCCGCTTTATCATGAGGAATATCATCTCGCGGTTCGGAATACCAAGCAGCATCGTCACGGACAACGGACCACAGTTCATCTCACAAGAACTCCAGGACCTCTGTAAGAAATACAACATCACTCTGCATCATTCATCTCCGTATTACCCACAAGGCAATGGCCAAGCTGAAGCAACTAACAAAACCCTTCTTAAAATCTTGAAGAAGACCTGTGAGTCACATAAATTCGCCGACTGGCCAGAAAAGCTAATAGAGGCTCTATGGGCCTACCGTACCTCTGTCCGTACTCCTACAGGACAAATCCCGTACGCCCTCACTTATGGGATGGAGGCGGTAGTTCCATACGAGATTCTAATCCCTTCGCTAAGAGTCCAATTAGATAAGGAACTTAATCTTGATGAACGTCGAGAGGCGTTGCCAGTTCAATTGGAGCTATTAGATGAAAGGCGACTTATGGCAGCTGACCACGTGCTCTCATATCAAAGACGAATCTCAAGGTCTTTTGAAAAGAAGGTAATTGAGGGAAAATTCCAAGAGGGTGATATGGTCTTGAAACACATTTTTATCAAACCCGGAGGTCCAAGGTCCAAATTGCAACCTAACTGGGAAGGTCCGTACGTCGTGAGGGAGGTCTACCCCAGAAATGCTTATCGCTTAACTAATGCTGAGGGCGTTGAATTGTCGCATCCGTGGAATGGGTTGTACCTCAAAAGATTCTATCCCTAGGTCTATAGGTGTGAGGCCACAACACTTAGATTGGGGGAACAACCCCGTGTTGAAAGTCTGAAGTCCCTCCCTAATCGTCAAGGATCGTTCTAAGTTAGGATTAACACACACACACGGCAAGCCCGGGTAGATACGCTTGGCGGATGTCGCAACTATGTGGGTCCTACTCTAGCGATGCATTGGTCATTCTCTTCTAATCGGTCGAGGTGTAGGGGCAAAAGGGTTGTAAGGGCAAGGTCGTCAACCTAAAGCATATCCTGACGAGAGCAAGTCTCAAACAGGAACGGTCAAAGCAACAAAGGGCAAAGAAGCAAAGAAACGAAAGGAAAAAAGAAAAAGGAAATCCATAACACGATAGGGGCATGGCAAAGAGTGGCAAAGTCCCCGCGGGACGCTCATGAGCCCGGTCGTACGCATGCCCCAAATAATGCAAGTCCATAGCAAAAGACCATAAAGTCCCTCCACAACAGACCCAATCTCTGAAGGGTATGCTGTAGGAAGTAGTCAAACCCAACATCCCTAAACCTACACAAGACTTTCCTTAAATAATCTTCCATTTCTCCCCTTAAACCGAATCACCTCTTAGGTATGGCTTAACTAGTCGCAGCATCAACTAAGGGTAGTTTCCCGAGGCATTGTCACCCCTCAACGCACGTCCTAGCCTAGTGAGGTCCGTGGCGAGAACCAGAGGTGATCAAGACTCCAATCTAGCGGCTCAAACCAATCTAAGTGTTGTGGCCCAAGGGGGCGAGTACCTTCCGTCTTGCGCGTCTTATTTCAGGAAGGGCTAGCGACCGGATTTAGGCGTCTTTCAAACTCCAAAAAAAAATCAAATATTTCAGAACTCCAAAAAATCAAATATTTTAAAACTCCAAAAAATCAAATATTTCAAAACTCCAAAAAAACTGAATATTCTAAAAATTCCAAAAAATATTTTCAACCACTCCACTCATCTGCTCATGCATGTTATTTATGTCTTTTGCCTATTTAATAAGGTTTATCCCCTTGACTATTTATCAAGGTTGGTCACTCGTCACATTTTAAAGCAAGGGGCTAAGCCTAAGAACGGATCTAACTTATTTTGTGGTTGTCTAAGTGTGCAGGGCACAAGAGAAAGAAGGCGGCACTCGCATATCACCCGTCGCTCTCACTCTCACTCAGTCGCAAATCATAAAATAAAAGATCCATTCCATTCCATTCCATATCATACATGTACATCATCATCATGTGCATAAGTGGCAAAAAGTACAAACCCTCAGCCACTCTCCCCAGTACCCTCAAGCGGGCAGGGAGATGGAGGGGCCATGTTCCTCGGACCAGTCTTGCTCCCCTCCGGCGCTCTCTCGCGCCGTCGTGCCTCCTCCTCGTTCCTCCTCCGTCTGGAGGAACCAGTCAAATAATGCCCAGCAGACCCGCTCAGAATGCCGCTTCTGCTAGCTGACGAGAGGCTACGTCCGACCAAAGCTAGAGCCCTCTCAAGGCCCTTCATCTCGGACCGTAGCAGCTCGCAGCGGTGCCACTCCTCTCCCAGCTGGGTGTGAAGGTCGCCCGCCTCGGTGTGCCACCTCGTTGCCTCCTCAGCCTTCTGGCGCCACCTCGACACCTCCGCTACCTCCGGGCGTAGGCGCAGCTCCGCCATCTCCGCCTCTAGCGTGGTCGTCCATGCTAGGGAGTCTCTCAGCTCCGCCTCCTGCAACATCAAATATCTTGTCAAAACACCAGAAGAAACAAAGAGTCAAGGGGCATCTAGTTGATAACTTACCCGCTCCTGCACCTGAGCGAGAGCATCCTCTGCTCGGGCCACTACCGCCGCCAACTGGCCCTCCAATACGGAGCGGCCAGGGTCCTCTCGGGAGGAAGAAGCGCCTCCCACCATCTGCTGAGCCCTATCCAACTCCTCCCGCTGCAAAGGAAAACAAGAAGAGTCAGTCAACCAAAGCTAAAAATAGAAGGGGTAGGGTATGAAGTACTCACCAGCTGGGTCACGATCGCCTGGAGATCATCCCTTTGCTGAATGGTAGAGTGGAGGACGCCCTCGAGTGAGGCAATCCGCCCCTCAGGATCAAACTACAAGCACAAGTCAGGTCAGTCATGCAATCAATTAATTGAGAACTTAAAAGAGATTGAAAGCAATAAAACTCACCGGTCGTCGAGACCCCTTATAAACCTGGGCCCCGTACCTCTGTGCATAGGCACGGAAGTAATCCTCATCGCTTGTAGCCTCTGAAGCCACCTCTCTCCCCCGCTGCTCCCAGTCCTCGAGCTGCTCACGAACTCGGACTATTCAGTCTGTCACCTGCTGGATCCCGCGAAAGCTCCGGCCAGGCCTCTCCCACGGCCTCTACCGAGTCGGGAACTCCACCACTGCCTGATGGAGTCCCAGGGTCCGCGCGACCAGCCGGTGGTGGAGCGGTACCACCGTGTTAAAAGAATGGAGCCAAATGTCCCTACCAAAGTAAGGATGGCCCCGCTCCACCCACGGCTGGGCGGCGTCATCCTCCCCGACATAGGGAGTCCACTTAACCTGCACACCACAAGCAGAAAGATCTGTCAGTCGTTTGTCAAATAAGAAAGGAAAAGGTGCTAAGGCTAGAAGTACTTACATGGCCAAAGGGAACCGTGTCCAGTGCATCATGAATCAGCGTCACCTGTAGGCGCAATGATTGCTCGTCTCGGCGGAACCGCCAGCGCTGTAGAAGGGGCACAGTGCCGGGTCACCTCGGTACACCACGACCCAAGGAGGGGAGGTGATAGTATGCCCACACCTGCAAAACAACTCAGTCAGTACCACATTTAATCAGAGTAAGCAGGAAAAGCAGTAAAGGGTAAGGGTAAGAAGTGTACCTGTAGGAGTGGGAAGAACTCGGCGACACCCGTCTCCCTATTGGAGGTGCCCAGGCTGTCAAAAAGGTGGGCCAGGAGGGCCGCACCCCATGCATAAATGCCTACGCTGGACAAGTCCTCCAGCAGGGGCAGGCATCTGCAGCTGACTGGGTCCCCTCTGGTCCCCAGAATCAACTTCCCGATCACAAGGATCAGGAAGCGCCTCAAGTCTCGATCCGCTGCCTCTCCCTCCTCCTCTGCCAGCGCTGCTTTGGCGTCCGCTGTCAGTCGGGCCATGTACTCCGTCGGGCCCTCTCTAGTCTGGTGGCGCGCGTCCGCCACCCCGATGCTCGCCTGCAGCCTCGTCCTCGCTACCAGGGAGGATCTCTCCCTCGTCACCTCCAACCCAAGGAGCCTCTCCGCCAACTCTTGGTAGCTCGTGTAGGTGACCCCGGTCACCGCCTGGCCGTCAACCCGTAGGCCAGTGATCCGTGCCGCGTCCTCTAACGTAGGGATCATATGACCCCACAGAAAGAGGAAAGCGTGGCACTCGGGGTCCCACCTCTCCTTCAATGCCTGAATGAGCGCCACGTCGGGCGTCAACTCGTCCAAACGTAGAAAGGGGCCGAACCCCATCTCCTCCAAGCGGGCCCTCTAGAAGTCCAAAAATCCCCGATAGATTGCCCGGATGACGGCCCACCCCAGTCGGGACCGCAACTCGCTCTGCAAAGCAAACATCAGAAGCACGAAAGTCAGCCAGGAAAACCACCAAAAGGTCTCAGTCCTGTCATCGCGACAGGGCCCCTGTCGCCTTCTGAAGGCGACGAGAGGACCGTCGCTTTCAGATTCCTGAAGGCGACAGGTTGACCCGTCGCCTTCTAAAAGGAAACAGGGTGGTCTGTCGCCTTCCCACTGGTAATGTGATAGCCATGTTGTCGCATTACCCGGGTGACCGAAGACGGGCAAAAAAACCCGTTTCTCGGCCATTTCACTTCGGGCAAAAGCCCTACACAAGAGTGCACAACACTCTCCCCATCCCACACACATGGCTTAAGGTCTTGGAGACCTACCTTTTTGGGTCCAATCGCTTCATCCTCGCCCGCACCGCCACCATGATGTCTTCCTCCATCGGCACGGCCGGGGGTCCTCTTGAGCCCCGTCCACTTGGCGATGCCATATGGTCTTCTTCGTGCGTCGCCTACCGCCGCCACCGTCTCCACCTTGCCCGCCTTCACCACCTTCCATCACTGCACCACCGTGAAAGAGAGGGAAGAAGATAGAAGGAAACGGGGGAAGAGGTAGGAAGGGGGGGGGCGCTGCCGCCCGCCGCTGTCGTCGGTGATCGCCGGAGGGAAGGAGGCCGGAAGCTGCCGGAGAAAAAGAAGGGGGGCTTCGGTCGCCGGAGAAGGAAGAAAGAAGGGAAGAGGAGAAAGCGCGAAGAGAGAAGGGGCGCTGGGCCCCAAATTCAAACCCCTCTCAGCCCTGTCAACGCGACAAGGGGCTTGTCGCCTTCTTATTAGGTCGCGACAGACACCCATGTCACGTTCACTTTACAGGTCGCGCCCGTTGACCTGTCGCCTTTCAGGTCGCGACACCCCCTATGTCGCCTTCTTGGTCAGAGAGCAGAACCCTTGGAAAATTCGATTTCCATTGCAAATCCTCAATGCTTACACCAAATAAAAGCAATAAATAAAAAAGCAACATGTCTCTCACTTTCACTACATCAAGTCCCATCAAATCACATCAAATCTCAAATCTCTCAAAGAAAATACAATCAACTCTCTCTCTCTCAAGCTCACGGTCCCCAAGCGATCGGATCTTCTCATGCTCTCGGAGGTACGCCTGGTACGTATCCCATTCTTCATCCAGCGTCGGTGGTAGTACGTAAATCGTGCACGCCCACCATAAGGCCAATGCACTCCGCACGGCCTGCTCGTCCTCCGGTCTCCCAAGCACTGCTTCTTCATAGGAGGCAAGTGAGATGGCGAGAGTACCTTGGTCCTTGGTTTCCCAACTTGAAGGTAGCATCGTTGTGGGTTGTAGAGCACTGTCGCCATGTTCCCCACAAGTTGAAGATCCAATCCGCACCCGAGGGGAAGCCGAATTTCCGCTCCGCGTAGTGCCGCTATGCCCAAGCCAAAGTGCTCCACCGGAAGGGTGCTGAAATAGTGCCGCCATGCGCTCCTTGTCTTCTTATCTGCTGTCCTGCACACAACTCGATCCGGGAACTTGGCCGCCCCGCCAATGAAGCACAGTGGATGGCACCCGAAGATCCGGCTATCGGTAGTGGGATTGTCTACGGGCTTAAACTTTATCCTCACTCCCATCCAACACTCTAAGAGGATCATAGAGCCATAAAGCGAACCACCCATAGAGGCCGAGGTAAGACCCACATAGAGGTAGGCCAAAACTGCATGGGAGAGGGAAAGACCTCGCCATACCCCGCTTATAGCACTCAAGCTCGCGTAGTCTATGAGGTGATCTCCAAATGGGAAGAGTACCACCCCACACAAGCAAATGGCTACGGCCTTGGCTATCTCCCGGTGGTCCACACTCTTGTTCTTACATTGGGATATGACCCACTTAGACAACGGCACAAGGTGAATGAATTGGGGGCTAATCATGGTGTGCACATCCCCGGGATCCGTCATAAACTCACCTAAAATAAGCTTCGGGTTGATGGGCTCCACGGTATAGCAAATACTTTGCTCGTCCCCTCGCTTGGTCTTAGGGAGAGCCAAAAACGCCTCGACCTCCTCTAGAAGGACGGTCGCCTCAAACTTGGGGAAAATGAAGGTATGGGTTTGTGGGTGCCAAAGTTCTACCAAGGCCGTAATGCTATGCCAATCGAAAGAAATTTTGTGGTAGTTATGGACCACTATCAAAACACCCCCCAAACCCCACTCTCTCAAGAACCGGATTACAAACATGGGTAAGGCCTTTATCATGGGGGTGATCCACGTGAGCTTAGAATAGTGGCGGGAGCCGGGGAAGAGCTAGAGGAGAAGAAAAAAAGGCAAAAGAGAAGGGAGGAAGAAGAAGAACAAATTAATGAAGAAATTCGCAGGAAATTCACAGAAAATTGAAAACATCAACCAACTTACCTCTCTCACTTCCTTGCTCTTGCTTAGATGGTTGGGGACGTCCGTCAACCTCATGAGAGCATCATAGGTCGCTCGGGCTCGCTTTGGACCTTCATAGGAAGCCTCCTCACCCATAGAAGCACTTAGAGCTCTCTTCATGGCCATGAGAGCTTGAGAGCTTGAAGAAGAAGAAGACAGAAGGGTGGGCTGCGAATTTGGCCTCTCTCCACCCTTATTTATAGAGCCATAAGACTCCTACTCCTGGTTGGAAAGGGGTAGAGAAGAACTAATAGGAGTGGGACATTGATTAGAAGCTTTAAGAGTTCAAGTGGGAGTCAATTGCAAATTTCAGGTTGCAGATTTTGAGCTCGGGCTGAGAATCCTGTGGTCGCGACATGTCGATATGTCGCCTTCAGGGTGGTGACACAGGAAGCGTCGCCTTCTCATGAAGAGGGTAGCGACCTACACCCCTGTCACGTTCTGTCCAATGTACATTTCTTGCCCATTTCCTTTCAGATCATTGTTGATTGATTGCTTCCCACGATGATTGCACTTATGCTTTAAAGTCTATTCTTCATTTGGTGCATTTCACTTTGTATCATATCTTCTTTACTGCTTTAATTATTGAAAACCCATAAAATCAGAAAATACAGAAAATCCAAAAAATCAGAAAATCAGAAAAATCAAAAGAGACGATTCGTCAGGAAAGTACAGGTAAGTATTTCTAACCCTAATCCCTCCGCATTACTATATGGTATCTATGCTATTATATCATCTCAAGGACCGGCTGGTTCTCAGTGTGTTCTGGGATCTGAGTTCCCCTTCACCAAAACAAGGATGATCTAGGTGCACACTGCTAACCGCTGAATAGGCCGTTAGGTGATATGACTCGGGACGATGGATTCTATCGCACGCCGGGGATGCGAAGTGTCTTGACCCCTGCTTATATTGTCTAGCAATATTATCCTTGAATACTTGTTATTTTCTCCTTTTCTTTGCATTTGTTTTGACGATTTCTTTTCTTTAGCCCAGCATGCATCATTTAGGATTTTGAGCTTCATGCTTCATGATTTGTCAAAGTCAGCTTCTTAATGATGTTTCAACCCAGATCCTCATTCCTCATACAAGGATTTCTATTCCATTCCGAATTTGAAGGTTTTCCTCGAGCTTGTTGCTCGGTCCAGTTTGCCAGTATGGTTCCTATTCAGGATTCCTCTCATCCCCATTCTTTATAACAGTCATTCCTTTATCCCCGATCCGCTCATTAGTCGTGAATCGCTCGAAGGCCAGAGTCGAATCAACCTGCTGGGCAGCACCTATCCCCTAATGAACGAAACCTGCATGCTAAAGATAGCCAGGGTACCTCTTGAATCAGGAGGTTGATCATTTCTTTCTTTTGATCTTTATTCGTCCCAAATTGGAACCATTCTCGCGTTCTGTCCCTAGCTGTGTTCGAAGTCAGCCGGATATCCTCGCTGCTTATTCGTTCTGAATGGGTGTCTCTTTACCTTGATGCCCACTTTTCAGCTCATTTCGCTTCGCTTTGCTACATCTCCATTTCATGCCATCTTCACTCCACTATCGCTCCACTCCCTTGCAAAGCAGCATCAAGGAGGGGCAATCTGTAGACACCCATTTCTGACCCATGAGTCGAGCAGAATCCCTCGTCATATCATTGATGCCCCACGTTGGCTCATCATTGTCAAGCTGGCTTTCTCCGATCATGACATCATTTTCATTAATTCATCGCCCTGGTGGATTCTTCCTGGTCAAAATCAATCCTCATACCATAGCTCTCTGAGTCAAGAGTCCGGTGTTTCAAACTGCACGTCATTCTGAAGGCCGCGCATGGAGATTGGACACTTTGCATGGTCACAAGCTAAAAAGTCCCTGAAGGCGACAGCCCCACTGTCACGTTCAAGAAGACGACACCCCGATATGTCGCTATCATAAATAGGCATTTTAAATTCCCTGAAAAATCGCCTAAATGACTTAAGTCACCTTCCATGTAAGGAAGGCGACGTATCGGGGCGTCGCGTTCTTGATAGCGACCAGAAAACTGTCGCGTTCTGGACCTCATGCAGAAAATCCTTTCCGAGCATGACTTGGACACATGCCATACATGGATATCCCTCTTTTGATCATCCAAATCACGTCCAAATCCTACCAAAACTCATGGAGACCTTCCTTAAAGCCTCCTTTCCGAGTTCCAATCGCCCATGCACGGCCATACATACCCAAACTCGGACTCTTGCCCGTTATTCCTCTTACAGCCCTTCCAGAAATAATCACCTATAACTACCTTAATTCTTCATCTTTTTGAAAAAGACTGGCATCTGCTGCTTCCCCTACGAGAGAGCTCCACTCCAAAGAAGAGAGCTTCCCCTCCAGACGACCAAGAAGATCCCCCAGGGCGTTTTCCCACCGGCTACACTTTCTCTCTCCCTTTCTCTTGATTATTTCTCTTCATTCATGCATGCATAGATAGTTTATTTTCGTAGATTTTCATTAGAACACACACCACACACCCATCTTAAACACCCAAAGGGTTAAAAGCCCCAATCTCGTGAGTTCCCTCCAATATGTGCATATTTACTTATTTTTCCTTGAATAGATCTTTCATGCACGAATTTATAATGGATTTTTCCATGTTTTCATGATCTTGGCAGGTACCTAAAGACAAGAGAGGCGTGAGGCTCTTGCCCCTCGGCCGCTGAGGAGCAGGAAGATCAGAACCTTCAATCTACATCCACTGAAGAAGAAGCGACAATCAGGCTGTCGCGACCAAGAAGGCGTCGTTCTTCCTGTCGCGTTCGGTACAAGCATGAGATGATCATCTTGTCGCGTTTGTAGGTACGCTTTCTCTCTTCTCTTCCTTTTCCAACATAGTCAGCCATCCCTTCATCCGTACATCCCTCGGGGCGACTACTTGGTGGCGATCACGGTCTGTTTTCCTAATCCTTCACACGCATATTTTTGGGAGCACAATCCCGTGATTACACCTACGTCGTGATTTTGATTGTGGCATTTACTGCTATGTTTTGGGCCAAACAGAGCAGAGGAGGCTATGTCCGGCTGTGTGGAGCTGTTGTGTGGCGGTTCTTGGTCTTTTTTTCTTGCTGGAGGTTCGTTCGGCATGGTTTCAACGCGAGGAGGGCGTCCAGAGCATGGACTTTTCGATGGTGCGGCATTTCTTGTGTTTTGCGGGTCTTCGAGTTGTAGGGAGACTTCCTTTGTGGTTCATTTGATTTAAAATGCTTTAGATTTTGTAAAACATGCTATTGTGGTGTGTATATAGTGTGGTTTTCATTGTAAAGATTTAAATGTTAGCTTAGACATGGTTTGGAATGGTTTATGAAGGAAGAAGGGGTTTCAGCCATCCACCTGACAAGGTGACGGTTTGAACCGTCACATTTTGGTGAGAACGCGATGGGAGATTTCATTGCATTTCTCTTTGGATGCTACCGATTGGTGTAAACGCAACAATGTGGTCCGTCGTGATTTACACTTCGACTGTTAAGTATTATATAATTTGGCTTGAAGGTGACGTATCGGGTTGTCGCGTTCATGTCACGGCATTGGGCCCTGTCACGTTCTACTTTGGGTCGCGGTCGACGGGGTTGTCACGATTTAGAAGGCGACGATTGTGTCTGTCGTGTTTTAGCTTTCAAGGTTTGAGTTGTACTGAGGTGGTTGGGCAGTGAGGGCCATGTGTGGACCTAGCCCCGATTTTCTAGGGTGTTGTTAAGGTGTTTAAGTTGTTTCTATGTTAGTAAAGCATGTTTAGGTTAATGGATTGTTTAAAATTAATTAGTGAGTTATGTTAATGATTAATATTGTTGATCATGTTATAAAGGTTACGTGATTCATATGTGTGGTTTATGTGCATAGAGGTGTGTGCTATAGACGTCATGCGATGACTAATGACAGGCAACGCTATAATGTGGTCATGTGGTTATGTGCATAATGGTGTGGTTGCTTGTAGGTCACGTGGTGACCAGTGAGGAGCTAGTTAGAATATGTGTATTGTGGTATAATTTTATGGTTATGTTAAGTGATCAGCGTTGGCTTGTGGTGTTTCCAAGGTTGGTGGTTCGGGGCCTATTCCGAAATGCCTCTCTAGTTGGGTTACCCTAGGTTCTGTGTGAGCCAAGCATGTTGTGCTTTGTTGTGCTCGGGGTTTGTCCCAGTACGGTGTGTATCTTGAGGTCTTGTCGTCTTCCTGGACACCCTCACTCCGTGTTTGAGGTGTTAGTCTGGCTGACAGAAAGACGACAATGGGGCAGCTACTTGTGTGAGAGTTTGGTTCCGTCGCTGTATCTCATCATGGTTGGGGGGGTACGGACACCAGTAACGTATTGGGGCCCAGCTAGTCTATTTTCAGTGCCTCACTTTAGAGAGCTCACGCCAGAGTCTCTAAAGGTGTTAGGAATTGGCCTATAGTGGTGTGACCTGCAGGTTGGTGTTGTTTGGTACCACAGTTCTTTGGCTTTATTGTGTGGTTGTGAAGCGGCAGTTGGACCTTTCATCATTGACTGCGAGACTGACAGGTAGTTCTTGTGCTGTGTTTTCGGGTTAGATACTGGCGTCATGAACCAGTAGTCTTTACCCACGTGGTGGCGTCGTTCTTTCCAACTCATGCTTTGCCGGTGGTTGTGGCTTGTGAGTAGTGACTTACTGGTTATGGTTGTGTTCATTTTTTGTCTACCGTGCTAGTGGCATAGTGGAACTTGGGTCCAGTTGTGGTACCTCGTGGTTTCAGGTACCTGTACCCTGGCGTGGGTTGTTGGCTGTTGTGGCACGCAGTGTGCTATCCTTTTCAGGTGTGAGGTGGATCAATTTCTGTGGGGGTCGTTGTGTGGACCTTCCACTTGGTGTTGGTACCCTTGTATGGGTTTTCTCCGAGGTGGTTGTTACCGGTGGGTATTGTTGGACTGGTACCCTGTGATAGTCCCGTTACTCTTCATTGGTGGTTGGCCTGTGTGGCCTTTTTTTGGACTCTTTTGTTTCTGTGGGGGCTGACTCTTGGTTGTCAATCTAGTTACCATCTGTTAGTGATTGGCCTTTATGCTCATGGTATGGTGGTTTTAGTTACTGTGGTGGACTTGTTTTTCTACACTAGTCCTGTTGCTTCCTTTATTTCTTGTGAACTGTGTCAGCTAGTGTGTTCATGGTTAATAGTTTAATTATGTTTATAGTTAGCACGTTTTACTTCAGTAGTGTTTTAGTTGGTGCTGCCAATGAGACGGGTTGAGGACTTGGTTCCTTCTTTCAGTTGCTAGTTTGTTGTGTTTTTGGGAGGTCCCTACTGAGCCTATGACTTGTTGAGGCTCACTCCCTTACAGTTCATTTCAGGTGTTTTCCGTGTGTTTGGCTTGCAGCAGCGTCGTGACAGACTTGTACCACCAGCAGTTGAGTCGTAGTTGTGTTTAGTGTAAGCTTTGCTCCCTTGAAGTATGCCCCAGGTAGTTGTACTTTTCTCTTAGATATGTAATACTATATTGGGACAATGTAATTTGATGGAAATGAGCGTAAATACATATACTTTCTTGTAATTATACTTCTGTGGCTGTCTTTTATACTCTTTCTAGATGTGTGTGTGAGATATCTCTTACGAGAGTTTGGTCCGATCACGGGAGGCGAACTTGGATATAGAGCATTATAGGCATAAGTATCCAGAGTCGCTACAAAAGCCGACTTTAAAGGCAAGGCTCCTAAGATAGTTGTCCCAGAAGACGCTAATGTAAGAACCTTGGCAACTTATCCTAGGAAAGCCTATTAGGGCCCTCAGCATATTATCTTGGAAAGCTTGTCACGGCCTCCGACATATTATCCGAAAAAACTGATGGTATATCCAACTCCTATATCCCAGTTGTTCCTATCTCGGGAAATTTGAGTCCTGATAATTTAGGTTCTCAGCGCATACATGGCTTTTACCCCCATAAACGTTGAGGCGCCGTTATTCCAAGGGATTGGGCCGCTTCAGAATCTCCTCCATAATTGGAGGATTAACGGCAAGTAATGGACACCCTACCACAACTTTCCTCATAAATGCTCGTAATTATGCCCTTAACAGTTGACAATTACACTGATCATAAGGAGAGAAGCCATAAAAGCCCCAAACCCCCTTGCCTAGAGTAAGTCATTTGGAGGCAGAAATTTTTGGTGAAGAGAAATCTATCCGCTATAGCCTACGTTAATTTAGTCATCGTAGGGTTTTTCCCAGAAATCATACCAAGACCCTCATTGTTTTCTGTCTTGCAGTTGTTGGGCTGCTCAAAGGATGAAGAGGCAAACGAAGATCACGCTCTTCATGTTAAAGGTGGTAAGAACAATGTTGAATCCTGGTCGCTGATAAGAACAATGCTTACGTTCCTGCTAGTTCAAGGAAAAGGATGCAATGAAGACAAGAAAATGTCATCTCGGAGAAAATTAATTTCTGAGTATCATTGTTTCAGAAGACAAAAAAATTGCACAGATCTCGAACTTAGGTCTGAAGAGTTATGTCTTTTGAGCATGTGACCGTTGGTCGAAGTTAATGTTTTGTGAACGCTCAACCAATTTGTCCAGACTGATCATTGCTGTAGTTGAGAGATTGATACTATTTAGTTCTCCTTTAAGCCACGTAAAAGAGGCGTAAAGATTTTCTAAATTACATAGATAGATAGATTAGTTATATATGGTCATCCTTTTTTTTTGTTGAATGGATTAATTGGGTGAGCTAAGTCATGACTGGCCCCCTTGTGCTTCCTATCTCATGGAGCGAAGCGAAAGGAGGCACTCAAGGTCATGACCCGGCGTCAGTACCCAGTTCATCTATGTATGATATCATGATAATGTAGGGGATCGGCACAAAATAGCAAATCATATCGTCCAAGCCACTGAAACTTGAGTGGATATGTACTTGACCAAGTTAATTATCCGTCCGGCTGTGATCTGGCCTCTGGCGCTGGGTGACCACTTTTCTCACCCTTACACTGCCCTTATCGGTACACCAACGAAAGTTGAGAAAGAAAAGAGATAAATACGTACAGATGTAGGAATTATCAATATATCTCATCAATTCGTTTCTAAAATTTGTATGTTTGCTTTCGTTGTTCGTGACTGAAGAAATGTGGAATTTCAGTATGAAACTCGAATATCGGATTTATTAATTTTTTGGTACTGCTAACCCGATATGGTGCTCTTGTATATCTAAGGAGAAGAGAGATGCTACGTACGACATCATGGACTCCCTTATTTCATTCAACATAGGTTTAATGTGTAAGGGTCGATTTATACGAAGATATGTGTTATATATATAAATATGATACTCTGAAATAGTTAATTTTGTTTTATTTTTACAATTTGCTTGTGTCGTCGTCCGATAGAAAGCCTAAGTTAGTGAAGCTAGATATTTTAAGATTATGCTATGAAAGTTACCAAAGGGAAAAGCACAAGATCTGAAATTTTCCGAGATATATAGATAGACTGTCAGACGTATAATATATCCCAGATAAAAGAATGATCTGCTAGATTTTTCCTATCCTAGTCCTACATATATGCACCGCCGAACCAAATTTTGCATGCGGTGAAGAGTTGATCCCCCTCCCCTTCTCACATGAGTGAGAGGGAAGACTCTGACCGGAGGGTGGAGTTCTGCCAACCAAGCTAGCCGATGTTATGCAATATGCATGCACGTAACTAATATTGTTAAATGCACACCACACTGGAAGATAATAACGTGCTTTGACTTGGGATTTGTGCAAACCCAAGGAGAAAGCTGCTTATACATGAAAGAAAATAAAGCTTGGTCAGAGTTTTCCAAAAGACCGTGTTTGAGGAAGGTGAGGGGAACACAAGAACCAGTATAAATCATGAATTGTTAACGTAAGGAACAAATTCTCGGTGATGTGGCAGCACCCAACTTTTTCTTAAATAATCATTGGAACACGGATCCTCCAAAGTGTGGCATTTGCAGTGTCCTACTCGATCACAAATCAACTGACAATGCTTTAAATTAATTAACTGGATTTTTTTTTTATTTCCCTCTTTCGTAGTAAGAACTATTGGCATATTAAATATTATATAGAATAAAACATGTATCTTCTGCTGTGATCTGGAAGCTTCTTCTTGGATTTTCTTGAACGGAGTACAATAGTACATGGAGTGTCTACCATCAACGTTCCATTAATCAGGAGTTGGAAGCAAAAGAGGAGCGTCTATTTTGGAAGAATCTTTCAGAGTTTCTGTTCCTTTTAAGATTCACGGCGAATATGTGTGGATTGTTCACAAAATCTGGTCGAATTGGGTTTTGCTAGTGATGTCAAATTAGACCAAGTTAGGTAGATTGCTATCTTAATAAAATGTCATTCAAAATATTTTCCTATATGCACTCCTCAAAATATTATGGATATTTCAGTATACTAGAAATGAATATAGATGCTCATCTGCGTGTTCAACAAATTTACTAACAAAAGTTCCATTAAGAACAACAAAGTCCACTCTTGCAGTCAAGCTACACAAGAAAGAAAACAATCACTTCCCAGTTTGGTATTGGGATAGGAGGGGATATCCCCAGCTTATCTCAAAATTGACGTTTTGGTATCACCAAATTAATGAGGTATCCTTGTGATAATTGGCCCCGGATATTCTTAGAAATAGGGATATCTCCCGGGGATAATCATTCCCACTTTTGGGGAATGATCTATCTTCTGCGTATCCCCACTTTTTGGCATGTTTTCCTCGCTTCACCCTAAACTACCTCGTGATGGAGCATGTGGAGAGAGGGAACTACAGATCTTATTGCTTCAACATTCTCGCTAGGGAGAGGAAGCTTCGAACCAGCCATGACGAGATCTGTGGGTCTTGGCTCCTTTTCTTACTGTGCACCTTACTTGTAAGTAATTGTGAGGCTCGTACATACCTCACTTGATCTGTCAGATTTTTCTCAATATTTTTATGGCATTTGGATTCATCGTTTGAGACTATTAAATTGATAGTCTTTTGAGTTCTCATTCACATGTAGTTCAAATTATTGTCGTTTCTGTTTGTTGATTCCTCTACTACAAAAAACAGTTGTACACCGACGACAAAAAACTGTCAGTAATGCGAAAATATCATAGGTAAAGATCTATATCTACGCATTTGCTACGACTTATGTCGTAGGTACAAGACGTGTTGGTAATACTATTACCTACGACCAAGTCATAGGTAAAGTACATGAACTTTACCTACAATGTTGATTGTCGTAGGTTTTATATTCCTACCAAATTAAATGTCGTAGGTTGTTTGTACCTACAAAGTTAAATGTCATATGTTTAATACCGACATTTTCTTCCCATATCGAAACCTTACATTCACTCATATTCACACACATTTCACATTTTAATAATCACAATTCAGCATCCACACATCACTTACACCCCATTCACATACACATTATATTCACCCACATTCACATTTTAACAAACACAATTCATTGGTACATCCACGATTTATTTACACCCCATATACATTATATCATATTCACACACATTTCACATTTAACAAACATAATTCATTGGTACATTCACACATTTACTTTACCCTCATCCAAGTCATATTCACTCATTCACATTTACCTTATCTCATTCATTCATACACTTCATCAACATAGCCACATTCATTCATTCAAACTCATATTGTGGTCATTCACAACACTTTTCATATTAATGCCAAATATATATCCACAACATCTATCTGTCCAAAATTATATATATACATCTAAGTGTTTTCATGTCATCAAAAGTTTATGGAACATTCATTATCTGTCCAAAATATATATATAATTTCCATCCATGTCATCAAAGAGTGCTCCATAATAAAAAAATCTAGAGAAGACTAGTTAAAGTTCCAAAATGACCAAAAATATATAGTGTTAACCACTACATAGTTGTCATTTTGCCTCATCCAGCAACACCTACATAGAAAGAAAATAATAAAAGAAGTTAATAAAATGGTAAATGTTGTTTTAGGTAGTATAAATTTAAATAAACAAGAACTTACATAACTCAAATCCATAGAAATAATTTTTATAGAAAGCAAGTACATGACATAGATGTGTATAACTTGGTAAAATACTTAAAAAGAACATAGCAGGAAATATATGATATAGATGTGTATAATTTCTATATACATGACATAGGATAGGCTTCACACATTGTAGAACATAGATACAAGGCTATCTCAAAATATACCATAGAAGAGCCAAAGATGTTGTTGGAAGTGTATAAGACACTCATGCCAATAAAATAGAATGCAAATGAAAACCCTAACTAAATCAAGAGATATTAAAAAACCTGGCCTCTTGCCTTGGATTTACACTCATCTGAGCACCTTTAAATACAGCACTCTTGGTCTCTAGAGAAATCGCCTGGAAAATTTACAGCTGCATTTACCAATACAAAATGTATTACAATCCATGATTATTGCTTGGGAAATATATATATATTCACTCCGCTTCATCCAACAGGAAGTAGAGTAAGAAAACATTGATTTTTTTCAAGAAGTGGTTAAACAGAACAACTGGGCAAGCAGTTTATCTACCTGCAACTGAACCAACCTAGCACCAGCTCTGAAAAAGTATAGAATACTGAAGTCCTCAGAAATATAGTCATAGGTTCAACTTTGAAAAAGGATTTGCTATCTGAAAATGAACTCTCGTTCTGCATTTTCTTTCAAAAGATGCCTAACTAAATAAAATTGAACTACTTACATTCATCCAAAAAATAATGCAAAAAGAGTGAACTCCTCTTCTATGGTATGGTGTTGAAGATGATAACCACCTATAGATCCATCCCCAGTTAGCATTAGGCAAGAGGTTGAGTGCTTTGCTTGGTTCCAGACTCAATCTGGAGTCCGTAAAGGAGACTTTTCGGTGTACTATCGTAAGCTCAGGATACACACATGCAAGTAGCAGAGGTGAAATCATTAGCCTTATGCTATGCAGCTTGCTGGAGCATCAAGGTGGAACAAACGATGACGTACCTTTAGCAAGCAAAATTTACCTTGAAAAATTTCTTTGATAACTTCAAATCTCTTGATACCACCTAACTAAGCTGTATGTTGTTGTCTGTCTCCTGCTAGGGGAGAAAGACAAATCTTTGATCTTTCACATGATTGTAGTTAGCTCCATTTACTAATGATTTATGAATAAAATTAGTGGCGCAATTTACTTAATTCACCAGTTCCAAAAAATCTACTTGATTCAAAAAGTGAACATACAACGAGTTATATAAAATTGTCAAATTACTAAAATATGATGAATCTATCATTCAAATGATCTTCTATACAAATGGTCAAGCTTGAGAATTAACTGTCATTTCTACAACTTTGGCTGATTGTCAATCATACGGCTCTTGTCACTATGCCTCATGCTCCCACAATCTCATCCTTCCCACATAAGTGTGTGCAGTTGAAATCATTAATACTTCCATTCGTATACGAAGAGAATAATTGTACGACATCTCTGCATGGTTGAACAAATTCCAAGAGAGATTTACCTAACATTGCCCATAGGAAACAAATGTGATTATTCCATGCTCCATTGGTTCATCTTCCTTGCAAGATGATGCATCAGGTAGAACTGATACCAGTAAATGGGACAAACCATGTATGCAAAGGCCAGCATTTTTTGCCTCATCACTGAAAAAAAACCATCATTAGCATTTCCTAAGAAATCACATTAAATATGTCTAGTAACAAGGAACAATGTAATATTTTCTATCTTGCATATAAGGGCAGGATTTGCAAACCATCAAGTTCATAAGAAAAGTTTAATCAATACAAAAGACATTTACTATATATAAAAGTAGAGACTTTCATAAGAAACTTACCAGCAAGATGTTTTAAAGGTTTGCCAGCATCACATGAGGCATTTTTGAAGCTATTGATGATATATAGCTTAGCTTTTTGTCAAAGGATCGAGCTCTACTTGCATGGTATACAAATTTGGCGGGTCAAAATCTGTTCAGTATTGCCCTAGAAAGTTTCAGCCTCGGCCAACATGAACACATGAATAATGTAGTCTGATGATTTCCTAGTGCTAAGCTTTCAAATCAATTTGACATTATTTCATTCACTTGGACATACAAATATGAGAGACCATCAACCTATTTACATAAAAAGGATAATGGAGGACGGACAAGACAAACTTTGGTTTTCAAACCAGAACAATTTCGTCAGGGTTGTTTGGTCAAGCTGGAGAAACTGGGCAGCATGAATCCATTTGCTAGTTAACTCACAACCAGTGAAGAAAAGATATCTAGAAGTAAGAATACCACCCTGAAAAATGTTTCCAATAACTTGTGAGAACCAAACACAAATCAACAGCATGTGTATATGTACAATCAGATAAACTTCTTCCTGCCTATTGAGAGAGAACACAAGGATTTTGTAGTACTTCAATTACTACTTAATATAGCAAGAACAGAACAAATCAAGTTGTCACATGTACATCCACAAGAGAACATAGTTTACTCACTTCTTTGCATGTCTAAGTTGTTCTCTAGCTTTAGATCAAGAACTCAAATAGCTTCTCTACAAAACAAAATGAGTTTTGAGTTAGCAACCAATTTGGATATACCACAAAAGAAATGTATAATGATAAAATATATTAAACTAAGCATGGACATAATTATGAGAGGGAGCAAAGATGAACCCACCTTCTTCAGCATCTGCAAACTCGAGCAGGAACCTACCATCTTCTTGAGTTGTTTTCTGAACCACAAGAAGAAAAGCCCACCTTAAATTCTACTTGAGAAACTCTATATTGAAACTAAAATTTGCATTTTGCAATACCTGTTTAGGTGTTCTTACAAATTAACCCAAGTCCCTGTTGGAACAGTACAAGTTACAAACACATTAACTAAAGAAACCATGAAGATAACCTTGTTTAGGTGTTCTTATAACAAATCTAAACACTAGATACCAGATAGTAGATCCACAAAATACAAGACCGATATAATGACATGTCTAACTCCATCTGCTTAAAGTACTAAAACATGACAAAAGTCCACAAAATACAAGTGACACAAAGTTTCACATAAAAATAAACACATAAAAACATATACAAAATACACAATTCAGTGTCTCAAGCTTGTGCATTACTCTCTACTTCCCTTCATGTTTCCCTTATTCTGATGAAAACAAAAGTAATGATATCTTCAAAGTGAAACCCAAAACAACATAGCAACACAGAAAACATATACAAAACTACGAAGTACAAACATAGTGTGAACCTTTGGCTTGTGGTGAGGATAGTCCTTCCTCAGCCATTTTGATCTACACGTCCCAAGATGACTCCGGACTTTAGTCTTTCACCCTTCTTTACACCTCATACAGCAAAAAAAAAAAAAAAAGATATCAATCATTATCCAAAGGAGGAAAAAATGGCTGGAAATCCAAGCACTGCGTCTGTATCATGTCTTTTTTATATAATTTTAGTTCATATCATATATAATCATAATATATTAATGGACTATCTATAGTAGTGTAGATATATTTACACATGCTGTGTATATATGAAAGATTAAAAGAAAAAGAATATTTGTGCACCTCCTCCATTGATTGGTTCTTTATCTGCACAGGTAGAAGGGGCTGCCGCAGAGCAATGGAAGAAAGCCACACCCATCTGATCTAAGAGCCATAAAATGTCAAAAAAAAATATAAGAGCCTAAATGTCACTTGGCTTGTGGCTGAATGATGATGTCAGATCTGGGGTTTTGAAGGTGCCTACAAGTAGGGAAGAAGGTTTATTAGGAATGAGAAGACCACGGCTGCTAGAGATGGCAATGCCCTGCCCTGAGTTCCTAAACATAGAAGGCTTGTTGGGAGTGAGAAGGATAGGTCAAATGTCTGAATGGAAGGAGTGGGAGTCACATGTCTTGCCGGAGACGATAAGCATGGCTGTTGGAGAAGGCGCGATGGTGGACCTCACAGGAGGAGACAAGAGCGACGGCTACTGACGCTATGGCTTGGCAACAGGTGCAGGCGATGCGGCGGTGGAGCTCTTAGGAAGAGAGGAGGGCGACGACGGCTGTCTAAGACAAGGTGATGGACTCGCGTAGACAACACAGTGGTCGAGCTCGCAATATGAGAGGAGGGCGACAACACTTGTTGGAGATGAGGCGATGGACTAGTGTAGGCGACATCACAAGGAAAAGCTTAGGGCGACGAGGCATGGCGGCCAAACGGTGCTGAGGGAGACGAGGCACGACATCACCAAAGGCGACGAGACACCACAGTGGCGGTGTTGGCAAGGTAGGGCACGGGGAGTGAAAGAGAGTGCCAGAGGGAAAAGGGAAAGGGGGAAAAGGGAAAAGTAAGGCGGGACTTCAAGAGGGAAGAGGGGAAAATGGGGAGGGAAAAGATTAAAAAAAGGGGGGGAAGTGTTTATACCTACTACTAAAATCTATGTAGGTATATCTTTATATACCTATGATTTAATAAATATAACACTTTATATATTTATTCAACGTAGGTACCTTTCCATACCTACGACTATTGAACGTGTAGGTAAAAGATGTAGGTAAAAGTCATTTCTAGTAGTGTTCCTTTGATCCTTACTGGGGGAGAGTTCTCTTGCCCTGGTTTGGTTGGGTCGTGTTCCGTGCATTTCTTATGGATGGAACAAGCAAACGTCATGTCAGAAGATGTTGTTAAGTGATGTGTTCTAGTGTATACTTATCATTTCCAACTGCTTATCCCCACTCCTATCCTCTTTTATAGTCAAACGTAGTTTGCGGATCTCCTCCTTTCTTATCCTAGAGGTACCAAAGGACATGGGGATAGACTATGGTACAGGGGATGGCATATCTCTATCCCACTACTTTTATCCTGAACCAAACAGTTAATGATTAGAATCATAGAAAATTGCATGCGAAAGTCCTCATGTCCATAGATTGATTGATGTACGTAGTAACAGGAAGCAGAGCTCCATAGTGATATGCATGGTGCATCAGTGGATGGATAGAGCCGACAGGATATTGACACTTGGAGAGAGCCAACCTCAGCCCTCTAACCCAAATCATAAATCTCAATTGTTGAACCTAACCTAAATGAGTGACAAGTTAGTTGCTAAATCATGACCTACCTAGAGTGAACTAGATGGTAAGCACAGCCCATGAAATGCTATGATCTCCATATTCCCACCCACATAGATGGTCCCCTTTAACTCAGATTGGCACCTTAGGGATAGCCCGATGGTGGACAACTCCAAAGCATTACCCATAGAATATGCTTGGGTAGAAAAATTGACTCGGCTAATGGCTACTTCGGATGTCGGCGAGATGATCATAGTCTGGAGACATAACTTTCCTTCAGCACGCCTTTAACTCAGAGGCTCTTCATCGAAGGGGATTTAGCTGGAAAGGCTGACTCGACAAGTCCGAAGCTTAGCCAGGAGGACTAAAGTAGCCCCAGACTCCTACATGAAAATAGAGTTAGCAAGTTCCATCGTGGACAAGGTGTTGAGCAACTACCCTAAGGAATTTAAGAATTTTCTTAAATTAATTATCTATTATTTTTTCTATGACAAAATCTTCAAGATAAACTTTCTACAAAGAAAATAATAATTACATATCACACAAATCATATCGGTATATTGCGATAATACCTCCATCCAAAAATTTCTAAAGTCCACAGCTCTCTCTTGTCCTACTAAATTCGACTGTTAACCTCGAAGTCAAATCCGATCCTTCAGAATCGAAGTTAAACATCTTCAAAAATTTTCTAAGTCACAACTTTATACTTGATGGACTTATGTCTCTGACTGGTACAGTCAAATGCATATAATCTTTATTGATTCGACTTATGTCTTGACTGGTACAGTCGAATGCTTCATATAATCTTCTAATGATTCGACTGTTGACTAGACTGTTGCAGTCGAATGCCTTTCTATATCTGTCTGTCTTCTTCGACTGCCCAGTCGAATGCTTCAGTAAATAATCTATATAGTATTCGACTACTGAAGTCAAATTGCCTTGTTTTCTTAGAATCAAATTACCTTAGTTCTTTACTGAAGTCGAATCACTATATTTGTCCAGTTAATTGCAGGTTCTTTTGGATTCGACCTCACTGATTAACTATATACTTAAACTCTCTTGATTTTTTAGTCTTAACATCTAAGCAAATTTATCTCCAAATCTTTTCATACTCTTTTTAATGAACTTTCAATATCTTATTGATTCATCAAAACTGTCATTATCATATTATTTTATATTTTATTCTCTATCAAACAAGTCATATCAGTCTAAAATATTCATTTAAATCTTGTGCATGACACTTCTGATATATTTTAAGAAATAATCCTTGAGTTGTTCAATGCCTTTGCTCCGGATTTTTTGGATTCATTAGACACTATGCATTTATGAATTCTCAGGTGCATGGCATCTGATAGGACTCACCTACCACTGACAGACCCATACTTCACCTTTTTAGCTTATCTGTTTGTCTACTTTTTCTTTCTGAAAGCTTGTGCATACGAGGTTTCCATACCTATTTTCTGTACTTACCTGACTTACCTACCTCAAAGGTATGGAGTTCTCTCTTCTTTCTATCTTGCCTTTGTAACAGAAATTTATTGGAGCACGTTTTCAGCATGACTCACTCACAGTCTATGATGACAAGAGCTTATCTTCTAGCTGTGAACGACTACTCCTCCTCTGAAGACTTTGGAAAGATACAAAAACTGAAGGACTTCTGAACAATAAGCTCATCAAGATCCAAAGGAAACTAGAGCTCTCTCCAAACGGTCAAATTGCAAACGGTCGCAAACTCCAACGGCTATTTTCTAAACGGCCATATTCTGAAGTGTATAAAAGGAGCTCAAGTTTAAAGAAGGCAGATATACAGCAATAGGCAACTCAAGAAGAGAGCATACAAGCTTCATTCGAATTCCTTCAACTCTCACAAGCTCTTCTGAAAGCTAAAGTCTGAGAGCTTTTTCTCCTTAGAAGACTTTCTCTGAAGCTCTCCTAGTAGTGTGGGTGGCAATTGTAATTTCTTACTTCTTTAGTCCACCCTTAGATTTCAGATAGGATTTGTATCTCATCTCTGATCTTTGAATCCTTCTGAAGTCTGTGTTTGTGTTCAGATAAACACACAAGTCTTTTTATTTCTCTTGTGTAATTTCTGCAGAAGTTGTTTCTGCATTCCCTCCTGTGTAGGGAAGGCCTTGTGAAAGGCAGTTATTGTACCCTGGTAGGGAAGACTTGCTTGGGAGCAAGTGGGTTTGTAATTCCTCTCAAGGGTGAGACAAGGCCAATCATTGGCAGATAGTTGAAATCTCAAGTGGTTGGCTTGAGGACTGGATGTAGGACTTCCATGTGTAAGGGCCGAACCAGGATAAATTCTTGTGCATTTCTGTGTGATTGTTTCCGCCTTGTTACACTTGAATCACACACATCACACTAAGCTCTAACAAGTTTATTTAGTGTTGTGCAATTTCAGAAGAAAATTTTAAAAGAGAGAAGTCTATTCACCCCCCTCTAGGACATTCTTAGTGCCATTTCGATCAACAAGTGGTATCAGAGCCTAGGTCTTCTCAGAAGAATCCAAGAAGATGAGAAGAATATGGCATCCGAAGCTCACAACTATGAAGGTCAATCTGTTACAAGGCCATCATTCTTTGATGGTGAAGATTACCAATACTGGAAGATGAGAATGGAATGCTTCATCAGAGGTACTGACTTCGACTTATGGCAGGTAATAGAACAAGATGACTTTCAAATCCTTCGAGAAACCTCTTCCTCTGGTCTTTCCATTGCAGATAAAAGAAATACGTCTTTAAATTACAAGGCAAAAAATTATCTTTGCTGTGCTTTGTCTAAAAGAGAATTTAACAGACTTTCAGCATGTAAAACAGCTAAGGAAATGTGGAATAAACTTCAAGTAACTATGAAGGTACAGATAGGGTAAACAAACAAGAATAGATATACTTGTATCCCAATATGAACAATTCAAAATGCTCCCTAATGAAAATATAACTCAAATGTATAACAGATTTTCAAACTAATATGTCGGACTAAGTTCTTTAGGAAAAGTCCTAACTAATGAAGAAACAGTTAGAAAAATCCTAAGATCTAACTAATGTATGGACCCCTAAAGTTACAGCCATAGAGGAAGCCCATGATTAACACAATTGTCTATTGATAAATTAATAGGATCCCTCGTGGCCATGAAATTAATATGGAAAGGTTTTTTGAATTCCTCGAAAAAGAAAATTTAAATGCCTTGAAGATTGCAGATTCCTCCTCATCTGAAGACTCAAAGGAAAAATCAGATGACAGTGATGATGAGGCTATGCTTTCAAGAAAACTGCAGAGAATTCCTGCAAAGAAGAAGAAGTTTGGCTCAAAAAGATTTTAAGAAAGATAAGATAAAGAAAGAGCAAACTTGCTATGAGTGTATCAGCCAGGACATTACAAATCTGAATGTCCCAAGCTTAAGAAGAAAGATCAAGCAGAAAAATTCGACAAGAAGAATGCAAAAAAAAAGAAGTTCAAAAAGAAGGCAATGGCAGCAACATGGGGACAATGAAGAAGCAACAAGTTCAGAATCATCTAGTTCAGAATCAGAAGAAGAAGAGAAGGCAAATCTAGCCCTCATGGCAGGACTAGAACAGGTAAACTCAGAAACCTCATTCACTTCCTGTTCTGAATCCGATTCTGATAGCCTTGAAGATGCTTTCAATGAACTTATGAAAAATATAAAACTGTAGTAAAACAATGAAAACTATTAAACTAAATTTACTGAACCAAGAAAAGGCTAACACCTTTCTAAAAATGAAACAGAAAGGTTAAACAAAAGTTTAAGTGAAACTAAAAGACCAATGAACTACTATGCGAAGATTTAAAAAATAAAATTAGTAAAATTTTGGAAATTGAATCACATCTAAAGGAACTTAAAAATGAGGAAAAGTTGCAAGAGGAAATAATTATCTAAAAGCTACCATAGAAAGATCTCTAATTGCAAAACTTCTTTATTTGTTAATTTAAAGGTTCTAGAATAGGAAAGAAGAAATATGGATTAGGATACACACCTCCACAAAATGAAGAAAACATTATTCACCTCAAGTGTATCCAACCCCTAATTTGTAGCAGAAAAGAAAGTCAAAATACCAAAAAGGTAAATCAGCATGTGTACAAACAAAAATAGAAATCTAACAATTTTGCATATATGAAGAATGCTTTTGATTTATGCTGTAGTCACTGTAATCAATTAGGACACACAGTAAGCACATGCACCACTAGACATTAAGATGGATTCCTAAAACTAACCTTCAAGGACCCAAGAAAATTTGGGTACCAAAGTTACAACCTGATTTTGTTTGCAGGGTCGGCTGAGGGCATCCAAATGGTATTTGGATAGTGGATGCTCAAGTCACATGACAGGAGATAGGAAGTTATTCACAAGTTTTAGGGAAGATAGTGGTCAAGTCACTTATGGTGATAATGGGAAAGGAAAAGTACTAGGATGTGGAACAGTTGGTACTAAAGAAAGAACCTAATTGAAGATGTCATGTATGTAGAAGGTCTGAAGCATAATCTGATAAGTATTAGTCAGTTATGTGATAAAGGGCATTCAGTAAATTTTCAGAATGATAAGTGTATTATTCAGAAAGATAACAAGATTGTGTTCGAAGCTCAAAGAGTGAAGAATTTATACACATGCAACTAGCAGAATAAAGAAGTAACTTATGTCTTGCTACCACCAAAAGTGAAGAGTCTGATTTGTGGCATAGAAGACTTGGTCATGCAAGCACCTCAGTTATCAAGAAATTAATAAAGCATGATGGTTGGTGAGGGGCTTCCAAAGATGAAACTTAAGAAATCTGGAATTTGTTCAGCTTGTGCTAAAGGAAAACAAACCAAGACTTCATTTCAGTCTAAAACAATTGTTACAACTTCCAAGCCTTTGGAGTTAATTCACATGGATCTATTTGGACCTATAGGACAGTTAGTCTTGGAGGAAAAATATATGGCTATGTATTAGTTGATGACTACTCAAGGTACACTTGGGTATCTTTTCTAGAAGCCAAATCAGAAGCATTTCAAGCATTTCTGAAGTTCAGCAAAATAGTTCAGAAAAATCAGAAATTTCATATTACAAGCATTAGATCTGATCATGGAGGCGAATTCAAAAATGAAGCATTCATGAAGTTCTGTGAAGAAAATGGGATTGAGCATAACTTCTCAGCACAAGAAACCTCAGCAGAATGGAGTAGCAGAAAGAAAGAATAGGACACTGCTGGATATGACCAGAACAATGCTGAATGAGTATAACTTGCCAAAATATTTTGGGCAGAGGCAGTCAATACAGCCTGCTACATCATCAACAGGTGCATGATCAGACCCATTCTAAAGAAGACTCCTATGAACTCTACAAGGAAAAGAAGCCCAACATCATCATCTTCGACCTTTTGGCTGTAAGTGTTTATTTTAAATAATGGTAAGGACAATTTAGGAAAATTAGATGCTAAGAGTGATGAAGGTTTCCTATTAGGTTATATTCAAAACCTAGAGGTTATAAGGTATTCAATAGGAAAACATTAACTATAGAACAATCTGTGCATGTCTTATTTGATGAAACTAACCTTCTATCAAAAGGATAGAAGAAGAAGAATGTGTTGATGATCTTTGCAGGGATTTAGAAAAGACTTCTCTTGAAGAAGAAGGTAAAGATGAAGAAATGGAAGATCCCCCATTAGAAGATCTTCAACAACAAGAAGAACCACAAGAAGGGCTACCTAGAGACTTAAGTATCACCCGAGATCATCCTAGAGAAAACATCATAGGTAATCCTCAAGATAGAGTAAGAACAAGAGGTATGCAAATTCCTTGTGACTTTTCTGCTTTAGTTTCTCAAATAGAGCCTAAGACAATCAATGATGCTCTGGGAGATGAATCTTGGATCCTTGCTATGCAAGAGAACTTAATCAGTTCCAACGCAGTGAGGTTTGGACTCTTGTACCTAGACCTACTGACCATCCAGTTATTGGAACCAGATGGGTTTTCAGAAACAAGATGATGATGAATCAGGGGTGATTACTAGAAACAATGCCAGACTTGTTGCTCAAGGATATTCCAAGAGGAAGGCATAGACTTTGATGAAACCTATGCTCCAGTAGCTAGATTAGAGGCAATCAGAATTTTATTAGCCTATGCTTGTTCTCTAATTAATAATTTATTCAAATGGATGTTAAAAGTGCATTTCTGAATGGTTTATTAAAGAAGAAAGTATATGTGAGCAACCACCTGGTTTGAAGATACTACTTATCCTAATCATGTTTTTCGTTTAAAGAAAGCATTGTATGTCTGAAACAAGCTCCAAGAGCTTGGTATGAAAGATTAGTGCTTATCTTATATCACATGATTTTATAAGAGGTAGAGTAGATAGCACACTATTTATAAAGAAATTTTCAGATGGAATCTTAATTGTGCAGATCTATGTTGATGATATATCTTTGGTTCTACTAATGAATCACTTTGTAAGTTCTTTAAAATTTGATGCAAAGTGAGTTTGAAATGAGCATGATGGGTGAACTAAATTATTTTCTAGGTTGCAAATAAAGTAGACCAAGGAAGGAACTCAATTTGTCAACCAAATATATTTCAGATTTACTTTCTAAATATGGCTTTGACAAGTGTAAGCCTTTAGGAACACCCATGAGCTCAGGCATTAAGTTAGATAGTGATCCTCTTGGTAAAAAGGTAGATCAAAAGATCTATAGAGGAATGATTGGATCACTACTCTATCTTACTGCCAGTAGACCAGATATATGTTAGTGTTTGTTTATGTGCAAGATTCCAAGCTGATCCAAAAGAATCTCATGTTCATGCTGTTAAAAGAATATTTAGATATCTTATAAATACCAGTAAGTTAGGCTTATGGTATCCCAGATGTTCAGATTTCAAGCTTATTGGATATAGTGATGCTGACTATGCTGGATGCAAAATAGATAGGAAAAGCACCAGTGGCACTTGTCAAATTCTTGCAGGGTGTTTGATATCTTGGTCCTTCAGAAAGCAGAACTCAGTAGCTTTATCCACCACAGAAGCGAATACATTGCAGCTGGAAGTTGCTGTACTCAACTTCTGGGTCAAGCACCAACTGGAAGACTATGGTCATCAACTCCAAGAAATACCAATGTATGTGACAACACAAGCGCAAAACTGACCAAGAATCCTATCCAGCACTCAAGAACCAAGCATATTGAGGTTAGACATCACTTCATCAGGGATCATGTAAGTAATGGCAATATTTTACTTGAATTTGTTTCTACAGAAAACAACTTGCTGATATTTTTACAAACCTCTTCCTGAGGATAGATTCACATCAATTAGAAGAGAAATAGGTATGTGTAATCCTGATTAAATTACCAAAGTAAAATGACATTTGAATTGTATGTTAAGATTGTGTTGTATGAACTCTGTGAAAACCATCCTGAAAATTCTAAGTCCTAGACATTCGACTTATGCATTCGAATTATGTTATAATTCTTGCATTCGACTGATGCAGTCGAATACATGATTCGACTTATCATGAAATCGTGAAAAGGCGCTTATAATTTAAAATTATGTAACTGAAACTTCATTAAGACGCATCCTTTCATGTCTTAACGGTCAAATCATTAATCCCGTCCATTCATCCTGAAATCTAGGGGCAGTTATCTGGTCTTCCTTATAAAAGAAAACCCCGACTCCTTTTGAAGACACCCTTTCGAAATCTGTCTTCAACTTCTTGTCTTCTTCTGCTTCTTCGCACCCTTACTGTTCTCCGGCGAAGGACTTCTGAAGAACCCTGAAATCTCCATCCTCCTTGAAGAAGGTAGGATCCTCTACTAGTTCTCTGAGTCTGTTCATTCCTTTTCTAGATGGTCGTCTAAGGCTCCGGAATCCACCCAGATGACCCCTGATCAACTGGTGAGACTGGCTAAGATTCCCATTTGCCCAGGGAAGGTTGTAGATTTCTCCCATCTTACTGGAAGTCTTGCTGGGTAAGGGACACCCTCAATGCCACGGGTTGGACCAAGTTGTGCCAGATTTCAGAACCCATTGTAGAGAAGCCGTTAGAACATTTTATGTAACCATGGAAATCTCATCTGGAAGTACAGTGTTCGGTTTGTCAAAGGAACCAAGATATCTATTTCTGAGGAACTGTTGGTTGAGATATTGGAATGTCCAAACTCCGGGCATAAGCTTAATGAAGTAATACCTTTGGAAAAGCAAAAACTAGGCATCATGGGAGTTTGGCCTCTATAAGTAAGAAGGTCTTTCAGTAAATGAGTTGTCAGCCGAAAAGAGATTGATTCATTCTGTGATATCCAACATTGTGACCCTAGAGCAGGAACCCACTCATCTATCACCTCTAGAGATGGGAACTTGTTATTTTGGGCTATTCAGAGGCACAAAGTAAATTTGGCCGGAATTATCTTGGATAGAATGATTGTTGCTAAGAATCTTCAAGAATCTTTCCCTATGGTCCTTTGCTCTCCCTGATATTCAAGAGATATTCAGTAGATCTGTCAGGGAAAATATCTGTTGGAATTAAAGAGAAGATAGGGATCACTACTCCTTGTTAATAAGAAGCAAAATCTTTGGGTAAAAGACTCAGTGCCAGAATGTGATCATGAAGTGTTTTCTATGAACCTCTTGTTCCTCCTGTTCCTCATAGTCAACAAGAGATAGAGCCTCTAGATCAAGTTAGATCTGAAGTACCAGTTCAGACCCAAGAGCAAGAAGATCAAGTTCTTGTTTCCTCCTCTTTTCCTGAACCAGATGGTCCTGAGGAAACTATCAATGAAGTATTAAAAGACATCAGAGGCAAAGGTATTGCATCAGATGACTTCCTACAGAAGTAGAGTTTGAAGAGAGAGAGCATCTCTTCTCCCCTTCTCATTTGAGACCCGGCAAGGTCTCAGGGGGAGAGTAGCAACAATCTTAACTCCATTTTGGATTTATTGAGCAAGCAACAGGAAAGTCTTTCAGTTCTTCAAATGCAGATAGAGTTTGATGTCAAGTTTGATAGTCTGTCTGATGAGGTTAAGCAAATGAAAGATTTGCTGCTTCAGTTAGTGTGCCAGCAAGGCACTTCTCGGCCATCAGGGCCCTCATCCTCTCAGTGGCAAAAAAGTACATGTTCAGTCTCAAGAGCCTCTGAACCTGAAAAGCCAGCTCAAGAAATAGCAGTCCACAGAAGATCTATACCAGCAGGTTGAGCAGCAAACTGAGCAGCAGCTGGACCAGGAGCCAGAATCCCAAGTTCAAGAACTTGTTGAACCTGCTGTTGATCAATCCAAGGAGCCTGAGCCTCAGTCAAGCAGCAGAGTGTGGAGGAGCAGCCTCATAAGCAGCAGAAAGTTTTAGAGCAAGAAGCAAACTTAGCTATGATAGTGTGTTTCAACCTCAAGTGGAGCATCACAGCAGTCTGTGTCAGAAAAGCAGTCAGAGTAGCAGTGGCAGCAGCTGAGGTTTCCCAGCCCAGGCAAGCTTCCAGATAGAATCTATGGCTAAGAGACCCCTGGAGTCAAGTCCTAACTTGCAAACCTTCAAGAGGAAAGTGAAGTGAAGCACAGTGGTCAAAAATGGTGACCCAGTCTTCCCTCATCCTCCTTCTAGACAAATTCATCCTACTCCAGCTCCATCTTTAAGCCTCCTCTAGAACCACTCCAACTGCAACTCAATCCACTGCACCCACAGCTCCAACCACTGAAACCCCTTCACATTCCACTTCTCCGGATCCTCCTCCACTTGCAGCCATTCCTATGGATCCATTCTATCAAGATATCAAATCTCCATCTATCCCACTAAATATCAATTCAAGCCTCTCAAAGAAATCACTCTAAACCTTTCCACTCACCCCCTCATACTTTTCTTGTTCCTACTGCGTCCAAAACTGACTCCAAGAAAACTCTTCTTCATCTAGCTGAAAATACTTCCAAGTATACGGCTTTCATCCACCAGTGGACCCCTCCTGGGAGACAATCCTTCAAACTCCTTCCACCATTCTGGTATGTTTTTGTCAATCACTCTGAACATCACATGAATATGTTCAGAGAATATCTGGCTATTCGAGCCTTTCTTAAAGTCCATGACATGCCAGGGTTCACCTTTGAACATTGGCTACCTACTCTTCTCAGGGCTACCCAAATCTCTATAGAGGAACTTCAACTTATCTCCCAGAAAAGTCATTGCTTAATTTCCAAGGAGTTCATTGATCTCTATCCTGATGAAGCTGCCAGATATCAACAAAATCAGTCCAGAAGAAACAGTTTTTGACAGTTCAGCATCACATCTCTCGAGGTTTCATGATATGTTTGGACATCTTCTCCGAGACTTACAGGCTAAATATAATAGGATGAAAACTTTCAATTTTGAAAGATTCAAGCTGGTTCTAAGATGTCTCTAAGGGCCAATGGGACAACCTTTAAGAGGCCAGAGAGAGATTGTTCCCTCCATGCTTGTAGCTTTGCCTTCTGGCTTGCATCCTCCCCTAGTAGGAGCAGTTTCCTACAAAAAAGTTTTTGCTGAGGCAGTCTTCAATAGATACATCCGGATTGCAACCAGATTCAAATCAAATATAAAATGATATATCTTTCCAGAGTTTGTCTTTTTGCAATATCCAAGCAACATTATCATCTTCTGGACTTTCAACTTTGTTTTGCTGAATCTGAGAGATTCAATCTAGATCAATGGGCAGCAGCATATCCTTCATATCATTCAGATTGTGAAAGGCTGAAACTTCTCTCCATGACTTTCACTACAAGAGTCTTAAAGATTTGAGGAAGAACATGGGCATAAATGGGCTCAGAGACTCCTCATTATTATCAAGCCAATGATTTGTTGTTTCCAGTGGACTGCATTGGAATATCACTACTCATGAATTTCTCTTGCTTGCTGCCTCCAAGAAGTTTGTTCCCCTCAAGTTCAGGGTCAATCGAGACAAGTACTTTGGTAGGATGTCTTGGTTCCGGAGGCGCCATATCAAATCCCATCGGAAGCTACCCTCCACCACTCCTTCCTACAATATTGATGGCTCTCTTTGATAACTTCTTTGATGAGAATGAGAAGAAGCTCTGGGATCTCATCCAACCTTTCCTTCCAAAATTCCTAGATCTCTTTACTTACCCAGCTCTCTGTCTAAGTCATGAACACTTTTCTTATCTTTTGAGAACTGTGTAATTTAAAACAATTTCTGTTATGTTTCTGATCTCTTTGTCATGCACTATTTTACATCTTGTGTTTAATGATTGCCACTTCTGAATGCAACATTGTGTATCTTTGTGATGATTTCCTTTATGTTAATGCCACAAAGGGGGGGACAGCAGCATATCACACTACACTTATGTTTTTTACTGTCAATTTAAAGATTTTTGTCATTAATAAAAAGGGGGAGAATTTGGAGCAACTACCCTAAGGAATTTAAGAATTTTTTAAATTAATATATCTTATTTTTTCTATGACAAAACTCTTTAAAATAAACTTTTCTACAAATCAAATTATTAATTACATATCACAAAATCATATCGGTATATTGCAGAATAATACCTCATCCAAAATTTCTAAGTCCACAGATTCTCTCTTTGTCCTACTGAATTCGATTGTTCACTTCGAATGTCAAATACAACTCCTTCAGAATCGAAGTTAAACAATCTTCAAAAATTTCTAAGTTCACAACTTTATACTTGATTCGACTTATGTCTCTAACTGGTACAGTCGAATGCTTCATATAATCTTTATACTTGATTCGATATGTCTCCGACTGGTACAGTCGAATGCTTCATATAATCTTCTACTTGATTCGACTGTTGACTCCGACTGTTGCAGTCGAAGGCCTTTCTATATCCGTTGTCTTTGACTGCCACAGTCGAATGCTTCAGTAAAAATCTATATAGTATCGACTACTAAAGTCAAATTGCCTTGTTTTCTTAGAAATCAATTACCTTATTTCTTTACTGAACTCGAATCACTCTTATTTGTCCAGTCTATTGCAGGTTCTTTTGGATTCGACCTCACTGATTAACTTTGTACTTAAACTCTTCTGATCTTTTTTTAGTACATCTAATGTAAATTTATCTCCAATCTTTTCATACATCTTTTAATGAACTTTCAATATCTTATTGATTCATCAAAACTGTCATTATCCTATTATTTTACTATTTTATTCTCTGTCAGAACAAGTCATATCAATCTTTAAATATTCATTTAAATTCTGCGCATAACACTATGATATATTTAAGAAATAATCCTTGAGTTGTTCAATGCCTTTGCTCTGGATTTTGTTGGATTCATTAGACACTATGCATTTATGAATTCTCAGGCGCATGGCATCTGACAGGATCACCTATCACTGACAAACCATACTTCACCTTTTAGCTTATCTGTCGGTCTACTTTTTCTTTCTGAAAGCTTGTGCATAGAGGTTTCATACCTATTTATTTACTTACCTGACTTACCTACCTCAAAGGTATGGAGTTCTCTCTTCTTTCTGTCTTGCCTTTGTAATAGACATTTATTGGAGCACGTTTTCAGCATGACTCACTCACAGTCTATGATGACAAGAGCTTATCTTCTAGCTATGAATGACTACTCCTCTTCTGAAGACTTTGGAAAGATACAAAACTGAAGGACTTCTGAACAATAGCTCATCAAGATCCAAAGGAAACTAGGCTCTCTCCAAACGGTCAAATTGCAAACGGCCACAAACTCCAACGGCTATTTTCTAAACGGCCATATTCTGAAGTGTATAAAAGGAGCTCAAGTTTAAAGAAGGCAGGATATACAGCAATAGGCAACTCAAGAAGAGAAGCATACAAGCTTCATTCGAATTCCTTCAACTCTCACAAGCTCTTCTGAAAGCTAAGTCTGAGAGCTTTTTCTTCCTTAGAAGACTTTCTCTGAAGCTCCCTAGTAATGTTGGGTGGCAATTGTAATTGCTTACTTTCTTTAGTCCACCCTTAGATTTCAGATAGGATTTGATCTCATCTGATCTTTGAATCCTTCTGAAGTCTGTGTTTGTGTTCAGATAACACACGTCTTTTTATTTCTCTTGTGTAATTCTGCAGAAGTCTGTTTCCGCATTGCCTCTCCTGTGTAGGAAGGCCTTGTGAAACGCAGTTATTGTACCCCTGGTTAGGGAAGACGCTTGGGAGCAAGTGGGTTTGTATTCCTCTCAAGGGTGAGAGAAGGCCATTTCATTGGTAGATAGTTGAAATCTCAAGTGGTTGGCTTGAGGACTGGATGTAGGACTCCATGTGGAAGGGCCGAACTAGGATAAATTCTTGTGCATTTCTGTGTGATTGTTCACCTTGTTTACACTTGAATCACACACATCATACTAAGCTCTAACAAGTTTATTAGTGTTGTGCAATTTCAGAAGAAATTTTAAAAGAGAGAAGTCCTATCACCCCCTCTAGGACATTCTTAGTGCCATTTCGATCCAACAAAAGGTTGGGGAGATGTGGAAGGTAGGAATGGGAATTCATCTCATAATTATCTAGCATATGGGGCTCCCAGATTCATTGTAGATTGCCAACCCAAGTGGCCACTTCGTCGGGGGCACCCATGTCTCACCGATATTTATCGCCACATCATACAAGGATAGGGGGAAAAGCTAACTTCCATATAATGCCCAGATAGCCCTCGAAAAGGCAATGGAAAACTTGTTCCAAGCATTCAACAGTGGAGAATGATCTTGAATCACCTCCTCCTTTCTTGTGCTCATATCCACCTTTTAACTTAGGCATCAAAAGGTTTCCATAGGATTCACCTCCCAAGACCCTTGATCCTTTTTTCCTCCTTTTAGATGACCCCGTGGTGAGCTCGAGTTCACTGATCTTCCCCAATTCTACGGCTCATAGAACGGTGCCAAAGATTCAAAATCTGCCCTCTTCATTTGGTACTGTTGAGGGAAACTTAATAAAAAAAACCATCATGGTGTGTAAGGGCACCAATATGAGTAGGAGGGGAGGCAAGGAAAGGCTCTTGTGAAGAGCGGTCTGGCAATTGAAAAAACCTCCCATTCAGTCTCTAACCCACTCAAAACACTCCAGATGATGTCATCCTCCCCAATGATTAGGAAGAACACAATCTCGAGAAGATCCCCATGTTATCTCTACTTTTAATAAGAAGATGGACAGGCTCATTGAGCTAATGGAAACCTAGGTCATGAGGAGTGAGCATCCACACCGATTCCTATCTAATCCTCCCTATGGAGAAACCTCACAACATGGTGACCATACTACCACTGGCCATTTCACTTTGGAGGGTGAGCATATCATCAGGACGACGTAGGAGGGGTGTAACATCCGAGGGTTTGGTCCAATTTTGGGGTTCATTTGATTATTGGACCAATGATTGTGCTCAATGCTTTTGTAGGTAAGTTAGTTTTTTGGTCAAAGGTTTTGGCCCATTGTGTGTCATGGCTCTCTAGTTGAGAAAGCAACAAGGTTGGGTGGTGTGTTAATAACACAGTCGCCAACCCAGACATGTTCTCTGAACAATCGTTTTTGATATTCTGGTGCATGTGCGACATGTGGCATGCTATGGTGCAATGCGTGTCATTACATTTCAAAACGTAGTCGCTCGATAGGACACATTCTAAAACGAGACATGCACCTATACCGCATTTTCAATTCCAATGCGTTCTAACCCTATTTTCGCCAAATGAACATGGTAAAACCCTATTCATTCGAGAGAGGGGGCTACTCCAGCGATTTCTAGGGGGATTCTAGCGATTGGCACCACGTACATCGTTTTTTGGCATGGGAGGAGCAATTGGGTGTGAGGTAGCCTCTTTGTGCATTGTTCTTCTTGGAGGTAGGGGAATTTCTATTGTTGCTTGCAAATTTCTTTCGGGTTCCTCTTATAACTCCTTCTATTTGAGATGAAATGGAATTAGTTTCCCTCTTTTATTCAATGGATCATGTTGTGTTGTTAGTTAGTTTTTCATTAGAAATGGTAAATTATATTTTAATTGGGATTTTATGTGTAAGGCCGGACTTCTTTTCTGCAGGTTAGTACTTTCAGAGGATCAATTGGACGTGTTTTGAACCCCAGATGGTGAGACTCGACCGTAATGACGTCTATAGGAGGGGGATCTACGGTTGGCAGGGCAGGGCCCTTGAGCTCTTGATGTAAAACCCTGAAAATTCAATAATTGAAAATGATAAAGATTGAAAATTAACATTTTAATGTTATCAAAAGGTATAAAACATACGCATCGTGATCGTATGTGCCAAGAATGCTTATTGAATAAAATGAGATCAATGGATGACATTAAATAAGATGAGTCAACCATCAAAAAGTGTATTGGGCCAAATACACACTCTTAGCCCAAGGAACAAAAATTATAATTAGCAATAATCTCCAAACTTCATAGCTCTAATTGGGCATAAATATAAAAGGCATTAGGGCAAAATCTAAGACAATTAGACTTCCTTATTAACCCAAATTCATGCCTAACCATACTATGGTGTTTCCTAAAGACTATCCTACTCAAATTGCAGTGAGAATTCTCACATTAAGAAGGGATTAACCAAAACTTGGAGCTCCCCTTTTCCTAGACACATTAGGACTCCTAAACCCCCTAGATCTATAAGTACTCATCATAACCTCTTGGGGATGAGTTACCAACTTGTGGGGTCATGAGGAGGATAGCTAGAGCACCAGAGGATGTGGAGATCACCCCAACCGGAGCCTTCTTCCCCCACCAACATTCTGCATCGATCCTGAAGAAGACCCCTTCTTAGGAACATTCAAAGGTAGGTGTTCTCGGGCCAAAGATCAACAAACCTATACCATGTTAAAGCTCTTCATGTCTAATTTCATATGCACCTGTTTTGTCCATTTTTTATTAAGCATGCTTCAAGTATTAAGCATTTTCCATGATTCATGCATGATTAGGACTTTTCATGTTTATATCATGATTCACACATATTTGAGGTCAAATTGAGACAATCCAATGGTAGTTCTCTTCTACTCTTCATCCTCTACACTTTCATGTTTAGAGTTTTGTCCAAGGAGCCCTAGATCTTGAGTTATTTAAAACAAGCATGATTACATCATTTTTCATAGTCTTCAGGTTGAACTCTAAACTGCAACTATCCAGATGTCGCGATTTAGAGAAGGGTATCACGATCGGTAGGCCCGTCGCGTCTACATTAAATGCACCGCACGAAAGCGTCGCGTCCTGATTGATTCTGCCAGGTCTGATGCATCAAACTGTGTGGCCGCCTTGATTTCAGTATACATCTGACACGCGATGGTATGTGGCGTCGCATTTTTATTTTTTTTCCTGCCCTTGATATTTTGCATTTATATTCTAATATTTGAAAATCTCATGAATGCGACCTATTATCCCACTGTGACTAATTTTGTCGCATTTCTAATCCACAATCGGTTGTCTGCAGCGATTCCCTTGAAGCTCCAGACTTCCCCGTCGCAATTTAAATGCAACCAGATCCCCTTGGTGATTTAGGAGACTGACTATTTACATGTTTTAAACTGCTAACGGTCTGGAAATACGACGACTGAAGCCATCACAATTTCTAATGCCTACCCGAGACCTATTTTCTTCAATCTAGATTGTAAGACTTACATGTTATCTATAGAAAGTATTGTGCAGTCTGTCCAGTGCCTAAAAACTGTTAATCCATGTAAAAATCATAAGAACCTAAAAGTCTATTCTAATTGTTCTTAATGTAATGATCTTTCCATCTTGAGATTGATTTGTTCATCATCTTGATGCTCTCACTTGCTATTAAACTGAAAGTTGATCTAGTTAAATTGCAGTAAACTGTTAATAAAATTTTGATAGTCTTGCTTGTAGACATGCCAATTTGGCAACACATCGAGCAAATTCCATGTTATATACCGCGTGTCTCGAAGTGGCTCTTCTCCATTAACCTCGTGGTGATCTTCCTATTTTTCTAGATTTTTCTAGGGGTTTTTGAGATCTCTTTCCAAAAGGTCTGTTGAGCTTCATCTATTCGCGGCCAACACAGCGGAATCCTTCCCCAAAGTTGATCCGCGTCTTGATTATTAGATGCAATTAATGCGCGTCCTACCGACTCGCCGCGATTAAAGTCAAAGATTCTAACTACACCTGTCACCTGTCATCCTCCATAATGGACGCCATGTCAGCAATCATAATGTCTATTTTAAGCACGTCTGGCGGCTCACCGCGCGTTTATAAGTATCAAATCAAGGATCGGATTTTTTCAAAGGTTCGATTTTGCCTAAGAAATGCGGCCAGCCACCTAGACGCGATTCAGAACCTAGCTTACAGCTACGATCATCGTGAAAATGTCTAATCTTTCACAAATCGAGCGATCTTATGAATCGCGGCCTGTCAGGCGGATGCCTTTAAGTTGTAATAACGTTCGCTGAATTGGGGATCCTCCTTGGACCTAATCCGAAACCACGGTGAAGCCCTGCTGAATTCCCACCCCCACCTCCGGTACTCCTACTCTCCAATCCTCTAAGGCGGGACTCCATTGGATCGGGAAGCTCGTGTCCGGAGGCGGGACGCAACGCATACGTCGCCTTCGCATCATCTCCTTCGTGAACGAAAGCTTCTGAGTGTTTGGGCTGGCCGGGAAGCTACACCACGGCGTCTCCTCCATCCTCTCCACACTTCGTCATCGGCTACGCCACCATTCTACCTCTTCCTCTTCTTCAAATCCCCTTTTTTTTTGTTATTTAGCACATGCATTGCACCTTCCCACAGACACATAGCATTTCTTTTACCCACCCACTTCCTAGGGGTTAACACCACCTCCATGAGGTGTGTTACTCTTCATTTACATGTTTTTCCCATACTTCACTCTATCTACATTTACTACGCTTCACAGTCTAACCTCCGCTTTCACACGTTTCTTGTTGTTTTTCCTTTTGCAAGGTAACCGGATCAAATCTTCCACGGCGGCCGGCCGGTGTAAGAAGAAGGAGATCCACCGTACATTCCCGCGCTTTTCTTCAGGTGAGGTAAGTACACCGCGTCATTTCCCTTCCGCCCGTTACATCCGGTGCCCACGTTGCACCTGGCGATCGCGACACATTCCTTGTGTACACACGCACATCTTTTTTATTTTTTACGTCCTCATCCCCCCATCCCCATTTCATTTTACCCTTCTCCTCCTTTTAAATTCTGTATTTCCAGTCGTGGGATGAGTGTGTTTTCCTGGAAAGTCGAGGAAAAACCCATCTACAACTTGGCGATCGCGATGGGACACTTCTTCTTTTGATTCTGTTATCTCCGTTTGGCACCCACGTGTGCCCCTCCTTCGGCACCCACGGTGCCTCTCCTTCGTACCCCACGTGGGACAACCTCCACCTTTCCGCACCCCACGAGGTGCTATTGAGAGTCCCTCGTCGCCATTACCACTTTGTAGTCGTATTTTTTTTCTTTATTTTTTGCTACACTTCTTATGTGAAATCTATGATTTAAAAGAAAAAATAAAACTAAAAAAAATACCACCTTGTTCCTCTCCACGTGTACTTACTTTCATCTAAAAAGATCATCTCCATGTGATATCCCTTCCTCATATAAAAATTGTGGAAAGCATATATGTCTGATTCCCTGCCTTTTTTTTTCTGTTCTCGTTTGCATGTTTGATTCGCATCTAGTGCAGAGATGCTTGTCTGTTCCTGATTTGCACGGTGGCCTGATCGGATGCTATTTATGACAGAGTCCAGTCGGAGTTGCCTCGGCTCTTACAGCTTTCAGGAGCTGTCAGATCCGCGGTCAACAAAGGACGCCCTTTACTGAATAGCACCCACTGCACTGGACGTGATTCAGTCTGTCACAGAGCTCCAATCTTCCTGCCATCTGTGCTATCTTCGTATTATTTTTGCATTTGCAGGGCATTTCCGGCCGAGGGACCTCCTTCCCTCCTTACCTAGATCCACACACCTTCTCGGTGAGGGCTATCTCCCCATTGAGCATTCCCTCTCATTGGGCTAGAGAATCCTCATCGGACCTCCGTAAGTCTCCGTACCCCATGGATTCCCTCACAGTGGACCGAGCCGGTTGTACTATCCCGATGTCCCGAGTTAGAAAACCCATTGCGTGCAAGGAAGTTGTTTAGAAAATCCTGAAGTCATCATCTCCCTACTTTAGGTTCACACCTATTTTGGAGAGACACCTGTCATTAAAATCCACATTAAGACATATTGAATATTTAAGTGGACGTAATCATTTTCCAAGTCTGTGATTTAAAAGTCATTAACACCTTCTCTCAAGCTAGTTTGAGTAGTTGTCCTGTTAGTTGCTTGTTAAATTACACTGTGTGTCTTTAGAATTTTGCATGCAGCTTCGTTCCGGCCGATCCCTTTCAATGGCCGAGTACGAGGACTATGAGAACTGTATGATGATATGTATGATCCTAAAAAGCAACTCCCCCAACTTCAAAATCGGTTTCACGCTGATACGTCCAGTCCGCGTGTTGACGCGATGGACACTCATGCTCCCCACGTCTCGCCAAGGCGTGACGCTGGGAACACCTCCTCCCCATTTGATATATCCCAGATTGTAGACATCCTCCAGCCTCTAAGCCTCTCAGCTTCAGGAGGTCCAGGCTGCCCTCAAGGCAAGTTGCTATTAACCCATCCATCTCTCCACCCAAATGCGAGGTTCCGATTCAATCCGCTCGTGACCCGATGGCCCGAGCTTCTCCTACCCCCTCGTGGGCCCATTCCATCATCCAGTCCCCCCCCCCACAGTCCCATGGGGAGGCATCCTCTTCCTTATGTTCGGCCAAGCACCGACGCGGCGAGGCCCGTTCACCAACCCGGGTCCCGGTTCATGTCTCACCACCCGCCGTGACCCTTCTACACATTATCCTGTTCAGGTGAATGTCCCCCACCACCTTCCACTGGGGGCACCTCCCAAATCTTCCGTTGATCAACTCGCCCAAGCCCTCTTAGTGAAGGTGAGTAAGCTCAAACAAGATTTCAAAATGGTGTCCACACCCAAAGACTCCTTCGAACTGGCACTCCCTTCTATGCTAGTTTTTCACCTTCCCTCCTCTGAGATGCCGGTTTACCGCCGCTACAACGGCACCGGAAATCCGTTTGTGCATCTAAAAGAATTCATGTACGAGTCTTCCTTTTAGCAAAACGATAATCGGGCCCTTGCCTTCCTGTTCGATGATCCTTGGACGGGTCTGCCCTTGAGTGGTTCTATTCATTAGAACACACAGATGCTGAAGACTTTGAGACCGTGCAGAGGAGGTTTCTACAGGGGTACAGGGACAGAGTTGGTCCAGCACTATCAATTACTGATCTAGTGGCTGAAAGGATGAGGACAAACGAAGAATTCGCACATTTTGCTGATAGATGGAGGGCACTAACTGAAAGACTGAGGGACCCACTATCTGAGGCCGAGCAAGTCAAATGATCACAGAAAATGCCACGCCTCAGTTCAAACACATTTTGGCCATGAATAAGCTAACAATGATGGAGGAATTGTATGAAAGGGCGCGATATATCCAGACACAGTTGAAAGACTCTCCTATCATGGCCATGTTTGAGTCCAAAACTCAGACATTCAAGAAAACCAGTGGTGCTCCAGCTAACGGTCCCACGACAGAGGGTGTCATCCATAATGAGCAAGTGAGTGCGATGGGCAACCCCAATCCTTCCACCTACTGACCCAACACCAACACTCAAACCCCACAACCCCAACAACCCGCTCCAAGAACCAACAATCCACCACTATTCAGAATGCCACCTCAGCAACCTCAGCAACCTCAGTAGCCTCAACAGCCCCAACAGCCCTCATATTACCAGTAGCCCCCGCGACCACAGTACCAACAACCTCCCCGTATCACCAACAACCTCTGCAGCCGCAATACCATCATCCTCCGCAACCTCAATACTGGCAGCCCCTCCTCCCCAGTACCAACCCCAACAACCCCCTCCTGCACCTCCCCAATACAATCAGGTCCCTCCTCCAAGCAGCTATGAGCCTCAACTACCCCGACCACCCCCCGGCCCAAGAAGAACTCACTATCCCCCATTGCTAGAAACCCTTCCGGATATCTTTAATGCCCTAATGGCCGCTGGCGCACTCACCTTGCCCAGGGAGAGGCTACAATGGCCCCCCAATGTTGACACCTCTCGATATTGTGAGTTCCACCGGGGACCAGGCCACACCCTAGAGGCGTGCTTTCACTTCAAAGATTACATCTATAACCTGAATGATAGAGGAGTCATTGATTGGGTAGAAATGAAGAATTTATGCAGAGATTTATTGCAGAGATGAAAGCATGAAGGCCGGCTAGGCAGGAACAGCAACAACAGCAGCAGCTCCAGCCCCAACAGCAGCCCAGTATGGGCATTGTTCAAAACCCACTCCCGGAGCACCGGACTCTGAATCAGCAAGTTAATGCCTTTAGAGCATCTCCCCAATATGAAACTTCAAGTCAGCCAACGGAAGTAGCCTTTGCATCCACCTCCCCTTCCCAGTCATCCTTCACCCTGCCACCCTTCATCCGTACACCTACTCTCGATAATCCACTACCCTCATTCCTACGCATCCCTACCCAGTACAGCACACCATCCAGTCAACCCGCCTACCCGCCGCTCACCCGCTAATCTACCGCCGCTACGGCAATTCCACACGCCAACATACAAGCCCCTTTCCTGTGCAACTCTTCCACCATCCCGCCACAACCAATCCACACCTCCCATTCTACCACAGTCCCATAACCACCATCAGCTAACCCACCTATTCTCCGCATGCCACCGACCGTACCCTTCATTAACCCCAATCATCGAGCCCTCTTTCTCCATATCCCCACTCAACCCTCCGGTGCAGCAACTATCCAATTGTTGCACCAGATGTTCTCCGACCAACCCTCTACCTCCTCCCCTCCAACTTCTACTCCGTCGGCCCCAACAACAATATCAGGATACCCCGAGGCGACAATGGTGCTCCAGAGTGGGCGCATGTTCAATAGGGTATTTCCCTAGCAGTAAGAGCAGACATTGGCACCCCAAGAAGAAGAAGAGGCCCAGCCAGAGGAGTCCGTCCCGGAGACGCAATATGATTTACTAAAGCACTTAGATAAGACCTCGGCCAGAATCTCCATTCTGGAATTGATTAAGAGATCAGTGGTCCACCAAGAAGCCCTCATGCAATACTTACAGAAGGTGATGGTGAACGAGGACCTGCCGGTAATCCAGATTAGTGCTATATTGACACCCACAAGCTCGCACCCGGCCATCATGTTTCATGAAGAAGAAATAGCACTGGTCGAGTCTCGACGATATGCCATATGCCTCACAGTCAACATCAATGGGATTCGCGTGTCCCGATGTTTGGTCGACTCTGGGGCATCAATCAATGTTGTGTCCTCTGACACGCTGGAACTCTGTGGGGTAATAGTATAATCAATCCGACCTTCTGCCATCACTGTCACGGCCTATGACAACACTAGTAGGACGCCTAAGGGGGTCATCACACTGAAAATCGGATTGGGTCCATCCGTCACTGAAATAGACTTCCACATTCTGGATTTGGATCCAAGCTACCGCATGATTCTGGGCAGGCCGTTCATCTAGGCCCTCGGCGCAGTTATCTCTACAGTCCACCAATGCCTCAAGTTCCCATACAAGGGACGGATCGTCAAGGTGGCCAGTAAGCCCGTAGTCGTGGAAGTGGACGCTATGACAGATAACTCAGTACCTTCCATTTGGCCCAGTAATCAGCCACTGATGTCGATACTCGGGATACCAACCATGTATCCAGGCCTTAGTAGTCCATCCGTTAAGGCTGCTAGAAGAAGCAAGATTATCACCGAAAAAGGCTAGCATATCATGAAGCAGATGGGGTACCAGCCAAGAAAAGGATTAGGGGCACAACTGCAAGGGAGAACTAAAACTGTGAAAGATCGTAAGATGAGACCCAGAGCAGGGCTGGGTTACAAGCCAGGCAAGGACATACAGCAACCGGGAGAGCCCCTCACGTGGACAATGTACGGACATTTCAAGAGAGGGCCGCTGCAGCCAAGGAGCGAACAAACATTCCCTGTCACTTCTAAACCCATTCAGCGTTCACCCTGGCCGTATATCAAGCTGCAAGCAGCGACAGGCCATCCAAGTACACAAAGAAAGGGGAGCCAGAGCCAAAATGGAGCAAGTGGTTCGATATGAGCGATGAGCATCTCTTGACAGCACTGCACCAACCCGACATGGCCAAGACATGCAAGCCAAGGAGTGGCCACGACCACGACAAGGCTCAGGGCAGGCCCCTGCTCTTCGGGCATCGCGCCCGTCCCCAATTACATCCTGGGCAAACCGCCCATTCCAACTTCAAAATCGGGCAACGCGCCCACTTCAAATCCAACCATGGGCACCATGCCCATTTTAAGTTCAAGTCCGGGCATCACGCCCATTTCAGTTCTCATTTCGGGCATCACGCCCATGCAATCTCAGTTCCGGGAATCGCACCCACTCTTCCAAACTCTCCGGACAACGCGTCTGCACTTTCCTCTTCCCCAGGCATCGCGCCTGTGTCTCTTCTCTCTCCTTCAGGCAACGCACCCACTTTCTTCCTCTCCCCGAGTATTGCACCCTCTCTCCTGCGGGCCATTGCATGGTCTTCTCCTCTCCTTCTAAGCATTCCTCGGGCGCCAGTGCCCTACTTGGCAATCTCCCGGCACTCTCCCGAGCAGACGCTCACCACCCCTTCTCCTCACAGCGATTCTTCTTCTCTTGAACTCCTGCTTCCAGTCAAACTTTCTCAACTGGCAATCTCGCCTCACCCTCTCCCCTCGTCCTCACTGTGATCTCCCTCCCTCTTTCTCACTGCAATCCTCCCTCTCCCTCACGGTGATTCTTTTTTCCTCGAGCTCAAACTTTCTCATCTGGCGGCCTTGCTTCACCGCTCCCCTGGACAGACTGCCTGGCACCCCCTTCCTCCAAGCAATGCGTCCTTCCCCTTTCTCTTGGGCACTACGCCCACCATAGTCCCCCTAACACACTCTCTTTCCTTGCCCCTCCTCCCAGCAACACACTCCCTCCTTCTTCCTCCTCGAGAAATGCTCCCACCTCCCTCCTGTCTCTGAGCATCGCGCCTCCCGACCAGGCACCTGCCTCCGGTCCTTGCTCTCTGGTTTCTCCTCTCTGGAGTCCATTTGGCGGCCTCATTTCTTCTGTCTCACAATGGCTAATCTCACCGTCTCGTTCGAGGAAACTTCTTTCCTCGTCCCCGAGTGTGCCCCAGCTGACGGGCCACTCCTCTTTGGTCCTTTGATCGATCTCTCGCCCCCTTTCGCACAGGGGGCATTTGCTGCTTTCAATAATCCTCCCCCCCCCCCCCCCCCCAGGGGAATGTTACTACCTTTTCTCCTTCATCTTCCCCCTCGAGAGATCCTTCATTTACTGCTTTCCCTAATTCCCCCGCGTGGGACCAGGCATTTACTGCTTTCAAGAATCCTCCCCCCTCGCAGGGGAATGTTACTACTTTTTCTCCTTCAACTTCCCCCTCGAGGGATCCTTCCTTTACTGCTTTCCCTAATTCCCCCACGCGGGACTCTGTTTTTACTAATTTCCCACCTGTAGATCCTTCTCTATCTACCCCCGCGCCGGGAAGTCCTTCTACTGCTCTCAGTAATTTCCTCGCACGGGATTTTCCTTTTGCTATTCCACTTGCTGTAAATTCCCCTCCATCTTCTTGAATCCTTCTCCATCTCCCCTCGTGGGATTCAGCATTTACTACTTTTCCTTTGCTTGTAGATTCCAGTAGTTGTAGCACAAGTCTAGGCAAAGGTAGTGGCAACTAGGGTAGTGTCAGAGAAGAAGACCAAGGGTAGGAGGGTTCCGCACCGCTTCCTAGTAGATCTAGCCCATAGATGCAAGTCGTGCTTGGCAGTTCTAGAGTTTATAGAGGAGCCTTTGCAGTTGCCAAATCTAGAATATGAGCAGTCAGTGTGCTTTATTGATGATGGGTTCGGAGTCTATGAGATCATGGATGACGACGACCCAACTAAAGAAGGTGATGAAGAGTTTGAGGACGAGGCTAACGCGTCGCAAGTGGATTAAAGAGATTTGATGAACCGTCAGCTTCCGTAGAGGAAATCACCAAAGAAATCAATCTGGGAACCGAGGAAGAACCTAGGACCGTCCTCATAAGCAGTAATTTATCATCAGCAGAAGAGGAGGCAATTATCGAGGTTCTCAGGAAGTTTAAGGACACGTTTGCATGGAGCTATGATGATATGCCTGGCTTGGACTCCTCGCTAGTTGAGCATCGTCTTACCCTTAAGCCGGGGTCCATTGCCATTAAGCAGCAGTTGAGGCGCTTCCACCCCCAGATGGCTTTGAAAATGAAAGATGAGGTCAACAAACTCCACAAAGTCAGGTCATTAGAGTTGTGCTTTATCTGAATTGGGTGGCGAACATCGTCTTGGTTATGAAGAAGGATGGAAAGGTTAGAATTTGTATCAATTTCTGGGACCGCAACCGCGCGTGTCCTAAGGATGATTTCTCGCTACCTCACCTAGATGTGCTCATTGACAAACACGGCTGGGTATGAAACCCTCTCCTTCATGGATGGCCTCTCAGAGTACAATCAGATTAAGCTGGCTGAGGAAGACCAAGAGAAGACCTTGTTCACTACACCTTGGGGAACTTATTGTTATGTGGTCATGTCGTTTGGACTCAAGAATGCTGGAACCACTTAACAAAGGGCTATGATGGCAATTTTCATGACATGATCCACATTTTTATCGAGGTGTATGTGGATGACCTGGTGGTGAAATCCAAGACGTTGACTGAGCATCCCGGGGTTCTATCTAAAGTCTTGCAGAGAGCAAGGGAATATCAGTTAAAGATGAAACCCAAGAAATGTGTATTTGGTGTTTCATCAGGTAAGCTCCTAGGTTTCATCGTGAGCAAGAGGGGTATAGAAATTGATCCCAACAAGGCGAAGGCAATAAGAGAAATGCCCCCTCCTAAAAATTTGAAGGAAGTTCGAGGATTAATCGGGAGGTTGCAATTTATTCGTCGGTTCGTCTCCCAACACTCACAGAGGTGTAGACCCTTCTACGACCTCACCAAGTCGGGAGTCGAGTTCCGTTGGGATGAGAAGTGTCAGGCGGCTTTTGATGGACTCAAGGATTATTTGGCTAATCCCCCTGTCCTGAGACCGCTGACTCCAGGCAAGCCTCTTATTCTTTACGTATCTGTCCTGGAAGATTCAGTGGGAGCTCTCCTTGAACAAGTTGATGAAGAAGGCAAGGAGAGGGAAGCATACTACCTGTCTAAGCTTCTCAACCCCTGCGAGCAAAGGTACACTGTGATGGAGAAAACCTGTGCCGCGCTCGTATGGGTAGTGCGGAAACTGAAGCACTACTTTCTTGCTCATGAAGTTCATCTCATCGCCCGAATGAATCCTATCAAATTCCTCCTTGAAAAATCTGTTCTAACTGATAGGATAGCACGTTGGCAAAGCTTTCTCTCTCAATTCGAAATCACCTATATCAGCAGAAATCGATTGAAGGCTATGCCATAGCGGAGCATCTCGCTCATCATCCTATTCCCCGGTTCAATCCAGTCCGTTCGGAGTTTCCAGATGAAGAATTGATGTCTCTTAGCCAATCTGATCCTATGTGGACGTTATATTTTGATGGAGCTCGGAACTCTCAAGGAAAGGGCATCGGGATTGCTCTGCTATCACCTGAAGGTGTCACCATTCCACGAGCTCAAAACTAGATTTTCCTGCCACCAATAACATCGCCGAATATGAGGCTTTGTTGGCTGGTCTAGAGCTCGCTCATTTCTATGGTGTCACCCATCTGCGAATCGTAGGTGATAGTCAGCTAGTCTTACGCCAAGTGCTCACCAAATATGTCACTCGCGATCCAAAGCTCAAGCCCTATCAAGAACTTGCCTCAGCTTATGCCAAGCTATTCTCCAAGCTAGTTTTTGTCCACATCCCTCGTCATCAGAATCTTCTAGCCGATGCCCTCGCCACAGTTGGTGCAACCATGTATATGTGCTATCCAAGGGATTCTGACAGCATTCAGATCGAGCGCCGTCATGTTCCCGTCATTCTAGATTCTAACTTTCTCTGGGTTAAGGAAAAAGTGCTGAGGAACGCAGAAAGGAGAAGTAAAACCGAGATCATGTTAATGGAGCTAGAAGAAGAGATGGAGGATGAGGAAAAGCCATGGTATTATAATATAGCTAGGTATTGCAGAAACCAGTCGTACCCTGAGGAAGCCACAGCCGACGAGAAGAGAGCAATAAGGAAGCTATCCCATAAGTATACATTGGTTGGAAATGCTCTCTATAGAAGGGGATTTTCCGGTGTTTTGCTGAGATGCCTGGTTGAAGATGAAGCTGTTAAGGTTGTTGAAGAGGCCCATTCGGGTGTTTGTGGAAGCCATGTGAATAGTCAAATGCTAGCCAACAAGATCCTTAGGCAAGGTTTCTATTGGCCCACTCTAGAGGAGGATTGTTCCATCTTTGTCTGTCGGTGTGTCAAATGCCAACTCCACGCCAACAAAATCCATTCTCCATCCTCTTCACTTCACCTGATATCCTCCCCATGGCCTTTCACTATGTGGACTTTCGACATCATTGGACCCCTTGGTAACCCCAACTCCCAGAACAAGGTCAAATCGTACATCCTCACAGCAACGTAGTACTTCACCAAGTGGGCGGAAGTCGAAGCATATGTAGAAATCAAGGCAACAACTGTTTGTAAGTTTATCATGAAGAACATCATCACCAGGTTTGGCATTCCAAACACCATCGTCACCGACAACGGGCCCCAATTCATCTCTCAAGAACTGCGTGACCTCTGCAACAGGTATAAAATTGCATTGCATCATTCATCTTCATACTATCCGCAAGGCAATGGCCAAGCAGAGGCCACCAATAAAACTTTGATTAAAATTGTTAAGAAAACATGTGAGGCTAACAAATTCTCAGACTGGTCAGAAAAGCTTTTAGAAGCTCTGTGGGCCTACCTCACTTCAATCCATACTCCCACTGGGCAGACAACGTTCACCCTCACTTACGGAATGGAGGCAGTGGTACCATACGAAATTCTCATTCCCTCTTTAAGGATCCAGCTTGATAAGGACTTGTCAATCGATGAGCGGCGCGAATCACTCCTAGCACAACTGGAACTCCTAGACGAGAGGCGTCTGGTCGCCGCAGAACATACAAGAGTGTACCAAAATAGACTCGCTCGTTTTCATCAAAGAAGGTTATTGAGAGAAAATTTGAAGCCAGTGAAATGTTTATTAAAAGAATCTTTGTAAAACCCAGAGGTCCCCGATCAAAACTCCAACCTAACTGGAAATGGCCGTTCGTGGTCAAAGAGATAGGTCCAGGCAACACGTATAGGCTAGTGAACGCGGACGGTGAGGAGCTCTCTCACCCATGGAATGGGCTATATCTTAAAAAATACTACCCCTAGTTAGTTGTCTGGATCTACGTGGCACAAGGACCCTAAGGTGAAAAGATGTCAATATTAATTCATTTTTTAATTCTTGATGGGTTAGCCATAGGTACCGACACCCACACACACACGCGCCCAGCCCCTAGAAGCCAGAGACGCGAAATCCAAAGGAGATCAATGCCACACCAAGATCCTAAAGCATTACCTGCTTCTCTCCCTTTCGGTCTGCCAATAGAAAAGGAAACCCGAAGGATTGACCTCACAAATCTATTCGAAACTCAGTGGATGTAGGTCAAGGCATAAAGGCAAAAATAGAGAAAATTAATGTCAAATCCAAATCAAAAGAGCCAAAACAAGGCTAATCAAGTAAAAGCACGTCAAGAGCGGCAAAGTCCCTGCAGGGATCCAAATGGACCTGGACGTAAGCGTGCAGCACGACAAGAGTGGCAAAGTCCCCGCAGGGATCCAAATGGACCTGGACGTAAGCGTGCAAGGAACCCCACGAGCCCAAAGAAAAGCCGAAACCCACTAAGTCCAGGATAGAAGAGTGAGTATTTCCCCAGTCTCCTAGACTACTGGCAGACTTCCTAAAAATCTTCTTCCTTTCTCCCCCGGGGTATGTTTTGGATCGAGGCAAGGCAGCGATCAACTAAGGAGGACGTTGCCAAAAGTAACCTTGGGTGAAGGCTCCACTCAAGCACGTCCAACCTCTGACTAATACACTCAAGAATAATCAATGCATTCTTAATGACGACCAAATGATTAAGGGGTCCAAGTGCCATGAATTTCCAGTTTGAGCGGACCCCCTTCGTTCCGCGCATCTTCTTACAAGGGACCATGCCGGGTTGCAGTATTTATTCTCAAAATCTAAAAAAAAATCAAATATTCTCAAAATCCATATATATATATATATATATATTCTCAAAATCCAAAAAAATCAGATATTCTCAAAATCCAAAAAAATCAGATATTCTCAAAAAAAATCCAAAAAAATCAGATATTCTCAAAATCCAAAAAAAAAATCAGATATTTCAAAATCCAAAAGATCTGTACATTTTGCACCTTCATTTTCGTGTATACTCTGTGCATTCAGCCAAATCACGTCACCCTCATGTGTAGATATTGCATGTTCATCGTTCCTTTCATTTTTGCCTTATTTAAATAAAGGCTCAGCCCCTTGACAAAATCGTGGAGTCAAGAATCATTTATATATATATATATGCAAGGGGCTAAGCCGGAACAGACATTTAACTTGTTTGTTCAAGTGAATTCGTAGGCACAGGAAGAGAAAAACAAACACATATATGAGTGCATCCCCATGGAGTACCCAAAAAGGGCGTACATCGTCAAAAGAAGGTAAAAAGTACATAGCAAATAGCCTAACGACCGTCACCTCCCTCTGCAGGCCGGTCACTCTCGTCAGCATCCTCCACCGGTCGCGGCCGGCGGCCACTCTCAACCTCGCCTGGGTCCGCCGCCGAACGAGGAGCAGGAGGCCCCATGGAGGCACGCGAACCCGTAGAACCCTGAGCAGCTCGCGCCTCCTGGACGTTCCTCTCGTACTGAGAGGAGGACACAACAAAGCTCGCAGAATAGGCGCTGGACCGCCCCTGCTCCCTCGTGCGCTCCCGACCGCGCTGGTACCGGTCCTCTACCGCCTGTCGCAAGCGCTCAGAGACCGCTAAGCTAGTACAGGTGTCCACCGACTGCTGCGTCAGATGCTCGCGTTCCTGAGACCACCGGCCGCACTTCTCCTCCCATTGGCAGCGATCCTCTCTGTGCTCCTCTGCCAACCGAGCTCTCTCCCTCTCGCGGTCCTCCCGCTCCAAGGAAAGCCTCAAGCGTAACTCTGCGGCATCACGAGGAAGGTCCGCGTCCCACTGGGAGGCCTGGGTCCACAACCCGGACAGCTGCTGCGACAGATCGGTCATCTCGGCGTGGATGCTAGTCTCTCGTATGAGAGCACTCTGAAGCTCGTCGGACTGCAAGAAAAGATGACCATAGGTAAGTTTGAAAAAAGTTCAACCCAATTCATATCTGATTAATATTACTTACCCATGCAGAGAGATCGCACTCCACCTCCTCTGCCCTAGCCTCTACCGCCACCAGCTGCGCACGAAGGGAGGCCACCTCCAGGTCGGGAACACTCCGGCTCGAAGAAGCACCAGCAGTATCAGCATACTCCACTGACATCCTGGTAGCACACTGCAATAATTCAAAGTCAAGTCAGTAGGCGGTAAGATAAATAACGAAGGTACGATTTTTCTACACTTACCAGTGTCTCTAAGGCCGACCGTGCCTCGGCCAGCTGCGCCTCCATATCCGCCAGCTGGGCGTGGAGAGTGTCGATGAGGTCATTCCGTGCATCCTGCATATGCACACATTTAATTAGAATATCATGAGTAACACATTGAAATCATATAAAGTTTGGAAGTGCATACCCTAACAGGCCTCATGTAGTCGCGTCCCCCGTACTCCTCCTGGAAGCGCTCCAAGTACGCGAGGCTATCAGTTGCGTCGGACTCCACAAGCTAGCTGCCGCTGCCAGTCCGCGTGTTGGTCGAGGAAGCGAAGATGCCAGTCAACTGTCTTTGCCTTCCCCCATGTCTTCCATCCGATCCCATGGGGCTCCTCCACCTCGATCCACGCCTGGTGTAAGCCTAGAGTCCGAGCAGCCAACCGCAGGTGGAGTGGCTCGATCTCGTTTAGGCAGTGGACCCACAGGTCATGCCTAAACCAAGGCTGGCTGCTCTCCACCCACGGTTGGCCCTCGTCACCCACATCTGCGTAGGGCTCCCACACCACCTGCATTGAGTTAGTCACATGGGTATTTCTTATCAAATGCATGAGTTAAACAAAGTCAAGTGTAGTCTATACCAGAAGTGGCGGGAAATCCTAGATGGCCTGACGGAGGATGTCAAGCTGGAATCCGTAGGTGGCCGTGCTCACCACCGGTAGCCACCTCCGCGCGAGTGGTACCGCGTCGGGACACACCTGCGTCGCCCTGCCCAGGGGAAGGTAGTAATAGCTCCACACCTATATGCACACACCAATTAGTACCAATTAAAGCAATCGCAAGAAATTTAAATGCATAGTTAAAGCGGAATTGAACTTTGAGCTCCTACCTGTAGAAAGGGCGCAAAGCCGCCCATGGTGGTCTCCATCCCTGTGCTGGTGGAGAGGTCTGCAAAGGTATGGGCCAGGAGGGCCGCACCCCAGGCATAGTCCCCGACCCGGCTCAGGTCCTCCATCAGCTCCAGGAATCGGAAATGGATGTCGTCACCCTTCGTGGTGAAAAGCATCTTTCCGAAGAAGAAGGTCAGGAACCTCTGAAGGTCCCGGTCCACCTGCTCTGTATCTCTGGGGTCCTCGCCGTACACTGTGTGCGCCAGCCCCGCCACCCACTGCACGTACTCTGGCAACGTCTCCTCCTCCACCCTCTGCCGTACCCCTGTGAGGCCAAGCGTCTCCAGAAGTGCGACCTGGCCGACCATCCTCAGGTAGCCATCCTCATCGCCCTGGGGGTCCAAACCCAGGAGGTCCTGCGCGTGCTCGGTATAGTCGGCGTACGTAATGCCGCTAACCGCCTCCCCGTACACTCGTAGCCCCGTGATCTGGGCTACCTCCTCCAGTGAGGGCACCATGTGGCCCCAGGGGAACAGGAACGCACAGCTCGTCCTGTCCCACCTCTCCCTCAAGACCTGGATCAAGGGGGGGTCTATGAAGAAAGGCTCGATCTCCAAGATTGGCCCGAATCCCATCTCCCGGATTCGCTCCCTCTGGAAGTTCGGGATCCTCTGATAGGTATCCAAGACTAGGGGCCACATCGTCCTTGGCTTCATCACTCCCTGCAATGCACACACAATTCTAAGCAAAAGTTAAAACACATTAAAAAGAATAAGTTGTGCAAAATTTAAGCCAGAATTCTGACCCTCGGGTGCCTCTCTGAAACGCATCCAAACTAGGAGACGCATTTCAAATTCTGAATAGTGGCCAACTGCACGGCCACATTTCATCTCGGAAACACGGCGGCCATAGCCGCCGCGGTTCATCGGTGTGAATCGCGCCATCTGGATTGGACGTGATTCACACCCCTTCCCTACCGATGCCGGTCGCCTTCCCCCATCTCCCCTTTCACACAAAACAAGGGAAAGTCCGAGCACTTACCATCTCCGGCCGGGTGGGGATGTCGCAGCCGTGCCGCCCTCGCCGGCGCTCCGCCCAGGATGCCTCCGCCTCCTCCTCGTCTTCCTCCTCCTCCGCGGCTTCTCCTTCCTCATCTGCTGCTAGGTGCCGCCGCCACTCCCTCCTCTACGAGAACCAGCGCGAGCTGGCCTGGGGCCGCGGCAAGCTCCGCCACCATCTCCTCCGTCTCCCCCGTCGCCGGTGTGGCCACCCCCACCGTCACCTCCGCCATCTCCTCCGGCGAGCCGCCACCTCCATTGCTCTGCCGTCTCGCCATCGGGAGGAAAGGATTGGAAGAGAATTAGGAGAGGGAGAGAGTGATTAGAGAAAAGAGGGAGTTTAGAGGGAGAGATCGAGAGAGGGAGAGAAGAAGGGGGGCGCCGGTGGCAACAGTCGGAATAGTCTCCCCCGGGCATCTTCTGCCTTCGGGAATGTTCAAAATCGCGGGCAAATAGGACGACGCGCTTCTTGTTTTAATTGCGTCCGGTCCATGCGCCGTGATTCAGAACGTCATCATGACTTTGGCACACCTTTTTAGGTGCTCTAATTCGAATTTAAGACGCGTTCAGAGGCAAGGACGCGAATTTGGAAAGTAATCCTAAAAGGCGTCTGAGTTTCTCACCGCGATTCAGAAGCAATCATTGCACCGGTGCAGAATCCGAGGGGGCGCGCCATTTGAATTTTGAAACGGGAATCGTGAAGGCGTACGCTGAAATGGACGCATTTCTAGGAAAAGCGGCATTTAGCATGGACGTGAATAGGTGTTTGATTGGCGGCCAGTTGGGACGCCGCGATTTTCAGAAGAAGTTCTTTTGGCCATGTGGGGACGGCCGTAGGAGATGCTAGAGCCCCCTGAAGCAAGCTGATCAGTTGAAGCAAGGGCAGTATATCCTTAGACCAACTTGTCTGCCTTGACATGTTCAAGTTCTTCAGGGTCTTACTTCCTGGTTTCGCCACCAAATTGGCGGTGCCACATAAGAGTCTCCAAGCACTCCATCAGAGGGAATTTGGTTATTTTGAATTCTTTTACCTCTTTAACCCTCTCATTAAACATCACAGGAAGGAGACAAACCTAATTGTCGTGCCCGGTTTGAAAGTTGATTCGCGGCCAAAGTGTTGGACACTTTTCGTATGAAAGGCGTCCTCTGTAATGGACGCGGTTATAAGGGCCAACCGAGACTTTGTTTTGAGGAGAAAATTCATGCAGTTTGGAAGAAATGATCACATTCAGGGGACGTTCTTGGCCGCGTTAAGGAAACAATTTATTTCTCATTAAGGATTCAATCGCGTCGTTTACAAAAGGCAACTTTCGGCCATAATTTCCTGAGCTCCCTTACATAATTCATCTAATCATTTTCAATCTCCGTTACATTTAAAGCCGGCCTCCTGAAGGTGCAAATCTTCCATATAGCTTTGATAGTGTTTGCCACCTCGCCATCATTATTAGTGCCGATGTCGCGCTGTTTGATCGGCGGGAGGTGGGATGGTCCTTAGAAGATGTGCCGTGGAAGTCCGAGCTGAGGAAGGCAGCAGTGTGGATTGTAAAGGACAAACTCGGATGCTCCAATCAACTGCAAATCCACACTAGGTGCTAGTCAGGTCCGCACATCTCGGGCGAGAAGTGGCGCTGGAGTAAAAGTGAAGGCGCTCTCTGGCATATCTCGGAAGAAGTCACGCCAATCTGCCCGTGTCTTGAGCTGTAGCGCTCGGTTCACCACACGCCCTTCTAAGCCCACAAGATGATCCAAGTGCTTAAGCAGACTCTTGGAGAAGATCCGGGACGAGCTTGTAATTTCATTGCTTAGACAAAACTTAAAGTGTAGGTCAGTCCAACATGTTAGTAAAAGCATAGATTCGTATGGAGGCCTACCCAAGCTCGCCGCCATGAGCCCGTTGTAGAGGAAGGCTAGCACCGCCGGTCCTAGCCTCTCTCCTTCCCAAATGGCGCAAACCGCACCAAGTTGATCCTCTTCCAAAACATTGTCTATCGAAGGGAAGAGGAGCGCGCCCGCCACATAGATGGCGAATCCCTTCATTACCTGCTCAAGCCTCTCATCGTCCCTTGTTCTCGATATCTCCCTCATGGTCCAGGCCGCCATTTTTTGTAAGTTGATCCCTTTGTCGGCACGAACGCCTTGGGCCTCCCTCGGATCCATAAAGCTCTCGAGCACCGCCCTGCTTGAGTAATGTCTTGGCATGATCGCCATTCTTTCTTCCTCGCCCTGCTTCATTCGCTTCAAACCTAACAAGAGTTCAACCTCTTCCAAAAGAACAGTGGCTTCAAAAGTTCAGAAGAGAAATGTGTTGGTTTGAGGGTGCCACAATTTGATCAATGCCCCGAGAGCCGCCCAATCAAGGTGGATCTTGTGGTACTTTTTGGCATGAACAATAAGGTTGTTAATCCCCCATTGTCTAAGGATAGCGGTCATATTAGGAGTAATGGTGGAGGTTAATTGATGAAGCCAAGGGAGGCGCATGAAGCGTCGGTTGCCCGGGAAGAGCGGGTAATCCTAAATGGGTAGCCGTGGTATAAGAGCCGGTCATTTAAAAGAGGTAGATGGAAAGAAAGTCAAGAGGTAAAACACCGAACAAAATGATTAATAACATGTCAAAGCAAATCAATCAAAGATCAAAATCATCAACGTACCATCTTTGCTTGGACAAGTTTGCAAATGTGGCCCTCCAATTGGCTTTAATCTATGGAAACCCTCCATCTCTCTCCAGAGCCCTTCTTCCCTTCTCCCCCTCCTTTCACCCTCCTTCTCCTTCTCTTTGATTCAAAAGGGGGGAGCTTGTGCCTTTAAATAGAAAGGGGGAAGCATGGGAGTTTGAAAGGAAAATCCTGGAGATATGTTATCCCCTTCACCTGCCCACACCCCCATGTTCCCATTGAAAAAGAAAAGACAAAAGTTTCAATCAAATTGACGGCATTAATCGCGTCCGTATCAGAAGACGCTATTTATTCTTGAAAGGTGTCTGGGTGGCAGGATGCTATTTGTGTGTGTATATATATATATATATATATATATATGCGGCGTCCCCACTGGACGCGGATAAAGGGTCTTCACATAACTCATTTTCTTTCACTTCATGAAGGCTAAGAAAGTTCAAATTGGTGCTCCAACTTCATGATAGGCAAGAGGGACTCAAGGCCTAGCAATTTATGCAATAAATCGTCCTAATCTTCGCAAGTTCAAGTTCTTCAGGGTGTTGCTTCCTGGCTTCGCCACTAAATTGGCTATGCCACAGAGGCTCACCAAATACTTCATCAGAGAGAATTTGACACACGTCACACTCATGGGTCCTCTCTGTAGAGCTTGAAATACCAAGGTTAGCGATGATGGCAAATATGTGTGCTTTGATGAAAGATAGGTCTTGGGTGCCTCTTGGTGTTCAAGAGTGTGGGCAGTCTAACTTTTCATGTAACCATCTTTGGAAAAATTTCATGCAATGCAAGGATGATTACAGTTCTTGGCAATGATGGTCATGGTCAAACCTTCCCACACTCTGGAGCAGCCTGCGTAAACGCGTCCAACATAGTGGTCGTGATTCGCTATTTATAAGCGTCTAGATCGCTCGCTGCGTTTTTACAAGTAGCACTGTTTGTCATTTTCCACTCTATCATTTGTTGCTTGTCAATACTAATCAATCTTTGAGCACAGGATCTGGATATCTTTTGCCGTACAATGCACGATCATCCTCGGCGACCACCACCTCAGTATTGTACATATTGCATCTTACTATATGGTATACTTTATTAGAGCACATCAAGGACCTCGAGGCTCTGACAAAACTGGAGTTTGAGTTCCCCTCCTCCGCCAAAAATAATGATAATTCCAGAGGAGTCTTACGACTTGAGGATAGGCCGTGACGCTGTGAAGGGACGATGGTTCCGTCCGGTATCCTGACTTCCGCAACGTAACAATATTATTCTTGATTATTTTATACTTTCCTTTGATTTATGTTTTTTCTTTTAGCCCAGCATGCATCATATAGGACCCTTTTTTAGCATAACTTCAGCAGATCACTCTCGTTTTTAACTAAAGAGAGCCACTTGTTCCTCGATTCCGAATAACATGAGATATTCCACTCCGAGTCAAGTATTCAGTCCATTGCGTTGTTGTTTGAAGATCATCGCTTGAGAAACTCGCTGCCTTGGATTTCCTTCAATTCAATTATTCTCCCAAAAGATCCACCTGCGGCAGTGGCAGATGCTCCCAAAGGTGAAACCTAACGGATTGTGTCCTTAGGTACTTCCTCGACGCTGGAAGTTGATCTTTCTCTTTTTCCGTGCACACCCCTTTTCTCCGAAGTATTGAGTTTTCTCCTAAGATTGTCAACAAACCACTTCATTCTGGACTAAGGAACAGCTCCCGTCATGTGTTGTTAAGGCGTGTCTCATCACACCTTGGCGTCTACTATTCAGTCATTCCACTTCGTTCCACTCAATTCACGCCACTCCATTTCTTTCATTTCACATCACTTCGCCTCACTTCCTTGCAAAGCAGACGCCAAGGTGAGGCAGCTGTAGACACGCCAATTTGGCAACACATCGAGCAAATTCCATGTTATACCGTGATGCCTCGAAGTGGCTCTTCTCCATTAACCTCATGAGTGATCTTTCTATTTTTCTAGATTTTTCTAGGGGTTTTTGAGATCTCTTTCCAAAAGGTCTGTTGAGCTTCATCTATTCACGACCAACGCAGTGGACGCCCTTCCCCAGAGTTGATCCGCGTCCTGATTATTAGACGTAATTAATGCGAGTCCTGCCGACTTGCCACGATTTAAAGTCAAAGATTCTGACTGCACCCTGTCAGCTCCATTTAATGGATGCCATGTCAGCAATCATGATGTCTATTTGAAGCGCGTCTGGGTGGCTCACCGCATTTTATAAGTATCAAATCAAGGATCAGATTTTGTCAAAGATTCGATTTGCCTAAGAAAATGCGGCCAGCCACCCAGACGCGATTCAGAACCTAGCTTATAGTTATGATCATCATGAAAATGTCTAATCACGTGCAAATCGAGCAATCTTATGAATCGCGGTCTGTCAGGTGGACGCCTTTAAGTTGTAATAGACGTTCGCTGAATTGGATGCGATTTTGTCTATAAATACAGACCCGAGGGATCCTCATTGGAACCCAATCCGAACCATGGTGAAGCCCTGCTGAATTCCCACCCCAACCTCTGGACTCCTACTCTCCAATCCTCTAAGGTGGGACTCCATCGGATCGGAAGCTCGTGTTCCAGAGGCGGGACGCAACGCATACGTCGCCTTCGCATCATCTACTTCGCGAACCGAAGCTTCCGAGTGTTTGGGCGTGGCGGGGAAGCTACACCGACGTCTCCTCCGTCCTCTCCACACTTTGTCACCGGGCTACACCGCCATTCTACCTCTTCCTCTTCTTCAAATCCCATGTTTTTGTTATTTAGCACATGCATTGCACACTTCCACACACACACACATAGCATTTCTTTTACCCACCCACTTCCTAGGGGTTTAACACCACCTCCATGAGGTGTGTTACTCTTCATTTACATATTTTCCCATACTTCACTCCATCTATATTTACTACGCTTCACAGTCTAACCTCCGCTTTCACACGTTTCTTGTTGTTTTTCCTTTTGCAAGGTAACCGGATCAAATCTTCCACGTCGGCCAGCCGGCGTAAGAAGGAAGGAGAATCCACCGTACATTCCCGCGCTTTTCTTCGGGTGGAGGTAAATACACCGCGTCATTTCCCTTCCGCCCATTACATCTGGTGCCCACGTGCACCTGGCGATCGCAACACATTCCTCGTGCACACACGCACGTTCTTTTTATTTTTACGTCCTCATCCCCCCATCCCCATTTTCATTTTACCCTTCTCCTCCTTTTAAATTCTGTATTTCCGGTCATGGGACGAGTGTTTTCCGGAAAGTCAAGGAAAAATGTTGTCTACATTGCTTTATAATATGTCGTCATGTTACTCACTTTCCGCTTGTTTTAAACCGCTGGCTTGTGATATTGGGCACGTTCTACACTACACTCTTGCACAAATAGGCAGCCCTTTCTTGGGAGATTGGAAACTCTCTACTAGACATTTCGTTCTGGTAGATTAGGGACCTTTCTACTAAGGCCTCTGTAATTCTCCGTACTCCGTGGATTCCCTCAAGGAGACTGAGTTGGTTGTACCTTTGAAGTTCCCTGGAGATAGCATGCACTTCCTTTCTCATCTATTTTTCGTGAGTGTGACTTTATAATCAAGGACTCAAGCCATCAATGTAAGGATTTAACTAAAGTGTAAATCACACCGTTATGCTACTGAAATTCTCTCTCGACTATTGTTATCATGAATGTTGAACCACTCCTATATTTTACCCTTATATTTTGGTGATAACAAAACTTATAATTAATTAAATACCATTAAATATATTTAATATTATGTTTTCCTAATAAATATAAATTTATGGCACTATCGCAGTGTGATTTGCACTGAAAAGCAAAATCGATGTCTATTCAATATACATCGATTTCAGTTCACAAAGTGCCACATCGATTTCACTTAAACATGGATTATATCCAAACATTGATTTCACTTAAACATAGATTTTGTTCAAACATCGATTTCACTAAAACATTGATTTCACTCAAACATTGATTTCACTTAAACATCGATTTCACTTAAACATCGATTTCACTTAAACATCAATTTCAACCAAACATCGATTTTACTTAAACATCGATTTCACTTAAACATCGATTTCCTTGAAAACATGGATTTCACTTAAACATCAACTCTATTGAAACATGGATTTAACTTAAACATGGATTCGGTTCAAACATAGATTTCACTTAAACATCAACTCTGTTAAAACATGGATTTCATTAGAACATGGATTCTGTTCAAACATAGATTTCAACTTAAACATTGATTTTCTTTATATTTCAAAATGTTTTTAGCATCTAGTGTAAAGTCATATATATTTCATTTGCGTAATCTTCTATCTTTCTGACAGAAGATCTTTTCTATCCCTCTAGATCTCTTCTCTCCTGTCAGACAAAAAGGGCTTACGTAGCTTCTGGGTGACAGTAGAAAACACATAAGTGTGAGACTTTTTGACAGAAACACTCTTTGATCTAAACACCTTCTTCAATGCTTGCAGACCTCGAAGATCACCAAGTGGCTGACAGTCAGAAGAAAAATAATATGAAAATCAGCAACGAGTAGAAGAGTTCCAACGGATCTATTCAAAGCTACTCATATAAAAGATGAAGCAAGGCTGAAGAACAAGAAGAGAGCTTTCCTGAAGATCTTTAAAGGAGTGTACATCCTGTGAGGAACCACAACTCCATATACACTCAAAGAAAGAGAGAAGAGCTCAAGCCCAATCAAGAGAAGCTTTTCGTAGCAGAAGTTTTCAAAGCTTTCAAGCCTTCCTCCCTTTACTCTCTCTTTGTGGTCATTGTAGTTCTTGGGGAGAGTCCTTTGCTGAGAGTTTCTGGGTTAGAGTCCATTCTTGTAAAACTCTCAGCTTTGTTCTTTCTTTTCTAAGAAAGATTTCTGTCCAGCTGAGGGATTGTACTCAGTGTAGAACCTAGCTGGGGGTTTAAGTCTAGTAGAACCGCACTGGGGTTTGTACCAGGAGGTTGGCTTGTTGACCTATAAGAGAAGTGGGCTACCTTCTTGCCCGGGAAAGAGAAGAAGACCAGCTAGGATGTTGGGTGTTGTATTGTCCTTGAGGGGGACTGTACCCTTGGTTAGTAAAATCCCAAGAGATTGCTTGGGGACTGGACGTAGGACTTCTATGTGGGAAGGGCCGAACCAGGATAAATTCCTTGTGTTCTTTGTGTGATTGTTCATTTGCTTCTGCACCGCTACTCTCTATCACACTCAAGTAACCAAACTTTCAAGTGATAATTTTCTGTGGTTAAGTTTCTATTTCAGATTTCAGGAAAACCTATTCACCCCCCCTCTAGGTTAGTTTGCTGCCGTACCAAAAGGGCCAACAAGTGGTATCAGATTGAGGTTCTCTAATCAATCAAGAAGTTCTAACGATCTTAGAGAAGATCCATGGCAGCTCAAAGATTTGCTGAAGGTCAATCAGTCATCAGACCTCCATTCTTCGATGGAGAGGATTACCAATATTGGAAAATGAGAATGGAATGCTTCATTCGCGGCATAGACTTTGATCTATGGCAGGTAATAGAGGTAGGTGAATTTGTTATTGTTCCTATTGAAGGTACTACTACCATTACAACAGCTAATAAGAGTAAATTATCTCTAAACTTTAAAGCAAAGAACTATTTATGTTGTGCTTTATCCAAAAGAGAATTTAGTAGAGTATCTGCATGTAAATCTGCAAAAGAAATGTGGGATAAACTGCAGGTAGCTTATGAAGGAATAGATAAAGTAAAACAAACTAGGATAGATATTCTTGTCTCAATATGAGCAATTTAACATGCTTCCAAACGAAAAATATCACTCAGATGTATAATAGATTTTCAATCATAGTAGTTGGTCTAAGTTCTCTTGGTAATAATCTTTCTGATGAGGAAACTGTCAAAAAGATACTTAGGTCTTTAACTCTTTCATAGACCCCTAAGGTCACAACTATTGAAGAAGCCCATGATCTAACCAAGTTTTCCATTGATAAATTAATTGGCTCTCTCATGGCACATGAAATCAATATGAAGCGACTATCTAAAAGCTCTTCCAAGAAAAAACTCACTAATGCTCTTAAAGTTGCAGCTGCTCCTTCCACCTCTTCTTCTTCTTCTAGTTCAAAAATGCAGGTTCTGAAGACATCGATGTGGATGATGTCCTATCCAAACTTCAAAAAATTCTCAAGAAGAAGAAAAATGGATCAAGAAGGATTCAAAAGAAAGAGAAAAAGAAAAAAGTACCAGTCTGCTATGAATGCAGAAAACCTGGACATCTAAGATCAAACTGTCCTAAACTCAAGAAGACTAGTCAACCAGAAAAATCCAAGAAGCAGCATAAGAAATTCAAAAGAAAAGCCATGGCTACTGCTTGGGACAATGAAGAGGTCACAACTTCAGAATCATCAAGCTCATATTTCGAAAAAGAGTAGGTAAGTCTAACCCTCATGGTAGGACTAGATGAGGTACATTCTGACCCATCTTTTGATTCGTGCAAAGATTCAGGGTCAGAGTCTGAAGACTTAGAAGAAGTCTTTAATGAACTTTATGAAAAACATAAAATTATCATAAAAGAATTAAAGAATCTAAAAAATAATCTTACTTGCTTAGAAAACACTAACTCTGATCTGAAATCAGAAATGGAACAATTGGAAGCACAATTAAAGGAAAGTAAAGATAATAATCATCTTTTGAATGAAAACTTAAAAAGAAAGAACAATGAAAAATTAGAGTTAGAAGAAAAATTAAAAACTCTAACTGAAGAAAATCTTTATTTAAAAGAATAAGTTAGGAAGTTAACTAAAGGGAAAACATCTCTAGCTCTATGCTTAAAAGGATCCAAATCTTGAAACAATAAACAAGGTCTTGGATATGAACCTCCTGAAAAAGGTAAACAAGTCATAGTTCCTGAAAAATATCCATTACCAAAATTTGTAAAAGAAACCAAGATGCCTCAGAAAAAGGCCCCTATAATGAACAAGCTCTATCAAAAGGAAAAGGCTTCTAAAAACTATGTTCTAAACAGACATTACAAAGGCAATAAGAACTGCAAAACAAATTATATTCATTGTTGTTTTCATTGCAATAAATTAGGACACACAGTAAACACCTGCACAACAAGGCACCTAGTATGGATTCCGAAAGGATATTTTCATGCATCTAACCATCAAGGACCCAAAAAGATTTGGGTACCTACTTCTGAGTAGTTTATTTGCAGGATAGCCTTGGAGCATTAGGATCAAGGATGCTCAAGGCATTGGTGATTGCCAGCTCTTCATCCAACTCATATTTGAAGAGGGAGTAGCCACAATTTTGTTTTTTTTTTTATATAGTACTACTAACAACTGTTTGCAAGTCTCATTCAGAGAGAGCACAGACTAAGGGGGAGTTATTCATTAATATCAATTATTGTTGAAACCCTCACTGGTAAGAAGTTTTCACAAAAAGGGGAGAGAATGCATGGTAAGATCCTTCCTTTTTGGTTAGTGACAAAAAGGGGGAGAGTATGCATTATCTGTGAATTTTCTATATTTTCTATGCTTTAAGTATTTTTTTAAGAAAATTCTGATAAGTTTCGTCATCACCAAAAAAGGGGAGATTGTTGAACCACTCGTATATTTTACCCTTATATTTTGGTGATAACAAAACTTATAATTAATTAAATACCATTAAATATATTTAATAATATATTTTCCTAATAAATATAAATTTATGGCACTATCGCTGTGTGATTTGCACTGAAAAGCAAAATCGATGTCTATTCAATATACATCGATTTCAGTTCACAAAGTGTCACATCGATTTCACTTAAACATGGATTCTGTTCAAACATTGATTTCACTTAAACATGGATTCTGTTCAAACATTGATTTCACTTAAACATCGATTTCACTCAAACATCAATTTCACTTAAACATCGATTTCACTTAAACATCGATTTCACTTAAACATCAATTTCAATCAAACATCGATTTTACTTAAACATCGATTTCACTTAAACATTGATTCCCTTGAAAACATAGATTTCACTTAAACATCAACTCTGTTGAAACATGGATTTCACTTAAACATGGATTCGGTTCAAACATAGATTTCACTTAAACATCAACTCTGTTGAAACATGGATTTCATTAGAGCATAGATTCTGTTCAAACATAGATTTTAACTTAAACATCTATTTCCTTTATATTTCAAATTGTTTTTGGCATCTAGTGTAAAGTCAAATATATTTCATTTGCGTAATCTTCTATCTTTCTGACAGAAGATCTTTTCTATCCATCTAGATCTCTTCTCTCCTGTTAGACAAAAAGGGCTTACCTACCACTTCTGGGTGACAGTAGAAAACACAGAAGTGTGAGCCTTTTTGACAGAAACACTCTTTGATCTAAACACCTTCTTCTATACTTGCAGACCTCAAAAACCACCAAGTGGCTGACAGTCAGAAGAAGAAGAATAGAAAAATCAGCAACGACTAGAAGAGTTCCAACGAATCTCTTCAACTGATCTATTCAAAGCTACTCATATAAAAGATGAAGCAAGGCTGAAGAACAAGAAGAGAGCCTTCCTGAAGATCTTTAAAAGAGTGTACATCCTGTGAGGAACCTCAACTCCACATACAGTCAAAGAAAGAGAGAAGAGCTCAAGCCCAATCAAGAGAAGCTTTTCATAGCAGAAGTTTTCAAAGCTTTCAAGCCTTCCTCTCTTTAATCTCTCTCTGTGGTGATTGTAATTCTTGGGGAGATTCCTTTGTTGAGAGTTTCTGGGTTAGAGTCCATTCTTGTAAAACTCTCAGCTTTGTTCTTTCTTTTCTAAGAAAGATTTATGTCCAGCTGAGGGACTGTACTCAGTGTAGAACCTAGTTGGGGTTTAAGTCTAGCAGAACGGCACTGGGGTTTGTACCAGGAGGTTGGCTTGTTGACCTATAAGAGAAGTGGGCTGCCTTCTTGCCCGGGAAAGAGAAGAAGACCAGCTAGGGTGCTGGGTGTTGTATTGTCCTTAAGGGGGACTGTACCCTTGGTTAGTAAAATCCCAAGAGATTACTTGGGGACTGGACGTAGGACTTCCATGTGGGAAGGGCCGAACCAAGATAAATTCCTTGTGTTCTTTGTGTGATTATTCATTTGCTTCTGCATTGCTACTCTCTATCACACTCAACTAACCAAACTTTCAAGTAATAATTTTCTGTGGTTAAGTTTCTGTTTCAGATTTTAGAAAAACCTATTCACCCCCCCCCCCTCTAGGTTAGCTTGTTGTCGTACCAAAAGGGCCAACAATGAAATCTTGTTCACATGACTTGACTTTCTTGGAATCATCATGAACACTATATTGAAACGTATACTTCCTAAACTCTTGTTATTGGCCATGATTGACTGTGAGTATCTACATTTGAAAATAGTGAGATGTGTATCGGGCACGACGAGTGTCCAAGGGCTCCAGTCTATCCCTAATGACAGAGATTCATAAATATATTATTAACCATGGGATATAATGATTACTGGCATTGCATCTGCACTGGGAGTACTTGCGTGTTGAATGCTACATACATAACCACATACATGTGTCTTAGTGTGCATTCCAAGGTGGCATAGATCCTTAGTGCACATTAGTGGCATCATGCATGATTACTGTTACATGTTAAAAGTTCTTGTTGGTGCGTGCTTGCTTGCTTGCGTGATATGGTCATTCTACGTTCTTGAAAATGATTGATATCCAGAGTGCTTGTACATACTACTCTACTGCTAGTTCTTTCTTATTAGATCTTGTTCAATCACTCTTGCTCACGTATCATGTTTATTGGATTTTCTTGTACACGTATATTTTGATAATCGTGCCTACCTAGTTTTTAAAATGTTAATCACTTATATCATTGCTCGCACATCGAGATATAAATCCTACTGTGCTAGTTTGCTCATACCTACTTCTTAACATCTTAGGTAACATTGAAGTGGAGGACGAAGGCCAGGACAAGGATGAGAATGCGTCTGAGTGAAGAGTGTGTTCCACCCATAATGTCTACTCTTAGTTTATTATGAGAGTTAGTTGATGTAGTAGGTAGTGAGAAAGTATAATCTAATGTAATTTTCCCTTTTCTTGAGTCATTGAAGTGGAAAGTTCATGAACTTGTAGTAAACGTTATGGAGATTGAATAAAAACTTAGTTGTGTTCATTATATGGGCCCTATTATGTTTGTGTTGTGGCACATCTATTGCTCACTAGCTAGAGGCTTATTTGCAGACTGTTCATATCTCAGAATATTGATTTTAAATCTAATATTTCCATTGCATAATTCCCAGGACATGACAGCTTAGTAGTATCAAAGCATAGGAAAAATAAAATAGGACTTATATGTCTCAGGATTTAGAGATACCTGTGAAACTTATGTCTTGGAAATTACATTTAGTGCTTGGTGAGAATGGGTAGAGACTGTGAATAAATTACTTTTATGAACCAAACACCCATACCCATCAATCCTTATGATATAACTAAGGATATTAATTAGTTGCTACCATTTTCTCAGGAACTTCATTAATTCCTTAGCAATGGCCCGCAACCAGTGGCAAGCAATGCAGGAGACTATGGTAGGATTAACCCAAGCATTGCAGAATGTAGTGGAATCTGGGAATCAAGCACGAGCTAGAAACGAAGTTGGCAATGTACATCGCAGCTTCCGAAGTTTGAATCCACCTCACTTTTCTGGAACTCCTAACCCAGATGTGGCTGAAAATTAGCTAAAGGAAATGGAAAGAATTTTCAAAGTAATGCAATGCACTGAGAGGGAGAAGGTATTGTTGGCTACTTTCCAACTAATCAAGGATGCTAGAGCGTGGTGGAAGGCCACATCGGCCCATCTACCTAATGTTGCTGACCTTGAATGGGAAGGGTTCCAGGAGATATTTCGGGGAAATACTTCTCTGAGAGGGTCCAGGAAAAGAATGCTACGGGGTTTCCGCACTAAAGTAGAAGGGTATGTTCATGGCTAAGTATGAAGCTCAGTTCTCTCATTTCGCGCAGTATGCCCCACATCTGGTGGGCATAAAAAAGTTGAAGGCCAACTGACTTATGGATGGGCTGCGGCCCATGTTCATTGAAAAACTAGGATCACATAACATCTGCACTTATGCGAAGATGGTCCAAAGAGCTCCACTGGTGGAGGATACTAAGGAAAAAGTTGAAGGCTTAAGGGGAACAGAAACAACAAAGCCAGTCTTTGTAAAGAGAGGAGCAGCTAATACAGCGGGAACTTTCCACAACAACAACAACAAAAAAGACCAAATACTGGTAAAGACTATGGTGTAGAAAAGAAGGTCAAAGTGGAAGGAAGATAGTTACCTGAGAACTGTCGTTTTTTGTGACAAGCCTAGACATTGAGCTGAGGAGTGTTGGAAAAACTTGGAGCCTACCTGAGATGTGGTGGTCGTGATCACCGCATACCAGACTGTCCCATGTTGAAAGACTAGCTTGGGAGAGCACAGAACGTACCATGGCGTCAGGGATGCCTTAACACAGTAATAGAAGTTGATCTCCCTAAGGAAGGAGGTATGGTGGAAGGTACCATCCTTATTCACTCTCAACCTACTTTTCTTCTTATTCATACTGGAGCTGCATATTCATTTATTTCCACTGTATTTTTTGCAACTCTACCTATTAAACCTGTCCCCATGAAATCCAAAATCATTGTAGCATCTCCCCTTGGCTCTGAGTTAAACTTACACACTACCTGCCAGAATGTGAAACCATGATTGGAGGGTAGAATGTGATACCCTGAAATTTTATTCATAGTTTTTAATTTCAATTGATGTCTATTCTATTGCGTATTTAGAAATTTCTAAGTATATATGTGTGTAGTATAGTATGTTGTAGAGTGGTATGGTCTATTCTCGGGTTGGATGCAGAGTCGACCTGTGTTTCTGACGACAACATCGAATGTCGTCAACAGTAGGTTAACAGCAACATCGACTGCTGTCAACAGCAAGTTAACGGCAACATCGACTGCTATCAACAGCAAGTTAATGACAACATCCCTTGCTGTCAACTGCAGGTAAACGTCCATATCAGTTGAAGTCTACTCTGTGTAAACGGTAGTAAACCTTGATGTCTACTTCTTCCGGAACTGACAGCGAAATTTTCGCAGTCCAGCTCGGGTGGAGTTATGGTAAGGGCTAAAAATTGAGAAATGCTTGGGGGTTATGTCTCCTACCTCGTAGGCAGAGTTTGGGGAGGCCAATCCTTTATAAAAAGGGTGGGTTAGCCTTCTTGGAATTGTTTTGGGGAGTTTCTCCAAGTCTCAAGGAAGGTGGAAGGAATTTGGCATTTTGATCTACGTGGAGGCAAAGACCAAGCAGCAACAAGTTGAAAGGGTGTACCTTTGAAGGCTGAAGGCGTCTCCAAGGTGCTCATACCATCAGAGACCTACTGATCAAGGATTTTAAACTGGAGGGAGGACTGTCTTGGTTGGCCAAGATGGGCTTCATCGGCTAAATCCATTGATTTCTTGGTGTTTTAGAGGCAAGTAACCTAGGGATCGGGTTCCCAACCGTAGATTCTACCTTTTTACAAATTTTCCATAATTTTAAAAATTAACAAAACAGTCGGATTTGGGTTTTATCTAAGTCTCGGAAGGGTTCTGGTTTTCTGTCAGGTTAACGTCAACCATGACTGATGTCAAGGATAAACTTAACATCAACCTTCTTGCCGTCTATTAGGGTTAACGGCAACAGGGTTGTCGTCAAGTTCTTCTGTCCATTATTTTTTCCTGTTTTTATATCTGGATTTGTATTTTGTGTTCAAATCTCGAATAGACTTTTTGTGAAATATGCAGGGTTAATTAGGTCAACTTTCACCATGCTGTAAATTGGGTTAATTTCTGTAGTCACCATGATTTTAGGGTAATTTCTTGAATTTTGTAATTAGGGTTAAATTTAATAGAAAATCTTATATTTGATGCATGTTCGTGATAAATTTTTGATTTCTATGTAGAATTATATGTCAGGGATATACACATGCTATGATAGGTCTAAAATCCAAAATTGAATGTTTTCTGTAATTTCCATGACTGAAATACAAAAAATAGTAGTACTATTTTAATTTGATAAATAGTTTTTGGATTCCAAAAATCATGATATTTTTAAAAGTGGTCTATATAATTATGATATACTTCTAGTAAAAATATTGAACTAGGTTGACAGATAGTTTCATTGTGGTGAATATTTCTCTATTTATATCACTGATTTGATTACTGCGGAAATTAGAATATATGCCAGAAAATCATGAAAAAATTCTGATTTGATTCATGACAATAGAGACATGTTCTGACAAAGTTTTTTGATTTTGTGATAACTATAACTATTTTTAGTTGGATTATCATCATGAGAAATGCGTTCTATTGAAATGATTTGTGGGAAAATGTTAGAAAATATAACATGTGATAAATCAGAAATATGTCTCTATCAGCATCTGAATATATGTATATGATTTGGCAGCATGTTATGTTACATTTGAATTTGGAGAAATTTGTATATGAATTTTTATATGGCCATTAAGATAGTGCCACCATAGAAGTAATCTGGAACAGGACCGTAGTAATGCCCCTATGGAAACGTTCAATATGTTATATGTTCCAGAGGACATGGGAAGAAATCATGGAGGTAGACAAGTACCACTGGTTAAGGGGGGAGGCTTCCTCCGGTATTGCACAATAACCAAGACTCTATCACTATTTGCCTAGGTGATGAGTATATGTTCATATGTCTATCTGACTTCTAATGGGTGGTTTGGGCTGTGTCTTGGCAGAATTTGTACATATGTATACGTTATACAAAGAGTTTGTTTTCAGATTTATAATGATTTCATGTAATACTTGTCTTATATTCCATTTGGGTGAATGTTTTGTAATCATGCTTAATATGCAAACTCTTGAAACTATGTATGACAATGTTACCATGTTAATACTTGAATTATGTCATCATGATCAGATCTGAAATCTCTTTGAAAAATTAAACATTATGAAGTTAGGTTTATGTCTTAAACCCAAGCTTTATTCAAGTAGCAATTGTACTCCCTTTTGTCTTAAGATGTATTTGATAAATGATTATATTGCAAGTAGTATGGTTGTTGAAATCTATATGCAATAACATGTTTTGAAACCATTAAATATATGTTAGATTGGTAATCCATTTTCGGGTTGCTTGCTGAGTCTTCATTGTAGACTCATACTTGCCTAACATTTCAGGTGAGATGGCGGATCCCGAGGCTTTAGTAGTGGGATCAGATTCGGAGCGAGAGGATTGATTGTGTGATTGTGTGATAATTGTATGTTAGGATTTACTTATGTTATGAACATTGTAATTGAACTATATAGCATGGTGGACTTATTTGATGGACTATGGACTTGATTATTAAAGTTGATGAATTGTGCTTTATTTCGCTGCATTAGTATTTATTTGTGAATGAATCAACCTACATTTGATATAAGTTGGGGTGTGTTCCCCATGTAGCACGTCTCTTGGACTCAGTGAGAGTTGGTATAACTGGACCGGGTCTAAGTGGGGTGTTACAGAGATGGTATCAAAAACATTTGTAGGTTGAGGATATTCATGAGTAAACATCAACTTCAGAGATCCATGCTCCTAGTCTAAAATAAAGTAGTAGATAATTAGAGGTATGAAAATTAACTAGCTTATTGTTTTCCTAGGCCATGGCTAGTCGTGGACGTCATGCTAATGTCTCGGCTCGTGTGGGGAGGAGCAGAGGGAGAATGCTAATGCGGGGCAGTAGGTTCCAGTGCCTCAGGGACCACTTGTAGCACCTCCCCCACCTTTGATAGATTATGGAACCTTCATGCAAGGGTTGGTTCAGACTATGCAGACTCAGGCCCAAACTTAGGCAGCATTACAGGCCCAAGTGCAAGCTCAGGTTAGGTGTAGCTTAATGGTTGGCTTTAGTTCTCTTTAGTATATCTATCCTATGCTGATTCTTGTCATTTTAGGCTCATGCACCACCTGTAGTGCATTTGGAGCATAGAGGCCCTTCTGTGATGGAGACATTTAGCAGAATGGCTCCACCCTCTTTTAAGGGGGAGAGTCAACCACTGTTGGCTGAGAGTTGGCTCAGGGAGACTAAGAAGATCTTTAGAGACATTCGCTGTGCTGAGGAGGATAAAGTCAGTTTGGGGACTTACATGTTACAGGTAATTATAAGGCAATATTTACTTTTGAAGCATATTAGTGTGGTTGGTTATGCCTAATGTAGATGTACTCTTTTCAGGAGAGGGATAATGTATGGTGGACATCCACATTGCGTACCAGATTTGAGGATGGAGTCCAAGAGGTGACTTGGGATGAATTTATGCGCCTATTCAAGGCTAAGTTCATTCCTGAGCATGTGCAGAATAAGACGGAGCAGGAATTCCTATCTTTGACCTAGGGATCTATGAGTGTGATGGAGTATGAAGCCAGATTTGTAGAGCTATCAAAGTATGCACCTAATATTGTAGCTGATGAGAGGAGGAAGGTGAAGAAGTTTGTGATGGGGCTCAGACCATCACTGTGTACCAGACTTGTGGCATTTGATCATCGCACTATGGAGAAAGCTTTTAGTGTGGCTTGCAGGCAAGAAAGCGAGATGGAGCAATATTTTGAAGAGAAGAAAGCTACTTCCAAGAGGCTAGCATCACCATTTCTGAGGCAGGACAAGAAGAAGAAGACAGTTTATGTACCTCAGCAGGTACATGATTATGGGAAGAGGGCACCCCAGCAAGGAAGATTTCAGCAAGAAGATAAGCCTTTGTGTATGCATTGTGGCAAAAGGCATGGAGGACATGTATGTTGGTTGAGTGCAAGAAGGTGTCTTCGTTGTGGAGACAAAGACCATAAGATCAAGGATTTCCCAAAGATGGTAAAGCAGACAGCAGCTGCAGCGGCGCCAGCAGCAGTAAAACCAACAGGAAGACCTCGGGCCCAAGCCCGAGTGTATGCATTGGCTAAAAAAGATGCAGAGCAGGCAGAGCATGTGACTGAAGGTAAAGTTCCAATTATGGGTATTCATGCTAGAGTTCTTTTTGACACTGGTGCTACACACACATTTGTGTCTGAGAAGTTTGCAAAGGTGTTGCTTAAGGATTCTGATACATAAGCTATAGATTTGGAGATTCCATTGTCTGTGCATACACCAGAAGGTGCTATGATCACTAAGAAGTGTTTTCCCTCACTATGTGTATGCATAGAAGAGTGGAATTTGGCAGGCTGCTTTTACCTATTGAGGATGAAAGACTATGATGCCATTCTTGGTCTAGATGGCTAGAGGAGCATTATGCTTTGCTAGATTGTCGAAGGAAGAGGATTATTTTCTGCATTCCAGGTGAAGATGAGTTTTCACATCCCTTACCCAAGAACATGGTGTAACCACAGGATTTGCTCCCCAAAGATGATGATTAAAAAATAAGGAAAAAGGATCGTGATCGCCACCAAAGTAGTTGCAAGAGATGTATAGATGAAGGGACTGCTAACTACCTTGGAAAAGGAAGAAAGATGCAGAAGAAGAACCTGGTCCTGTGAACGCGACAGGCCCGCCGTCGCCTTACCTTGAAAGTGACGATGGTGGTGCCGCCTACCAGTTCTCTGAACGCGACACGCGGACCGTCGCCTTCTGTAGATCGTGACCAGATGAACGTTGCCTTCTGCTTCAGAAGATGAAGAGTGTGGATTCTCTTCTTCCTGCTCCTCAGCCGGCCAAGGGGCAAGAGCCTCGTGTTGCTACTGTCTTTTACAACCCTGCAAAGAACATCAAAAGAATAGAACACCCATTAGACAAAAGTTTGGTGTAGAATCTATCCCAAAACAATAAGTAAACATGAAATAACTGGGAGCAACTCATGTGGGGTGGGGTTTTAACCCCTCTGGGTGATTAAATAGGTGTGTGTGATGTGTTCTAATGCCAATCTACGAAAAGAAATGAATCTACACGTGCATGAATGAAGAAAAAGGATGAAGAATTAGAGAGAAAGCGTAGATTAGATGGAAACGCCCTGGGGGGCACTTCCTGGTCGTCTGGAGGCTGAGAGGTCTTCTGAGAACTCATAGCTCCTTGGGAGAGGAAGAAGCAAACGTCAACCTTGCCCTAAACTATGCTCTATGAAAGGATTTATAGGTGTTTATTCCTAAACGGGCTGGGAGGAGAATAATAGGGCATGGTCCGAATTTGGGTAGGTGTACTCAGGCAAGGAAAGTCAGAACATGGAAAGGAACTTCTAAAGAAGGTTTCCTCCAAGTTTGGAAGGATTTGGACGCCTCTAGACCTACTAAAAGACGGATTATTCATCAATGGCAAGGGTCCAAGTCTGATTAGGAAAGGGTATGTTGCATGGAGACCAGAACGCGATGGGCGCCTTGTCGCCATCAGGATCGTGACACCTCGATACGTCGCCTTCCATAGAATGAAAGCTTTTAAGCATTTTCTGGTGATTTTTTAGGGAATTAAAATGCCAAATTAGAACGCGATGTATCGCAGTGTCGCCTTCTGAAGATGATCAATTCTGGCTTGAAGGCAAATCGATGTGAGGAAGAACGCGACAGGAAGGGCGTCGCCTTCTGAAGTAGAATGGGACAGGGTAATTGTCGCCTTCATGAACTTTCAGCATATGGTTCAATTAAACTGTCTGATTTCCTTGCATGGGTATCGGATTGGCATGCGGTTTGAAGCGTTGAATTCCTAACTCAGAGAGCTATGAGATACTGATGAAGACTAATTGATGTGAAAGACTTAAAGCACAAGCGTAAACACAACTCAAATTAGCAATAGAAATCACAAGAATGCAAAGGAATTAGCCAACAAAACTCAAACATTGAACGCGACAGTATGACTGTCGCTACCTTAAAGTGAACGCGACGATAAATCTGTTGCGATCAGGTGGCGACGTGTCGATACGTCGCGACCTCAGTTTATGTGCCCTGTGCGTAATTGGCAACTCGAGGGCCTCATGTTTACATCCCATTTGGACTCTTAAAGATCTAAAATCCTATTTTAACTCCCATTAGCCTTCCTAAACCCTCTCCCACCATGAATAGGAGTTCTAAAGGTCTATAAATAAGGGGGGAGAGGTCCAAATTCAGAGTTCACCCTCTCTCTCCTTCTCTTCAAGCCCCCCAAGTCTCCCATGGCCATGAAGAGAGCTCCAAGTGTTCCCATGGGTGAAGAAGCTTCCTATGAAGGTCCCAAGCGCGCCCGGATGTCCTTCAGTGAGCTCCTGAGGTTGACGGAGGTCCCCAACCATCTTAGTAGCAATGGTGATGTGAGAGAGGTATGTAAGATGATCTTTTCAATTTTATGTGATTTTCAACTCCAAGTTTCTCTATTAATGCACCTTCTTCTTCTTCTCCTCTTTTTTCTTTTCCTTATTCTCCTCTAGCTCTTCCCCGGTTCCCGCCGATACTCTAAGCTCACGTGGATAGCACCCATGATCAAAGTTCTACCCATGCATGTGTTCCGTGCATTGAGAGAGTGGGGTTTGGGGGGTATCTTGATAACCGCCCATAACTATCATAAGATTTCCTTTGATTGGCATAGCATCACTGCCTTGATAGAGCTTTGGCACCCACAAACCCACACTTTTCGTTTCCCAAAGTTTGAGGCCATCGTCCTACTTGAGGAGGTCGAGGCATTCATGACTCTCCCCAAAACTACAAGGGGAGATGAGTAGAAAACTAGTTACACCGTTGAGCCCATTAATCCGAAACTCATCCTAGGTGAATTCATGATGGATCCTGGGGATGTATATACCATGATTGGCCCTCAACATATTCACCTAATCCCCTTGTCTAAATGGGTTAGATAGCATTGTAAGAATAAATGTGGGAACTACCAAGAAATAGCCAAAGTCGTGGCTATATGCTTATGCGGGGTGGTACTCTTCCCATCCGAGGATCACCTCTTAGACCACGCAAGCCTTAGCACCATTAGTGGGGTATGGCGAGGACTCTCCCTCTCTCATGCGATTTTGGCCTACCTCTATGCGGGTCTCACATCTGCGGCTTCGGGGGGCCCACTTTACGGCTCTATGATCCTCCTAGAGTGCTGATTGGGAGTGAGCATAAAATTCAAACCTGTAGAAAATCCCACTACAGAAAGCCGGATCTTTGGGTGCCATCCTTTGTGCTTCATCGACGAAGCGGCCAAATTCTCGGATCGCATTGTGTGCAGGACAGCGGACAAGAAGACTTCGAGTGCATGGCGGCTTTACCTCAACACACTTCCAATCGAGCACTTCACCATGGACATAGCGGCGCTACGCGGAGTGGACATATGACTTCCCCTTGGGCGCGGACTGGACCTACAGCTTGTGGGGAACATGGCAATGGTTCTCTACAACCCGCACAGGTGCTATCTTCAAATCGGGAAGCCAAGGACAAAGCTACTTCAGCCGTCACACTTACCTCCTATGAAAGTGAGACGCTTGGGAGATCCGGAGGACGAGCAGGCCGTGCGGAGCGCGCTGGTGATGTGGCGCGTGTGTGCCACTCACGCCCTACCACCCACGGTGCACGAGGAGCACGAGACATATCTGGCATATCTCATAGAGTACAGAGAGATCCGGCCACGTGGGGACCGCGAGCTTGCGAGAGAGACTTGATTGTATATTTGGAATTTTTGGGAGATTTGAGGTGTTGGGAGGATGATAGTGATGTATCAGACATTTTATGATGATTTTCAGCATTTATTTGATGTAAGCATTTGATATTTAGCATGAAAATGTGAATTTTGGGAGATTTCTGTGCACAGACTGAGAAGGCGACAGATTTAGCATAGCGACCTTGAACGTGACAGGTCGACGGTCGCGACCTAGATCTTGAACGCGACTGGGATCCTATCGTGACCTGAACAGAAGGCGACGGGCTCATTGTCGCAACCACAGGACTGAGGCAGTTTGAATTCCGGCCCCACGTACCTTCCCTCTTTCACTCTTCTCTTTCTTCCTTCTCCCCTTTCTTCTCTGGCGACAGAAACCTTCGGGCCATCTTCTTCTTCCTCTGGCGACCTCGGCCGGCGGCATCGATGATCGCCCCCCCCCCCCCCTCTCTTCACTCTCCTTCTTCCAGTCTTCTTCCTCTTCTTCTTTCTCTTCGCTCCCCGGCAGCTAAGGAGATGGAGGGCAGTGAAGGTGGTGACGGTGACTGGCGGGCGAGGTCCAAAAGGACCATCAGTAAGCATTAGACGCAGGGGGGCCATCTACGGCGGCGAGGGAGGAAGCTCCAGCCCTCCCCATGGAGGTAGACACCCTAGAGATGCCGGGCGAGGAAGAAGAGGTCGGCCCCAAAAAGGTAGGTGACCCAAACCCTAAACCCTGTGCGATTGGACATGTGGGACGGGGTGGACAAGGTGCTAAGCACCTATGTAGGGCTTTGGCCCAAGGTGGAACGATTGGGGAAACGGCTACTGGCCGCCCTCGGTTACCCTGTGAATGCGACAGGTTGCTTATCGCATTATCAGGGTGAACGCGACACCTCGGGTGTCATGTTCAGAAGGCGACGGGTCAACCCGTCGCCTTCAGAAACCTGAATGCGACACTCATTGTGTCACTTTCAGAAGGCAACAGAGGCATTGTCGCGACCTTAACAGACTACCTATTTTGGGGGATTCATACTGACATTTGTGCTTTTGTAGCTATTTTGCAGAGCGAGCTATGGTCCCGACTGGGGTGGGCCATCATCCGGGCGATCTATCAGGGATAGCCAGACTTCCAGAGGACACGGTTGGAGTAGATGGGGTTCGACCCCTTTCTTAGATTAGAGGAGCTTACGCCCGATGTGGCGCTCATTCAGGCACTGAAGGACCGCTGGGACCCTGAGTGCCACACCTTCCTTCCCCGTGGGGTCACATGGTCCCCACACTGGAGGACGTGGTACGGATCACCGGCCTGAGGGTAGATGGCCAGGCAGTGATAGGGGTGACGTACACATGCTATCAGGAGATGGTAGAGAGGCTGCTGGGGCTGGAGGTGACGAGGGAGAGGTCGTCCCTCGTGCCAAGGACGAGGCTACAGGAGAGCCTAGGGGTGGTGGATGCTCGCCACCAGACAGGAGAGGGCCAGGCAGAATACATGGCCCGGCTGACAGCGGATGCCAGGGCGACACTGGTAGAGGAGGAGGGAGAAGAGGCAGACAGAGACCTAAGATGCTTCCTGATTCTTGTGATCGGGAAGCGGATCTTGGGGACCCGAGGAGACCCGGTCAGCTGCAGGTGCCTGCCCCTGCTAAAGGATTTGACCCAGGTAGGTAGTTATCCATGGGGTGCGGCCCTCCTGGCCCATGTACTTCTACCCTTTACAACCCTTCCTTAATTTGTCACTGACAATTTGCTAATGAGCTTTCTATCTTTGATGTGCAGGTTGAGTGGACCCTCTACACTGGGGAGGACGACGCTGACCAGCCGTGGGTGGAGTAGGGCCGCCCCTACTTCGGTAGGGAGATCTGGCTCCACGCCTTCAACACGGTGGTGCCACTCCACCTATGGCTGGTGGCGAGGACTTTGGGGCTCCACCAAGCAGTAGTGGACTTCCCGACCCCGCAGAGGCTGTGGGAGAGGCCGGGTTACAACTTTCGAAGCATCCAACAGGTCACTGATTGGAGGGAGCGAGCCCGGGAGCAGCTCAAGGATTGGAGGCAGTGAGGCCGAGTGGTGACCTTCGAGGCCACCAGCGACGAGGACTACTTCTGTGCCTACGCACGGAGGTACAGGGCCCAGGTGTACAGGGGGACCCGATGACCGGTGAGTGTTACTAGCTTAGCCCCTTCTAAATATTTGCAATTGTTAATCCTTTGGCTAACCTGACTTGTGTTTGCAGCTTGACCCTGAGGGTTGGATTGCCTCTCTCGAGGGTGTCCTCCACTCCACGATCTAGCAAAGGGATGACCTCCAGCGGATTGTGACCGAGCTGTTGAGTGTTCTATTTCATGTCCTTTCTATTCTTGACTTTAATTGACTGACTCTTGTGTTCTTCTTTGCAGCGTGCCGAGCTGGAGTAGGCTCAGCAGATGGTGGGGGGTGCTTCCACCTCTCGGGATGAGCCTGTCCGCTCCGTGCTAGAGGGAGCAGTGACCTAGGCAGAGGATGCCATGGCCCAGCTACATGAGCGGGTGAGTTATTGATTACTTGCCCCTTGCTCTTTATTTCCCTTATTGACAAATGTTTGACTTGCAGGAGGTGGAGTTGAGGGATGCCTTAGCGCGGACGACCGCACTAGAGGCGGAGATGGCGGAGTTGAGCCTACGCCCTTAGGCGGATGAGGCGACGGGACTGTGCCGGGAGGTGGATGAGCTTCGTTCACAGCTAGCGAGCGAGCAGCATCGCCACGAGCTACTGAGGTTAGAGATGAGGGGGCTGGAGAGAGCCTTGTCCCTGGTCGGGCGCAGTCACTCGTTGGCCAGTAGGAGCGGCATCCGTAGCAGATCGGCAGGGCACTACTTGACAGGTTCCTCCGGACGGTGGAGGAACGAGGAGGAGAGACGACGACACGAGGGAGCAGCCGAGGGGAGCATGACCGGACCGAGGGAGATGGCCCCTCCACCTTCCCGCCTGCCTGAGGGTACAGCGGAGAGTGGTTGAGTGCTTGTACTTTGCCCCTTTTTTGTTCATGTTATGATGATGATGTATATATAGAATGGAATAGAATGGGATCTTGTTATCTATGTGATTGTGTGATAGTGACGAGTGAGATATGAGTGCCGCTTTCTTTCTTCTGCTGCGACCTGCACACTTAGGACAACCATGAAGACAAGTTAGATCCGTTCTTCGACTTAGCCCCTTGCCTTAAGCATGACAAGTGACCAATCTCGATAAATGGTCAAGAGGCTAAGCATTATTAAAATAGGCGAAAAGACATAAATAAATAAATGACATGCATGAATGAATGAGTAAAGTGTTCTTTGAGATTTTTGAAAACATTTTTTTGGAGTTTTGAGATATTTGATTTTTTTTTAATTTTGAAATATTTGATTTTTTAGAGTTTTTAAAATATTTAATTTTTTGGAGTTTTGAAATATTTCATTTTGGAGTTTTGAGATATTTGATTTTTTGAAGTTTTGAGATATTTGATTTTTTGGAGTTTTGAGATATTTGATTTTTTGGAGTTTTGAGATATTTGATTTTTTTTGGAGTTTTGAAATATTTGATTTTTTTTTAGTTTTGAAATATTTGATTTTTTGGAGTTTTTGAAAGACACCTAAAGCCGACGTTAGCCCTTCCTAAAATAAGACGCGCGAGACGGAAGGTACTCGCCCTTTTGGGCCACAACACATAGACCAGTTCAAACCACTGGTTTAGGAGTCTTGGTCACTTCCCCTTTTCACCGAAGGCTTTACTAAGATAGGACGTGCATTTAGGGGTGACATGCCATAGGCGGCTGCTCTTAGTTGATAGTGCAGCTACTTAGGCCATACCTAAGAGATGACCCGATCTTATAGAGGGAAATGGAAGACTATTTAAGGAAAGTCTAATGTAGGTTTAAGGACGTTGGGTCCAGCTTCTTCCCGCAGCATACCCTTCAAAGATTAGGTCTGTTGTGTAGGGACTTTGTGGTCTTTCTTATGTGTTTGCACTGTCTGGGGCATGCATACGACTGGGCTCATGAGCGTCCTGCGGGAACTTTGCCACTCTTTGTCATGCCCCTATTCTATCATGTATTTTTCTATCCTTTCTTTTGCTTCTTTGTTCCTTTGCCTTTGCTATTTAACCGTCCCTGTTTGAGACTTCCTCTCATCAGGGTATGCCTAAGGTTAACAACCTCGCCCTCACGACCCTTGCCCCTACACTTCGACCGATTTGGGAGAGAATGACCATCGCATTGCTAAAGTAAGGCCTTTATAGCTACGATACCTACTAAGTGCAGTCGCCCGGGCTTGCCATGTGCGTGTGTTGGTCCTAACTTAGGTCAATCCTTAATGATTGGGGAGGAGACTTCGGACTCTTAACATGGGGTTATCCCTAATCTAAGTGTTGTGGCCTCACACCTAAAGACCTAGGGATAGAATCTTTTGAGGTACAACCCATTCCACGGATGTGACAACTCTACGCCCTCAGCTTTAACTAGGCGGTAGGCGTTCCCCAGATACACTTCTTTCACAACGTACGGACCCTCCCAATTTGGTTGCAATTTAGACCTTGGACCTCCAGGTTTGATAAAAATGTGTTTCAAGACCATATCACCCTCTTGGAATTTTCGCTCAATTACCTTCTTTTCAAAAGACTTTGAGATTCACCTTTGATATGAGAGTACATGATCGGCCGCCATAAGTCACCTTTCATCTAAGAGTTCCAATTGGACTAGCAATGCCTCTCGACGATCGTCAAGATTAAGTTCCTTATCAAGTTGGACTCTTAGTGAAGGGATCAAGATCTCATATGGAACTACCGCCTCCATCCCATAGGTGAGAGCATATGGGGTTTGCCCCGTGGGAGCACGGACGGAGGTACGATAGGCCCATAGAGCCTCTATTAGCTTTTCTGGCCAATCAGCGAATTTATGCGATTCACAAGTTTTCTTCATGATTTTAAGAAGGGTTGTATTAGTTGCTTCAGCTTGGCCATTGCCTTGGGGGTAATATAGAGATGAATGATGCAGAGTGATGTTGTATTTCTTACAGAGGTCCTGAAGTTCTTGTGAGATGAATTGTGGCCCGTTGTCTGTGACGATGCTGCTTGGCACTCCGAACCGCGAGATGATATTCTGCATGATAAAGCGGCACACTGTGGATGCTTTGATTTCTAAAACGCTTCTGCTTTTGCTCACTTGGTGTAATACTCAGTTGCTGTTAGGATAAATGATTTTTGTTTGGTTTGAGCATTAAGATAACCAAGGGGGCCAACAATATCAAAAGCCCACATGGAGAATGGCCAAGGTGTGGAGAGTAGATGAAGTGAGGATGGAGCATGAATTTTATCATCATGGAGTTGGCATTTGACACACCTACGGACATAGATGGCACAGTCTTTTTCTAGGGTTGGCCAGTAGTAGCCCTGCCTAATGATCTTCTTCGCAAGCATCTGACTGTTGACATGCCCTCCGCATTCACGAGCATGGGCTCCTTCTACCACTTTCCAAGCTTTGTCATCATTGAGACATCTCAAAAGAACTCCATTAAGAGCCTGCCTGTACAAAACTTCTCCGACGACTGTGTACCTTAAGGCGGCTCTTCTTATGGCCTTGCACTCAACTCTCAGGGAAGGGATCTTTGGAGATGACCGAGAGCTCTTCATCAGGGAATTCCTCTCGGATGGAATCGCTATGAGGGAGTGGCAAATGGGCAAGGTGCTCGGCGATGGCATACCCTTTGATGGCCTTTTGGACCACAAAAGAGATGTCGAATTGGGAGAGGAAGCTCTGCCAGCACGCAAACCGATCAGAGAGGACAGGTTTTTCTAAAAGGTATCTGAGTGGATCCATTCTCGAGATCAGCTTGACCTCGTGGGCAAGAAAGTAATGCTTGAGTTTTTGGACTACCCACACGAGCGCGGCACAAGTTTTGTTCGCGGTGGTGTACTTGGATTCAGTGGTGTTGAAAAGCCTAGAAAGATAGTATGCTGCACTTTCTTTTCCAGATTCATCATGTTGCGCAAGAACAACACCTAGGGAGTCCTCAATGGCTGAGAGATATAGGATTAGTGGCTTCCCGGGTACATAGGGTTGCAAAACTGGGGGATTCATGAGATACCTCTTCAAATCATCAAAGGCTTCTCGGCACTTGTCATTCCATTCAAACTTTGCCCCTCCTTTCAAGAGGTCATAGAATGGGCGGCATCTTTATGAATGCTGTGATATGAATCTTCTAATGAATTGCAGACGCCCAATCAAACCCCTTAGTTGTGAGATGTTTTTTGGAGGTGGCATTTCCGCAATAGCCTTGGCTTTGTTTGGATCGATCTCAATTCCCCGCTTACTAACTATGAAGCCTAGCAACTTTCCTGACGATACCCTGAACACACACTTCTTTGGATTCATTCTCAGTTTATACTCCCTTGATCTTTGCAACACATTGGCGAGGATCTCGAGGTGTTCTCTCCTGGTTCTTGACTTCACCAAAATATCATCCACGTACACTTCTACATAGACGTGCATCATGTCGTGGAAGATGGCCATCATCGCCCTTTGATAGGTAGCCCCAGCATTCTTTAGCCCAAATGGCATGACTACGTAACAGTATGTTCCCCAGGGCATGGTGAAGGATGTTTTCTCTTGATCCTCAGGAGCTAGACAGATTTGGTTGTAGCCTGAATATCCATCCATGAATGAGAGGGTTTCATACCCAGCGGTGTTATCAATTAGTACATCAATGTGAGGAAGTGGGAAGTCATCCTTTGGACATGCCTTATTTAGGTCCCGGAAGTCAATGCAGATTCTGACCTTTCCATCTTTCTTCATGACCGGGACTATATTTGCCACCTAGTTTGGATAAAGCACTACCCTGATGAATCTAACCTTGTGGAGTTTATCTACTTCGTTCTTCATCTTCAGGGCCATAAGTGGGTGAAACCTTCTAAGTTTTTGCTTTATGGCCTTTTCCCCTTCTTTCAATACAAGTCGGTGCTCCACTAATGAGGGGTCTAGGCCGAGCATGTCCTCATACGACCAGGCAAATGTGTCTTTGTACTCCCTCAGAATCTGCACCAGTTCCTCTTCTTCATCAGGAGGGAGGTTCGCTAAAATAATCACTAACTTGGGATCTTCTTCTGTTCCGAGATTGACTTCCTTAGTAGGTTCATCCACTGCCGTTGTAGGTTCATCAAATCTTCTTACGCCACTCGCGTACATCTCGGCAGTGTCATCTACTTCGCCATCCTCTTCATCAATTGGGTCCTCGTCATTCATGATCTCATAGATGCCAAACCCATCGTCTATGAACACCCCATCCTGCTCAAATTCTTCTTCTAACACCAACGCATCCTTTGTGAACTCCTCTATTAACAACAATGCTTGACAACGCCGAGCTAACTCTTGAAGGTATCTTCGGGGAATAGCCTTGCCCCATTGCTTCCTAGGGCGACGTTTGGACTTGGCGGGTGTTGGGTTGACCTGACTCTCTACCCTAGACTCTCCTAGACTAAGACTAGACTCTTCTAACCTAGACGATCCTAACTGGCTAGACGACTCTATAGGACTAGGGGAGGACATGGTGTCCTCGAAGAGGATGGCTCCTAATGAAGGAGCGAGAGGGGAAGCCCCAGTTGAGGGGTGCCCCTGATCAGGAGGGTGAAGGAGGTATGCCGGCTCCTCGACCTCAATGTGCATTTGAAGATTGGCATTTTTTTTGGAGATCGGAGGAGAGCATGTAGCACGAGAGAGTGATCTCGTGATCGCTCGGATCACATTGCAAAGCAGAGAGGACTGCAAGTGGGAGATCAGGAGTGAGGATGCTCCGCACAGCTGTCAGGAGTTGGGGAGACAGCCGAATGAGTAAGGGAGGGGATGAAGGAATGGGCTGGGGAGAAGAGAACGCAGGAGTGATGGATGGATGGCCAAGCACGTACCCTTCCAGAGCTCGTCTACAGTCTTCCCTTCCTCGTAGGGGATGTCTGGCTCTCCCACGTCAGTGGCATTGCTCATCAACTGTCTCTTGGATGTGATGGATGTGGGAGGATCTATCGGTTCGGCTGCAACTGGAAGCCATGTTCTTTCTTCGTCCCTGAACAGACGGCTGAAGGCTATAATGATGTCTTTTATATCAAACCAACGGTACCATTCAGCCTCTGGGTCCCCTGTCTTCCTTCTCTTTCCGGGGCGAAGTGCTTCCAGCACCTTATATGTAAGCATGGGGGCCATGTGCCTAGAAAAGTTCCTGCCATGTATATCATATTGTGACAGTTCTGCCTTAACCACCGCAGTGTTATACCCAGGTTGGGTAGGGCCTCTGACAAAGTGACACCAGAGTGTCCATGTGAGCGGTTGGCGGTCGGCCTTGAGAGTGGATGTGCTAGATGACCATGTTTTGGACTTTTCCCTGTAACTAAGTCCCCATCGGCTTTTCATTACGATGTCTGGGATAGGCTTGGTGATGCCCTGTAATTCTGCCCCTAGGCCTTTTCCCTCTTCGTAGCCTAGCTTCATCATGATTTGCCACCCTTTGGTGTTTAGTGGCTCCTTCCTCTTGACGGCATTGACTTGTGCAGGACTTGCCTCTTGTTTGGAATGGAATGAATAAGCCCATGGGTAGTTGATGTCTAGCACTGAGACAACGGGCTTGTTGGTGGGCCAGACAGCTGGGAGGTGGGTGTCGTTGATGGCGTCAACCGTGTGAGCAGTGGCTATGCTTTTGACCTTGATGATTCGTCCCTGGAAGGGGAACTTTAGGCATTGATGTGCAGTGGACGGAATGGCTCCTAGTGCTTCTAACCATGGACGCCCCAGGAAGGCCTTGAACATGGGATCGATGTCAAGTACATAGAAATCAACAGTGACGGCTAACAGCCCCAGTTCAACTTGTACAGTCACCATGCCGTGGCAAGTTCTTCTAGAGTTGTCATACGCGGCTATGGTGGTTGGCGTCGGTTTTAGCAGCCCTTCTGACACATCACAGGCTCTCAGAGTACTCAGTGGGCAGACGTTTATTGACTCCCCAGTGTCGACCAGTGCTGCCCCCACTGCTACATGATTAATGACTAGGGTAACATAGAGCGGGAGCCTCTTGGCTTCTGGGGGTGCTAGTTCATTCTCGGAAAATGTGATAGCCGGCCCACGAGTCACCATGGCCAGTGCACTCGGCAGTTTGTTGGCAAGCATGTCCTCATTTACCACTACCCTTTGCAGAAAGTTCCTCAATGCTTCCTGGTGCTCCTTGGATCTCTTCATCAATTCTAGTATGGAAATCTTGGCTGGCACATGGTCAAGATGCTTGAGGATATCATAGTGTGTACCAGATAACGGCTCAATCACCCCCTCATCTTGTGGTTGTTGTTGAGGTTGTGGCTACAGGACCGGTTGGGGATTGCTTTGGCTGGTGGAGGTCGTGGAGATGGGGGGATATGGGTGACGAAAAACTCGTCCGCTCCGTAGGGTAGTTGGTTGGTTGACGGGTTGTCTGGTGGAGGATAATGTGGCAGCGGAAGGTTGGTCCAGCCCAGGTGGAGGTAAAATGATGGGTGTGGGAGTGGTTATGACGGGTGGTGGTAGCGTGGAGACAGGCGGAGCGAGAGGTATGATAGGTGGTAGGATAATGGAGGGCGTAGCGACTGGCGCGGATGTTGAGCCGATGGGTAGTATGATGGTGTTGGCCTGGGAAACTAAAGGAGGGAATGATTGGGGAGCCATGTTGGCTGGTTGTATTGTTTGGGATTGTTGAGGGTATTGGTGGTTAATGTCCATCATCTTCTGAACATCGGGTTCATCATCATACGTCCAGTTCGCTTGAGGAGGGGGTGATGGACGATAGGATTCACCTGGGCTGGTGGTTGTGGTGGATTTGGAGCTGGCGGGTGGTTTGGGAGTGGGTTATGGACAATCCCTAGATCCTGCAACGGCTGTTGTTGTTGCTGTTGTTAAGGGGGTGGTTGGCGCTACTGCCTTTGCTACTGCTGCTACCTCTGCCTTTCTTTGATATCTCTGATTACTCTTCGGAGAGCTATCCAATCTAACAGGTTCTGCCCATGAAGGTCATACACCAGATCCTTGAATGTGAATAACTGCTCAATGGTATGACCTGGATGGCGATGGAACATGCAGCATCTTTTCTGGTCCACACTCGGGTTCAATGGCCTTTCCGGAGGGAGCTTGATGGCATCCGTGGAGACCAAGGCCAAGAAGATGTTGGAGAGTGTTTCAGGAAGTGGCGGGTATTGAGTTCTCCTTGGACCTAAGGGATGCCTTTGTTGGGAGCCATCGGGAGGTGGTACTTGGTTATATTGGAGCTGCTGGCTTTGTGGTGGATTGGTGCGGTTTTGACCTTGGGCAGTGTAAGGTTGATGGTTGTTGTTCTGGCCGGCAGGGTTGAAGGCACTCACTTGCTCGTTGACTTGGACACCCTCGGTCACTGGCCCCTGAGGTTTTCTTTGGAAGTGGGACTTTTGAGGTTTGAACATGGAGTGTATGGGAGAGTCTTTGAGTTGGGTTTGGATGAACCGGGCCCGACTATAGAGCTGATGCATGGTGGTGATATCATTCATTGCTAGGATGTTTTTATAGGCAAGGGTTGCATTGGCAATGATGATCTTGACCTTTTCTCCCTCCGGAAGGTAACCCGGGACTCATGTGGCCATCTGCCTCCACCTGTCTGCATATGTAGCAAAATCTTCATCTGACTTCATCCTTTCTGCCATGAGATCTGTAAGAGAGTATTCTGGCCCAACCCTATCTTGGAATTGTTCAAGGAATTCCCTTTCACTATGGCGAAGTCTTCTGCATCCTCGGGTAGTAGAAAATAGAACCAATCTTGTGCAGGCCCGTGCAGTGACCAACAGAACAGATACGCCATCAAGCGGCGGTCATGCTGATAGGGTGCGGACTCATAGATGAAGTCCTTGATGTGAATATAGGGGTTGCCAGAGCCATTGTACTTGCGGTACTTTGGCAGTTCGGATGGAGACGGGACCCATAGGCCATTGAAATTAGGCATGTGAACATCATGGTGCTACCTAGGGTCGACTTGCCTTCGCATCTCTTGGAGTTCCTTTTTGATGGACGCCCACTCAGACATCATGTCAGGAGTGGCGGAGGGTTGAGCATACAAGGAGGAGGCACGAGATGCCGGCCTGGTGCCCGGCTCAAGCTGTGGTGGATGGCAAGGGAGATATGGTGGAGACCAGGGCCTCGACTCACGTGTATGGTAATGCTCATACTCGAAGGGAGTGAATCCAATGGCCCGTGGCCGGATGGGAGTGTTGTCAGCTGGTCTCGTGACAATGCGGGGGCCGAAGGTAGATGCCATGGGGCGAGAAGTGCCCGCTCTTGGTGAGGGCGACGAGGCGGCCTTTCCTTTGAGGGCCGTCATGAGATCTTGGATTTGAGATTGATCAAGCTGAGGAATTAGGCACATGAGTTGAGAAGCTTGATCATCTGCATGAGGAGAACGGACATTTAGTGACGGGCCGCCGTCGTCGGGACGATGGCTATCACTAGCATGCACTGTAGCGACCTAGGGCCGGGTCGACTCCTCAAGGAGGTCATGAGGAAGAGATTCCTCATAATCATGGGAGGTGTGGAAAGCAGCGTCCTGATTCTCATTACCATAGATTGGGTTCAAGTAAGACTCCATATTTGGAAAGTGGGAGTTTTTGATGCACTAAAATAAGGAAAGCCTGACCAGACTTAAGAGACAACCTAACCTAAACAGACACCTGATTTCCTAAACAAACAATCCTATGCAAACAAAAGAAAGAGAAAATGTCTCACCTAAAGCAAGCAGTTTGCCAATGATGATGGTTTCTTTTATTTGGTTCAAGTTTGCCTTTTAATGGATTGATCTTTTAGCAAGTTCCCTCAAAGGAAGGGTTTCCTAAAAGGAGAGTGCTTCCAACTTCAGGTTTGACTAGGATTTCTCACAGACTCACCAATGCATGAATCCTAAATCTAGGTGGCAACAGATACAACCAGCCCGGCGGCCGTGTGGGAATCCACGGTCAGCGGGGATTTACGGAGGCCCTCAAGCGAGTGCTATAGTCAAACACAAGGAATATGTGGCCGAGAGAGCGGGCGTCGCCGAGGAGGACAATCCTAAACTAAAATATGGAAGTATGTATGCACCCTATGTGCACCGGAGTGCATGCAAAATCTAGCCTAAGACTAAGAAAATAGAAATCAGGCCGACCTACTCTCAGAAGCAGAAGGCGACAAACAACCTATCGTGACCTGGATCGTGACAGGAATGGTGTCGCATTCTTCTTCGCAGTGGACAGAGATCAGATATACCTGATTATGCATGAAAAATCAAACAACCCTATAGCATGGAGGACTGACAGACTTGTAAAAGCATGGACCAGGCACAAATAAACTCAAAGCATGGATGGAGTACTTGAAATAAACCCAAAAATATAGAGAGAGATGGAATCAGGAGCACTGACCTGATCGCGACGAACTCCATGTCGCCTTCCAGATCGCGACGCTTTCAACGTCGCCTTCTCAGCCAGTGCAGCCGAACCCAAAACAACAGTAAAATAAACAGAAAAACACGAAAACTAAAGAATAACTACACACATGAAAGACTAAAACAGGCAGGGGAAGACAGTAGCAAGCACGATAGGCACTAGAAGTCCCACTGTGATCGCCAAAAGGTGTAATCACGGGATTTGCTCCCCAAAGATGATGATTAAAAAATAAGGAAAAAGGACCGTGATCACCACCAAAGTAGTTGCAAGAGATGTATAGATGAAGGGACTGCTAACTACTTGGAAAAAGGAAGAAAGATGCAGAAGAAGAACCTGGTCCTGTGAACGCGACAGGCCTACCGTCGCCTTACCTGAAAGCGACGATGGTGGTGCCGCCTTCCAGTTCTCTAAACGCGACGCACGGACTGTCGCCTTCTGTAGATCTGACCAGATGAACATCGCCTTCTACTTCAGAAGATGAAGACTGTGGATTCTCTTCTTCCTACTCCTCAGCCGGCCAAGGGGCAAGAGCCTCGTGCTGCTACTATCTTTTACAACCCTGCAAAGAACATCAAAAGAACAGAACACCCATTAGACAAAAGTTTGGTGTAGAATCTATCCCAAAACAATAAGTAAACATGAAATAACTGGGAGGAACTCACGTGGGGTGGGGTTTTAACCCCTTTGGGTGATTAAAATAGGTGTGTGTGATGTGTTCTAATGCAAATCTACGAAAGAAACGAAGCTGCACGTGCATGAATGAAGAAAAAGGATGAAGAATTAGAGAAAAAGCGTAGATGAGAATAAAACACCCTGGGGGGCACTTCCTGGTCGTCTGGAGGCTGAGAGGTCTTCTAAGAACTCGTAGCTCTTTGGGAGAGGAAGAAGCAGACGCCAGCCTTGCCCTAAACCGTGCTCTATGAAGGGATTTATAGGTGTTTATTCCTAAACGGGCTGGGAGGAGAATAATAGGGCATGGTCCGAATTTGGGTAGGTGTACTCGGGCAAGGAGAGTCAGAACATGGAATGGAACTTCTAAAGAAGGTTTCCTCCAAGTTTGGAAGGATTTGGATGCCTCTAGACCTACTAAAAGATGGATTATTCATCAATGGCAAGGGTCCAAGTCTGATTAGGAAAGGGTACGTTGCATGGAAACTAGAACGCGACGGGCGCCTTGTCGCTATTAGGATCGCGACGCCTCGATACGTCGCCTTCCATAGAAGGAAAGCTTTTAAGCATTTTCTGGTGATTTTTCAGGGAATTAAAATGCCAAATTAGAATGCGACGGATCGCGGTGTCACCTTCTGAAGATGATCGATTCTAGCTTGAAGGCAAATCGATGTAAGGAAGAATGCGATAGGAGGGGCGTCACCTTCTGAAGTAGAACGCGACAGGGTAATTGTCGCCTTCATGAACTTTTAGCATATGGTTCAATTAAACTGTCTGATCTCCTTGCATGGGTATCGGATTGGCGTGCGGTTTGAAGTGTTGAATTCCTAACTCAAAGAGCTACGAGATACTGATGAAGACTGATTGATGTGACCAGGAAGAACCCACCAGGGCGATGAACTAATGAAAGGATACCATGACCGGATAAAGCCAGCTAGGCGATGATGAGCCAACGTGGGGCGTCCATGATATGATAAGGAATTTGGCTTGACTTATGGGCCAGAAATGGGTGTCTACACATGGCAGGGAAGTTTGTGGTGTCAACATTGAAGGAGGCCAAGATGTTGAGCAAAGGTTGCAGTGCGTTCTTGGCTAGTGTGGTTGCATCACATATTGAGGAGATGAGGTTGTTCATGATTATGCAGATGTCTTTCCCAAGGATGTTTCTGGTTTGCCACCGGAAAGAGACATTTAGTTCGCTACTGAGTTGATGCCAGGTACAACTCCTATTTCCAAGGCATCTTATCATATGGCACCAGCAGAATTGGCAGAGCTCAGAAGGCAATAGCAGGACTTGTTGGACAAGGGTTTCATTCGTCCAAGTTCTTCACCATGGGGAGATCCAGTGTTTTTTTAAGAAGAAGGATAGTTCCATGAGGCTTTGCATTGATTATCGGAAGCTTAATCAACTAACAATCACGAACAGGTATCCTTTACCCCGTATTGATGACCTATTTAGCAGGGAGGTTCGGTGTTTTCTAAGATAGATATTCGTTCGGGTTATCACCAACTCCGAATAACGGCCAGTGACATGTCTAAGACGACTTTTTGGACGCGGTATGGTCATTATGAGTTTCTAGTACTAACTTTTGGCTTGACGAATACCCCAGCAGCATTTATGGACTTGATGAATCGGGTCTTTAGGCCATATCTGGATAGTTTTGTAGTGGTTTTCATAGATGATGTTTTGATATATTCTCCGGATAAGGCATCTCACACAGAGCATTTGAAGACTGTGCTTGAAGATTTGAGAGAGAGAAAGTTGTTCGCCAAGTTCAGTAAGTGTGATTTTTGGATGAAGGAAGTCCATTTCCTTGGGCATTTGATTTCAGAAGATGGTATAGTTGTGGATCCATCTATGGTAAAGGCAATGTTAGAGTGGGAGACTCCAAGATCACCATCTAAGATACGGAGTTTCTTGGGATTAGCTGGTATTACTGTCATTTCATATAGAGTTTTGCATCCATTGCAGTGCCATTGACCAAGCTTACAAGGAAGGGAGTTAAGTTTGTATGGTCAGAAGAATGTGAACAGAGTTTCAGAGAGTTGAGAAGTAGATTGACATCTGCACCTGTGTTAGTTCTACCTAGCGGTGTAGATGGTTTCACGATCTACACAGGTGCCTCTCACATTGGTCTCGGCTGTGTGCTAATGTAGGATGGAAAAATGGTTGCCTATGCTTCTCGCCAATTAAAGGAGCATGAGCGTAACTACCCGACCCATGATTTAGAGTTGGCAGCAGTGGTTCATGCTTTGAATATTTTGCGACACTATCTTTATAGTGTCAAGTTTGAGGTATTCACTGATCACCAAAGTCTCAAGTACTTGTTCTCGCAGAAGAAGCTAAATCTGAGACAGAGGAGATGGATTGAGTTCTTAAAGGACTATGATTTTGAGTTGCATTATCACCCATATAAGGCTAATGTGGTAGCCGACACACTTAGCAGGAAGAGGAAAACGATGCAGAAGGATTGGAAGATGATGGAAGATGCAGCTTGTGCTTGTATGGAGGTTGAGTCACAATTATGCCAAGCTTTTGTAGCTCAGTTGACTATCAGGTCTTCTATCCTGGATAGTGTGGTGGAAGGTCAGAAGGATGACCCTAGATTGCAAGAAATTATAGGGAAGGTAGGCATTGCTCGTGATGAGGAAGGTGTTATCCAATTTCAGCATAGAGTATGTATGCCAGACCTTGCTGATGTTAGGAAGCAAATTTTAGAAGAGGCTCACAGATCCAAGTTCACAATACATCCAGGTAGTGGCAAAATGTATCAAGATCTAAAAAGGACTATTTGGTGGCAAGGCATGAAAAGAGATGTGGCTGATTTTGTGGCGAGATGTTTGACATGTCAACAGGTGAAGGCAGAACGACAGAGGCCATCAGGTTTGATGCAAAGGATTGACATTCCGTTATGGAAATGGGAGGAAGTTACCATGGATTTTGTCTCAGGTTTGCCCAGATCTTTTAGGGGCAATGACTCTATTTGGGTAATTGTGGATAGATTCTCCAAGACCGCACATTTCTTACCTATGAAAAAGAAGCAGTCTATGAGAGTTTAGCCAAGTTTTATGTGGATAATTGTTAGATTGCATGGGGTTGCAAAATCCATCATTTCGGATAGAGACCCAAGATTACTTCAAGTTTGTGGCAAGGTTGCAGGTTGCTCTTGGTCTCAAGTGAAGCTTAGCTTAGCATTTCACCAACAGCGGATGGACAGTCGAGAGGACAATCCAGACTCTTGAAGACATGTGAGAGCATGTGCTCTAGATTGGAGGGTGATTGGGGGCGATATTACCTCTTGTGAAGTTTGCCTATAATAATAGTTTCCATGCAAACATAGGTATGGCTCCATTTGAGGCTTTGTATGGTAGGCCCTTGTAGATCTCCTTTGTGTGGGAGAGGCTGGTGATAACACTTGGTTGGACCTGAAATTGTACAAGAAACTTCTAGTAAAATTCATCTAATTCAGCAAGGTTAAAGGCAGCTCAAGACTGGCAAAAAAAGCTATGCGGATAATAGAAGGAAGGATTTGGAGTTTGAGGTGGGAGAGCATGTTTCCTTAAGGTCTCTCCAACTAAGGGGGTGACTAGATTTGGTCGGCATGGAAAGTTAAATCCA
>CM024756.1:122324590-122565893 GCA_014218235.1 Colocasia esculenta
GTATATGTGCGACGGAACGCATCGTTCAAACCCGTTAAACCATTACGAGCTTGACCCGACTCTGCCTCCCGCGATCAGCTGTAGCCTCGCAAGGGATAACACACACAAGTCCGTGTAAACACAAAAGGAACACATTGATTCACATATATGATTCAAAACTCACATATATTCATACTGATTTACATAGCCACATTTCACAAAAGTCAAGAAAGTACAAGAGCCTGGGGCATACCCCGAGGTACAACTAAAATAGAATACACTGCTGGAGGTGCTGGCCCAACGCGCCGCGACGCGGCTCCAAACTGGAAGATGGTAGCGAAACGTCCTCCTCTCCTTCACCTGTTGGAGAGTAGGGGTGGCCCGCAAGTCAATGGCTCAGTAGGGAACTCCCAAAAACCGAGCAAACCAACACAAGTGCGTAAACGAGGCTATGCTAGCAATTTTATAGCACAAGCTAACAGACTATTAAAGTGTAAACACCACTTACCTTTGCTGACAACGTAAAACTCATTAATAAATAAATGGCGAACCACACCACGTGTACGTGCTAAATAGAGATTGCCACACTCGAGCCACGTAGACTAGTTCACACACCAACTACTGACTCGGACAAAACTACACAGGTCTACCTCTCAAGCCTCGCAGCCACGGACGGAAGGTTCAGCTGCCGCTCCACAAAAACAAGACAAACAACTTTGGAGACCAACCAACACCACAACCTGCCGACCACATAGCCACAGGCCCATGCCTGGCACCTCTAGGGACTCTGGCCGAGCTCCCTAGAGTGAGCACTGGAAACAGGACTAGCTGGGGACCAGTGACGTCTACTGGTGTCCGTACCCCCAACTAAGAGCGCGCTACAAACATAAACTCACAATTCGTTGTCCTACTGTCGTCTTTCCCTCAGCTAGATGTACAACTCAAACACAAGAGTGAGGGTGTCCGGATAGACAACACAGACCTTGACGGTACACACAAGTACTGGGACAAGCCCCGAGCTAACAGCCTGGCTCACAAAGAACCTGGGGTACCCAATTGAGGAGGTAACCACGACAGACGTCGTACTACTCACCACGCACACAAAAACCATGTGCACATTGCACAAACCACGTGAAACTTCACGTCAACCTCATGTACAGTCTACTCGTAACACGTGAAACAACACACACCGCGTGAATGATACGCCAACGCGTAACCCACTCACTAGCTACGTAAACAGTACGCTAGCCTCAGAAACAACATGCTCTCAGAGCGTCACAAGTGCCAATGCACCGCTTGCCACTGCTAATTATATCGAATAACGATAATCGGACAATCACACCACTGAATCATACACAAATTGACCTCTCAGCTGAGGTCATGACATAGGGCTCTGTCGCCATCAGAACGCGACGCCCCGACATGTCGCATTCACAAACCTTATCGTGACAGGTCGGCCTGTCGCATCCTTATCGCGACAGGGGGTTCCGTCGCCTTCACAGGCAGGAACCCTAATCTGGGGAACACCCTCCGGATTAACACCCCACCCTTGCAAACCACCCTTAATTCACGTATTTCATGCTTAATGAGGTTCCTAGCATGATCTATTGTTATTTAAGCAAATAACACTTTACACGATTGCTACATGCAATCCACAGCCTAAAAACGGGAGGAATCACCCTACCTCCTCAAAGAACATGAAGAACAGCAATCCTCCGGTGTTTCCCCCCGCTCCACGCGTGGTCCTCGCGGTGAGAAGACGCCCAAAACCTCTCTCCAACGCCCAGTCGCCCCAGAGCCCGCAACACCTCCCCCCTGGCCAAGCAGAGCGTATTCAGCTCTATCTATCCAACAAGGGTTTAAGAGCTTGTTGTAGTTAAGAACGTGACTAACCCCTCCGTCGTGACCAGATCGCGACGGACCTGGGTATCGCCTTCTTAGGGCTAACGTCTGCAGGTCGCCTGGCGCGCGACACGCGGTGCACATGCAGACGATCAGTGCCTCTGGGCAGTAACAGGAACGTGACATTTAGGGCCGTCGCGTTCATAACGCGACGTCCCTCCTTGTCGCGTTCACAGACAGTGAACTGAGGGGTACTGTGGGCCCAAACAGCCGGCCCAGTAAGCCCCAAAACCTGTGAAAAAAAACCTGGAACACACCACATTGGCCACACACTGGCCACCACAAACACCAAACACAGGATCCACATGGATCCGAAAAATTCACGACGTTACATTACTATCATCTAAAAAGAAATTTCGACTTCGAAATTCACAACACAATTTAAACATCCAAAACTTTAAACACATTAACAGGTACTATCATCTAAAAAGATTTAAAGGCTTACTTAAACAAATAAGGATACGACTTTATCATTTCTTCGGCCAATTCCTAGGTATCCTCTCCTCCTAGCCTGTTCTCCCACCTGACTTTTACCAACTCAATTTCTTTATTCCTTAATTTTTGTGTCTTACGGCCTATGATTTACACTGGATACTCTGACATAGACATGTCTGGTTTCAAATCACCACCCTGATAACTGACAATTTGTGCTAGATCTTCAATGTACTTTGTAGCATGCAGACATGAATATATCATGAGCATTTGTAAAATCTGTTGGCAATTCAATTCTATAAGCTATCTCCCCGATCCTTTCTAACACTCAAAAGGGTCCTACATATCTCAGGCTTAACTTTCCTTTCTTTCTAAATCTCATAACACCTTTAGTAGGGGAAACTTTTAGAAAAACATAGTCCCCAACTTCAAATCGAAGTGGCCTTCGACGATTATCTGCATAACTCTTTTGCCGGCTCTGGGCTGTCTGCAACTTTTCCGTTATGAACTTGATCATTTCCGTAGTTTGTTGTAGCAACTCAGGACCTATTACTTGCCTTTCTCCCACCTCATGCCAGTTCAATGGTGTTCTGCACGGTCTTCCATATAGCACCTCATACGGTGCCATCCCGATACTAGTGTGATAACTGTTGTTATAAGCAAATTCAACCATGCCCAGATATTGTTCCCAGCTACCTCCCCACACTAAGCAGCATGCTCGTAACATATCTTCAATTGTCTGAATAGTCCTCTCCGTCTGACCATCTGTTTGCGGGTGATAAGCTGAATTGTATCTTAATTCTGTGCCAATAACTCTTTGTAAGCTCCTCCAAAAACCAGAAGTGAACCGAGGATCCCTGTCAGAAATAATAGTCTTCGGGATACCATGCAATGGAACTATTCTGTCAACATAAATTTTTGCTAGCATGTCCACTATCCAGGACATGCTTACTGCTACTAACCTGCAGACCTTGGTCAATCTGTCAACAAATACCCATATTCCATTATGCCCTGAAGCTGTTCTTGGTAACCCTGCCACAAAGTCCATAGCAATATCATCCCATTTCCACTGTGGAATGGGTAATGGCTGCAGTAAACCTTTTGGTTTCTGATGTTCTGCTTTGATCTGCTGACACATTGCACACCTGGAAACAAATTCTTCTATTTCACTTTTCATATGCGGCCACCAGAAATGCTTTTTTAAGTCTTGGTACATCTTTGTGCTGCCTGGGTGAATTGTGTACCTCGATTTATGGGCTTCTTCTAGCACTCTCTGCTTCACTTCTCAGTCTTCTGGCACAAACAACTTGCCTCTGAGTCTGATCACACAGTTATCATCAATAGTAACCCCTTCCATCTTTACAATTTCTGCTAAATTTACATCTGCTCTTTGGGCTTCAACAATTTGCCAATACAATGATGCCTCCACAGCACTACTGGCTAACACTGCCCACCGTTGACTGCTTGGAATATATAATGATTTTTCTGCTACTTCCTCATATAATTTCCATTCCTTTATCATCATTTGACTCAGATATGCCTTTCTACTTAATGCATCAGTACAACATTGGCCTTACCCGGTGGTAAGCCAAACGGAAATCATAATCTTTCAGATATTCAACCCACCTTCGCTGACAGAGGTTTAAATCTTTCTGAGAAAAAATATATTTCAAACTTTTATAATATATAAAAATTTCAAATCTTTCACCATATAATAGTGCCTCCACATCTTTAAGGCAAACACAACCACTGCTAATTCCAAATCATGAGCTGGGTAATTTTCTTCTGCTGGCTTTAATTATCAGGATGCATAAGCTATCACTTTCCCATACTGCATAAACACTGCTCTAAGTCCTCTCTTTGATGCATCAGTGTAAATCACAAAACCACCGCTGCCCACTGGTAATGTCAATATCGGTGTTGTTGTAAGTCTCTTTTTCAATTCCATGAAACTTTTTGACATTCACCTGACCATACAAATGGCACGCCTTTCCTGGTCAATCTAGTCATGGGTGCTGCAATTCTGGAGAAGTTTTGAATAAAACGCCTGTAATATCCTACTAGATCCAAGAAACTTCTAATCTCTCTGATTGTCTTTGGTGCTTCCCACTTCATAACTGCATCAACTTTACTAAGATCAACTGCCACACCCTTTTCTGAAATTACATGACCCAGAAACTGAATTCTTTCAGCCAAATTCACATTTACTAAATTTGGCATATAATTGATTATCCTGCAAAAGCTGCAAAGTCAGCCTCAAATGCACTGCATGCTCCTCCTCAGATGCTGAATAGATCAGAATATCATCAATAAAGACCACGACAGACTGATCTAAATATGGGTAAAAGATTCTATTCATCAGATCCATAAACACTGCTGGAGCATTGGTTAGCCCAAATGGCATAACCACAAACTCATAATAACCATAACTTGTTTTGAAAGCTGTCTTATCAATATCCTCTTCTCTGATCCTTAACTAATGATAACCTAACCTCAAATCATTTTTAGAGAACACCTTAGCTGATTGCAACTGGTCAAACAGATCATCAATCCTCGGCAAAGGATATTATTCTTTATGGTGTCATCATTCAACTTCCTATAATCAATGCACATTCGGAAATTGTCGTCTTTTTTCCGCACAAACAAACACAGGAGCTCCCCACAAGGAGTGACTCGGCCTGATAAATCCCTTCTCCAGCAATTCTTGCAACTGCTTCTTTAATTCCTTGAGCTCTGCTGGCGCCATCCTGTACGGTGCCTTAGAAATTTGCATCGTACTTGGTTGTAACTCTATGGTAAAATCTACCTCTCTATGAGGGGCCAAACCTGGCAAATCATCTGGAAATAAATCTGCAAACTCTCTAACCACAGGAACTGCTTCTACTGACTTGCCAGTTTCTACTAGACTCACAAAAGCTAAATATGCCACACACCCTGCATTTAACAACTTTCTAGCTTTAATTGCAGAAATTATAAGCTTGGAGGTATCAAAAGGCATACCTTGATATTCAAAAACTGCTCCGCTAGGATGACATAACCTGATTCTTTTCTTCTTGCAATCAACCATAGCCCCATAGGCCTCTAGCCAATCCATCCCCAATATGATATCATAATCACTTAACTGCAAAGCATATAACCTAACTGGCATCTGATTTACTTGGATCACAATAGGGGCTTCATCTATATAACACGTGGTGAGCATAAACTCACCCGAGGGAACCTCTACTGCCAATTCACATCTCCTTTCCTCTAAAGGATGAGCGATACAATCCAGAAATTCTTCGAAAATAAAAGAATGAGATGCACCCGAATCAAATAAAACTCTGCTGAGAAATCATAAATTGGTATTATACCTTCTATCAGATTTGATGCCTCTGCCTGGGCTCTGGTGATAGCCATAACCTGGCCCCTACCTCGCTGCTACGGTGCTCCTCTGCCTCGGCCTGCTGGTGGCTGCTGAGGCTGCTACTGCTACTGCTGCAGTACTCCTCTTCCATAACCATACACTCGGGGATAGGGGAAATTGTGGATCAAATGCCCTGGCTGATCACAATTATAACACCTGTATCCCGTTGGAAGTGTGGGCTATCTGGCAGTGCTTTGCTGAGACTCCTCCACCTCTGGCCTGTAGCCACGCCCCTGCTAGAACTGCTGGCGACCTTCTCCTCCTCGACCCTTGAAGACTTTCTTTAATTTCTGACCCCACTTACTGAAACCGGAAGAAGAAGATCCCGCTGGTGCCTTCCCCTTGCTAACTCCTGCTGACTGCTGGGGTAGCCGAAAACTACCCGAACCTGACTCGCCCGCCTGACGAGTTCGAACAGACCTCTCAAGTGTGGCTGCCCTCTGGGCTACCTCCTCTACTGTTCTGCACATAAGCGGTATCACCGCATTCTGCAACTCTACCTGCAAACTTCAAATAAAATATTCAACCATCATGGCATTATCCGATGCGACATAAGGCGCATAACGACTAAGTGCCATAAATCGCATCTGATATTCCAAAACTGAAGAATTACCTTGCTGTAAAGTCCGAAATTGCTCTCTCTTTGCCTATTGCACTTGAATTGGAAAGAATGTATGATTAAATACCTTAAGAAATTCCGGCCAAGCAATTGTCTCCTCTGCTCTGCCTGCGAAAGTGTCTGCATCTTCAAGCGCTACCACTCCTGTGCAAAACCTCTCAACTGATAGGTAGCTAACACAACTCTATCAGCTGGCAGACACCTCATCATCACAAAGACCCGCTCAATCTCATGAATCTAGTGCTCAACTGTATCTGGATTCGGTCTGCCTGTGTAAGTGGGCGGTTGTAACCTTAAAAACTTCTCAACCTGCATTACTGGTTCCTCTACTGCCCTCGCTGGTGGTGGTGGTGGTACGAATGGCACAAAGGTACCTCCACACCCGACGGTGGTGGAACTGGTGCATCAAGTATTGCTCCTCCAACCTCCGGTGGTACTGCTGCTGGTGGTATTGGTTCCTGCTGATCCAGTCTCACTCAGATATTGGTCAAGCTTTCTCATATCCTTTCTATCATATGCTGAGTCAACTCCTCAGGCTCGTCTCCTCCACCACCCCAGTCTCTCCTATCAGCCATTTCAAATTCCTGCACAGACAACATTCCAACCACATACAACCAATCAAATTATTACAAAACCAGGGTCAGCTACCAGCAGTGGACTAGTGTAGAAATAAGGCTATGTAACTTCCCAGTTCCTCCATATTTACATGGACCTTGCTCTGATACCAACTGTGATGGAACACGTCGTTCAAACCCGTTAAACCATTAACGAGCTTGACCCGACTCCGCCTCCCGCGATCGAGTCGTAGCCTCGCAAGGGATAACACACACAAGTCCGTGTAAACACAAAGGAACACATTGATTCACATATATGATTCACAAACTCACATATATTCATACTGAATTTACATAGCCACATTTCAACAAAAGCCAAGAAAAGTACAAGAGCCTGGGGCATACCCCGAGGTACAACTAAAATAGAACTACATTGTTGGAGGTGCTGGCCCAACGCTGCCGCGACGCGTCTCCGAACTGGAAGACGGTAGCGAAACTTCCTCCTCTCCTTCACATGTTGGGAGTAGGGGTGAACCTCGCAAGTCACTGGCTCAGTAGGGAGCTCCCCCAAGAATCGAGCAAACCAACACAAGTGCGTAAACAAGAGGCTACGCTAGCAATTTATATAGCACAAGCTAACAGACTATTAAAGTTGTAAACACCACTTACCATTTGCCGACAACGTAAAACATCATTAATAAATAAATGGCAAACCACAACCACGTGTACGTGCTAAAGTAGAGACCGCCACACTCGAGCCACGTAGACTGGTTCGCGACACCAACTACTGACTCAGACAAAACTACACAGGTGTACCTCTCAGCCTCGCAGCCACGGATGGAAGGTTCAGCTGCCGCTCCACAAAAACAAGACAAACAACTGTGGAGACCAACCAACACCACAACCTGCCGACCACACAGCCACAGGCCCATGCATGGCACCTCTAGGGACTCTGGCCGGAGCTCCCTAGAGTGAGGCACTGGAAACAGGACTAGCTAGGGACCAGTGACGTCTACTGGTGTCCGTACCCCCAAATAAGAGCGTGCTAAAAGCGACAAACAACAGACTTACAAGTCAATGTCCTACTGTCATCTTTCCCTCAGCCGGACGTACAACTCAAACACAGGAGTGAGGGTGTCAAGGATAGATGACACAGACCTCGATGGTACAACACAAGTACCGGGACAAGCCCTGAGCTAACAGCCCGGCTCACAAAGAACCTGGGGCACCCAACTGAGGAGGTAACCACGGCAGGCATTGTACTACTCGCCACGCACACAAAAACCATGTGCACATCGCACAAACCACGTGAAACTTCAAGTCAACCTCGTGTACAGTCTACCCGTAACACGTAAACACACACCACACCTCGTGAACGATACGCCAATGCGTAAACCACTCGCTAGCTACGTAAACAGTACGCTAGCCTCAGAAACAACATGCTCCCAGAGCGTCACAAGTGCCAATGCACCACTTACCACTGCCAATTATATCGAATAACGATAATCGGACAATTACACCACTAAAACCATACACAAACTGACCTCTCGGCTGAAATCGCGACATAGGGCTCTGTCGCCATCAGAACGCGACGCCCCGACATGTCGCAATCGCAAACCTTATTGTGACGGGTCGGCCTGTCGCGACCTTGTCGCGACAGGGAGTTCCATCGCCTTCACAGGCAGGAACCCTAATCCGGGGAACACCCTCAGAATTACCACCCCACACCTTGCAAACCACCCTTAATTCACGTATTTCATGCCTTAATGAGGTTCCTAGCATGAAATCTATTTTTATTTAATAAAATAACACTTTACACGATTGCTACACGCAATCCATAGCCCAAAAATGGGAGGAATCACCCTACCTCCTCGAAGAACACGAAGAACAGAAATCCTCCGGTGTTTCCCCCGCTCCACGCACGGTCCTCGCAATGAGAAGATGCCCAAAACCTCTCTCCAACGCCCAGTCGCCCCTAGAAGCCCGCAGCACCTCTCCCCCTGGCCAAACAGAGCTTATTCAGCTTTGTCTGGCCAGCAAGGGTTTAAGAGCTTGCTGCGGTTAAGAACGTGACCGACCCCTCCGTCGCGACCAGATCGCGACAGACCTGAGTGTCGCCTTCTTAGGGCTGACGTCTGCATGTCACCTGCCGCGCGACATGCGGCCCACATGCAGACAATCAGTTCCTTTGGGTGACAACAGAAACGCGACATTCAGGGCCGTCGCATTCATAACACGACGTCCCTCCTTGTCGCGTTCATAGACAGTGAATTGAGGGTACTATGGGCCCAAACAGCCGGCCCAGTAAGCCTCAAAACCTGCGAAAAAAACCTGGAACACACCACATTGGCCACACACTAGCCACCACAAACACCAAACACATGATCCACATGGATCCAAAAAATTCACGATGTTACAATATGTACATGGTGAATGTGTATTTCTGGTCATTTCTGTGTTCTGGCCAAGAGGCCAATTGACTTCAACATGAGTGGACGTTTACAATGGAGTCGACATCCAGATCGATGGATGCCAATTCCCAGTAAAACGGTAGGAATGTGGATGTCTATTTCCCAAAATTTCTGCGGTTTCATATCTGGAAACGGTTGCGTTTCCTTCGGTTCTTGTTTTGGAACTGTCTTCCAACGGTAGGATTTCTACCTAAGCGCATACCCAAACCCCTTCGCTCTATAAAAACGTCTCCTTCTGGACGGATTAGGTCTTTTGGCTATTATGAAAACCCTAGAACTGCTTTGTGCGAAACCTGATCTTGGGAGGCTTCGATCCGACGATTGGGGAGTCCTCTTGGCGATCTACATCGACTAGGAGGTGCTCCTAGCATTGGTGGATCTTCCCCGACTCCGGTGTGCAACCAGCATCAACACAGAGCCGGTTCGGGAGGAGATTTGAGGCGCTTCTTGGCTTGGTCGAGGAAAGCATCTTCGACAATTAAATCTCATCTAGCAATTTTTCAGAGGCAAGTAACCTTTGTACATCATCCCTACACATGTCTTCTAGGTCCCAGGTATTTTTACAAAATTTTCCTCATGTCTTAGATCCCCATTCACCATGGTTTGTGCGAGTAGTTTGCACTTTTGCAGATAGGAACTTAATGGCCAGCTTGCTGCCGTTAAGATCCAGGATTAGTGGCAACATCGTGTGCCGTTAACCCAGTTGGCGGCAACCTCTGCGCCGCCAAGTTCATCAGGTCTTTTTACAGAATCCATATTTGATCTTTATGGTGTATTTTTCAGACTTCTGGATGCATGTACATGCTGTGAGAATTTTCTTAGGTCAAGTACAATCAGTAGGTCATATTATGAGGATGTAACGAATTTCTGTGATTTGTGTTAATTATTAAAATTCCTGAAATTGAATTGTGAGCATAATATGACCATGTTTAATCTTGTATAATAGATCTGTTGTGAGTTAGGGTTTCATAATTTTTCCATGACAACATGATGACTGATTGCAGGTTTCTAAACTGTTAGAACCGACTGTATAAATGTATACCCTGCTGAATGAGGTTCCTAGTGAAAATGCATGATATCTATTTTAATTATTATAATTAGTGTACAAATCCAAAAAACTTGAAAAATTGAACATGTGATATGTTTACTGTTTAGGACCTATGATAAAATTTTTGTTCTGTTTTGATAACAGAAGATGTTGTTACTGGTTTAACAATGAAAATTTTCCATATGAACATATTATGTTTAATCTTATGCGATTCAGTAATTAACAACATGTCTAGGACTGTGATATGAGTTATTTTATCAATGTGAACAGTAACCTTATGCTAGATAAACTGAAGCATGTGTGAATTCCAAGAGTACATGTGAATGTGTAAATTAATGCATGTGTATAATGTGCAAACAATGTGATCATGTGAAAATGAGTAAACTGTGCCATTAGTGACACTGCTACCATAGAGGGCTGTGGAACTGTACCATAGTAAAGTCCCTTCGGGAAGGTTCAATATGAGTGATATCCTAAGGGCATTAGGATGAAATCCTGGAGGTAGACAAGTACCACTGGTTAGGGTGGAGAGTGCTTCTCCCGGTTCTGCACAGTTAACCAAGATCTATCACTATGTTGCCTAGGTGATGGATATGTGTATGTGTATATGTGTGTCCTTCTAGTGGTGGTTTGGACTATGTGTCATGGCAACTAAGTGTAAAATGTGAATATGATCATGTGAAATGTGCAATGTGAAATATGAGTATGTGAAATTGTTAAGTGAATGTGTTATCATGTGGAATAGTGTAATCCCATGTGAATGTGTTAAATTCATGTCAAAACAGCAAGCAAAATGTGTGTACAATTGTGTTAAATACATGAGAAAAATGAATAGAATCCATACTAGGTATGCTATTTACTTTATGTATAGTTCCATGTTTAAATTGTGTATAGTTGGAATTTGGTTTGAATGAGATTTAAATCTTTGAAGCATGATGAACAAAAGGTGTAGAAAGCATGTGTAGGATTAGTATGTTAAATTGCTTAATGTTATAATCATGAACCATGTGTTCTATTACTATAGGTTTCCATGTATAGTAGTTAAATTGTATGAAGCATGCAACATGTGTTACTTTCTATTGTTAACAAATAACATGTGCATATGACATGTATAAAGATGTTGTGCATAGATTGCTTGCTGGGTCTATTTAGACTCATTCTTGCTTTGGCATACAGGTGTGGAAAGTGTCTCTAGTTCCTTGGAGGAGACAGTTAGGAGCGACTCCAAGCGAGAGGAGTAGCTAGTGTTGTGGAGATTCTTCTTTATACCTTATTTTCATAAGTATGTAATCAAATAATGGAGTATTTCATATGGACAATGTAATCTACTTTGGAGTTGTAATAAAGTGGGCAAATGTATTTCTTTTATGCTATATGGTCTGTGGATAGAATGTTGATGATGGAATAAGATTGTTATTTTATTTTTGCTGTAATCTTTTGTTATTCGTGTACATCTCAATCTAATGTTAGTGTTGGGTAAATGTCCCACTGTGACGGCGTTCTTTATATCGACGTGAATTGGTATAATCATACCAGTATAAGGAGGGTCGTTACAATTTGAATTTGAGGCAGCGCAGATGGATGGAGTGTAACGTCGCGCATTTTTCGGATCCTCGTGGATCCTCGCTTAGTGGTTGTGGTGGCCAATGACATGTGTTACAGGTGTTTACGTAGGTTTTCGGGGCTTCGTGGGCCGGCAGTTTGGGCCCAAAGCACCTGCTGGTTCACTGTTTGCGAACGCGACAGGGCCTAGCGTCGCGTTCTGAACGCGATGGCCCTGGGTGTCACGTTTTGGTTGCCTCCGTGGAGCGGTCTTCATCTACATGTCCGCTGCATGTCGCATGCTGGGCGGCCTGCTGACGTTGATCATAGGAAGGTGACGACCTTCTCCATCACGTTCAAGTCACGACGGTAGGGTACGTTGTGTTCCCAACTGTGATGCGTTATTAAGATAGGTCGGCCAAACAGAGCTCCAACAAGCTTTGCTCGGCCAGGGAGGAGTTTTTTGCGGAGGTTTTCAGACAATTCTAGGTTCTTGAGGTGTTTTCGGCGTGGTCTCGCCACGAGGACGTCACGCGGAGTGGGGGAAATGCCAAGGTATCATTGTTCTTCACGTTCTTCATGAAGGTAGGGAGATTCCGCCCCGTTTTACATTGTGAATTGCATGTGAAGCATGAATAGCTTGTTACTCGCTTTATAAATGATAGATACCATGCTAGGACACGGAGCAGAGCATGAAAATGGGTTTTTACATCGTTTTATATGGTTTGTGTGGGAGATCCTGAGATGGGATCCTGGATTAGGGTTTTTGTCTGACAAGGCGACAGGTCGAGTGGTCGCGTCTAGGTCGCGACGCTTGTCCACGTCGCATTCTGGTTTGTGAACGTGGTCTGTCGAGCCGTTGTGTTCTTAACGCGGCGGTAGACATTGTCGCGTTCTGGTCTATTGAGCCGACTCATTCTTAACGCGATGGTAAACGTTGTCGCATTCTATTGCTTGATTGCGGTTAGTCAGGCTGTCGCGTTCTTATCGCGATAGTGACCCACGTCACGTTCTTCTGTTCGAAATGAATGGCTGAGCCTTGGGCAAGGATGGTGTCAGGCCCCGCCAATTTAGTAGGGGAATAAATCGGGGAGATGTGAGCAAAGTACATAGTAGAGTAAAATGTACAACAGTTGAATGATTCATAGCATCTAATGAACAATAATTGGAATAAACTCTTCATTTCATTGAAATTCACTAAGACTATTTCAAACACTAATTCGGAGCCACTACATTGAGCTCATTGACATCATTATATTAGGAAAGAAATCTAAAGCAATAACTACTAGACTCCATTGTACTAGGGCAACTTCATCAACTGACTCCAGGTTGCTCATCACTCTGGTCCCATCCCATTGGTGTGTGTGACGTCATCTAGCTTACCTGAGACACGATCACAAATAACGAAGGGTGAGCGATAGTGCCCAGTAGGACTTAAATCTCGTGAATCAAGCAGGCTTTAAATAATTATTGCTTTAAAAGGCAGAGTAATAAATGATAGTGTGAGTCATGTAAAGTCGAGAAAGTGATAGCATAAGTAACATGGTTCAGATAGCAGATGAATCAAGTATAACACGATGATTAAAGTCAAGTCACGATAGAAATGATAACAACATGATAGCAAATACCATCAACGTCAAGCAATAGCAAGCAACATGTATAGCAAGGAGAGAGAAAGTAGTTGGCCATATAGAGAGTAAATTGCACTTTGATTGATTTTCTTATCAATCAAAATAGCATAGCACTTTTGATTAACTTTCATCAATCAAAATAGTAATGGCACTTTGGTTATCTGTAGATAGCCGAGAGAGAATATAGCACTTTTGTCGTCAATAGACAACGAGAGAATATGGCACTTTGTTTTTTCAAATACATCGAGAGAATATAGCACTTTGTGTTGATTGTCTTAGATTAATCTTGATAGTATGTCACTTGGATGTAATGCCGACATCCTGATCATTTAACTCCCATAGGCAAATGGCACTTTCGGGCGCTCTCCCCAGGACCAGATCGGGCCCTATTGCACTGGCTTTGGTTATGTTGTTTATCTTTAGACAATCAATTAATGGCCAATAGAGAGTACCAAGAAATAGATAAGATCACTAGATGAATAGACGAGATAGTAGAGAAAGTGTGAATAGATGAGCGAGTAGAGTATAGATGAGAGCTAGTGGACATTGCACGTAACACATCGAGTAAACAGGCGATAGTAACAGTTACACAACATGCACACATGGTGTTGGCAGTCAGGTGGAACTCACAACCCTTCCACTGGCCATGTTAAGCATAGGTCCAGAGGTCCGGCGTGATTCAAGATAAGAGCAAACTTCTAATAGCCGTTTGGATCATGTTGATCCCTAAAGGGTGTAATAGGTGTTAGGGTACAACCGGCTCGTTGACCATGTGGGAATCCATGGACAGAGGAGACTTACGGAGGCCTTGAACAAAGACTCACTAGTCTGAAAGAAGGAGTATCTGACGGAGAGTTCGTCCAAGTCAAGAGAGAGTGTGTATATAGAAACAAGTGCTCGGCGTTCTAGAGGAATTCTAGAACAGTGGAGCATCGATAACGGTATTCCAAAATAGTACGAGAAAATGTAGACAAGTATATATTGAAATATGACAATTTAATTACATAAATTACCAGATGTATTATGAGTTAATTACATACCAAGTTAAGCCATAATTGGATGGTTCAAAGTGTGTGCATGTATTATGAAATCATAGCTAGAAACAAGTCATGTGTATGTCTTTTAAAATCATACAAGAGTGTTCAGTTTATAACAGGTATTTTTACTGTGTTTATGACTGTTAAGAAATGGTACAAACCCTATAGATAGTCAAGACTTGCTGAGACAGGGGGTTTCATGCAAAAACTCAGATCGCGACGTACCCTAATGAGGGTCGCGATGGGGTCAACTGAGATCGCGACGGGGTCTTGTACAAGTCGCGACGGCTCATCAGTTCAGGCAGACAGATTGCAACGGGGTCATTTGAAGGTCACGACGGGCTCGTCAGACCGGGCAGCAGATCATGATGACAGGCCCCGTCGCGATCAGATTGAGCCATCGAGTTCACAGGGTCTGCGCCCGAATGCGACAGGGACAAGAACAGTATATTGGTTTGCGGGCTAGACTTACCTTATTTGACACAGGGTGATTCATAAAAACATAACTATTTGTACAAGCGATGAAAAATCATGAAACTAGTTGCGAATTGATCTAGACATGCATGGGTACTTACAGTAAATAGGAATTTGAAAACAAACAGGGTTTAGACATGCTTTAAACACGGGTATTCATGATGAACATGAAACAGTACATAGTTGAGATCAACGATTAAATTCGCAAGATAGGATGGATGAAAATTAGGGCTTTTAGGGGCAAAAGATGCCTAACATGCATCAGTTCTTACAGTAAAAATCTCGTGGCTTGGGGTTGAGTATATAAGGAGATCAAGAATTAAAGAGAGGGTTCGGGGTCATGATGAGTACAAAACATGAAAAATCAAGAAGAAAATATTGACTCCATGAAAAATTATGAAACCAAAGAGCTTTTGTTCCTGAGGTTTAGATCAACCTACAGACGAAATTGATTTAGTTTTGCTCGTGAGAATGCCTACCTTTGGTCGTTTTTCCTCTTCTAGGGCTAGAACTTGAAGAACGAGAGAGAGAGAGCTTGAGAGAGGCTTCTTCCCACGAAATTTCCTCCTCCTTGGCCTCTCCTCCTAGTCCAGCAAGCCTTTGGTATGAGCTAGGGCCGGCCATGGGGGTTTTAAGAGAGTATTTATGCTTTCTCTCTTTCCATTTCCTATTTGGACTCTAATTCCCCTTAATTCCGAATTTCTTATTTCCTCTCCCCTTTCTAAGCATGAGAACTTCTAATTGGGTTAGGATGGGAGCTAAATTTCTGGCCAAGCTACTAGGGTAGGTTTAGGAATCTAAATCCAACTCAAACTTCTTATTTAATGCATTAAATATCTCTTTTCTATTTAAGTAATAATTTAGTTACGAATTTAGGGTATTTTCCTATTATTTCACTTTTTAAAATATCTATTTTGTCCCAATAACTTTTATATGATCCATTTAACCAAGGCCACCACTTCTTTTTGTTTAATGTGTTTTAACTTATAAAATTCCCCTTTTAAATTAGAGAACATTAGAGTTTCGAATTTTTTTCCATGGGCTATGGGAGGTCCATTGATCTAATTTCTCATGATGGATTATCATTACATATTGTTTGGAGTCTACCCATCATTTTATTTTAATTTTTTAATCTACTTGGCTCATATGATAATGAGTTTTCTAAATTATTCCTTAATTACAATAATAAGTCACCTCAAATTCTAAAACTTGGTCCGAATTATTTTTCTAAGCCCAATTTTCTTAATGGGTCATCATTACATGACGTTGGAAGTCTCTCCGACAGGTTCGTTTAATTTATGAGTGCGTTATCTTTCCATGTTAACGGTTTTTCCGACTTAGTTTCCTAACGTACACTTGGCCAATCGGACTTTTCGTTGCACAATTTCTTCGTGGAACACTTAGGGATAATATTTAGGGTTGATTTATAATTTTTATGGAATTTTTAGATGTGTTCTTGCACATACGATAATGGTATGTATGTTTCTATTATTCCATTTTTATAGAAATTTATTATTTCAAATTTTTAAATACTGAATTTTTCGGGTGGCTACAGATGGTCCTGTGTGGACCTAGCTCAGGTCGTTTTAAAGTATTATAAGTTATTCTAAGTTGATTAATGGTTAGTAAAGCATGTTTAGGTTAATGGAATAATTGGTGTTCAATGAGTGGGAAATGTGGTTGGTTAGATTAATTATGTTAAGTATGTTATAAAGGTTATGTGATTCATATGTGTGGATATGTGCATTATGGTGCATTGCCGTGGAGGCCATGAGATGGCCAATGACAGGCAAGGTTATAATGTGGATCCCGTGTTTAATAGTGTGTTATTGCTTGGAGGTCACATAGTGACCAGTGACGAGCTGATTACATTTAATGTGTCGTGATATAAGTTTTACCGGGGTGTTAAGTGATTGGCGTGGTTTGTGTGCTAGCCGAGTTTGGTGGTCCGGCGCCTATTCTGGAATGCCTCTTCAGTTGGGTACCCCAGGTTCTGTGTGAGCCAGGCACGTTGTGCTTGTGGCGTGTCCCGATACGGTGTGTACCACTGAGGTCTGAGTCGTCTTCCTGGACACCCTCACTCCTGTGTTTGAGTTGTACGTCCGACTGAGGGAAAGACGACTGGGGGCAGCGGCTTGAGTTTGTGGGTGTGCAGTCACTTATAGCACGCTCATGGTTGGGGGGACGGACACCAGTAGACGTACTAGTCCCCAGCTAGTCTCGTGTTTCCAGTGCCTCACTTTAGGGAGCTCAGGCCGGAGTCCCTGAAGGTGTCAGGCATGGACCTGCAGCTGTGTGGTCTGCAGGTGTAGTGTTGGTTGGTCTCCACTATTGTTTACTTGTGTGTTTGTGGAGCGGTAGCTGGACTGTATGGTCCATGGCTACGAGACTGAAAGGTGGTTCTTGTGTTGTGTTGTTCGGGTTGGATACTGGTGTCATGAACCAGTAGTTCATTCCCGTGTGGTGGCATCGTTCTTTCCGACTCGTGATTTACCACTGGTTGTGGATTGTGTGTGTGAGTTGTTGGTTGAGGTTTGACCCGTTGTGGTGTGCCCTGGTGTTGGCACAGTTGTAATTGTGATTCCGTGGTGGTACCTCGTGGTAGTAGGTACCTGTGCCCTTTGTGGGTAGCTTTGTGTTGTGGTTTGTTGTGTACCAGCCTCTTCAGGTGTTGAGGTGGACTAGTGTTCCGTGAAGGTCAAGTGGTGTGATCTTTCACACTTTGTGTTTTACCCTTCTTTGGGTAAGCTTCCGATAGTGGTTTAAGTGTGTGGTCGATTCGCTTGCTGATGCCAGTCCTATTACCCTTCGTGGGTAGGTTGCCAATGAAGCTTGTAACTTAGGCGACCAGTTATCGTAATGGTTTGCCTGTGAGGCTTGTGGCCTAGGCGTTTCAGTTGTTGGGCGGATTAGCAATGTTGTGCTAGTCCTGTTGTTCCTCCTCCTTTTCGAGGACTATATGTTTGCTGATATGTTTATGTTTTAGTTATTGTTTATTATGATTATTGTAAGTATGATATGGTTTGGCTATCGGTGTTTCCAGTGAGACCCTCTGAGGTTAAGGTCTCTTTAGTTTTGTGTGTTATTTTGGGAGATCCCTACTGAGCCTGTGACTTGTTGAGGCTCACTTCCCTACAGTTCCTTTCAGGGCTTGTCGTTTGTGTGGCTTGCAGTGGCGTTGCGACAGACTTGTACCACCAGCAGTAGAGTTAGTCGTATTGTGTGAGCCTGTGCTCCCTCGGGGTATGCCCCAGGTAGTTGTACTTTTCTATTGGACATGTAATAATGTATTGGGATAGTTGTAAATTGTTATATATAGGTATGAGCATATGTACTTTCTTGTGTCTTATACTGTTGTTGTTGTCTTTTATATTCTTACTGGACATGTGTACGAGCTATCCCTTGCGAGACTTCGGTCCGATCGCGGGAGGCAGACTTGGATATGGAGCCTTATTGGGCATAAATATCTAGGGTCGTTACATAGAGTATCTAAAAGATTATGATTTCAGGTTAGCGTATCATCCAAGCAAGGCAAATGTGGTTGCGGATGCTTTGAGTAAGAAAGCAGTTATGAGCCATATGATGATGAGAGAATGGATGCTGTATGAAAATGTGGCAGAAAATTCTTTGATTGTTCCAAGTAGCCAGTGAAGAGCAGTGTTAGCCAGCAGCACAGTGGAGCCATCTTTGTATTGGCAGATAGTAGAAGCACAAAAGGTAGATGAGAACTTGGCAGATATTGTAAAGATGGAAAATGTCACCATAGATGATGAATGTGTGGTCTGGTTTAGGCACAGGTTATATGTTCCAAGTGAAGCTAGTGTGAAGCAAAAATTATTAGAGGAAGCACATCGGTCCAGGTACACTATACATCCGAGAAACACAAAGATGTATCAAGATTTGAAGAAATATTTCTGGTGGCTGAGCATGAAGAAGGAGATAGCAGAATTTATAGCAAGATGTTTAGTGTGCCAGCAGGTTAAGGCGGAGCATCAAAGACCAGGTGGTTTATTGCAGCCATTACCTATACCGCAGTGGAAGTGGGATGATATAGTAATGGATTTTGTTGCAGGTTTACCCAGGACGGCTTCATGTCATAATGGTATTTGGGTCTTTGTTGACAGGTTGACAAAAGTATGTAGGTTGCTAGAAGTAAGCATGTCATGGGTAGTGGATAGATTGGCGAGGTGTATGTGGATAGAATTGTGTTGTTGCATGGAATTCCAGTCACTATTGTTTCAGACAGGGATCCCAGATTTACTTCCGGTTTTTGGAGGAGCTTGCAGAGGGTTGTTGGTACACAGTTGAGGTATAGTTCAGCATACCATCCCCAAACTGATGGACAGACGGAGAGAACAATTAAGACTATTGAAGATATGTTGCGAGCTTGCTGTTTAGTTTGGGGAGGCGGATGGGAGCAGCATTTGGGTATGGATGGATTTGCCTATAACAACAGCTACCACACAAGCATCGGCATGGCACCATATGAAGCACTTTATGGAAGACCTTGCAGAACACCGTTGAATTGGCATGAAGTGGGTGAAAGGCAGGTAATGGGATCAGAATTGGTGCAGCAGTGTGCAGAGATGGTCAAGTTTATAAAGGAGAAGCTTCAAACAGCTCAAAGCAGACAAAAGAGTTATGCGGATATGCGGTGCAGGACACTACAATTTGAAGTCGGTGACTATGTGTTTTTGAGGGTCTCTCCAACCAAAGGTGTTTTGAGGTTTAGCAGGAAGGGCAAGTTGAGTCCCAGGTATGTGGGTCCGTTTCAAATTCTAAAAAGAATTGGTAAGACGGCATACAAGTTGGAGCTTCCAGTAGATTTCACCGATGCCCACGATGTGTTCCGTTTCAATGCTAAGGAGATATATTCGGGATCCTTCTCAGATTGTTAGCTACACACAGGATGATTTGATGCCAGATATATCCATGCCAGAGTATCCAGTGATGATTACAGGTCGTCGATCTCAAAAGTTAAGGAATAAAGACATTGAGCTGGTAAAGATTAGATGGGAAAATAGGCAGACTGGAGAAGACACTTGGGAGTTGGCCGATGAAATGTACAAGACGTATCCATACTTGTTTGAGTAAGCATTAAATTCTTTTAGGTGATAGTTCTATATATGTTGAACTATTGATTGCGTTTATTCCTTTAATTTCAAGGATGAAATTTCTTTCAGGTAATAGTAATGCAATATCCTGTATATTCGGATCGTAGTTTACTGGGTTTAGGGGCCAGTGTGTGGCCCATTGTATGAGTGTGTGTGTACAAATGTGTGTTTACAGGTTGGTGTGGCAGGTTGGAAGGTTGGAGGGTTGGAAATTCCAACCCAAACAGACCTCTGTCGGGTTCATTAAGAACGCGACCAACACAGTCATCGTGATTCTTACATGAACGATACCACTTGCATCGTCGCGATTTGGAACCGCTTCTACGTGAGCACGGCTGCATGCGCGTCACTTGGCGCATGCAGGGGCATCGGGTTGAATCACGTCATCGGGGTATGTCACATTTCTAAACGCGATGACCCGATACGTCGAGATTTAAACTCTGTGTATTTTGGGATTCTACCCTCGGCCGAATAGTGCAGTTGCACTGTTCAGCTAGAGGAGGTTTTGCTGAGGGATTTCTAGGCAATTTCGACTGTTTTGGTGTCCGTCCGACGTGGTTCCGGTGCGAGGAGGTGCTTTAGAGCGCAGGGAACGTTCGGACGGTGTTGGGTTTGCATTTCCTCTGTTGGTAGGGGAACTTTACCCTGTTTTCTCTTATTTTGACTGTATAGATTAGGGTTTGTAGATTTTGATTTGGAAATCATGCAAGTATGATAGAGAGCATGTTTAGGGTTTTATATGAAGGTTTAATTCCTGTTTTATCAGTTTGTACAATGGTGTGGAGTGATTTCCGGAATGATAATTTAGGGTTGGTTTCTGCTGTCTGAAAGGTAACAGAACTAGTCGTCGCGTTTTGTGAACGCGACGACCTGGCCCGTCGCGATTTAGGCCTTAAGGTGACGGGTTGGTCCGTCGCGATTCAAACACCGATTAGTGACCACTGTGTTGGACGCGATTTAGAATGTGGCCACCCGAGCTCTGGGGTTATGTGGCTAGTCTGTCTAGTTTCTGTTGTACATTGCTTGGGTTGTGTTGGCTATGCAATGTAGGGTCTGTATGGGTTGTGTCGACTTACACCGTGGTTGATAACGATGGGTTTTTGCTTGAAATGTGTGCATAACAAGTTGGGTTGTAACGCCTACCGTGGTACCTCTCTAGTCGGTTACCCAGGCACTGGGTGCTCAGGTTTTGTCTCAGTATGGTGAGTACCGTCAAGGTTTGTGTCATCTTCCTAAACACCCTCACTCTTGAGTTTGAGTTGTACGTCCGGCTGAGGGAAAGACGACAGGGGGCAGCGACTCGTGTTTGTGGGTGTGCGGTCGCTTGTAGCGCGCTCGTGGTTGGGGGACAGACACCAGTAGACGTACTGCTCCCCAGCTAGTCTTGTTTCTAGTGCCTCACTTTAGGGAGCTCGGGCCGGAGTCCCTAAAGGTGTCAGACTTGGGCCTGTAGCTATGTGATCTGCAGGAGTGGTGTTGGTTTGTCTCCACAGTTCTTGACCTTGTTAAGGTGGAGCGGCAGCTGGACCTTTCGTCTGTGGCTGCGAGGCTGAGAGGTAGACTTATGATGTTTGTCCAGGTCTGTGGCTGGTGTCGTGAACCAGTTCACGTGACTCGTGTTTGGCGTGCCCTTCTTTAGCTTGTACACATGTACGTGGTTTGCTGTTTACTTACTTGCGGCTGTAGTATCATGCATAGGCAGTGGTATTTCTTAATTGTTTGCAGCTTTGCTTACTTTACTTATTGTACATTGTTCTCTCGGCTTTTGGGAAGTTGCCCTACTGAGCCAGTGACTTGTGAGGCTCACCCCTTCTTCTTCCAGGTGAAGGAGAACAGGAGGGTTCTCGTCCCTCTTCTAGTTCTGGTCAGCACCATAGTGGAGTCGGGCCTTCGACACCAGCATAGTAATACTTCTACTTGTTGTGCCTTGGGGGTTTGTCCCAGGCCATTGTACTTTGTACTATGACTTTGGTATGGAACTGAATATGTACATTTCATATGGATATATGTGAGAAATGGAAACTTATATGTGTTCAGTGTGTTCTTTTATATTTCCACGGACATGTTGTGTTGATTATCCCTTGTGAGGCTACGACTCGTTCGCGGGAGACGGAGTCGTGTCGGGCACGTTATTGGGTTAACAGGCCTGAACGGCAAGGACCATCACACTACTGGTGTAGGTAGTCTTTGTGCCCCTTGGTTAAGGGAAGACATGCTTGGGAGCAAGTGGGATTGTAATACCTCTCAGGTTGAGAGAAGGTCAAGTTCTCTTGGCAGTTAGTGAAATCCCAAGAGGTTGCTTGGAGACTGGACGTAGGACTTTTATGTGAGAAGGGCCAAACCAGGATAAAATTTCTTGTGCATTTGTGTGATTGTTTCCGCCAAATTTACACTTGTTTCACACACTACACTAAATACTAACAACTTTACTTAGTGTTATCTACTTTCAGATAAAAATTTTAAAGCGCTTGAAGTCCTATTAACACCCCCCCCCTCTAGGACATCATTAGTGCCATCTCGATCCAACATAACTGAAACTCCACCTTTGAATATGCTTGCCTTGAATCTGAAATCAAAAGAAATACATAGGAACCCCTTTGAGCATACTGCATGACTTGATCCATCATGCCATCTTGAACTCTGCCAACACCTTGATCTGGGCTTATGTTTTTGGTTTTCATGACATCTTACAATTCTATCCTTGACTCCAATGGCCATATTGTCCTTGAAATCGGCACTACTGTTGGGGTGATATCCCTGATCAAATGTTTGTGCAATAGGGGCCTGATCCAGTCCCGGGGAGTAGCACCCCGCCTTGATAACCTGGGGAGTATGGATCAAAAAATTTGAGTGGTGCTTGGCATTGACATTCATTTGTATGCAAGATTGAAAGTGCCTCTTGTTATATGATGTGAATAAAGCACGACGTGCTTACTTGACTTGATATGCTTGACTCGCTTGCTTGACTTGATAAGTTTGATTCGCTTGTAAATGGCCAATTTTCTGTTCTTCTAGTTACATGTTTGATTGGATCAAAGCTTGACTCTTGTTTCTCATGACATGATAAATAGTATGATTCACCTTGAACTCCTACAATATGCAACTCTTGCCTATTATAATCGTGCTTCATGTTTGCCTTGATTATCCTGCTTGTTATCCTTGAAATTCAGCTTGTTAAAAACATTAATTACTTATATTTTGCCTACACTATGAGATATAAATCTTACTGGGCTAGTTTTCTCATAAACCTATTAACATTTTAGGTAATTTGGAGCATGATTAGCATGTAACCGAACCATTGTTTGGAGAGTTGGGAGCACCCTGGAGGAGTTTAAATTTCTAATTTTTGGATGTGTGAGCAAATCATGTATCATACTTGTAAACCACTATGGATTGATCTGTGAGGAGTGTTTTCTTTTGGAATTAGTGATTGTACAAACCATTCAATAAATGAAAGAAGTAAATTCATGATTTGTCTAAGTGTGAATCATGGATGGAGGAATCATATATTGATCACCTTATGTTTTATGTGTTGGGATTATGTGATTGTCTGTGGTAAATTTTATTGCAAAAGGGATGTGTCAAATTCTGAAATTCTATAAGAGAATCATGTTATGGTAAATCCTTGCATGAATTTTGTGACAGTAGAGCTTGGTGATCTCATGAATATGAGCCTTTCCTGTTGAGAAGTTTTTGTTTATGTTAATAGATGAGATTGGATTTCATTTTAGATGATTTTTAAATTTCTGCTGCAATAATGATACCTGAATTTTGGGGGCGTGGCAGGCTAGGCTAGAGTCCTTTGACATTCGTCGTGTCTGATCCTATATCTCATGATTTTAAATGTAGATATCCACACTCAAGTATGGCCATTAACAAAATTCCATGAGTTCAATAATATTAAGACAATTTAGGAATAATAAGACAATAGTTAAAGAGTTCAATATGACATCATAATGGCATGTTTTCTATTTAGTCTAATATATCATTAATGACTTGGTCTTATGTTCAATAAAGGTGTACTCCATAAATCAAAATGAGATGAGCAGATCTCTCCGAGAAAGTCAAGAGAAGAGAGAGACGTACACACTAACTTCTGTTGGATCGAGATGGAACTTTAGATGTCCTAGAGGGGGGTGAATAGAACTTTTGAAATTCTTAATAAGATGAGTTAGATCTGAAAATAACTGAACATAAGTTAAAGGTTAGTGTAGCATGTGAAATTGAATAAAGATAAGCGGAAGCAATCACACACAATGCACAAGAGATTTATATTGATTCGGATCTCCTCTCCAACAGGAGTCCTACTTCCAGTCCCCAAACAATACATTGGGTATTTCACTAACCACCAAGGGCACTTGGTCTTTCCTTTAAAGAAGGGTATTACAACCACCTGCACCCAAACAAGTCTTCCCTTTATAGAGGGGCATACTACCTCTTACCGCAGTAGGCCCTCACTTCAACAAAAGGAGAAACTCACAAGAAACAAACCCCTTATAGGTTACAACTCAATGTTGATTGCAGACACAGTGCTTCTCAAAGAATGAGCAAGCACAGAAGGTCATAAAGAGATCTAATATAAGAAGAATGGTAGCACTTGTTTCTTTCTGACTCTAAGGTGGACTTCAAAAAATGATCTAAGGATGCTAGTCCACACACTACATACTTCTTGAAGGCTTGAGAGCTTGAATGCTTGGAATTTGTTACTTGGAACAAGTTGCTCTCTTTTCTCTCTTTCAGATCTTCTGTGTATATCTCTTTCTCTTGTGTCTGTATTTGTTGTTCTTCAAGACTTCAACGTATTTTATATAGGCTTCAGTCTTTAGAATCTTGGATCTATCTGTTTGAAAATAGTTGTTTGAGATGTGAACGTTATGACTGAAGAAGATAGTTTGAGAGAAATGTCCTCAAGTCTTCTATTTACTGAACAGTTTCGTTGCTACTTCGGATAGCATGCATGCATCTATAGACAACTACATTGAATGCCTACAAACACCATACCCATGCAAGATCTTTTCTTTTGTCTACTGTTAGAATGGTAGCAAATAATATATTGGATAGTAGGAGTAAAAAGTAAGACTTCTAAAAGACTTCATTCTGTCCTAGAGAAGAAGTATTGTCCTTAAAGTGTGCATAAGTAGGTGAACATTTAAAGAGAACTGGACACCTGGTCGGTGCGCAGTGAGTCTGTAGATGGCTTTCCTTAAAACATGGAAAACTTTGTTAATCTGAAGGATGCTAATGGATATCTTTTAAATCAAACAACTATCAAAGAACAATTTGAAATTTAGTATCTCAATGTATGTTCTCTTTATAAACCAAAGTGCTAGAGAACATGAGTACGAAATAATAGTAATAATAAATTGAACTTCGACTTCAGAAACTTAAAGGAGTCGAAGTGTAACTTCGACTGCAAACATTAAGAAAGTTGATAATGTACAACAATACCTTTCATTTTTCACTAATCGGAGTGAATATAACACCAATCGATGGGATATAGTATTTATAACACCAATTGGAAGCCTTGAAGTCAAATGTTCACCAATCGGAACATTTATAACAACAATCGATATGAAGAGGTCATTTGTTCACCAATCAATGTGAAACAACACCAATCGCCCCAATGCCTCAGGGACTATCAATGCCACCTCCTCCACCATTGATAGATTATGGAACTTTCATGCAAGGGTTCATTAAGACTATGCAGACTCAAGCCCAGACCCAGGTAGCATTGCAGGCCCAAGTGCAAGCTCAGGTTAGGTGTAGCTCTGATGGTTAGCAGTAGTTCTCTTTAGTGAGCCTATCTTATGTTGATTCTTGTTGTCTCAGGCTCAGGCTCCACCCACAATGCATTTGGAGCATAGAGGCCCATCTGTGATGAAGAGGTTCAGCAGGATGTCTCCACCCTCTTTTAAAAGGGAGAGCCAACCGTTGTTGGCTGAGAGTTGGCTAAGGGAGGCCGAAAATTTTTTTAGATCTATTCGTTGTGCTGAGGAAGATAAAGTTAGTTTGGAGACCTATATGCTGCAGGTAACTGTAAGGCAATGCTTAATTATGAATCGTTAAAGTGTGCTTGGTTATGATTAATGTAGATGTACTCTTTTCAGGAGAGGGCTAATGTATGGTGGTCATCCATACTACGCACCAGGTTTGAGGATGGAGACCGAGAGGTGACTTGGGATGAGTTTACTCACTTGTTCAAGCCTAAATTCATTTCTGAGCATGTGCAGGATAAAATGGAGCAGGAATTTCTATCCTTGGCCCAGAGATCCATGAGTGTGCTGGAATATGAAGCCAGATTTGTAGAGCTGTCAAAGTATGCACCTCATATTGTGGCTGATGAGAGGAGAAAATTGAAGAAGTTTGTGATGGGGCTCAGACTATCATTGTGTACCAGACTGATGGTCAAAATGGCCTTTGACCATCGTACCATGGAGGAGGCACTTAGCACGGCATGTAGGCAAGAAAGTGAGATGGAGCTATACTTTATGGAAAAGAAGGCTAATTTCAAGAGGCCAGCATCACCACTTCAGAGGCAAGACAAGAAAAAGAAGACAGTTTATGTACCTCAGTAGGTACCTGAATATGTGAAGAAGGCACCTCAACAAGGAAGATTTCAGCATGAAGACAAGTCCTTGTGTACTCATTGTGGCAGAAGGCATGGAGGATAGGTATGTTGGTTGAGTGCAAGAAGATGCCTATGTTGCGGTGCAAGGACCACAAGATAAAGGATTCCCAAAGATGGCACAACAGATAGCAGTAGCAGCGGTGCCAGCAGTAGCAAAACCAGCAGGAAAACCTCGGGCCCAAGCTCGAGTGCATGCATTGGCCAAAGAAGATGCAGAGCAGGTAGAACATGTGACTGAAGGTACAATTCCTATTATGGGTATTCATGCTAGAGTCATTTTTGATACCGGTGATGCACATACATTTGTGTCTGAGAGGTTTGCAAAGATGTTACTTAAGGAGTCAAATGTAGAAGCTATTGATTTGGATATTCCCTTATTTATGCATACACCAGCAGGAGCCATGATCACTAAGGAGTGTTTTCCCTCACTGTATGTGTGCATAGAAGAGCGGGATTTATTAGGGTGCTTTTATCTATTAAAGATGAAAGACTATGACACTATTCTAGGTTTAGATTGACTAGAAGAACAATATGCCTTACTAGATTGTCGGAAGAAGGAAATCATTTTTCCGTATTCTAGGAGAGGATGAGTTTTCACATCCCTTGCCCAGGAGTATGGCTGGAAAGTTTGTGGTGTCAGCCTTAAAAATGGCCAAGATGTTGAACGAAGGCTGCAGTGTGTACTTGGCTAGTGTGGTTGTGTCTAAGGACATAAAACCCCGCTTATTGAAGAGGTAGAGGTTGTTCATGAGTATGCAGATGTGTTCCCCAAGGATCTTTCTAGTTTGCCTCTGGAGAAAGAGAGATTGAGTTTGCTATTGATGCTAGGTACAACTCCGATTTCCAAAACACCTTATCGCATAGCACCAGTAGAACTAGTAGAGCTCAGAAGGCAGTTGCAAGACTTGTTGGACAAGGGTTTCATCCATCTAAGTTCATCAGCATGGGGAGCTCCAGTTCTCTTTGTTAAGAAGAAGGATGGTTCGATGAGGCTATACATTGATTACTGGAAGCTTAATCAAGTAACGATCAAGAACATGTATCCTTTACCCCATATTGATGACCTATTTGATCAGTTGCAAGGAGCTTCGATATTTTCTAAGATAGATCTTCGTTTGGGATATCACCAACTCCGAATAAAGGCCGATGACACATCTAAAAACGGCTTTTCGGATGCAATATGATCATTACGAGTTTTTAGTATTGCCTTTTGGCCTGACAAATGCCCCAGCAGCATTTATGGATTTCATGAATCATGTTTTTAGGCCTTATTTGGATAGTTTTGTAGTTGTCTTCATAGACGATGTATTGGTATATTCTCCTGATGAAATGTCTCATCGTGAGCATCTGAAGATTGTGCTAGAAGTGTTGCGATAAAACAAATTGTTGCCAAGCTTAGTAAGTGTGACTTCTAGATGAAGGAAGTTCATTTCCTTGGTCATGTAGTTTCTAGAGATAGTGTAGTTGTTGATCCATCTAAGGTAAAGGCAATGCTAGAATGGGAGACTCCAAGATCACCATTTGAGGTACGGAGTTTCTTGGGATTAGCCGGTTATTACCGCCACTTTATAGAGAGCTTTGCATCCATTGCGGCACCGTTAACCAAGCTAATAAGAAAGGGAGACAAGTTTGTATGGTCTGAGGAATGTGAATAGAGCTTCCGAGAGTTGAGGAGTAGGTTGACATCTGCCCCCGTGTTAATTCTAGCTAGCGGGGTAGATGGTTTCACGATCTACACAGATGCTTCTCATATTGGTCTTGGTTGTGCGCTAATGCAGGATGGAAAAGTGGTTGCCTATGCTTCTAGATAATTAGAGCATGAGCGTAACTACCCGACCCAATATTTGGAGTTGGCAATTGTGACGGACCACGTCGTTCAAACACGTTAACCCAGTAACGAGCTTGACCTGACTTTGTCTCCCGTGAACGTGTCGTAGCCTCGCAAGGGATATCACACACATGTCCGTGAAAACATAAAGGAACACACTAATATATATATATATATATATATATAATATATATATATATATATATATATATATATATATATATATATATATATATATATATATATATTCCTTAAGAGGTCCTCAGGGCCTCAAACTAGGAGAGTGCACCCTCCCCCAAAGGGGGAGAATGTACTCACTCCACCAGTGAGGGCGACCTGGGCCGAATAAATTAATAAAGAAATGATAGAGAGTACAACCATCCCAGGGGAAAACCCCTTACATAATTCTAACATTGAGAAGGCCAGATTTATCAATGATCATAGGGCCTTTACAGGAATGTGGTAAATGAAGCCCCCCCCCCCCCCCCCCGAAAACCTCATTACATTTGGCGTTAACAACATAGTTTGCAAGAGCATCAGCCAACTGATTTGTTTCCCTGTAAACATGGGACAGGGATATGGGCTCCCGACTGATGAGATAAGCAACCTTTCTCCACCATCTATAGGATCGCCAGGATAGCATTTTCTTGTTGGAGAGAGAGTTAACAAGAACTTGAGAATCAGAATATATGATAGAAAGCCTATAGCCCAAAGATATTGCTAGCCGCAATCCATCACAAAGAGCCCGAACTTTAGAGATCATGCTGGTTCCCGCACCATAGAACTGAGAGAAAGCCATATGCACATTACCTTGTGGGTCACGGATGCACCCACCACCTCCACACTTCCCTGGGTTACCTTTGCAAGCACCATCAACGTTAAGACTGAAATCGCATATGGGGGGAATCCATCTAACAAGCTTAAGCATTTTGGTGGAGAATGTAGGAGCATAACCAAACCACAGGAGACTATGTAAATCCTTGGAATTCAGATCCACTTTGAACTGGAGCGTAGATAAAGAGTGTGCCACAATGGATTTAATGTTGTTAATAATGACCTCAGCAGTAGAGTGGGTGGACTCAAACCTCCTAGAGCATCTTTCCTTCCAGATAAACCACAACATGAGGATAACAGAGTAAAGGGAGACAAAGCCAATAGGAGAGCGGAGATGTGACTGTGCAAGGTCACCTTAGGGGAAACCAAGGGGTATATCCAGTGCCACAAGGTTGCTGCAAGATCACTTTTTATGGAAAGGTGATCAAAGTTTTCAATATTAGGCGTGTGACAGTAGAAGCAACAAGACACCAAGGGTATTCCAATTTTAGAAATACGGGTATCAACAGGAACGGCCTGATGCAGTATCTTCCAAGAGAACAAAGAGGCCCTTCTATAGAAGGAGTTATGCCATAGCTTCGCAAAGGTGGGTCTGTGAACACCTTTGGGCCTAATCAAATTATAAACAGACTTGGTTGTAAAAGAACCGCTATCAGTGGCAGCCCAAACACATCTATCCTCTTCAGTAGAAAACTCCAACCCTTCCAGGAGATAGTGTGGAATACTTGCTCTAAGAGGGTGAGCAATGTCATTAGCCACATCGCTCAAGGAAGCCTCCGCAGTCATATTATTCACCTGTAGGATATCCCCAAGAGGGTTGTCGCCAATCTAAATATCTTGAAGTATTCTAATCTTCTAACCATTGCCATGAATCCATCTGGTATTGTCTTTGAGAACATCCCTGGCCTTCATAAAGATCACCTTGGGAATGCCCGGCATACTATTTATATTGTGTATGGGATATCTCTTTCTAGCATAGGTGCCCCACATGGAAGAACTTTGAGTTAAATTCCACAACTGTTTAACCGCAAGAGAGAGTTGAACATGCCATAAACTTTGGACACCCAGACCTCCTTCAGATAGCGGTTTTTGGATGGATGGCCAGGCCACCCAGTGTTTCTGGTGAGACCCGTTGGCACCATCCCAGAAAAACGCTGCAGAGGCTTTGTCAATATAGGAGATGATGGACCTTGGAATATAGGAGGCAGTAGCGATATAGATAGGAAGTGAGGAGATGATAGAATTGATCAGAGTAAATCTACCAGCCTGAGAAAGTAGTTTAGACTTCCAAGCAAGGAACTTCCCATTAACCTTGTCAACCAGATATCTGTAATCCATGGAAGACAATCTGCCAGCTTTAAGGGGAACACCCAAGTAGATCAAAGAATCAGATTGCCTAGTAAAACTAGTAACCTCTTTAATCTTGTTGGCGGTGGAGGGAGGAGCCTTGGAATATAGCAAAAAATAGCTTTTATGAGGATTAATTTGTTGGCCAGAAGAAGCAGCATATCTGGTTAGAAAACCTTGCAATCATCTAACATTTCTGATGTTTCCATTAATGAAAACCAGAGTATCATTCGCATAAAGCAGATGAGCAGGAGTAGAAATTCCTCTAGGTCCAGAGTAAGGAATTAGATAGCCAGAGTGAATCATATTTTTGATACCCCTACTAAGAGCTTCTTCCATAATGATGAAAAGAGCCGGGGCAATCGGATCACCTTGTCTTAACCCCCTGGAAGACTTGAAATAGCTAGCCGGTGAACCATTAAAGAGAACAGAGAACCAGCAGTTAGAAACCATCATACCAATGTAGGAAATGAATCTGGAGGAGAAGCCAAATTTCTTGAGCACCGCAAAAAGAAAGTCCCACTCAATGCTATCATAAGACTTTTTCACATCGAGCTTAAAAACCACATTACTGCCCCTAACTTTCCTGCCAATATCTCTAACCAACTGTCTTGCCATGGAAACATTGTCCAGAATAGATCTACCCTTCACAAAGGCTCCTTGCTCTTCAGATATTATAGTAGGGAGAATATCAGTCAATCGATCACAAAGAATCCTGGAGATAATCTTATAGGAGAAGTTGCATAAACTGACAGGTCTATAATCATTGAAAGAGACTGGATGGATCTTCTTGGGAATAAGGGTAATATGAGTAGAAGTAACACCTTGTGGGAAGGAAAAACCATGAAAGAAACCACAGACTGCATTATTCACAGTGTTCGTAAAAGAGTCATGGGTAATCCACATTGATTGAAAGGTAAATCTAGCTGGACCTCTTGGAGTAATAGCGCAGGAGGCTAAAAGGGGAGCATGATCAGAAGGGCCTCTCACCAGATGGCGAATTTGAAAGCCAGGGAGAGCAGTCTCCCATAAATTATTAATAAAGGTTCTATCTAATCTCGCCTTAACAGCAGCCAGACCTACTCTGTTGTTGGACCAGGTGAAGTGAGATCCAACGTAGCCTGCATCAGAAAGAGAAGAGGCAGATATGCAAGCATTGAACTCCATCATAGCGTTGAGGTTAGGAGGGCGACCACCACATTTTTATGCTGGAGTAGTCACACAGTTAAAATCACCTCTGACAAGCCAGGGAACAGTTATATTAGAAGACATTTGAATGAGATCATCATATAATAGCCGCCTAGTGATAAAGCTACAGGATCCATAAACCACCGTAAGCATGAAAAGGATGTTGTTGGTATTGGTAATGGACAGAGTGATTTGTTGCTCACTATGACTAACAGTGAGAACTGCATGGTTGGGCCAGAAGATCCAGATCTTGGAATTCTCTCCATAATTACCTGTAAAATTTTTCATCTTTAACAGTCTACGAAAATGAGCAGCACGGTGAAAAGGAACCATTGGTTCCATAATAGCAATAATGTCTATATTATGATGCAACACAATCCTACGCAGAGCTCTTTTAGAGGCAAGGTTGGATATGCCTCGGATATTCCAAAAACCATGGGGCTAATCATGAGGAAGTGTATCCGGTTTGAGCCTTCACTGCCTTGGATTTAGATCTAGTGTGAACCCCTCCTTCCTTCTGAATAACTCCACAGCAGTAATAACAATGTTTGGCATATAAATATTTTCCTTCAAGGCAAGAGCTGATACACTCACACTAGACAAATCCGGAGCCCTGGATATGCCAGATTTAGGGTGTGATGGGGGCGTACCTCCATCTCCGCCAGAACCTGTCATTGTAGCTGCCATGGGCACGGCATCTTTCGCCATTGCTGGATTAGAACTAGTTGACGCAGAACCATGCAAAACACACGTAACACTCGGGCCATGCATCCCATGCAGCGTTGTTGGGGTTATTTGACTGAAGGTTGGTGGGTTTTGGTGAGTGCAGTCTGGAACCTCAGAATTATTATCAGCAGTATTCAAAAAATCCTGGCCATTCATAAATAAGTTTCTATCATCATCTTGAAATTTCTGGACCACCAGAGTAGCAGACGGACCGGAGACTAAAGACTGTTGAGGAGGATCTAGTTGTTCCTCCCTGTTAGAGGATTTACCATGAGGTTGTAACTCTGGAGATGAATCATCCTGTAACAAGTTGAATGGGTTTTCCATCGTGGTGTGCACTGAAGGTTGAGCCGTGTTAGCATTAGTATATATAGAATTCACAATGTCACACATATCTACATTGGATTTACATAGCCAAATTTCAACAAAAGTCAAAGTAAGGTACAAGAGCCTGGGGCATACCCCGAGGAACAACAAGAAAAGAAACTACACTACTGGAGGCGTCGGTCCAACACCGCTGCGATGCGGCTCCGAACTGGAAGAGGAAGAGAAACCTTCTGCTCTCCTTCACCTGTACGGAGTAGGGGTGAGCCTCGCAAGTCACTGGCTTAGTAGGGAAACTCCCCCAAAAACTGAGCAACCAACTCAAGTACAAAAGCTAGAGGCTACACTAGCAATTTATAGAGCAAGCTAAGAAGGATATTAAAGCTGTAAATACCACTTACCACTTGTCATTAACATAAACCAACCTTAATAAGTAAACGGAAAAACCACAACTCGGTGTACGTGCTAAAGTAGTGTCCGCCACACTCGAGCCACGTAGACTGGTTCGCGACACCAGCAACTGACTCGGACAAACCACACAAGTCTACCTTTCAGCCTCGCAGCCACGGACGAAAGGTCCAGCTGCCGCTCCACTAGAACAAGTCAAACAATTGTGGAGACCAACTAACACCACACATGCGGGCTACACTGCCGCAGACCCATGCCTGACACCTCTAGGGACTCTGCCTGAGCCCCCTAGAGTGAGGTAATAGAAATAGGACTAGATGGGGCCCAATACATCTAATGGTGTCCGTACCCCCAACCACGAGCATGCTACAAGCGACAAACAACAAACTCACACAAGTAGTTGTCCCACTGTCGTCTTTCCCTCAGCCGGACGTACAACTCAAGCAACGGAGTGAGGGTGTCTAGGACAGAGGACACAGACCTCAATGGTACACAAGTACCGGGATAAGCCCCGAGCACAAAGCCTGGCTCACACAGAACCTGGGGCATCCAACTGAAGAGGTAACCACGGTAGGCGTCGTACTACTCGCCACGCACACACAAACCATGTGCACACCGCACGACCCACGTGAAATCTCATGTCAACCACGTGAACACAGTACACTAACCGCGTGGACACCACGCCAATCACATAACTCACTTTCTAGCCTCGTAAACAACATGCTAGCCTCGTAAACACATGCTCACAGAGCGTTACAGGTGCCAATGCACCGCTGATACTGGCCATACACATAAAATATCGATAATCAGATAATGTTGTCATATTAACCATGCACAACAAGACCTTTCGGCTGAGGTCACGACATGGGGCAGTGTTGCCTTCAGAACGCGACACAACGATATGTCGCGTTCATAACCTGAACGCGACGGGTCGGCCTGTCGCGTTCTAAACGCGATAGGGGGCTCTGTCACCTTCACAGACGAAAACCCTAATCTGGATTGCTCATTCCGGATTACCACCCATACCACACAAACCATGTTTAATTCTCAATTTTCATGCTTTAATGAATGCCCTATCATGATATCTAATGTTTTTAAAGCCAAGTAACCATCCAAACATGCAAATCATGCAATCTCATGGTGTAAAATGGGTAGAATTCTCCTACCTTCACGAAGAACGTGAAGAACAATGAATACCCGGTGTTTCCCCCGCTCCACGCAAGGTCCTCGCGGCGAGAACACGCCAAAAACACTATCAACCCACCAAATCGCCAGTAAATTGCCGCAACTCCCTCTCCTGGCCGGGCAGAACTAATTGCAGCTCTGCTTGGCCAAAACAACATAAAAACGCACAGCGGTTGGGAACGCGACGTACCCCTCTGTCACGACCTGAACGCGACGGTTCAGGGAGTCGCCTTCTCAAAGCTGACGTCTGCATGCCGCCCAGTGCACGACATGCGGCGTGCATGTAGACGACGACCGCTCAGCAGCAGCAACAGGAACACAACATGCAGGTTCGTCGCGTTCAGATCGCGATGTTCCTCACTGTCGCGTTCACAGGCAGTGAACAGGATGGTGTTTTGGGCCCAGCCTACCAGCCTACAAACACCCAAAGCCTGCACACACACCTGGAACACGCCACATTGGCCACACACTGGCCACCTCAACCACCAACCGAAGGATCCGTACGGATCTGAAAAATGTACAACGGTACAGCAATAGTGGTTCATACTTTGAAGATATGGCGGCACTATCTTTATAATGTCAAGTTTGAGGTGTTTACTGATCATCAGAGTCTCAAGTACTTGTTCTCACAAAAGGAGCTAAATCTAAGGCAGAGAAGATGGACTGAGTTCTTAAAAGATTATGATTTCGAGTTGCAATATCACCCAGGCAAGGCGAATGTTGTAGCTGACGTGCTGAGCAGGAAGAGGACCGCGATGCAGAAGGATTGGAAATTGATTGAAGATGTGGCTTGTGCTTTTGTAGAGGTTGAGTCACAGTTGTGCCAGGCTTTTGTGGCTCAATTTTCTATCAGGTCTACTATTCTGGACAATGTGGCAGATGGTCAGAAGGATGATCGTAGGTTGCAGAAGATGACTGGGAAGTCAAGCGTTGCTTGTGATGAGGAAGGTGTTATCACATTTCAGCATATGGTGTGTGTGCCAGACATTGCTGATGGGAGGAAGCAGATTTTGGAGGAGGCTCATAGATCTAAGTTTTCGATACATCTAGGCAGTGGCAAAATGTATCAGGATCTGAAGCGGACTTTCTGGTGGCAAGGCATAAAGAGAGATGTGGCAGACTTTGTGGCTAGATGCTTGACATGACAACAAGTAAAGGCAGAACGCCAGAGGCCATCTGGGCTGATGCTGAAGATTGATATTCCGCTATGGAAATGGGAAGTGATCATCATGAACTTTGTCACAGGCTTGCCCAGGTCTACTAGGGGCAATGACTCTATCTGGGTGATTATAGATAGATTCTCCAAGACCACTCATTTTATAGCTATGAAGAAGAAGCAGTCTGTGGAGAGTTTAGCCAAGCTTTATGTGGATAGCATCGTCAGGTTACATGGAGTTGCAAAATCTATCATTTCTGATAGGGATCCAAGGTTTACTTCAAGGCTATGGCAAGGTTTGCAAGATGCTCTTGGTTCGCTGGCCAATCCCACTACTACAGCCTCGGGATCCACAACCTCACCTAAAATGTTAAGCAAGTATGAGTCTACAACAAAGACTCAGCAAGCAACTCAAAATAGACTACCAATCTAAATATATATATTTTCAAACCATGTTAATACATATTGATTTCAGCAATTATACTACTTGCAAGGTAACATTTGCTATACATATCTTTAATCAAAATTACATACAAAATGCTATTTGTATAAGACATGCATTAAAGGCATTGTACTAACATCATAATGTCTATCTTCGTAAAGTGATTTCAGATCTGATCATGATGACAAAATTTGAATTTCAACTTGGTGTACATAGTATTCATGGTTTCAAGAATTTACATAAGTGAGAATGATTATTGAACATTTAGCATAATAGAAATATGACAAAGATTATATTCTAATCATCACAAGGCTGAAAATAAATAAATAAATAAATATATATATATATATATCTACAAATTGCCAAGACACAACCCAAACCACCCTTTAGAAGTCACATAGACATATAAACATATACTCATCACCTAGGCAGACAATGATAGAGTCTAGGTTACTGCACATAACCGGGGAAAGTTCTCCCCACCATTACCAGTGGTACTTGTCCACTTCCAAAAAATTTCCTGTGCCCTCGAGAACATATATAACATATTGAACATTTCCATAGGGGTATTACTATGGTCATGTTCCAAATCACTTCTAAAGTGTCAGTGTCTTATTGGCCGAATACAGAATCATACATGAATTTATAGATTCAAATGCAACATATCATGCTACCCACAATCATATACATATATTCTAATCATAACAGAGACGTATTTCAAATTGATCACATGTTGCAATCTCTGAGAATTTCCCTCAATATCTATTTAATTTAACACATTTCCCATGATGATAACTAACTTCAAAATAGTTACATAAGTCATAAATTCACAAATGTTTTGTAGAACGTACCCTTACTTTAATGGATTAAAACTGTAGTTTTACATGATTTTCTGACATTCATGCTAATTTCCATATTTATCTAAGTATTAGTATAAATAGAAAAAATATTCACCATACTGAAACTGACTGTCCAATAGGTCCAATATTTTTACTGAGATCATGCCGTACTGATAAAATTCACTGATTAAAATATCACAATTTTTTGAATTCTTAAACTATTTATAAAATTAAAATGGTATTACTGATTTTAGCATTTCAGTCATGGAAATTTTAGAAAATAGTCAATTACTGGTTGCAGGACCATCACAGCATGAACATAACCCTAACATGCATTTCTACAGGGAAATCCAGTTTTTAATCATATACAAGCTTTGCATACAAAATCCCTTCCTAAATCCATGCTTATTCACATATTTCAGAAATTACCCTAATATCATGGTGATGACAGAAAATAGCCCAAATTGTAGCATGGTAAGAAGCTAACCTACTTAACCCTACACATCTCATAGGAAATCCATTTGAAGTTTGAATAGAAATATATAAATCCAGAAATAAAAATAAGGGGAAAATGGTAACCAGAAGAACTTGATGGCAACAAGGTTGCTGTTAAGTTCAGTCTGATGGCAAGGGTTTGCCGTCAAGTTCATTCTTAATAGCAATCAAGGTTGTCGTTAACCAGACAGAAGACAAAACCTTATCGAAAACCATACAGTCCCCAAATCCGACCATTTATTATTTTCTAAAATCATGAAAAAAAAAATCATTAAAAGATAGAAACTAGGGTTGGGAATTAGATCCCTAGATTACTTGCCTCTAAAACACCAAGAAAACTACAAATTTTAGCCGATGAAGCTCGCCTTGGCCAACCAAGACGGTCCCCTCTCCGTGGCTAGATCCACAACCAGACGTCCTCCTACGCCAGCAGCATGATGGAGACACCTTCTTTCACCAAAGGCACGGCCTCCTAACTCAAAGACGCTTGAACTTGGTCTCCATGAAGATCAGATCGTCGGATCCCCCTTTTTCTCTCCACCTCGAGACCTTGAGAAGACTCTGCAACGGGGATACAGAGGCTAGGCACCCTTTTAAAGGAGTTTCCCTCCCCTTTCTTGGTCAAGAGAGGGTAAGAATCGTGTCTCCAAACGTTACCAGATATCTCTCCCCCAACCGTTTCCAAATCGAAGCAGGGTTGCCAGAATTTTGTGGTCTGCATCGCAGAAAGTTGACGGCAAAGGTGATTGACGTCAAATAATGATGACGGCAATCGATATTGCCATTTACCTACTGTTGATGGCAATCGATGTTGTGATATATTTATTTTAATGATGACAAAACATGTTCAAGTGTTTGTGTGTGAACTTCTAAATAAGTATGAATTAAACATAGAATCTCATCTATCAAAATCTAATGTGTGTCGTTATGCATGAATGTTGTGGAGTTTATTTTGGATTATCTATAGTATTGTTCCTATAAGAATTAAGTTGGTATTCATATTGATAGTCGACGTGTTGCATGTCAATCTTTAGTGGTTGATTGATTAAAAGTGTAATATCTTTTTTGTAGTAATAAGGAAAATAACATGTTAAGATTAGGTAGCATCTACTCTGTTGTGTCAAGGCCATAGAAATAAGAAACGAGTCACATTTGCTTTAAATTTTCTTTAGAACTAGATGTAGACTTTCAGAGTCGACATTTGTTGAACATGAGTCAACTTTTAATATCTTTAATTGTTGCAGGTAGATATTCACCAGGATGCTCATTTTGAAAAGGAAAGCAAAATGCTCATTTTGAAAAGGAAAGTAGAATGCTCATTTTGGAGTGAGCAAAATGCTCGTTTTGGAAAAGGAAGCAATATGCTCATTTTTTTAGATAAGTAAAATGATCATTTTAGGAGTAAGGTAAATGATCATTTCAGGAATAAGCAAAAAGCTCATTCTTTAAAGTAAAAGACTCATTTTTAAGGTAAATGAAAGACTTGTTTCTACAATAAACTATAGACTCATTTTGTCTTCTTCTAAATAATCGATTCATTCAGTATGTCATTTGTAGAACTTTATTTCATGTGGATTTCATTTTATAGTCATGTGAATTGAATTTAGTTTATTATAATGATATGTCCATGTGACTAACAAACTGCAATATGTTGTAACAGCCTTGCTGATGTGGCATAAGGCTTGGGGAGGCTAGTAAAATACCTCAGATGCGTGAGAAAAAAAGACAACTCTCTCTACACTTTGGAATAGAGGTGTTCTCTAGGAATGTCAGAAGAGTGTTCTTAAAGAGTCTGTGTAAATTTAAGAAAAAGGTAGAATACATGTCAGTGATCTGAGAGAGAGAGAGAGAGAGAGAAGATATGTGTGCTGAGAGAAATATAGAAAGAGAAGGGATGAAGTGTGTGTTGAGTGAGAAAAGAAACAGAGTGTAGTGTTGTGTGTGTTCTATGGGAAAAGAAGAGAAGAAGATGTGCAGAGCTGTGAGATGAGAGGCTTAATATATTGATTAGCATTTGCATGTTTGAATGATGCAATGATAGTTTAAGGAATGTTGAGTGGATTAAAGAGATCTGAAGATCACATTGACGGGGGAGACTTCATCTATTCTATATCTACTAAAGAAGAGTTGAAGAAAAGGAGTTTGCATCGACATGGGAAGATTTTATTTGATGTCTATTTGATCAATCATTTGTGCTTAAACTATTCTCCCATTTGAAGAACAAACTCTATGTGTATGGTTAATGATAAGGCATCGTTGTGGAGTTGGCTACTCCACGTGTGTGGATCTATGTGTGAGTTTTCTTGTTCCTATGAAAAATTATAGTGTAACACCTCTATAAGAATATGTTAAATGGACTAAATCAGTAGACTACCAACAACTCTAACTAATCATTTTCAGAACTCAATTAGGAAAGGAACATAGAAGTTAAACATGCTTAGTTGGGAGACATCTCATGATGAGTGACATTTCTAGGAATTCTACCAATTAGCATGGTTGTTAGACCAATTAGCTGATTGGGTCATTACAAATGGTATCAGAACCTTACCTAATTGGAAATGCAGGAGCTAAGGGCTATGAGAACAAAGTTCTACGCTATGAGAGCCACCTCTTAAGACCATAATGGCGTAAAGTGCTACAAAGCGGGAGCCATCTCTTGAGCCTGTGGGGGCCATCTCTAGAGTCCTACCTACTTGGGAGTTTGACTGCATGCTATATATGTCCAATGACGAGGACGACACTGGACATATAAGAATATGTTAAACAAACTAAATCAATAGACTACCAACAACTCGGACTGGTCATTTTCAGAGTTCGGATAGAAAAAGAACTCAGAAGTTAAGTATGCTCAGTGGAGAGAAGACTGAGGATGGGTGAAATTTCTAAGAAGTCCACTAACTAGCACGTTTGTTAAGCCAGTTAGCTGATTGAGTCGCTACAATAGTAGTAAGTCTTATATGATGTACCTGTTGAAAACAAAATAGTGTGTATTAAACCTCACACACCATGAGAGGTGGATGTAGGATACACATGGGTCTTATATGTCTGTGTAAGCATTAAGTAATTTCATATCTATCTTGAATTGTTTTCTAAAGATCAAATTCAAAAGGATTTTAGATTTTACTATAGTTAATTCAAATTGTTCTGAATTGTCCTGTAAAGACATCTTCGAAGTGTTTTTAGATATGCATTTCAATATAAATATCAAACAATTTTGAATTACTTTCTAAGACCTATCTAAAATCTAATCCTCGTTAAAAAATCATCTAAAGTCTGTCAAATCAATTCAACCCCCTTCTTGATTGCCATTTACTCAAAATCAACAGAACTCAATGGAGGAGATGACCAAACTTAGCACAACAATATCTAAGTTATAGGTCATGAAGGAATCATTTTTTGTGAATTAGAAGTTCAGTCAAGTTTAGCTTAGTAACGGAGGATGAGAGAGAGAGAAGCATGAGAGAGAGAGAGAGAGAGAAATTGTCACGCCCCTTATTTCTAGCAGTGGAATAAATTGAGAAATGCAACAAGCAAGTATTCAGAAGCTATAGATGAATAAGTAACACAAGTTGACCCATAATTCAATAATCAATTCTGATTCCTTTTATTTTATAACTCACAAGTGTATTACAACCACTAATCAGGCCAGTACTTATGGTCCCCATCAAGACTAGAACATGCTTAGGGGAAAATAAACTCTAACTATACACTTGAAAGTGTTGCCCAGCTAGCAAGCCCAGAGGGGGGGGAGGGTGAATGGGATTCTAAAAATTCATTTAGATATAAATCTATCAACAAAATGCTTTGACAGAAAAACGCTGAGATCGATAGTTAGTGTTAGTGATAAATGAAGACAAGCTAGCAAATAAACAATCACACGACACAGAGGATTTTATCCTGGTTCGGACCTCCTATCCCAAGGAGTCCTACGTCTAGTCCCCAAGCAACAACTTGGGATTTCACTAACCAAGGGTACTGTCCCCCTCAAGGACCCTTACACATCCAATCGCAACTGGCCTTCTCTTCTAACCCCGAAGAGGTACAGCTACTACCTGATACAACAGGTCTTCCTTCCTCAAGAAGGGAATTACAACCACATGTTTCCAACAGGTCCTCTCTTCACAGCCCGAAGAGGAACTTCACAACATATGTGAATAAAAAAATGGCCCCTAGACCAAGCTTACAACAAATGCTTGATCCGAGGCAATGTCTGAGAGAGAAAGATTTTCACTAGATGAAAACTCTCAGAACTACAAAGGCTCTCCAAAAGCTAAGCAAATGAACACGGTGAGCTAAGAGCTACAGAAGATTATGGAGTGAAGCTTGATGATCAGTCTGTCCCCATGTAATTTAGTTACCTATTTATTTTTATTATTTTTGGTGATTAACAAAATTCCTTCAATAATTTCTAACATATATTTCATAAGTCTTAAGTACAGGAAATATACCAAGGTCACATAAGCCAATGTTGGTAAGCATTACCTCACTGAAGCATTTATCTTGTCAAGATCATATTCTCTAAGTCCACATCGACTTCTATTGAAAGTCACAACGACTTCCTTTAGTACTACAACGATTTGAATTCATAACGATTTCTTAAGTGTCTGAATGACTTCTTTACTGTGACATCGTTTGATTACAAACAAATCGTTCTCACAACGATTCTATAAGTCATCGCAACGATTTCTTCAGAACTCGTAACAACTTGCCCGTCGCAACGATTTCTTAAGTTATCATAATGATTTCTTTAGAATTCGCAACGACTTGCTCGCCGTAACGATTTCTTAAGTCATCATAACGATTTCTTTAGAATTCGCAACGACTTGCTCGCCGTAACGATTTCTTAAGTTATCATAACGACTTCTCTAGGGTTCGCAACAATTGCTTTCTGTAACGATTTGTTAAGTGTTCATAACGATTTCTTCATTGAACACAACGATTTGCTTCGCGCAACGATTTCTTTAGAACTCATAACGATTTGCTTCGCGCAACGACATAACGATTTGCTTCGCGCAACGATTTCTTTATAACTCATAACGATTTGCTTCGTGCAACGATTTCTTTAGAACTCATAACGATTTGCTTCGCGCAACGATTTCTTTAGAAATCATAACGATTTGCTTCGCGCAACGATTTCTTTATAACTCATAACGATTTGCTTCGCGCAACGATTTCTTTAGAGCTAATAACAATTTGTTAAGTGTTCATAATGATTTCTTCCTTGAACACATCAACTTGCTTTCTATAACGATTTGATCTCTATAATGACTTGTTGGTATTCATAACGATTCCTTCAGTAAACACTGATCATAACGATTTCATAAGTCATATAGACAACGACTTTATGGTTTATATCGACTTGACATTTATCTTATCTCTTAAAGCGTTGAATAGTCAAAGTCTTCTCTTATCTGTCTGACTGATGTGCATTTAATGAAGACAGAACGTATCTCTGCATGCATGCAGATGATATCTTTTCATTATCGTGCATATTCTGTCAACATCTCATAAAACAAGATTTGGCATTGCTATTTTGATGAATATTCACATCAACGTTACTGACAACAAGAGACAGCCTAGCTGTCTACTGTTCTAACATTTAATATGTGCAGGGTCCTAAAGACATTCTGTCATACAATGTTGGACCATATAGACGCCAGAAGACCTTATCTCTTTGCGTGTTCAACTGGATAAAAGATTGTAGAAGCTTCCAAGTTTCCTTTAGTCTAACATTTTCTTGGACAAGAGACAACGGATACTCCAACGATAATATTTCAAATTGGAGATTTAAATACAAGACAGAAGAGAAGAATGAGAGGTCACGAAGTAGAGAACAAGCATCTCACATACAAGAATTAAAATTCTTCTGCAAGAAGTCTAGAGACAAGAATCTCATTCCTCATCACCTTTAGCTCTTCGCTCTCTATGTTGTAATAGATTTCTAAGAGAGCCCGTGTAGTTCTGAGAGTGTGCCTTGTTTAGATCTTTTGCTCTCAGTGCTTGTTGCTTCAGATCTTGGCTTGTAAAAGCTTGATCTAGGGGCTTGAATTCATTCTATTCTCTTTGTGGTGTTTCCCTTCGTGTGTGAAGGAAGACCTGGTGGGATCCAGGGTGCTGTTTCCCTTCGGTTGTGAAGGAAGACCTGGTGAGGTATCCAGGGTGTGGTTGTTCCCTTCTGGTGTGAAGGAAGACTAGCTGAGCTGGGTGTTGTAGTGTCCATAGGAGGACTGTACCCTAGTTAGTGAAATCCTGAGTTGTTGCTCAGGGACTAGACGTAGGACTCCTAAGGAAAGGAGGTCCGAACCAGGATAATTTCTTGCGTTGTGTGATTGATTCTTTGTGGGTTTGTTGTTCATACTAACCGTTACTAACCAACATCGAAGATTGTTTTTGTGTATATTTTTACGTACAGGTGTCACCTTGATAGTTTTTTTTTTTTAAAAGACCCATTCACCCCCCCCCCTATGGGCTTGACAACTGGGCAACAAGTGGTATCAGAGCGAGTCTCTTCGACAAAGAAGAAGATCTAACGATCTGAAGAGTAAAGATCCATGGCAGCCCAAGGTAACATTGAAGGTCAGTCTGTCAACCGACCCCCTCTCTTCGATGGTGAAGATTATGCTTATTGGAAGACCAGAATGGAGTACTTTCTCCAAGGTCATGACTATCAGATATGGTCAATAGTAGAAGAAGGCGATCTCCTGGTCACAAATGAGAAAGCTCAGTGGACAGATGATGACAGAAAAAAGATCTCCTTGAACTGTAAGGCTAAGAGTATTCTGTGTTGTGCACTAAGCAAAAAGGAATTCAACAGAGTTTCAGCCTGTAAATCTGCAATGGAGATGTGGGAAAAGCTTAGAATTACCTATGAAGGCACAGACGAGGTGAAGGAGACAAGAATTGATATTCTTGTTACACAATATGAAAGATTTCAGATGCAATCAGGTGAATCCATAACCCACATGTTCAGTAGATTTACAGATATCACAAATGGGTTAGCCGGACTAGGAAAAATTTATGATATTGGAGACATGGTGAGGAAAATTCTTAGATCCTTACCATCCTCATGGACCCCAAAGGTCACAGCTATTGAAGAAGCTAATGATCTGAAAAGGATGTCTTTGGAAAAACTCATTGGGTCCCTTATGGCACATGAGATCAATATGGAAAGGCTAGGAGAGTCCTCTAGCAGAAGAAGCATTCAAATGCTCTTAAAGCAGAAGAAGACAAGTCAGATGAGTCATCAGCTGAAGATGAGAACTCAAGTGACTGTGGAGATGAAGAAGCCATGCTGTCAAAAAGATTGCAACGCATTCTAGCAAAGAAGAAGAAGTTCCAATCTGGTAGAAGACACTTCAAGAGAAATAAAGACTTCAAGAAACCAGATGGAAAGGATCAAAAGAAGAGTGAGCCCATATGCTACGAGTGCAAAAAGCCAGGACATATCAAAGTTGAATGTCCAAAGCTCAAGAAGCCTGAATTCAGAAAGAGAGAGAGCTCCAAGAAATTCAGGAAATATAAGAAGAAAGCTATGGCAGCTGCATGGAGCAACAGCAGCGACTCAGACAGTGAGTCAAGCTCAACCAGTGATGAGGAAGAAGCCAACTTGGCTTTCATGGCAAATACCGAAGAAAAGGTAACCTCTGACTCATCCTTTGATTCTTGTAATGGTTCAGATTCCGATAGTTTAGAAGAAGCTTTCAATGAACTATACAGTAAATATAGAGAAGTAACCAAACTATTAAAAGTAAGCAAGAAAAACATGGTGTGTCTAGAAAATACAAACTCAGATCTAAAATCAGAAAATGATCAATTAGAAAGCCAACTAACTGAACTTAAAAGGAGAAATGAACTGTTATGTGAGGATCTGAAAGCTAAGAATGAACAAATAATGAAACTAGAGAAACAAGCAAGCTCAGATGAACTGAAAACTGAAATTAAGACACTAATAGAAGAAAATATTAAGTTATCTAGCACATTGGAAAATTTACAAATGGTAAAAATCCTCTAATATTAAAAGGTGCTAGAAGATCAGGAAAGAAAAAACATGGATTAGGATATACACCTCCAGATAATGAAGAAACCAAGTCTATCCTAAAATATACTTGACACCAAATTTATACCAGAACAAGACATATCATATAAAGCCAATTTCAAATATATTGAAAAAGTAACAATAACATCTTATCGCAGTCATTGCAATAAGTTAGGTCACATAAAGTAACATGTCCAACAAGACATAAGAATGGATAATAAAAAGAAAAGTTGATGATACTAACCCCTCAGGACCCAAAAGATTTGGGTACCTAAAACTTGATGAATTTATTTCAGGGTAACACTCGAGCATCCAAATGGTATTTAGATAGTGGGTGCTCAAGGCACATGTCAGGAAATCAGAAGCTATTCACCTATCTCCAAGCTGAAGAAGGAACAGTTACCTATGGAGACAATGGAAAGGCACAGTAATTGGCAGTGGCTCTGTGAGCAACAAAGGAAAAATAATCATTGAAGATGTATTGCTTGTCAAAGGGCTGAAGCACAATCTCATCAGCATCAGCCAGCTTTGTGATAGAGGTCATCAGATTCAGTTTCAAGAATCAAAATGCAGCATATTGAAGAATGGAGCAGTAATCTTCGAAGCCAATAGGGAGAAGAACCTGTATGCGCTTCATCTTGAAGAACTCAAGGATCAGGATGTTGCCTAGCTGCAAATAAAGACCAGTCAACTGAACTGTGGCACAGAAGACTGGGACATTGCAGCATAGATGGCATGAGAAAATTGCTAAAGAAAAATCTTGTGGAAGGTCTGCCAAAGGTCAGTGCAAAAATGGAAGGTGTCTGTAGATCTTGTGCTAAGGGAAAGCACACCAAGAGCTCCTTCAAGTCAAAAACGGTGGTAACCACCTCAAAACCCTTAGAGCTCCTTCATATGGATCTATTTGGGCCAATGAGGACTACCAGTCTTGGAGGAAAGAACTTTGGATTTGTCATAGTCGATGATTACTCAAGATTCACATGGGTATCATTCCTAGAGCATAAAGATGACACATTTGAAAACTTTGTCAGTTTCAGCAAGAAAGTCTAGAAGGATCAGAAGTTCAGCATTGTTTCTATCCGATCAGATCATGGTGGTGAATTTCAGAATGAAAATTTGCTAAGTTCTGTGATGATCAGGGGATTGAGCATAATTTCTCAGCACCAAGGACACCACAGCAAAATGGAATTGCTGAGAGAAAGAATAGAACTCTATTGGATATGGCAAGAACAATGCTATCAGAATATGATCTGCCAAGGTATTTTTGGGCTGAAGCAGTCAACACAGCAAGCTACATTATCAACAGAGTAATGATCAGGCCAATCCTAAAGAAGACTTCATATGAACTGTTCAAAGGAAAGAAACCAAAGATCAGCCACTTCAGGACATTTGGATGTCCTTGCTTCATCCACAATAATGGAAAAAGGGACATTGGTAAGTTGGATGCCAAATCAGATGAAGGCATCTTCATGGGGTACACCTCTAAACCCAAAGGCTTTAGAGTATTTAATAAACGCACTTTATTAATTGAACAGTCTGTACATATTATTTTTGATGAAACTAACCCTTCCCTGAGAAAGGAAGAAGATAGTGATAATGATGATGCAGATAAACTGTCCAAGAAACTAAAGAATACATCAATTGAGGACAAGGATGATCCACCTCTGGAGACATGCAACAAAAGGAAATTACACATGAAATCTTCCAAAGAGTGGAGATACAAGAAAGATCACCCACCTGAGAATATTATTGGTGATCCATCTGTTGGGGTAAGAACAAGAGGTAACATGATACCCTATGATTATTTAGCATTTGTTTCTCAAATAGAGCCGAGGACAGTCAATGAAGCTCTTGGTGATGAATCTTAGATCTTGGCCATGCAAGATGAACTAAATCAGTTCAAGAGAAACCAAGTATGGTTACTTGTTCCTAGACCATCAGACCATCTAGTTATTGGCACCAAATGGGTGTTCAGAAACAAATTGGATGAGGCTGGTGTGATCTTAAGAAACAAGGCCAGACTGGTAGCTCAAGGCTATTCCCAAGAGGAAGGCATAGATTTCGATGAAACCTATGCACCTGTAGCTAGACTTGAGGCTATTAGAATATTACTTGCATATGCAACAGCATTAGACTTAAAACTATTTCAAATGGATGTCAAATCTGCATTCTTAAATGGTTTTATAAAAGAGGAAGTTTATGTGGAACAACCCCCAGGTTTTGATGACACAGAATTTCCTAATCATGTTTTCAAACTTCATAAAGCTTTATATGGATTAAAGCAAGCACCTAGGGCCTGGTATGAAAGGCTTAGTTCTTTTCTTCTAAACTATGGTTTCAGTAGAGGTCAAGTAGATAGCACTCTATTTTTAAAATCAAAAGTTAAAAGCATACTACTTGTACAGATTTAGATGTAGATGATATTATCTTTGGATCTACTGATGAATCCCTTTGCAAGTATTTTGAAAAGTTGATGCAGGGAGAATTTGAAATGAGCATGATGGGAGAGCTCAATTACTTCCTTGGACTACAAATCAAACAAGGAAAGGAAGGAACTCACATCTGCCAAGCAAAGTACACAAAAGAACTCTTGAAGAAATTTGGATTTGATAATGCCAAGCCACTGTGAACACCAATGAGTACGTCAACAAGGATGGATAGTGACAAAGATGGTAAGAAAGTAGATCAAAAGATCTACAGAGGTATGATAGGTTCACTGCTTTATTTAACAGCTAGTAGACCCGATATTTTATTTAGTGTATGCATGTGTGCTAGGTATCAAGCAGACCCTAGAGAATCACATTTAATATCTGTGAAAAGAATATTTAGATATTTAGCTAGAACTCATGATTTAGGTCTGTGGTATCCAAAATCTTGTGAAATTAATTTAGTAGGATACTCTGATGCTGACTATGCTGGATGCAAAGTAGATAGAAAAAGCTCCAGTGGTTGTTGTCAATGTCTTGCAGGGTGTTTGATATCCTGGTCATCAAAGAAACAAAATTCAGTGGCACTGTCTACAGCTGAAGCTGAGTACGTGGCTGCTGGAAGTTGTTGTACACAACTCCTATGGATAAAGCAACAACTTGAAGATTTTGGATTAAATATCAAATCGATTCCACTATTGTGTGACAACACCAGTGCTATTAATCTCACCAAAAATCCAGTCCAACATTCAAGGACCAAGCATATTGAGGTTAGATATCATTTCATTCGTGATCATATTGCAAATGGTAATATTGAAATATCCTTTATTGATACAAACGGTCAGTTAGCAGACATTTTCACAAAAGCTTACCTGAAGAGAGATTCACATCTCTTAGAAGGGAATTGGGCATGTGTAATTTATGAAAAGATTTCTGTTTAAAACTGGCATATAAATTTTCAGAATTAAGTAAATTTTTCCTCCATGGATTTAAGCAAAAGAAATTCAAATTATCTTTCCTGGCCGCTCTTTTATTAAAGTCGGTTTGAATAGTCAAACTCTTTTGTCGTTTTCTGCGCCTTTTGGTGCCTCACTTTCCACAAAGCATTTATTTAATTACAAAAATCGATGTGGGAACGATTCATCTCCCATATTCTACCTTTTTCCCTCTTTTCGTCTGGTTGCCTGAGCCGATGCCCTAACAAATTTGACATCGACTCTCTGCAAGTTTGAAGCCTCTCACTCCTTCCCACGAAATTTCTTGAGGGCTTTCACTCCTTCTTCCACCTCAATCCTACAGAAAACCTTTTCACCTGATTCCATGGCCGCATCCGTCATCTCCAGAAGTCTTGGGGGCTACAGCGCTGAGTTCCTTACTCCTGAACAGCAGGAGAGGTTCACGTTTGTGAAGACCAAGGTTTGTGGGAATAAAGCAGTAGATGTTGCTGATCTTGAGAAGAACGGGATGCACAGTGTTGTGGCAGCCATGAGCAGGATGAAGTGGTCAGTTATTTCAACCTTCTCTGAGGTAAGCTATCCAGACCTCGTGAAGGCGTTCTATGTTTGCTTGAAATCAGAGACAGATGGGTCTGTAACGTCTTCAGTCAAAGGTATCCCCATAAAGATTGATCATGATCTTCTGAAGATGTTGTTTGATGTGAGCACAACTGGTCACAGTGGGGTTCACACCGTGGACGCCCGAGCTAAAGGTCTTGGCATTGTAGGACCAGGGTTCAGACTGAGAGATGGTAAACTAGATATTAATCAGTTGAATGCTTTCAACCGCCTCCTTCATTTCATAGTTTGTCAGATTTTGGTTCCCAGAAGTGCAACATTCTCCTCTTGTACCAAAGCAGACTCGGATATGATGTTCTGGGCCATACAGAACAAGGACATCAACTTGGCCGAAGTAATGATTGAGAGGATGAAGTTTGCCCGTGATCAGATTTGGGATACAAAGAGCAAGCTTAATGTCTCTCTGCCCTATGCCCATTTGCTTACCAAGATCTTCAAGCACTTTGGTGTTGATCTATCTGGGGCAGTAGTTGAGAAGATGGGCCAAGCAATTCGGTCCAGAAATCTGAGGAAGAGTGGGTTCTCAGTTGTTGGTGGAGTTTGGTCTAAGACCTCTGTGGCAGAGGGAGAGGCCATTATAGGAGATATTCCAGATATTCAAGAAGAAGTGCCAGAAGCATCAGTAGAACCAGCAGCAGTAGCATCAGCAGTAGAAGTTGAGCCAGCAGTACCAGCAGTTGTTGTATCAGCAGTTCAAGAGGCAGCAGGACCATCTGAACTGGCAGCTCAAGTAGCAGGGACAGCAGAGCTAGCAGGGTCACCTGTAGTGGCAGTTGAATCTCAACCTCCAGAAGCACCAGTAGGAGAAGCAGTGGTAGGTACAGCAGATCCCTTGCCCACCTCCATTGTTGCCTCTATCCTTAGAGAGGTGTTGGATTCTATTCATTCCACCTCAGTCACTCCAGAGGCTGGTGGAAATTCAGAGGAAGAGGCTGTGGCATCAGGCCATTATGAGGAATCAATTGTAGCAGAAGTCATTCAGGAGGAGCAAACAGTTGCTCCTGAAGACATTGAAATGGAAGACGCTCCCATTCATGGGGAGCAAGAGACAGAGCAAGAAGTGGCATCATCCCAGGGGGAGCATACTACTAATGCCCCTGCCACTAAGATCCTATCCTTGTCGACAAGAGAAGCAAGCGTGTTGTACACAGACGGCTGAGGAAGTCAAAAAGGATCAACTTGAAGCCTATTCAGAAAAAGTTGGAAGCACAGGATAAACTCTTGTCCTCGGTTCAGTCCACAATGAATGCCATCACTGTTCGCCAGGAATCGATGTCCAATGATATTTCAAGTATCAGAAATGCAATGAAGTGGTTTAATAAGGAGATGGGGAGCATGAAGGCAACACTTTCTGAGATTCTGAAGGCAGTTGGATCCCAACATTCTCCTCCTCAACCTTCTACCCCTTAGAGTAGTCCAGGAGCTATTCCCAGGACATCAGAGGCTTCAGTTCAAGTATCTGAGCCATCAGGGCCGACAGTAGAAGAAGGGTCATCTGGGCAGAATGAGGAATATCCTGCAGAAGAGGTCCTTGTTGCGCCTGAAGCCCTTAAGTCTTCAACACTTGCAACACCAACTCCCTCTACTCCACCTTCCTCATCCACAGCCCCTCCAGCTCCACCTACCTTCAAATAACCCATGCCCCGCACTATTTCCTCACCAACACCTTTTCCATCTCAATCTTCTTTCTCTCCTCCTTCTTCTCAACTTCTTCCTCCTCCTGTTGCTGAGACCCCTCCAGCCTCCTCTTTAGCTGGAGCCTCCTCCTCATCAAGCCATTCTACTTCAAGACCTTCTTCCACCTTCAATTCCAAATCACTCCTTTATCCTCCCACTCCACCTTCCTCAATAACCTTCATCCCTGAGAACCCTCAACTTGGAAACGCATTTCTCACTCAGATTGAGGATGAGTTCGAAAGATCTACACTCCTCACAATTCTAGCTGTTGCCAATCATGTTCACAGGACTGATTCTCCCAGTCCTGTTCAGAAGAAAAGAAAAATCTCCACTTCTCTCTCTGTACCTTCCACACCAAAATTCCCTCCTCCTTGGTTCTCCCTCACTACTGAATATGATAGGAGACCAATCTATAGGGAATATCTGCAGAAATGCATTCTCTCCACCATTTTCGGTATTCCTTTCTTGAATCTCACTGATCACCTCACCATTGTTCTTCCCCTCTGCCACTTATCGAAAGCTAACCAATCCAAGATCTTTCAGTTGGCTGAATGCAAGTCTGAAGACCAATGGGCTAAAGGACACAAGACTCTTTACAACAAATATCTTCAGGCCAAGGATGAGAGCATTTCAAGTCGAGATCACCCACTCACTCTCTCTGAGTGGTTTATTCTCCATCATCAAGCCATCTATGGTCAGTTTATTCTTAAAGAGATCAGGATAGCCAAGTATTTTCAGCTCTACAATGACTACTGCTATCTACACAAGCTTCCTGAAGTTCAATTTGGTCAGTTCCATGGGGCTCTTGCTCTCCTTCGGACAGAGCACCCTGTAAATTGTTCTTTTCAAGTAAAATTTGCATCTCTCAAGATGCCCTCCATTGTGTTCCTCCCCAAACTACATTCTTTGGTTCTTGATTCTTCGGCTGGTTCTCACGCGTTTGAGAGGTTTGCTAGAGTCATGGGCAGACAGTCAGCCAAGCAAGGTAGACTTCCCTCCTTTCAGAGATTCATCTTCAGAGAATACCACCTTGGACATATCTCCTATGAAATTCTAGCTCCCTTGATCTCTGAGTGCGAAAGGCTTTCTCCCACAGACTGGGAAAAGCACTATCGACAATCAGCTCTCCAGCTAGAATCTGTCAACAATTCTCTGCTCAAGGAAAGGAAGCCCCGTCTATCTGCTGAAGCTTTTTTGGATCTCAACTCTATCAATCCTGTTCAAGAGTTATATGTGCACTGGGCCGCTAGATACTCTGCTTTCTTTGCACTGAAGAAGGACATGCAAGATCACCAGATTTTCTATCCCATCAATCTTGATCGATTCCTTCAGCGTGCCAGCTTTGGTAAGAGCCCCTACTTCAAATTCCTGTTGGACAAGGAGCAGTATGGCTTATTTCTGGAGACCCAGCGGTAGCTGTATCTTCAGCGCATGCTCCCTTCCATGGGTGCCTCTTTCACCATATCACCTGGTGTTTTCCAGCAGCTTTTTGACGATCAAGAGATTTCGGCATGGCAAATTATTTCTCACCATGCATCTCTTCTTTCTCCTCTTTTGTATCTACCTGTACCTTCCCAACCTTAATACCATATAGTTGGTTTGGTGATCCTTTGTTTGATCTGTCTCTATTCATCTCTTCTTTCTTTGTCTCAGTTTATCTTTTTGCTTAATGACAAAAAGGGGGAGAAATTCCTTAGCATTTCTGACATACAACATCTTTAGTTTCAGAAATACAAGCTAAATTACTTATGAATATCAATAAGGTTTGTTAAGTTTTGTCATCACCAAAAAGGGGGAGATTGATGATCAGTCTGTCCCCATGTAATTTTAATTACCTATTTATTTTTATTATTTTTGGTGATTAACAAAATTCCTTCAATAATTTCTAACATATATTTCATAAGTCTTAAGTACAGAAAATATACCAAGGTCACACAAGCCAATGTTGGTAAGCATTACCTCACTGAAGCATTTATCTTGTCAAGATCATATTTCTCTAAGTCCACATCGACTTCTATTGAAAGTCACACGACTTCCTTTAGTGCTACAACGATTTGAATTCATAACGATTTCTTAAGTGTCTGAACGACTTCTTTACATCGTTTGATTACAAACAAATCGTTCTCACAACGATTCTATAAGTCATCACAACGATTTCTTCAGAACTCATAACAACTTGCCGTTGCAACGATTTCATAAGTTATCATAACGATTTCTTTAGAATTCGCAACGACTTGCTCGCCGTAACGATTTCCTAAGTCATCATAATGATTTCTTTAGAATTCGCAACGACTTCTTGCCGTAACGATTTCTTATAGTATCATAGCGACTTCTTTAGGGTTCGCAATGATTTGCTTTCTGATTTGTTAAGTGTTCATAACGATTTCTTCATTGAACACAACGATTGCTTCGCGTAACGATTTCTTTAGAACTCATAACGATTTGCTCGCGCAACGATTTCTTTATAACTCATAACGATTTACTTCGCGCAACGATTTCTTTAGAACTCATAATGATTTACTTCGTGCAACGATTTATTTAGAACTCATAACGATTTGCTTCGCGCAACGATTTCTTTAGAACTCATAACGATTTGCTTCGCGCAACGATTTCTTTAGAACTCATAACGTTTGCTTCACGCAACGATTTCTTTAGAGCTCATAACGATTTGTTAAGTGTTCATAACAATTTCTTTCCTTGAACACATCAACTTGCTTTCTAAATGATTTGATCTCATATATGACTTTTTGGTATTCATAACGATTTCTTTAGTAAACACTTGATCATAACGATTTCATAAGTCATATAGACAACGACTTTACGGTTTAATCGACTTGACATTTATCTTATCTCTTAAAGCGTTGAATAGTCAAAGTCTTCTCTTATCTGTCGACTGCTGTGCATTTAATGAAGACAGAACGTATCTCTGTATGCATGCAGATGATATCTTTTCATTATCGTGCATATTCTGTCAACATCTCATAAAACAAGATATTTGGCATTGCTATTTTTGTGAATATTCCATCAACGTTACTGACAACAAGAGACAGCCTAGCTTCTACTATTCTAGCATTTAATATGTGCAGGGTCCTAAAGACATTCTGTCATACAATGTTGGACCATATAGACGCCAGAAGACTTATCTCTTTGCGTGTTCAACTGGATAAAAGATTGTAGAAGCTTCCAAGTTTCCTTTAGTCTACGTTTTCTTGGACAAGAGACAACGGATACTCCAACGATAATATTTTCAAATTGGAAATTTAATACAAGACAAAGAGAAGAATGAGAGGTCACAAAGTAGAGAACAGCATCTCGCATACAAGATTAAAATTCTTCTGCAAGATCTAGAGCCAAGATCTCATTCCTCATCACCTTTAGCTCTTCGCTCTCTATGTTGAATAGAATTTCTAGAGAGCCCATGCAGTTCTGAGAGTGTGCCTTGTTTAGATCTTTTGCTCTCAGTGCTTGTTGCTTCAGATCTTGGCTTGTAAAAGCTTGATCTAGGGGCTTGATTCATTATATTCTCTTTGTGGTGTTTCCCTTCGTGTGTGAAGGAAGACCTGGTGGATCCAAGGTGCTGTTTCCCTTCGGTTGTGAAGGAAGACCTGGTGAGGTATCCAGGGTGTGGTTGTTCCCTTCTGGTGTGAAGGAAGACCACTGAGTTGGGTGTTGTAGTGTCTATATGGGGACTATCCCTAGTTAGTGAAATCCTGAGTTGTTGCTCAGGGACTGGGACGTAGGACTCCTAAGGAAAGGAGGTCCGATCCAGGAAAATTCCTTGCGTTGTGTGATTGATTCTTTGTGGGTTTGTTGTTCAAACTAACCGTTACTAACCAACATCGAAGATTATTTTTGTGTATGTTTTTACGTACAGGTGTCACCTAGATATTTTTTTTTTTTTAAAAGACCCATTCACCCCCCCCCCCCCTCTGGGCTTGTCAACTGGGCACAAAGCTTTGGGGCTCTTGTTTCTGATGCTCGCAAGTTGTAGGTTGGTTTTCTCTGAAAGCTCTAAGGTCCAAAAGTTCTTCTATCAGGAGACATCAGTCTTCTATATATCTCTCTTGAAAAAATATAGCCATTGAAATGGCCATTGTCTCTAAATTTGAAGCACATTAGACTGCATGGTCCGAGGTGTACGACAGGTAAGTCTGCAGCCATTTAATGCTCTATTACCATGCACGTAAAAGAAGATTCCTCCAATATCCTTCAGCTTCTAGTTGTCCAATGTTGTATGATAATGTACTGGTAAATACCTGCACACATAAATTTCGACGTACAGACAGCTGAACTGTCTCTGTGCTTGTCAGTCAACGTTAGAAAGAATATATACCAAATGGAAATGCCATTTTGCTGTCCTGAAATTGTTTGCTATAGAACATAGATTAAGGCACCCAGATAGCAACGTGCAGAGAGTGTACAATCACATAAATGCAAGGATATTAGTGATGCACGCAGGAACACTTTGACTTTCATAATATTTGAAAATATATTTGAATATCATATATGAAACGATGTAATCTATGAAGTCGTTTATGACAATGAAATAGTTGTTCAACTTATGAAAATCATTGTTATGCAAATCATTATACAAATATAGGCAAATCATTATATAAAGCAAGTCGTTATACAATATAGCAAATCATTATTCAAACATAAACAAATCGTTGTTTGAGCAAATCGTTGTTCAAACATAAACACATCGTTGTTTGACCAATCGTTGTATAAATAATCGCTGTTTGAGCAAATCGTTGTTCAAACATAAACAAATCGATGTACAAGGCAAATCGTTGTACAGATATAAGCAAATCGTTGTACAAGCATAAGTAAATCGTTGTAACAAGAGAAGCAAATCGTTGTAAGTAAATCGTTGTACAGATATAAGCAAATCGATGTTCAAATCATTGTTTTTACTTATCAAATCGTTACAACAATCAAATCGCTGTTTCTCTTAAGAAATCGATGACCGAATCGTTTTTTACTTATGAAATTGATGTGAAACCAAAGCGTTGTGAGTCTGAAATCGATGTTTTAACTTTACGAAATCGTTGTGAGACCGAAACGATGATTCACTTACAAAATCGTTAGAGACCGAATCGATGATTCACTTACGAAATCGTTGTGAGACCAAAATCGATGTTTCACTTATGAAATCGTTGTGAGACCAAAATCGATGATTCACTTACGAATCGTTATGAGACCGAAATCGATGATTCACTTACAAATTGTTGTGAGACCAAAGTTGATGTTTCACTTAAGAAATCATTGTGAGACCGAAATCGATGATTCACTTACGAAATCGTTGTAAGACCGAAATCATTGTTTCACTTACGAAATCGTTGAAGCGATAGAATCATTCATACTCACTTATCAAATCGTTATAAGATGGAATCGTTGTAGCGATAGAATCATTCTTTACAAAGGAAATCGATGTGGACTTAGAAGAAATTCATGTTTTTAAACTTTAAATGGTAGTGTAAGAGAATAACTTATAGATTTTGCTTGACTTATTCCTGTGGATGAACTTTAGAAAAACTTGTTAGAAAATGATTGTTAGGGTTTTGTAATCACCAAAATTGTATATAATTAAATAAAATTATATGGGGATGGACTGATCATCAATCTCCCCCTTTTTGGTGATGATAAAACATAACACAAAGATATAAGGCTCTGAAATGAATCTAAGTAAATTGCTAGAGAAATTTAAAGAGTGTATTTCATAACATTTTACTTTCTCCCCCTTTTATCATTAAGCAAAAAGATATGAAGATAAACAAAGAAAGAAGAGAAGAAAGATAAATGGTGGCCAAACATCAATCTATATATCACTGCGGGGGTACAGGAAGATAGAAGGCAGGAGACAAGAGAGAGGCATGGCGAGTAATAATCGGCCAAGCCTTGCATTCCTGCTCTTCAAATAACCTTGGAAGGCTCCATAAACCATAGAGTAGGAAGGTACCATAACAGGAGTCATCCTCTGTATATGCAGTTGCCTTTGAGCTTCCACGAAGTTGCCATATTCATCCTGGCCAAGAGACATTTTGTAGGAGCTGGAGGTACCAAGCTAGCATGCTGGAGAAACTGATCTACTGAGATAAGGTAGAAGATCTGTTTCTGCTTCAGTTCCTTTTTCATAGCCACATACACCTTGTATTTCTCAACCCATGTGTAAAGGGGTCTTGAAAAAGGCGAATGGAGTTCAGATCGAGGAATTCTTCAACAGAGAGGAGGTTTAGTAGCTCTGTCCTGAGAGGAGTTGAAATCAACAAGCTGCTGAGCAGAAAGTGGGTAATGCCTTTCCCAGTCAGCTGGAGATAGCCGCTCACACTCGGACAACAGAGGGGCAAGAACATCTGATTTGATGTGGCCCGATGATATTCTCGGAACAAAAAATAGTGGAATGCAAGCAAATTACTGTTGCCCGGTTGGCTAACCCAGAGGGGGGGTGAATGGGTCTTTAAATTAAATTTATCAGATAAAAACCTGAACTCAAACAAACATAAAGAGTGCTTGAAAGAGATTAGTAGTGGTTAGTAAAAACAAATCCACACAACACACAGATTTATCCTGGTTCAGATCTCCTCTCCTTAGGAGTCTACATCCAGTCCCTGAGCAACCCTCAGGATTCATTAACTAGGGTACAGTCCCCCTATGGACAAAAACAACCACCCTCAGCTGGTCTTCCTTCACTCCTGAAGGGAACACAACACCTTGGTACCACCAGGTCTTCCTTCACTCCCGAAGGGAAAACACCACCCTGGAAACCCAGGTCTTCCTTCACACGCGAAGGGAAAAACACAAGAAAGTCTTGAAAGGAATGACTAGCCCCTAGATCAAGCTTTTACAAAACTCAATCTGAAGCTACAAGCACTGAGAGACGAAGATCTACACACTGTGCTCTCTCTCAGAACTAATCTAGCTCTTCCTTAATTTTTCTTTTCACAGCACAAGGAGCTAAGAGCCAAGATGGAAAGGAATGAATTTCTGGCTCTAGAGATCTTTTGAAGACTTGAAAGCGGCAGAGTTCTAGACTCTCTTGAATGTCAATAATACTTCCTTGGTCGATCTGTCTTCGGAACTTCGTCTTGTATTTATATCTCCATTTGAATGAGGACGAAGAGATGACCGTTGTCTCACAGCTTTGGTGTACGTTAGACTGAAGGATCTATAGAAACTTCCTGTCGACAGTCTTTTGTTCTTTGGAGCGCGCAAAGTGATGAGATCTTCTTAGCTGGCTTGTAGTTCTTTCTGTGTCAGATGTTGTAGGATAGTATATCCTTACGGTTCTGCAAGGTTGAGCTTTAATGGTAGACAGCTATACTCTCCAGATGTCAACGTTAGAGCAGATAGACACAAATATGGTAGTGACAGTTTATCGTTCTAGAAGATGCATGCAGAGGATACACGAGAATGGAAGATATGTTCTGTATCCGTGCAGAGATACATTCAGTCTTTATTAAATGCATGGCAGTCAAACAGACGTGATGCGACTTTGACTTTTCAATGTATCTTAAATCAAGGAAAATATTTAATTAATGGAAACATGACTTATGCAGTCGTTATGAAAGTCTGATAGAATCGTTATGATCAAGTTGCTGTAGACTCATAAGAAGTCGTTATGATGACTTATGAAATCGTTACCACAACCAAGTCGTTCTATAACAGATGATATAAGAAATCGATATGAAACACTTATCAAATCGTTATGAGATGCAAGTCGTTGTAGCTTTCGAAAGAAATCGTTACGATGTCTTACAGAATTGTTATGACGAGCAAGTCGTTATAACTCTCTAAAGAAATCGTTACGATGACTTACAGAATCGTTATGACGAGCAAGTCGTTATAACTCTCTAAAGAAATCGTTGTGATGACTTACAGAATCGTTATGACGAGCAAGTCGTTATAACTCTCTAACGAAATCGTTACGATGACTTACAGAATCGTTATGATGAGCAAGTCGTTATAACTCTCTAAGAAATCGTTACGATGACTTACAGAATCGTTATGACGAGCAAGTCGTTATAACTCTCTAAAGAAATCGTTATGATGACTTACAGAATCGTTATGACGAGCAAGTCGTTATAATTTCTGAAGGAGTCGTTACGATAACTTACAGAGTCGTTATAATGAGCAAGTCGTTATAACTTCTGAAGGAGTCGTTACGATAACTAACAGAGTCGTTATAATGAGCAAGTCGTTATAACTTCTGAAGGAGTCGTTACGATAACTTACAGAGTCGTTATAATGAGCAAGTCGTTATAACTTCTGAAGGAGTCGTTACGATAACTTACAGAGTCGTTATAACATCGACTTGTTTGACACAGCAAGGTTATTCAATCTTTCAAGTAAATCGTTGAACTTGAGAGGAATCGTTACAGCTAATGAAGGAATCGTTATGGCTCTTCTGAGAAATGATGTATGTAAGTACTTACCACAAATGCTTGCTTTCTTTGTGCTTAAGGCTAAATAAAACAAGGTTAGAAAACTTTTGACAGGTTTTGTTTTATCACCAAAATAAGCATGTAATTAATTTAAAAGTATATGGGGATGGACTGTTCATCAATTACCTCTCTGAACAGAAATGCGGGCCATGACTCTGGCAAATCTTTCAAAATGATGGGACCGACGTCAGAATCCATGACTAAAGAGTGAAGTGGAGGTAGAAGACCACATCTGGCATCTTCAATGTGGCGAAATCCACTTGAATGGAGGTGGAATGTGCAGTATCCGAACCAAGAAGAGAAATAGCTTACCGGAATTTGCCAAGCAGAACATTGGGCAGATTATTGAGATATTGTAATCGTTAAACATACGGAAATAGCGGATAAGCTTGATCTCCTTTTGAATAAACGGACGCCAGGTATTCTTGTGATGAATCACAAACCACTCAGAGAGAGTGAGTGGGTGATCCTGGGTGGGAATCGAGCAGAGCTGGCAGATATGAATTTCCTGTATAAAGACTGATGACCCCGAGCCCACTGATCTTCATTTTTAGCCTCAGTCACAGAGAAAATTTTTTACTATTCAGCTTTTGAAAGAGAGGAGAGGGGAAGACAACATTTAGGTGGTCGGTGAGATGTAGGTGAGGAAAGCCAAAAATGGTGGCAAAAGTGCATTTCATGAGGAATTTATAATAGATAGACCTTCTTTGATTTTCAACAGTGAGAGAAAACCAAAGGGGTGGAAAATGAGGCTCAGAAGGAATAGCTGATAACTACATAATTTTTCGTGTCAAATTTCATGCATTTAGTTATTTTAGACATCTTTTGTCTGTAAATAATGTGCAGTTTGATTTTAATTTTCAGTCCATTCATGAATAGGATTTTGAACATGTTAGTTGATATGGGGTTAGAATACATGTTAGATTTCCATTTAATAAGTCAACTCTTACCGATTGACTAATTAGGTTCATTTTGAAAATAAAAGATCTAGGTAAATAAAGATTGTATATAACTAAATGTTTTTGTAAATATTTTGTTAGTAATAGATAGATGTCATTTTATAAATAAATAAGTGTCTTTTAAATAACCTACCTAATTCTATTAAATAAATTAGTTTTTTTTAAATACCCCATCATTCCACACACACACTTAAACTTTCTTTTCTTCCCCACCAGATGAAGCTGGAAGCTACTGGAAATATATTTGGGGCTACTGTGCGAAGGGAGCTCAGATGGCGGGCTGTGGCCAGATCTGGAGGCGCAGGGTGGCCACAACGATTCGGCGCAGGGCAGCCATACCGATTTGGGCTGAAGCTATAACGATTTGGAGCTGGGGTTTGAGGCGGTGTGAAGACGATGCAGAGGTCAGGTGAGGCGGGTGTGACAGGTGTGCGCACGGGGCTCGTGCGGAGCTGGCGACTGGGTGTGATGGCGCATCTGGTTGGCGGTGTGATGCTGGTGTGTTGGAGCGATGAAGGGCTGGCCAAGGCTAGAAGCGGAGGCAGGGGCCAGATCTGCTGTGCGGCCTGCTGGAGCCCGGTGCGGAGCGCAGGAGTTGTGGCTGGTGAAGCAGGGAAGTGCAGCGGCAGAGGCGTGCGGTGCGAGCTTGAGCAGGCCGTTCGTGCGCAGCGGGCGTGAGAAGCGGCTGGATGGTCGGGTGCAGATGGGGCGCGGCCAGGCCTGCTGAGGTGGATAGGCATGGAGGCGGCCAGGGCACTGGCGTGCGTGGCAGGCATAAGCAGCGGAGGCCAGCTGCGATGGTGGAGCTTGTGCGGATCTGCTGATCGGATTGGCCTGGTGCGATGCTGGAGCTGGCGGGAGGAGGACCTGCTGAGGTGGATCCGTGCAGAGTTGGCGCTTGGAATCAGAAGGCCCGGGAGCCTATAAAAGGACCCTAAGGTACTCATCTACGGGGAGCTGTTCTTTGTTTTGTTTTAGTTTTTCTTTTAGTTCAGATTATTCTGGGTTTCCTTTTCTCTGGTTCGTAGGCAGGGGAAGGCGATGAAAATTTTGTTCTGCTGTGAGGGTTTTGCTTCTACTTTTGGGATTTTAAGTTTAGATTTCTGGGTTCTTCGTTTCTTCTGTTCTTCTGTTGTAAAGGGTTTGCCATTTTCTGATAGATTTATCTGGTTCAGCATGTTGGGGAGTTCTTCCCTCAGTTCCTATATTGTTCTACTGATTGGAATCGGAGTTTGGCATTTGGAAGGTCTGAGCATTTTTTTTCCTAAATTTCTTCTTCTCTTTGTTGCTGTTGGGCTGGAGAGATCGATCAGAGAGATTTTAATTTCTTCCTTCTGCATTTAATTTCCATTTCGTCTGTGCTTAGAATAGTTTGATCCAGTGGCGTTTGTTGCATTTAATTCTGATTCCATTGCTTTTGTGCTTTCTTCAGTTCTATCTACTGTGTGAGAGACCGGGTGTTCCCTTCTTCCTTCTTCTTGTTGTTCAGCAATTTGGGAGGAGTTCGGCTGTAGAGATTGCAATTTCATTCTTGTATTTTTCTTCTTTGGATGGTTGAGCTGGGGTAGATGGTTCGACATTTTGGTTTTACTCTGTTACTATGATTTGTTTGAAATTTTATTTTCCTCTTTTCGTATGTGAAAACTGGGAATGTTACAAGTTGTTTCTTCCATTTCTTCGGTGCTTTCTTCCATTTCTTCTGTGTTCTAGAAGTTCCATTTGGCCATTTCTTCTCTATTCTGTTCTTCTCTGTTCAGTGAGGGATTCTGGAGCTTCTTAATTGTGTCTTATCTCTCTTCTTCATAGCTTGAGAATTTCAATTTAGCAACAGTAAATTTTCATCCGATCTGTGAGCTGTGAGGATAAGAGGTCTGATATTTGTGGTGAATTACTATTGTTGATTGTTCATCCCCTCAGTTGTAAGGGTACATTGGTCTGTATGTTTCTAGTTTAGATTTCTGTTTACCTGTTTGATCCTTCAATTGAGAGGGTACAATGACATCAATTTTCTTTTAATTTCAATTCAGCTTGTTATTTCATTAAGTTTGACATGTCGAGTGTGAGGGATTTGATTGATGCAATTTATAGAGTTAATTCTCATGCAGTGTGATTTTAGTTAAGAGTGTCTGTTAGAATGATTTCAAGTTAAAGTAGTTTAAATCAAGTTCTATTCGGCCTCTCCGTGGATATGACCTATGCTCACCATTGTGCTAGTTCTTCTTTATGATTTTATGTTTGTGAGACAGTTTAGAGGAAGTGCGCATATTGACTTGTGCGAGGAATTCTGGACAACGAAAATGCACAGTCAACTATGCCGCGCGTTCATCTTGGCACCGTTGCTGGGGAGGCATTAGAGTTTGATTTAATCTGCTTTCATTTGATTTCATTTGCACTTGCTTTCATTGACTTTTTATTGGGCTTTCATCTCAGATTTGCATAAGGAGGAACTTGGAGATTGGGCTTGGCATTTGAAGCCCATTGGAGGAGCTGTTGATTTCTTTTCCCATTTATTTTTAATTCAGTCTTTTAGATAGGGGAGTGTGAGAGAAATTTGTAGTGAGGTTTTGATGTCCTCACTGTACATGTACAGAGATTTCTTTTCAGTTGGCATGTAATAATTGGACTCTCTTTGTGGTTTGTGTGGTTTGAGACTAGTCTATAGTACCACTTCATATTTTCTTAGTTAGTTTCATTTCATTTAATTCAAAAACCAAATAAAATTTAAAAAATCAAAAATCAAAAAAATTTCCAAATCGCTCTTTCATGTTAGCCGTTTGTTTGTAAATAAAAATTTCATTTCTCAAGATTAGAATCTCATGTTTTAGGACATTCATCATCTTAATTGTCATTTTAATTATCATCTCTTTCTTGCATTGAAGAGTGCGGGGGAAAGGTAAGACTTCCATCGCTCGATTCATGCATTAGACTTAGCATTAGATAATCTCTTGTTTGAAATTTAATCTGTGCACTTCACATTTGTAAAAGGGACTGCTTAAGGGCATCACCTTTAGAAAATAAAAAGATAAGGTGAGGGATTTCATCACCCTTCCTTTGCCCAAAAATCACAAAAAAATTCCACATTCTTGCATTGTCCTAAACTTTCAATAACCAATAGACTTGGCCCTAGGGTTCATAATTAGATTTGTTCTTTCTTAATTCTAAGACTTCTCTTTGAGTCTGGTGTCTAGGATTAGAGGTTAAAAAGCTTACGCTTAAGTGAGTTAGAGGTTACTTAATTGGGTCCTTGCAAAAGCAAGGGGGGCCTCCCTCTACTCCATCTCTTACCTGGCCGGTACAAGAAGAGTTAGAATTTGATTTAAGCAAGCATAAATCTGATTTTGAGAAAAATAACATAAGTCCAAGGAAGACTTAGTGGTAGGTTCATTTGATTTGAAAGTGTTTGTTTGTTTGTGTTTGTTTAAAAATTCATCAAAAATCAATAAAAATCTTAAAAATTCAAAAAATCATAAATATAGGGCTTTTCCACTGTGCATGCTTGGTAGACGTTCTCTGTACATAGATTTGGATCAACCTATAGCAGAAATTGAAAGATTCTTTCATAGGAAAACTTTGATGGCCAACCAAGAACAAATTCAAGTTGTCCAAGGTTTCTACAAACCCTCCTATGATCCATATTCTAACGCATACAATCCTGGTTGGAGAAACCACCCGAACTTTTCTTGGAAAAATCAATCTGAACAAATTTCTCAGCCTTCTTTCAAGCAATCCATGTACGGTCAATCTTATCCCAATCAGAATCCGGGATTTGACTAATCTTATTCCAGACCTCCACAATTCCAAGGAAATCAAAATCAATTTGCTCATATCAATTTTCAGCAATCTTCATACAATCAACCACCATCTTCTCAGCCCAATTGGGAAGATAAAATGAATCAACTTCAAAACATGATGATGACTCTTTGCCAAACTGTGCAAGAACAACAAAATCAGAACCAAAATATTCAACAAAATTTGGATAGGATAGAGTATCAGATTACTGATGTGTGTAGGAGGGAATTAGGTCAGTTACCAAGTCAAACTATAGCAAACCCAAGGAACAACCCTTCTGGATTTTATCAGAACCAACAAAACCATCAAGTCCAGGGGTACATACCACATGTTAGACAAAATGCACCTCCATTATCAAACACACAACAAACTTTTGTCCAGAACATTCCAGCACCACAAATTTAAAATCAACAGGACCATTATCCTGCCCAAGCTAGGGGCCCTCAAGTGGAAAATGTGAAAATAGTGTCAATTTAAGAAATGAAAAAATCTTGATAAATCCTCACCCACACATGTCAACATTGCATGAGGATAAAGAAAATGAAACTGAAATTGAAGAGAATGTTGAAAATGTTGAAAAATCCAAGGGAAAAGAGAAAATAACTGAAGAGCCTCTAGACATAATCCAAATAAATGAAGACCCAAGTCAATACATTCCAAGAGTCCCTTTTCCTGAAGCTTTAAAACCAAAATCTATAAGCAAACCAACTGGTACTGAAGAACTCTTGGAAGAATACTGTGTAGAAGATGCAATAGACCAACCCTGTGCTCTAGGGTTTGAGGGAGAAGAAGGACAATTCAGTTCCATGTTGCATAATAATAAGCCATCATTTCATTTAGAGTGTCCTCCTAAGGTTGAGCTAAAACCACTCCCTGATAATTTAAAGAACATCTTTCTAGGAGAGAACGAGACTTGGCCATCCTAATTGCTAGCGATCTTGATGAAGGGCATGAGAAGAAACTAATTGAAGCCTTGAAAATTCATAGAAAAACTTTTCAAGTGCATGATAAGGTTTGGTTGTTTAATTCCAGGCTTCATGTTTTTCGGGAAAATTGAAGTCCCGATGGGATGATCCTTACATTGTTGTCAGATCTTACGACAATAGTGCTGCCATTATTCTCAATCATAAAACTGGACAATCATTCACTGTCAAAGGGCAAAGGTTAAAGCATTTTTTTGAAACCCCACTTTTCTTAAAAATGGATTCTACCAAGCTAGCTGAGCCAAACGAAGCCTAATTGCGTCCGGCTGAAGACGAAATAAACTTAGCGCTTCTTGGGAGGCAACCCAAGTGTACAGTTTTCTTCATCAGGTAATTCTCTATCTTACTTTCTTTTCCTATAAATAAGCAGGGGGGGAAGTAGAATAAGCATGCATTCATAGTCCTCATCCCGAACATTGCTTCATTTCTTTTCTTGAGCTTGTACATATGCAAATAAAAATTTCACAATGTTTCATCTTTGAATAAAACTGCGTGGCTTTGCGCATCCCAGACTAGGTTTATGATCATTAACCATTAAAATTTTGTGGTTGTCACACTCCTTTGCAAACGTTCATGTTAGGTAGCCTCTAGTAAAGGATTACATGTACTTCTTGTTTACCTTATGTAATGATTTATGGCAAGAAGTTTTCATACACACACTACACAGCCACTTAGACTAACTGAACCCGAATGTAGTAAATTTGTCAAGGCTAGTAGGAGAGAGGTGATTGATTCTCTCCTTCCCCTTAAGTGAATTGTGAAGGAAGTGAAGGCATGTGATCAAGGAACTTGATTGTTCATCCTTCCGTAAAGAGGAAAAGAAAAGAAAAGATAAAAAAAGCAAAAAGCAAAAGTATAAGAAAAATATATCCATGAAAAATGCCCCGGATCTGAGTAAAGTTGGACTCGCTACTCTTGAAAAGTGATGGGTTGTGCAGCATTATGGATGAAAAAGAAAAAAATTCTGAGTGCACAAGTGCAAATAAAAGGGCAAAGTCCTCAGCTCAGACTAAAATAATCCTCAAGGAAGTTGGGCATAATGGAATTGAGAGAAACAACCCATCTGACTGAGCAAGGATCTTACTCCACAATTCTTTTCTTCTCCCTCGAATTAATCTAATCTCAAGTACTAGCTGAGGCAGAGGAGCTCCAGGAGGGCTGATGTGAACTCTTAAGTGAGCTATCTGATGACCAGTTTGTCCCCATGTAATTTTAATTAATTACATATATATTTTGATGGTTAACAAAACCAAACAAAAGTTTATCAATTATATCTAATGAATATTTCATAAGTCTTAAGCACAGAAAAAATACCAGGTCAAACAAGCCAATAAAGGTGTGCATTACTTCTCTGAAGCCTTAATCTTTTCAACATGATATTTCTCTAAGTCCATATCGACTTCTATTGAAGGCCATAACGATTTCTTTATAAGCATATCGATTTCAATAGAATTATCATAACGATTTCCCTTCTGGCTGAAAAGTCATGTTGTTTCAAACAAATCGATGATGTAACGATTCTATAAGTGATCGCAACGATTTCCTTATAAGACTGAAAAGTCATGTTATTTCAAACAAGTCGATGTCGCAATGACTCTATAAATTACCGTAACAATTTCTTTAGAGCCCGTAACGACTTGCTCGTCACACCGACTCTATAAGTTACCGTAACGATTTCTTTAGAGCCCGTAACGACTTGCTCGTCACACCGACTCTATAAGTTACCGTAACGATTTCTTTAGAGCCCGTAACGACTTGCTCGTCACAACGACTCTATAAGTTACCGTAATGATTTCTTTAGAGCTCGTAACGACTTGCCTGTCGCAATGACTCTATAAGTTGTCGCAATGATTTCTTTAGAAACTCGTAACGACTTGCTCGTCACAACGACTCTATAAGTTACCGTAACGATTTCTTTAGAGCTCGTAAGGACTTGCCTGTCGCAACAACTCTATAAGTTGTCGCAACGATTTCTTTAGAAACTCGTAACGACTTGCCTGTCATAACGACTCTATAGGTTATCGTAACGATTTCTTTAGAGAGCGCAACGACTTGCTTGTTGTAACGATTTCATAAGTTACCGTAACGACTTCTTTAGAACTCGCAACGACTTGCTTATTGTAACGACTTCATGTTACCATAATAATTTCTTTAGAGTTCATAACGACTTGATAAGTATTCATAACGATTTCTTTAGAGCTCATAACGACTTGATAAGTGTTCACAATGATTTGCTTTGGATAACGATTGTTAAGTGTTTCACATCGATTTCTTCAGTAACACAACGATTTGCATCTCACAACGATTTGTTAAGTGTTTCACAACGACTTCTTCTGTATCACAACGACTTCTTCAACCTGACTTATTCATAACGATTTCATAAGTCATATAGTCATCGATTTCATATTAACGTGATATGATCTTTGTTAACTAGTCAAAGACCACGTATGCATCTCTCTGACGCACCTGCATTTAATGAGACCTGAACGTATCTATGCATGCATGCAGACCATATCATCCTTTCGTGCCTACTCTGATAACGTCCTTTAGACTTAATCTATTTTGCACTACTATTTTCATGTCTATTGCTACTGACGTTGACTGACATCAGAGATAGCTTAGCTGTCTGCTATTTGAGTTTGACATTTGTGCAGACCTCTGATCCAGCTTCACGGTACAACGTTAAACAAATAGAAGCCAACGGATATCTTTGAAGATCTCATCTCTTTGCGTGCTCAAGTGATCAAAAGACTGTTGACAGGAAGCTTCCAAGACTCCAGATGTCATTCAGTCTAACGACTACTCAAAAAAGAGACAACGGACACTTCAACGTCTACATTTCAAATTGAAGATATAAATTCAAGTCAGAAGAACAGAAGAAAATAGATCGCGCATTCAAGCATTCAAATTCTTCTGAAGAAATTCCAGAGCCAAGAACCTTCATTCCACTTAGCTTTTGCTCTTTTGCTCTCCACTAGTTTGTGAAAATCTTGAGAGAGCCTGTATGAAGGGTTGCAGAATTCCCAATATAGTAATCTAGAAGGGGGGTTGAATAGATTACTGTCTCTTAAAAACTATTATCACGTTCTTTTTCTTAAAGCACAGATTAACAAGACAGTATCAAGATCTAAACTATGTGTAGATGAAGTAGAAACCTATCTAGCGTGTGAATATGCAACGTGCCTATCAAACATCTATCGTAGAAACGATCAAACCACGAGACACGCAGATTTACGTGGTTCAGAGTACACAACAGTGTATCCTACGTCCACGGCACACACACACACAGAATAAACTGCTTATGAGCGAGTTCGGTGACTACAACTCACACACACACGTGTTTTCTGATGTGCACCCACGATCAGAACAACACACACACGTGATCTCAAGCACAAGAGACGCTTGAATCACACAAACACACACACGATTGATAAGAATTGTGAAACAGGAAGAGTTCAGAGTATAGGAGTAAATCCTGATGTGGAACTCTTCTGAGAACGTCTGGATGGAGTTCAAACTTCGACTTGACTACTTTGGATTGATGGAGAAGGTTGAATCCACGACGATCTATCTTCAGTACTGCAGGATCAATAGATCTTTCGGTCTCTGCACTGCAGACTTGAAGCAAAGCAGCAGCAACTCTTTTCTCTTGGACTTGGCTTTAGGGTTTTTTGGTTGTGGCTGCTTCTGTACGAGATTCTCTTCAAAAGGATGCTTATATAGTTGTGTTTTCATATGGAGAGTCGTGGGACTTGAAAACACAATCTCGGATATGAAGGAAGGTTTCCGTATTTGAAGATTCTCTGCGTCTGTCGACAGGTGTTGAATGTCTGTCGACAGATTGCAACAGATTTGCAATAGACAGACTTCAGGTTGCTCTGGCCTGTGGCATCTGTCGACAGGCGACATCCATCTGTCGACAGACAAGGTCAGTTTTGCCAAAACATAGAACTCTGGCATTTCTGTCTGTGACATCTATCGACAGGTCTCTGAGCATCTGTCGACAGGTGCTCTTTTTCTGAACTTAGCACTTTTCTGTCTGATCACAACTATGGCATCTGTCGACATATGCCTTTGGGTCTTTCGACAGGTACATGTATATAATGTACATGTGATCATTTTCTCATGATTTGTGAAGGCTTGGTTATATGCACTTGTACCTACATGATAAAACATGTATAGTTAGGTATAATGAAAACATAGATAACCAAATATTGTATCATGTTAATTGACATGTATGAAACCTCAATTCAACTCATTCATCATTAAAAACATTGTTTGATTATCATTTATCATTTAGAATGTGAATTCACTTAGTTTCCAGAATATGAACCCAACATTCTCCCCCTTTTTGATGATGACAAAATTATTCAATTAATGCTCATGCAATTGAGGTTTCTTCTCCCCCTTTTGACAACATCAAAAGTAAAGACAACAATCACACTTTGAGATTTGCACAGAACATGTGATTTCATTCATAGGAAAGTGAAGCATTCACATGACAAAAGTGTGACTGAAATAACATGAAGTGAAGGAGAAAATACATGAAATAACATAAGAAAGGAACAACATGACTCAGACTGAAATGAAAATACATGACATGACCCACTCCTAAACATCAAATCTATCTATGCAGCATCATCTTCAGGAGCTTGATGGGTGGCATGACGCTCAGTGGCAAGTCTGTCAAGGCGTGTGTCCAAGGTATCCATTCTTTCATTCAGCCTCTCGAAGCCATGTGTCATCTGCACTTGTAGCTGTGCTATCAAATCCCGAATGGAGGGCTGAGCAGCTACATCAACACCAGCATCTCCCGGAGCATCTAGTGGCTCTGACTGGGAGTCTTCATCATCTCTTCATCAGCAGCCTGATCGTCATCCCGATGGAGTCTTCATCATCTTCGGCAGCAGCAGGTGCCTTGCCCTTGAGTTCCCGGGTCACGACCCCATCCACTAGCTTGTATCCCATGCGTGTTGCGGCAGTGATATCAAAACTGTTGCGGGAGTTGAGTGAGACACACTCACTGTCTGGAATGGGAATGCCAATAAACTTCAAAAGAGAAGTAATTGGGCAAGCGAAGGGCATGGATCTCCTGGGTTGGTAGAAGCACTGGATGATCAAGCGAAGCATCAGGAGAGGAAGATTGATGGGTTCACAATCAAGGAAGAAGGTGAACAATGATTTGTGAACATTGGTGACGAGTTCACGACTGCCATGCTTCGGCGCAATGCAAGTGGTGAAGATTTGGTGGATCATGCGGTTGAGGGGAGGGAAAGTGTTGGCATTGAGCTTAGCAATCTTCTTGGTGTTATCATAGGGTTGAAGAGTAAGAAGGGGATAGTAGACAGAGGCGTCAGGGTGATGATCAAGAATATCAACCCCGGTGTTCGGAATCTGGAGGGCAGTGCTAAAAAGGTTAGCAGTGAGTTTAAAGGGAGTGCCCTTCACAGAGGTGTAGAACGCCTGATCGGAGGAAGCTAGGTTGTTGAAGAACTCAGTTACGGCAGTGGGAGAGTATGCCGTATGAGCGTAGAGAAAGACTGTCCAACCTGGGTATCGAATAGGGGTTGGAGGTTGGGGAAGAGATCGGCCAATGAATGGAAATCCACATAACGTGGAGGAACAAACTTTGTGAATGTACCGTGAACCCGTTTGAGGTGGAGACGGGGAGGTACGACCAACTCTGGAAGACGATCATCCCGGTGTTTGGTCCGGCGTTCATCGTGAGCCCTGGATCCTTCGCCGGGCGAGGAGGAGGCGGGACGACGACGTGAGACCAACTTCTTCGCCTTGGGGGCCATGGAAGAAATGAGGCAAGGACGTATGAAGGGAAGAAGGGCAGGAGACAGAGGGAAGAGCAAGGATATGAAGCAAGGGGGATGGAGGTAGGGTTCCCGTCCAGAAAGGGGAAAGGGATGTATGTGGGAGAAGGAGGGTATGATTGGGGTGGTGTTGGAGGTGGAAGGGCCGGAGATGCCTATTTAAAGAAGTGGGGGGAAGTTTAAAAGGCAATGGCCCACCAAATCAGCCCCAAACGGTGTGCCCGTTGGACTTCCAAACAGGGCAGTCGCCGTCTGTCGACAGATGAACTTGGATCTGTCGACAGATCCCTGCAGAATGTATGCTTGTTGATGTTTGATGTGGAATTTAAAAAAAAAACTCTTGAGCAATGATTTTTGACTGATTACTTAAGGTGTATAGAAGGTGAATACATAATAGAAACCAATCATTTACATGGAGATAAGAAGGCCACTTCAATATCCTTTATGGTTCAAACATAATACTTAATTAGTCTGAAGTTGAAGCATGAAGAAAACACTCACTGATATCAAAAAGAAACACTTTTACTCTTCTCTTTGTTAATTAGAGTGTAGGACAACACAATCCTCAAGTTGAGGTTCAAATGATCAAGGAGAGAAATATCTAAATGCCAAGACATTCAAAAACATCAATGACCCATGGGAATTATCACTCAGTGGAGGCTTCACACTATTCCATTATTTTTTATATTTGCCATTCTTTTATGCAATGGGAAAAAGTGGTAGTTAAGAAGACTTCTCACTTGTGAACATGAGGGTAGACATTATACGTGCCCGTACCCCCAGTTAGTCAGTGAAAGTGTCCATCATACCGTTGTACAGAGTTGATGAATTAACCTTTTGACGCGAGGGCAAACATTTGTGATGCCCACTCCCCGGTTACTTAGCAAAAACTCATCATTGCTCTGCATTTTTCCAAATTTAATTCATTTTAAGCTAATGGAATGAAATTGTTTAGAAATAGGTAGCTTTTCTCCAAGTATTGTTTTAATAACCGAAGATCAATGTAGTGATTGATTATCCATCAATTGTAGACATTAAACTCAGTGATCATAATACCTTAAAAAAAAAGGAACCATGTTTGCCTACTTGTAAATTATGTAGAAGAGTTAGGTGTTAAGTTTTTGAAAATAGTGAAATGTTTCCAGAATGATAGAACCTAGACTCAACATGAGTAGTATGTAAAAATCACAAGATTGTTGAAAATTGCTTTAATATCTCATGCACATGATGTGGTCATATATGAATTAACACCATATAGACACCTTAGACATTTTTAGAGAAACCAGCTCAAGGAGTTTTTGATTGAATAGGCTTGAAATTCCAAGTAGAAGTGTGTCTGTCGACAGCTAAGAAGAGCTTGTCGACAGTCACACACAGACAGATGAATGAATGTTCTGCTGGTGGTGATTACTGTGTTATCTGTCGACAAGCCAAGTTGTGTCTGTCGACAGCTACACACAGACAGATTGTAGGCTGTGCGGGGAGGACAAAACCTGTGCAATCTGTCGACAGATGCATGGTCGACTGTCGACAGATGCACACAGAGTTCAGAACCTGTGGTCTGTGGAAGCCTATCTGTCGACAAGGGAAGAAAGGGCTGTCGACAGATCCTTGTTGAAGGCCAGTTTAGAGGTAGATTGGAATGTGAAATGATAATTATTTGTGAAGGAGAATATGAACATCAATCGTAAGTAATGTCCTTCACAACAACTCCCCTCTAATCTAAACTAGCTCCCCCATGATGTGTGCTCATGAAAAGACACAAAATTTAAGCAATGCAATTCAATTCAAGCAAGATATGCACACATGTATTCAGCAGACCATTCATGGAATTGAAACTGTTTTTGGTATTTTCGATTTATGATTTTTTTTGAGTAATTTGGCTAATGAAATGAACTTACCCTTTATCCAACATGGATGTCCCTTAATGGGCTCCAACTGCGGGTACTTGGCGGAGAATATTTTCTCACGCATAATGAAAGTTTCCAAACAAGCCGAACTTGTTTTTCCACAAATCACCATTTGATATACCCCATAGTTGTTGCTTACAAGGAACATTCATCAAGGACTTGGGATTTGTGTCACTGAATTTTACATAAGCCTAATTCTCTTCTAAGGGATGTGAACCTATCCTCAGCCAATGGTTTTGTAAAGATATCAGCTAGTTGTTGTTCTGTTGGTATGAAGCTAATTTCCAAATTTCTATTGGCTACCTCATCTCTCAAGAAGTGATGACGGATTTCTATGTGTTTTGTCCTAGAGTGTTGAATGGGATTTTTTGATAGATTGATTGCACTAGTGTTGTCACATAGGATTGGTGTGCATCCAAGGTCAATGTCGTAGTCACACAACTGACTTTTTATCCACACACTTGTGTTGCACAACTCCCTGCAGCAACATATTCTGCCTCTGCAGTGGAGAGTGCAACCGAATGTTGCTTCTTGGATGCCCACGAAACCATGCAACCACCAAGCATCTGGCAATAGCCACTAGTGCTCTTCCTGTCAATTTTACATCCAGCATAGTCAGCATCAGAATATGAGATTAAGTTAAAGCTACTACCTGCTGGATACCAAAGACCCATGTCATGTGTACCTGAGAGATACCTGAATATTCTCTTAACTGCAATTAGGTGGCTTTCCTTTGGACTAGATTGATATCTAGCACAGAGGCAAACACTGAATTGTATGTCAGGTCTACTTGCAGTAAGATAGAGAAGTGAGCCGATCATACCTCGGAAGTGTTTAGCATCTACCGGTTTACCTTTCTCATCACTTTCTAGCTTAATGCTTGTGCTCATCGGTGTCGAGGCAGGTTTTGCAGTTTCAAACTGAAATCTCTTGAGAAGCTCTTTGACATATTTTTCTTGGTTTATGAAGAAGCCATCTTCCATTTGCTTGACCTGCAGACCAAGAAAAAATTGAAGCTCCCCCATCAAACTCATCTCAAATTCACTGTGCATGTGATGTGAGAATTCTTCACACAGTGAAGGGTTAGTAGAACCAAAGATTATGTCGTCCACATACACTTGAACAACAATGATGTGTGTGCGAACTTTCTTTGTAAAGAGAGTTTGGTCTACTTTACCTCGTGAGTAGTTTTGCTTACCAGAAATTGGCTTAGCCTGTCGTACCAAGCTCGGGGTGCCTGTTTCAAACCATAGAGAGCCTTGTGCAATTTATATACATGGTTTGGTTTGTCATGAAGTTCAAAGCCAGGTGGTTGAGAGACATAAACTTCCTCTTTAATGTAGCCATTTAAGAAAGCAGTTTTAACATCCATTTGATATAGTTTGAACTTGTTTGAACATGCATAAGCTAACAAGATTCTGACTGCTTCTAGCCTAGCTACAGGTGCAAAAGATTCTTCAAAATCCACACCAAATTCCTGATTATAACCCTTTGCAACCAGTCTAGCCTTGTTTCTCACCACCTTTCCCTCTTCATTTAGTTTATTCCTAAAGACCCATCTTGTCCCAATTACAGAAATTTCGTGGGTTCTAGGAACTAAACTCCAGACATTATTCTTTGAAATTGGCCTAGCTCCTCATGCATAGCATCAATCCATGAGTTTTCTTTCAAGGCTTCTTCAACATTTTTAGGCTCCACTTGAGAGACAAAGGCTAAATGATCCTGTTCAACTATTTGATTAACTTGAGACCTAGTTTGAACGGAATCATTTATGTTACCTATGACATTCTCAAGTGGATGTGCTTTAGAGTACCTCACATTTGTGATTGTTGAAGGACCGGGTTGATCTTGCACTTGAGGAGACTGTTCTGGAGGAGGGGTGGCTGGAGGACTTTCATGTTGTGGTTCATCCTCGTGTTGTGGATCTTGTGCAGGTACTTCATCTTCATTTCTGAACAGAAGTCCGTCATCTTCATCATTGTACCATGGCTCGATTAAGAATGTAGCATGACGTGTTTACCGCTTCTGCCCAAAAGGTTCTTGCAAGTTGATTTTCGACCAGAAGCGTACGAGCCATCTCCACCAAGGTTCTATTCTTCCTCTCCACAACCCCGTTTTGTTCTGGAGTTCTTGGGGAGGAGAACAAGTGTTCTATTCCTTGGTTCCTGCAGAAATCAGTGAAGGAGTTGTTGTCAAATTCTCCCCCGTGATCAGTGCGGATGGAGCATATCTTGTGGACATTTCCATGCTCAATTTTATTGAAGAATTCTTCAAAAACATTAATTGCATCATTCTTATGAGCCAGAAATTTCACCCAAGTGAACCTAGAGAAATCATCTACAATGACAAAACCATACCGTTTGCCATTGAGACTTAGTGTTCTAGTAGGTCCATGTGCAACAGTTCATAAGCTTTGGAAGTACTTACCGGTGCTTTTGATTTGAAGGCTTTTCGGGTCTGTTTTCCCTGTGCACATGCATCACAGAAATTTTCATTTTTATTGAAATGGGATTTCAGGAAGTCCACTTACCAGTTTGAGCCTCATGATCTTGTGCAAAACATTGTAACTCGCATGACCAAGCCTACGATGCCACAATGTAAGCTCATCCTGTTTATTTGCTACAAGACATAAATCATTATTTTCTGGATCATCTAAATCAACCATGTAGATGTTATTCATTCTTTTTCCAGAAAATTTGAGACTTCCTGTTTCCTTATCAAAGATTTGACATGAATCTGATTCAAAAACAATTTTATGGCCCTTATCACACAATTGACTTATGCTAAGCAAATTGTGATGAAGACCATCAACTAATAGTACATTATCTATTGAGTTGGAGGCAAACTTACCGACCTTACCTGAGCCGATGATCTGGCCTTTTGTTACCTCCAAAGACAACGTGACCTCCGTCTTTTCCACGAGCAAGCTGAATTTTTCTTTATCGCCCGTCATATGCCTCGAGCAGCCACTATCCAGTACCATTTGTTTTGATTGTGAGCTGCTAGGCATTCCTGCACATGTGGATTAGACAAGAGGTTTTGGTACCCAAATTACTTTGGGTGCCGTTTTATCATTCATGCCAAACAGTAAATGCTTTGGAATCCAAATTTGTTTGATTTTCTATTTATTGGATTGTTCCAGCATTGATTTTCATTGTGCCCAATCTTTTTACAGAGTTTACATGATGATGGCTTATGAACGATAGTGGGCCTTGGTTTTTTAGGAGCATGCATAGGCATCTTACCCTTTTGTTGCCTAGTGAACTTAGCTTTAGGGACTTGCTGTTTTTCCTTGGGACATCCCTGTTTGGGGTTAGTAGCAAACTCCTTAAGCTTAGTTGGAAAAAATTTGGTAGCCTTAGGTTCCTGGTTTTTACCCTTGGATTGATTTTCCCTTTTCTTTGATGGATTTTGATTGCTAGAACTTGGGGTGGGATCAATGAAATCAGTCAACAGATTTTTGCCGATTTCCTTTGGCTTAGGATTTTGAAACCAATCCCATGTCTAGCAAAAAACACATTGGATCCTAAGATTGCATCTAGATTCTGTTTGCTCTTAACAAAACTAGATAGATCCTTTGATTTGCCTTTTAACTCCTTTTCAGCTTTTTCCAATTTCTCTTTTAGATTAGCATGCTCACTGTTTAGAGTTTCAAGAGAGTTCATTAGATCATCTTTCTCTTTTTGAACTTCTTGAAGCTTAATTTTCATGCTATCCATCTCTTCACTGTGTGTTTGTTCATCTATTTTCATCATGTCAATTACCTTATTCAGAGATTCAATTTCATCATTATTATTGGTTTCATGAACAAGGGAATTAACTCTCTTCTTGAGTGCTTTATTTTCTGATTTGAATTGACAGAATTTTTCAAAAAGGACAGTGTAAGCTTCTTCCCATTCAGTAGTAGAAAATGATTCAAAGGAAGAGTTTACCTCAGAGGAGTCATCACTCCTTGCCATAAGACAGTGAATCTCGTCATCTCCTGAGGTAGCTTGACTTTTTTCGTCATCGTCTTCATCACTCCATGTAGCCAGCATTGCTTTGGCTTTCTTGAAGATGAACTTGTCCTTTTTCAGTTTCTTCTTGAGCTCGGGGCACTCTCCTCTCATGTGTCCCTGCTTCTTGCACTCATAGCACACAACATCAGATTTTTTTATTGGACGAATCAAACCTGTTGGTGCCCTTTTGGAAAGTTTGGAGTTTCCTGAACCTCTTCTTTTGAATTTTAGGAACTTCTTAAACTGTCTAGTGAGCATGGCCATTTCGTCATTCTCACTATCAGTGGAGGTTTCAGACTCAGAACCTTCCTGTTGGGCACTCTTTTTGGAATCTGAAGATACTTTGTTGGAAGCCTTCAAGGCAATAGACTTCCTTGGATTCTCTTCAGTTTCTTTTCTTTTTACATTTAGTTCATAAGTCATGAGAGATCCAATCAATTCATCCACTTTCATTGTTGAAAGATTCTTGGAATCCTCGATGACAGTGACTTTGGTGTTCCAAGAGGATGGAAGAGACCAAGTATCTTCCTCACCAAATCACTCTCTGAGTATTCCTTTTAAGACCTTTCAATCCATTTATAAGTACCATGAATCTAGCAAACATGTCAGAAATTGTCTCATCATGGTTCATCTTAAACATTTCATATTCTGAGACTAGCATGCTTACCTTGGATTCTCTCACCTCAGACGTACCTTCATATATCAACTCGAGCTTGTCCCACATCTCCTTAGCTGAGGTGCATGTGGAGACTCTTGAATACTCCTTTGGGTGGACCGCGCACTGCATCATGTTGAGGGCGCTCCAGTTGAGTGTCCCTTTGGCAATCTGGTCCTTGGTCCATGTATCTTCGTCTTGAGGCAATCTATATGGTCCTGTTCTGACTATCTTCCACAATTCAAAGTTTTGTGCTCGTAGAAACACCTGCATGCGGTTTTTCCAATAGGGATAGTCAGTGCCATCAAAGAAGGGTGGCCTGGTCACTGAGTGTCCCTCGGCCATATACCCCTTGGTAGATTCCATTTGACCGTGAATCTCCTGATCGTAAGATCAAATAGATAAAGCAATAAATCGGAGAAACTCGGCTCTGATACCAATTGAAGGGTTGCGGAATTCCCAATATGGTAATCTAGAAGGGGGTTGAATAGATTACCGTCTCTTAAAAACTATTATCACGTTCTTTTTCTCAAAGCACAGATTAACAAGACAGTATCAAGATCTAAACTATGTGTAGATGAAGTAGAAACCTATCTAGCGTGTGAATATGCAACGTGCCTATCAAACATCTATCGTAGAAACGATCAAACCACGAGACACGCAGATTTACGTGGTTCGGAGTACACAACAGTGTATCCTACGTCCACGGCACACACACACACACAGAATAAACTGCTTATGAGCGAGTTCGGTGACTACAACTCACACACACAGTGTTTTCTGATGTGCACCCACGATCAGAACAACACACACACGTGATCTCAAGCACAAGAGACGCTTGAATCACACAAACACACACACGATTGATAAGAATTGTGAAACAGGAAGAGTTCAGAGTATAGGAGTAAATCCTGATGTGGAACTCTTCTGAGAACGTCTGGATGGAGTTCAAACTTCGACTTGACTGCTTTGGATTGATGGAGAAGGTTGAATCCACGACGATCTATCTTCAGTACTGCAGGATCAACAGATCTTTCGGTCTCTGCACTGCAGACTTGAAGCAGAGCAGCAGAACAACTCTTTTCTCTTGGACTTGGCTTTAGGGTTTTTGGTTGTGGCTGCTTCTGTACGAGATTCTCTTCAAAAGGATGCTTATATAGTTGTGTTTTCATATGGAGAGTCGTGGGACTTGAAAACACAATCTCGGATATGAAGGAAGGTTTCCGTATTTGAAGATTCTCTGCGTCTGTCGACAGGTGTGAGTGTCTGTCGACAGATTGCAACAGATTTGCAATAGACAGACTTCAGGTTGTTCTGGCCTGTGGCATCTGTCGACAGGCGACATCCATCTGTCGACAGACAAGGTCATTTTGCCAAAACACAGAACTCTGGCATTTCTGTCTGTGACATCTGTCGACAGGTCTCTGAGCATCTGTCGACAGGTGCTCTTTTTCTGAACTTAGCACTTTCTGTCTGATCACAACTGTGGCATCTGTCGACATATGCCTTTGGGTCTGTCGACAGGTACATGTATATAATGTACATGTGATCATTTTCTCATGATTTGTGAAGGCTTGGTTATATGCACTTGTACCTACATGATAAAACATGTATAGTTAGGTATAATGAAGACATAGATAACCAAATATTGTATCATGTTATTTGACATGTATGAAACCTCAATTCAACTCATTCATCATTAAAAACATTGTTTGATTATCATTTATCATTTAGAATGTGAATTCACTTAGTCAATCAACTCAAATGTTTAGCCGATTCACTGATATCACCAATGGTTTAGCCAGCCTAGGGAAGACATATGAGATTGCAGATTGGTAAGGAAAATTCTCAGATCCTTGCCATCCTCGTGGACACCTAAGGTCACAGCTATAGAAGAAGCTAATGACTTGAAAAGAATGTCAGTGGAAAAGCTCATTGGGTCCCTCATGGCCCATGAGATCAAACATGGAAAGGCTAGGAGAGTCATCTAGTAGAAAGAAGCACTCAAATGCCTTGAAAGCAGAAGAAGACTCACCAGAAGACCAGCTCAAGTGAAAATGAAAGCGATGAGGACAGTGAGAATGAAGAAGCAATGCTCTCTAGGAGATTGCAATGAATCTTGGCCAAGAAGAAAAAGTTTCAATCTGACAGAAGGCACTTTAAGAAAAACAAGGACTTCAAAAGATCAAATGGTAAGGAAATAAAGAAAGGAAAACCATCTGCTACGAATGTAAAAAGCCTGGACACATCAAAGCTGATTGTCCTAAATTCAAGAAACCAGATTTCAGGGAAGAAAGAGAGGTCCAAGAAGTTCAGAAAGTACAAGAAGAAGGCAATGACAGCAGCATGGGAGAACAATAGTGACTCAGACAGTGAATCAAGCTCATGCAGCGATGAAGAAGAAGCCAACTTGGCCTTCATGGCAGATGTTGATGAAAAGGTAACCTCTGACTCCTCCTTCGATTCATGTAATGATTCTGATTCTGATAACTTAGAGGAAGCATTTAATGAATTGTATAATAAGTCTAAAGAAGTAACTAAACTATTAAAAGCAAGTAAGAAAATAAAACACATGTTTAGAAAACATAATTCTGATTTAAAAACAGAAAATGAAGAATTAGATAAACAAATAACTGAACTTAAAAGAAGAAATGAATTGTTATGTGAAGACCTGAAAGCTAAGAATGAACAAATAACAAAATTGGAAAAACAGGAAAGCACAAATGAATTAAGAAAAGAAATTAAAAACTTAAATGAAGAAAATAATAAACTATCAAGCACACTAGAGAAATTTACTAATGGTAAAAACTCTCTAATATTAAAAGGTGCTAGAAGATCAGGTAAGAAGAAAAATGGGTTAGGATATACACCCCCAGATAATGAAGAAACCATAATCTACCCTAAAACATATCCAACACCAAAATTTGTACCTGAACAAGATATAGCATATAAATCTGATTTCAAGTATATAGAAAAGGTAACAAAATTATCCTGCTATGATCACTGCAACAAATTAGGACATATCGTAACAACATGCCCAACAAGACATAAAAATGGATAATAAAAGGTAAAATTAATGATACTAACCAATCAGGACCCAAAAGAATTTGGGTACCTAAAGCTTGATGTTTTATTTCAGGTTAACCCTCGAGCATCCAAATGGTACTTGGATAGTGGGTGCTCAAGACACATGTCAGGTAACAGAAATTATTCTCTCATCTCCAAGCTGAAGAAGGAACAGTCACTTATGGAGATAATGGGAAAGGAACAGTGATAGGCAGTGGGTCTGTGAATAACAAAGGAAAAACTGTCATAGAAGATGTGTTATTAGTCAAGGGATTGAAGCACAATCTCATCAGCATCAGCCAGCTGTGTGACAGAGGCCATCAGATCAAGTTTCAAGAGTCAAAGTGCAGCATAGTGAAGGATGGAGCAGTCATCTTTGAAGCAAATAGAGAAAAGAATTTGTATGTGCTCTATCTTGAAGAACTCAAAGAGCAAAATGTTTGTCTGGCAGCAAGTAAAGAAAATCTACTGAATTATGGCACAGACGACTTGGACATTGCAGTTTAGATGGCATGAGGAAATTGCTAAAGAAAAATCTTGTAGAAGGTCTGCCAAAGGTCAGTGCAAAAATGGAAGGTGTATGCGGACCCTGTGCTAAGGGAAAGCACACTAAAAGCTCCTTCAAGTCAAAGACGGTGGTGACCACCTCAAAACCCTTAGAGCTCCTACATATGGATCTATTTGGGCCAATGAGGACTACCAGTCTTGGAGGAAAGAACTTTGGATTTGTCATAGTTGATGACTATTCAAGATTTACGTGGGTATCATTTCTAGAACATAAAGATGACACTTTTGAAAACTTTGTTAGTTTCAGCAAGAAGGTGCAGAAAGATCAGAAGTTCAACATTGTGTCTATCCGATCAGATCATGGTGGTGAATTTCAAAATGAAAGGTTTGCTAGATTCTGTGATGATCAGGGAATTGAGCATAATTTCTCAGCACCAAGGACACCACAGCAAAATGGTATTGCTGAGAGGAAGAACAGAACCCTACTGGATATGGCAAGAACTATGCTCTCAGAATATGATCTGCCAAGATATTTTTGGGCTGAAGCAGTCAACACAGCAAGCTACATTGTCAACCGAGTGATGATCAGGCCAATCCTAAAGAAGACTGCATATGAACTGTTCAAAGGAAGGAAGCCAAAGATCAGCCATTTCAGAACATTTGGGTGCCCTTGCTTCATTCACAACAATGGAAAAAGGGACATTGGTAAGTTGGATGCCAAATCAGATGAAGGCATCTTCATGGGGTACACTTCTAAACCCAAAAGCTATAGAGTGTTTAATAAACGTACCTTATTGATTGAACAATCTGTGCACATTATTTTGATGAAACTAACCCTTCCTTGAGAAAGGAAGTAGATAGTGACAATGATGATGCAAATGAATTGTCCAAGAAACTAAAAGATACATCAATTGAGGACAAGGATGATCCGCCTCTGGAAGAATTGCAACAAGAAGAATCACTCATGAAAATCTTCCAAAGGAATGGAGATACAAGAAAGATCACCCACCTGAAAACATCATTGGTGATCCATCCATAGGGGTAAGAACAAGAGGTAATGTTATTCCTTGTGATTATCTAGCTTTTGTTTCTCAAATAGAGCCTAGGACAGTCAATGAAGCTCTTTTGATGAATCTTGGATAGTAGCCATGCAAGATGAATTAAATCAATTCAAGAGAAACCAAGTATGGTCACTTGTTCCTAGACCATCCAGTCATTGGCACCAAATGGGTGCAGAAATAAACTGGATGAAACTGGTGCAATTTTAAGAAACAAGGCCAATTGGTAGCTCAAGGCTATTCTCAAGAGGAAGGCATAGATTTCGATGAAACCTATGCACCTGTAGCTAGACTTGAGGCCATTAGAATATTACTTGCATATGCATCTGCTTTGAATTTAACACTATTTCAAATGGATGTTAAATCTGCATTTTTGAATGGTTTCATAAAAGAGGAAGTTTATGTGGAACAACCTCCGGGTTTTGATGACACGGAATTTCCCAATCATGTTTTCAAACTTCACAAGGCATTATATGGTTTAAGCAAGCACCTAGAGCCTGGTATGAAAGGCTTAGTTCTTTTCTTTTAAACCATGGTTTCAGTAGAGGTCAGGTAGATAGCACTCTTTTTATAAAGTCAAAGGTCAAGCACATCCTATTAGTTCAAATCTATGTAGATGATATCATTTTGGTTCTACTGATGAATCTCTTTGCAAGTACTTGAAAAGCTAATGCAGGGAGAATTTGAATGAGTATGATGGGAAAACTCAACTATTTCCTTGGACTTCAAATCAAACAAGGAAAGGAAGGAACTCACATCTGTCAAGCAAAGTACACAAAAGATCTCTTGAAAAATTTGGATTCGAAAATACCAAGCCACTGCCAACACCAATGAGTACATCAACAAGAATGGACAGTGACAAAGATGGTAAGAAAGTAGATCAAAATGTCTACAGAGGTATGATAGGTTCATTACTTTATTTAACAGCCAGTAGACCTGATATATTATTTAGTGTATGCATGTGTGCTAGGTATCAAGCAGATCCTAGAGAGTCACATTTGATTTCTGTAAAAAGAATTTTTCGATATTTAGCTAGAACTCATGATCTAGGTTATGGTATCCAAACTCTTGTGAAATCAATTTAGTAGGGTATTCTGATGCTGACTATGCTGGATGCAAAGTTGATAGAAAAAGCACCAGTGGTTGTTGTCAGTTTCTTGCAGGGTGTTTGATATCCTGGTCCTCAAAGAAACAAAATTCAGTAGCACTTTCTACAGCTGAAGCTGAGTACGTGGCTGCTGGAAGTTGCTGCACACAACTCTTATGGATAAAGCAACAGCTTGAGGATTTTGGATTAAATATCAAATCAATCCCTTTGCTGTGTGACAACACCAGTGCCATTAATCTCACCAAGAATCCAGTCCAGCACTCAAGGACCAAACATATTGAGGTTAGATATCATTTTATTCGTGATCATGTTGCAAATGGAAATATTGAAATATCTTTTATTGATACAAATGGCCAATTAGCAGACATTTTCACAAAAGCCTTACCTGAAGAGAGATTTACATCTCTTAGAAGGGAATTAGGCATGTGCAATTTGTGATAAAAGTTTGCTTACAAATGGCACATTAAATTTCAGAATTAAAGTAATTTTTCCCTCCATGGCATTAAGCAAAAGAAATTCAAATTATCTTTGTAACCGCTCTCTCATTGAAGTCGGTTTGAATAGTCAACACCTTTTGTCCTTTTCCACCGCCTTTTGGCGCCTCACTTTCCACATCGCATTAATTTATTCATAAAATCAATGGCAGAACGATTCGTATCTCATCGTCTACCTTTTCCCCTTTTTCATCTGTCGCATGAGCCGATGCCCTAGCAACTCCTATCTTAACCCTCTGCAAATTTGAATCTTCCTCCTCCTTCCCGCAAAATTTCTTGAGGGTTCCTTCTCTTCACCTTCCGTCTCAACCCTCCAGCGCCTTTCCCACCTGAATCCATGGCCGCACCAGTCATCGCCGGCAGTTTGGGTGGCTACAGCGCCGAGTTTCTCACTCCTGAGCAGCAGGAGAGGTTTACCTTTGTGAAGACGAAGCTTTGTGGCCATAAAGAAGTCGATGTCGCTAATCTGAGGAAAAGTGGAATGAGCAGCGTGGTAGATTTGATCAATCAGATGCAGTGGACAGAAATTACCACTTTTCAGAGGTCAGTTATCCGGACTTGGTAAAAGCTTTCTTCGTGTGTATGAAAACAGAAGAAGATGGGTCTCTAGTTTCTTCAGTGAAGGGAATCATGATTAGGATAGACCCTGAGTTGCTGAAGATGTTGTTTAATGTGAAGACTTCCGGATTTAGTGGGGTCACACGGTGGACGCCCAAGTGAAAGGTTTGGGAATTATCGGGCCAGGATTCAAGCTGAGGGACGGCAAGATCGATATAAATCAACTATCTGCCTTCAACCGCCTCCTTCATTTTATTGTCTGTCAAATCTTAGTTCCCAGAAGTGCAACTTTTTCATCTTGCACAAAGGCCGACTCAGACATGATGTACTGGGCCACTCAAAATAAGGAGATAAATATGGCCGCAGTGATAATGGAAAGAATGAAATTTGCCAGAGATCAGATTTGGGACACCAAGAGTAAGTTCAATGTGTCCCTGCCTTATGCCCATCTACTTACCAAGATCTTCAAACACTTCGGTGTTGATCTTTCTGGGCAGTGTAGAGAAAATGGGCCAAGCAATCAGGTCCAGGAACTTGAAGAAGAGTGGCTTCTCTGTGGAAAATGGTGTCTGGGTCAAGGCTTCAGTTGCTGAAGGTGAAGCCATCATTGACGACACCTCAGTTGTTCATCAGGAGATGGGATCAGCAGATATGATTCCAGAATTGCCAGTGGAGTCAGTTTCAGTGCCAGTAGTTGGAGCAGCAGTAGAATCATCAGGCCCCTCTTTGCAGAAGTTCAGTCTGAAAGTGCAATAGAAGAAGAAAGAGTGTCTGTAGCAGCTTCAGAATTTCCAGAAGAATCAGTTCAAATCTTTGCAAAGAGGAGAATTGAGGATATTCTCCCAGAAGACATTATTCCAGTTGAGGACCCACTACCCTCAACTGTAGTTGCATCTATTCTTTCAGACATCATTGATTCGATTCCTTTCACCTCAAGTGCTCCTGAAGCTTGTGGGAGTGTTGCTGAAGAGGCTGTGGCATCAGGCCACTTTGATGTTCAAATGGAAGATGTACCAGTAGAGTTAGAGCACCCAGATGGTCAGGGTGACTCTGTATTGGCGGATGCTCCCATTCAGGGGGAGCAGATATCAAATGAAGAAGAAGCTCCTACTCAAGGGGAGCAGTCAAAGGACATTGAAGCAGAAGAAGGAGATCACCTTGATCAACTAGTGGGCTCTGCACCAGAAAATGATAATATCCCTCGTGGCTCAGAAGATGTCAGAGAAGGGGAGACAGCCAGCTCCTCCAGTTCAGATGATGATGAGCCTTCTCCAGCTTCAGAGGCTCAGAATAAAGGGAAAGAAGTAGAATATGAAATTCCAATGTTGTCAAATACTCCCTTTGAAAGGCCAGTAAAGCAGAAGATTATAATCAACCTGAAGCCTGTAATAGAGAGACTTGATGCTCAAGAACAAATCTTATGTTCTCTCAGGCAGACACCAATTCAATCTTCATGAGCCAAGCTTCAACCTCCAAGGAATTGGCGAGTGTCAAAATGCCATGAAGTGGTTTAATAAAGAAATGGGCACCATGAAGGAGATGCTAGAGAAAATTCTGAAGGTGGTTGGAGATCACATTCCTCCTCCTCCTCCTGCTGACCAAGCCCAAGAATCAGGGCCATCAGGGCCAGCACCAGAAGCAGCAGCAGCAGCAGCAGCAGAACCAGAAGAGGTAGGGCCAGAAGTGCCAGCTGATCAGGTTGCAGGGCCACCAGGGCCATCTGAGCAAGGGTCAGGGCCATCAGGGCCGTTGGTGAGTGAGTCTGTGCAGACAGAGGCAGATGAGTTCTTGGCATCAAGCCCCCAGCTCCCTCTTCCCCTCTCACACACCCATTCCACCATCACCACCCTCAGCTCCTACAGCTCCTCCTGCTCCTCAGACTTTCAAGAAGCCCCAATCTAGACCTATTTCTTCTCCCACTCCATTTCCTTCTCAATCAACCTCAACTCCTGCCTCCTCTACTTCCATTCCCTCTCCTTCTCCTATACATGAGGCCCTCCACATCCTCAGCTGGAGCATCCTCCTCCTCCTCTGGTCCCTCCCTTGGACCAGTTGATGACCTCCCTACTTCTTCTCACTCTTTTCTTCATCCTACTCCTCCACCCTCTTTCATCACTATCATACCTGAAAGAGCTCAACTCAACTCTCCCTTTATGGAAAAGATAAAGGATGAGTTTGAGGAAGGGATCCTCAGATCTGTGTGAAAGTTGGGGAACATATTCACAGGGCAGACCCTTCTAGTCCTGCCCCCAAGAAAAGGAAACTTACTTCTACTTCCTCCTCTTCCTCTGACCCCAAATACCCACCTTTGTGGTTTACTCTCACAGTGGACAACAAACATAACCCACTATATAGGGAATACCTTTCCAAAGTTGTTTTTGCCACCATCATCAACCTTCCCTTTCAAAATCTCACAGATCATTTGAACACCATTCTACCCTACACTTCTCTTTCAAAATCCGAAAAGTCCAAAATCTTCTCTCTTGCTCACTCCAAATCTGAAGAGCAGTGGGGCAAAAGTCACAAGGATCTCCTAAAGAAATTCATTCTTGCCAAATCTGCCAGATTTCCTCCAAGGGACCACTCCCTGACCCTATCTGAGTGGTTCAGGATGTATCACCAAGAGCTTTGGGCTCCCTTCATTCAAAAGGAAATTAAGATGGTCAGGCACTATGTGTTGTTCAACAACTACAGATATGTCCATCGTCTTCCTGAAGTTCAGCTCTGTCAGTTCAAAAGGGCCATTTCAGCTCTCTCTCTCCAGATATCTCTCATACTTCAGATGTCCAGGTAGATTTTGCTACCCTTCAAGTACCAGAAGAAATAGCTCTTTCGCAAATCCATTTCCTTGTCATGGAGTCCTCTGTAGGATCCATTATCTTTGAACGGTTTGCCAGAGTAATGGGCAGAATTAAAGTGCAGAAAGGCTGCCTGGTTGCTTTTCCTAGATTCTATTTAGGGAATATCACCAGGGGCATGTAAGTGCTGAAGTTCTAGCCCCTATTCTGTCTGAATGTGAAAGACTCACATCTTCTGAATGGTCCAAGTTCTACCCCCGTCAGCTCAGCAGCTGTTTGACATCAATGAAGCTCAGGCCAGGGAAGGCAAACCCGCCATTTCTCCAGCTACTTCCTAGATATGAACTCCATTCATCTTGTTGATGACCCCTTCAAAGTCTGGGAGGAAAGATACAAAGTCTATGTGGCTCTTCACAAGGCTCTCAGAGATAACCACAACCACTATCCTGTAACAATGGACCAATTCCTCTCTGTGCCAGCTTTGGGACTCGGCGTTTCCTCAAGATGAACATGGACAAGGATGCATATGCTGATCTTCTCTACCAGCACCTAGATCTTCATCTCAAACGGGTGGCTTCCACTATGGGACCATCCTACTCTATACCTTTGGAGTTTTTAAAACCCATTTTGAAGAACAGGAAGCACATGCATGGGAAACCATCTCCCATTTTGCCTCTCTTTTGTCTCCTGCTTTCTACTTACATGTACCTCCACAGAATTAATAAAATCTCTTTGCTTATGTGGACCAATCTTTCTCTTCTTTTCTTTGTCTTGTTCGCTTTTTGCTTAATGACAAAAAGGGGGAGAAAATACTTAGCATGTCTGAAATATTCATCCACTAGTTTTAAGGGAAGAAAACTAGCATGTCATTTCTTTAGAACAAATTTCAGATACTTTTATCCATGCTTATTGTTCAGTTTTGTCATCACCAAAAAGGGGGAGATTGATGACCAGTCTGTCCCATGTAATTTTAATTAATTACATATATATTTTGATGATTAACAAAACCAAACAAAAGTTTATCAATTATATCTAATGAATATTCATAAGTCTTAAGCACAGGAAAAATACCAAGGTCAAACAAGCTAATAAAGGTATGCATTACTTCTCTGAAGCCGTAATCTTTTCAACATGATATTTCTCTAAGTCCATATCGACTTCTATTGAAGGCCATAACGATTTCTTATAAGCATATCGATTTCAATAGAATTATCATAACGATTTCCCTTCTGGCTGAAAAGTCATGTTGTTTCAAACAAATCGATGTCGTAATGATTCTATAAGTGATCGCAAACGATTTCCTTATAAGACTGAAAAGTCATGTTATTTCAAACAAGTCGATGTCGCAATGACTCTATAAGTTACCGTAACGATTTCTTTAGAGCCCATAACGACTTGCTCGTCACAACGACTCTATAAGTTACCGTAACGATTTCTTTAGAGCCCGTAACGACTTGCTCGTCACAACGACTCTATAAGTTACCGTAACGATTTCTTTAGAGCTCGTAATGACTTGCCTGTCGCAACGACTCTATAAGTTATCGCAACGATTTCTTTAGAAACTCGTAATGACTGCTCGTCACAACGACTCTATAAGTTACCGTAACGATTTCTTTAGAGCTCGTAATGACTTGCTTGTCGCAACGACTCTATAAGTTGTCACAACAATTTCTTTAGAAACTCATAACGACTTGCCTATCATAACGACTCTATAGGTTATCGTAACGATTTCTTTAGAGAGCGCAACGACTTGCTTGTTGTAACGATTCATAGTTACCGTAACGACTTCGAACTCGCAACGATTGCTTATTGTAACGGACTCATGCATACGATTTCTTTAGAGTTCATAACGACTTGATAAGTATCATAAACGATTTAGGTCACTTCGATTTTTAGAGCTCATAACACTTGATAAGTGTTCACAACAATTTGCTTTGTATAACAATTTGTTAAGTGTTTCACATCGATTCTTCAGTAACACAATGATTTGCATCTCACAATGATTTGTTAAGTGTTCACAACGACTTCTTCTGTTTCACAACGATTCTTCCGTATCACAACGACTTGGTCAACCGACTTATTCATAACGATTTCATAAGTCATATAGTCATCGATTTCATATTAACGTGATATGATCTTTGTTGACTAGTCAAAGACCATGTATGCATCTCTCTGACGCACCTGCATTTATGAGACCTGAACGTATCTCTGCTGCATGCAGACCATATCATCCTTTATCGTGCCTACTCTGATAACGTCCTTAGACTTAAGCTATTTTGCACTACTATTTTTGTCTATGCTACTGACGATGACTGACATCAGAGACAGCTTAGCTGTCTACTATTTGAGTTGACATTTGTGCAGACCTCTGATCCAGCTTCATGGTACAACGTTTAAACAAATAGAAGCCAACGGAATCTTGAAGATCTCATCTCTTGCGTGTTCAAGTGATCAAAAGACTGTTGACAGGAAGCTTCCAAGACTCCAGAGTCATTCAGTCTAACGACTACTCAAAAGAGAGACAACGGACACTTCAACGTCTACATTTCAAATTGAAGATATAAATTCAAGTCAGAAGAACAGAAGAAAATAGATCGCGCATTCAAGCATTCAAATTCTTCTGAAGAAAGTCCAGAGCCAAGAACCTCATTCCACTTAGCTTTGCTTTTTGCTCTCCACTAGTTTGTGAAAATCTTGAGAGAGCCTGTATAGTTCTGAGAGTTGCCTTGTCTAAAATCTCTTTACTCTCAGTTCTAGTTGCTTTAGATCCTGCTTATCAAAAGCTTGATCTAGGGCTTAAATTCATTCACTCTCTTTGTGTTGTTCCCTTCGGGTGTGAAGGAAGACTTGGTGGTATCCAGGGTGTTGTTCCCTCGGTTGTGAAGGAAAGACTTGGTGTGGTATCTAGGGTGTCGTTCCCTTCGGTTGTGAAGGAAGACCTGGTGTGGTATCCAGGGTGTTGTTCCCTTCGGGTGTGAAGAAAGACCTAGTGTGGTATCCAGGTGTTGTTCCTTCGGGTGTGAAGGAAGACTGGTGTGGTATCCAGGGTGTTGTTCCCTTCGGGTGTGAAGGAAGACCAGCTGAGCTGGGTGTTGTAGCGTCCTTAGGGGGACTGTACCCTAGTTAGTGAAATCTGAGTGTTGCTCAGGGACTGGACGTAGGACTCCTAAGGAAAGGAGGTCCGAACCGGGATAAACCTTGTGTTGTTGATTGTCTTCTTTGTGTTTGTTATTTCAACTAACTGTCACTAACCTACTTCGAAGAACGTTTATGTGAATGTTTTAGTTACAGGTATCTTCTAGATTAATTTTTAAAGACCCATTCACCCCCCCTCTGGGCTCTTCAACTGGGCAACACTATCATCTCTGCACTAATTTCTTATCATAAGCCCTTACAATTAGGAAAGACATATCTTTACATCAATCTTTTACATGATGACTGTTTAGCATGAGACATTACATCTTCTAGTCCTATATTTGGAATAATTTTTATTGCTAAGGGACTAGCAATGTTCAAGTAGGGGGGAGTGATAACTACATAATTTTTCGTGTTAATATATAGCATTTAGTTATTTAGACATCTTTTGTCTGTAAATAATGTGCAGTTTGATTTTAATTTCAGTCCATTCATGAATAGGATTTTGAACATGTTAGTGATATTGGGGTTAGAATACATGTTAGATTTCCATTTAATAAGTCAACTCTACCGATTGACTAATTAGGTTCATTTGAAAATAAAAGATCTAGGTAAATAAAGATTGTATATAACTAATGTTTTTGTAAATATTTTGTTAGTAATAGATAGATGTCATTTTATAAATAAATAAGTGTTTTTAAATAACCTACCTAATTCTATTAAATAAATTAGTTTTTTTTAAATAACCCATCATTCCACACACACACTTAAACTTCTTTTCTTCCCCACCAGATGAAGCTGGAAGCTACTGGAAATATATTGGGGCTACTGTGCGAAGGAAGCTCAGATGGCGGGCTGTGGCCAGATCTGGAGGCGCAGGGTGGCCACAACGATTCGGCGCAGGGCAGCCATACGATTTGGGCTGAAGCTATAACGATTGGAGCGGGGTTTAAGGCGGGTGTGAAGACGATGCAGAGGTCAGGTGAGAGGCGGGTGTGACAGGTGTGCGCACGGGGCTTGTGCGGCGGTGGCGACTGGGGTGTGATGGCACAATCTGGTTGCGGTATGATGCTGGTGTGTTGGCGCGTTGAAGGGCTGGCCAAGGCTGTAAGTGGAGGCAGGGGGCCATGTAAGGCCCTCGAATTTTCGTCGCATTATTTGTATTTGTGTGTGATATTTGTGCTTGTGTATGTATGTACATATTTCGTAAGTATTAATTAGTACAAGTATGTGTGCATGTGCTTATATTAGATGTAAATAATGCATGTATTGAATGGTGATAGTATGGATACACTACCTTATACATATTGCATGTATATATGCATGGTATGCATGGTTTTCTGCATATCTTAGACTTCTGGCGAAGGCCATCTTGGCGTCAACCCCTAGCCATTGAGGTGGTGTCAGCGTCAAGACATGGACGCCAACACTAATCCTGGCGTCCAGCGACATGGACGCCAATCTCTCTGGCCTGCATGCGCAGCAGAGCTGCAAACTTCTGAAACAAGAAAGCCAGCCATTGGGGGGGTGTCCCACGGCTCTGAGGGCTGTCAAGTCACCTAAGAGGGGAGAGAGGTCTCTCCTTAAGTCGAACCCGGAGCTACCTTCCCACCCTCTCAACCCTTGCAAGAGGAGAAAAAGAGAGAAGAAAACCCTAGAAAAAAACTGAGGAAAACCCCACTTTGGAACCCAAACATCCCCCAACCTGAACATTGTTCCAGAGATCTGCTGCTTCAAGGAGGTTGCTGGATCGACGAGGAAGGCCTCCCCGACCTTGGAAGGCCCTGGAGCTCGCTCAAGAACCCGGAGTCAAGCATTTTAAGAGCTTCTTGGGACTGCCCAAGGAGGGCTTCACCAACACCCTAGACCCTTTGGAGAATTTTTAAAAGGCAAGTGACCTAACCATGATGTCCCCGTATGAGTCTAGGTCGGTTTTAAATTTTTGTACATTTTCCCTCGAGTCCTAGACCCTCACATTCACCCAATCTTGAGAGGTCGGGTCTATGTTTCTGCACAGACCTGCATTGCTGACGGCAAGGTCAATGGACGCCGATATCATGCTTGGCGTCCATCGACCATGCCACTGACCCTGAGTCAGCGGCCAGAGACCGCCGCCCAGTTCTCTGGACAGAACAGTGACCGGTTCTGCCCTCCTATACACTATTTTCGGTATGATTTCCGTGATGAGGATATATGGTAACCCTATACACTATGTATATGTCAATTGTGGTGTGTGGATGAGTGTGATGTGTGATGGTGAATGTAGGAAATTTTATACCGTGAATGTGTAAGCATGAATTGTTGAAAATCTTGCCAATCCATGTTTCATGATTAGGATTAGTCTGAATGCCTTAGTTTTTTCAGAGCATGAAGATTAGTAGATCAGTATATGTATTCTCAATTTTGATAATTTGTCCATGCTTGCATGAGTTGCAAATAAATTCGGTTCGGTAAATAGAAAGACATACAAGAATGATTTGTGGTGATCGATCTACAATGTATGATTAGGGTAAATTCTGAAATCTCAGATCATGTATATGGCAGTAATCTCTGTTTAAACAGTAAGTGGCAAACTTTCATGATGTGTTAAACCCCATGTTAACTTAAATTGTGAATAGCATGCTAAATAAGTGTTTATTTACTGTAAATCCCATTTAGCTCATAAAAATCTGAAAAATTGAGTGTATGATCTAGAACCCGAAAATAGCATGTGGTTAAAATTTCAGGTCATTTGGACCTGTATATAAGGAGTTATGTATTTCCATGTGAAATATAGAAATCTATGAATGTTATCGTAATGTGATAGATATTGCTTAAACCTAACTGAATGGTGAAATTATGTGTGTAAGCTCCTGAAATCTGTAGTTCCATGTTAGGAAAAATAGAGATGTGCATGGAGTGAGAAAGTGAATGAGATGAAAAGTGATATGTGTAAACCATGTGTAAAATCGGGTAAAATGTGTAAATGTGTAAATTGTGCCAAGTGTGACATTGCTTCCATAGAGGGCAGTGGAACTGTATCAGGGAAAAGTCCCCTGAGAAAGTTCAATGGTAAGTGACCCTAAGGGCATTAGGGGGAAATCTGGAGGTGGACAAGTACCACTGGTTAGGGTGGAGACTTGTTCTCCCGGTCTGCGCAGTCCAAGAGTCGCCATTGGAATGCCTAGATGGCGTCTATGTGTAATGTGATGTGTATATGTCCTTCTTTGGTGGTTTGGACTATGTGTCACGGCACCTAAAATGTGTAATGTGAAATGTGTAATGTGTATGTGTTCATGTGTAAATGTGTAAGTGAACAATGTGAATGTGTATGTGCAAAGTGTAACCATGTGAAAGAGAAAAACTTGTGTAAAGAAAATGGAAAATATAAATGTGAAAATATGTTGTTGAAATCCATGTGAGACAAATCTGAAAACCATGTGGAATCAGTGAATTCATGTCGTTATCATCATGTTTATATGTGCAAAAATGTCTAGAATCCATGTTAGGGATAATGATGAGCACGTATGCAAGTGGCATGATTTGGTTGTTCACATGATTTGTTTAAGCGATATTGTAGCTCTCATGTGTAGGTTTACAGCCATTAAACCATGTGAAACCAGCAACTTAAAGCATGTGAAAAATGTCTATGTATATGCTTAAGAACACGTTAAAAACTCATGCTAGTTGTGTTTCCTTTCATATATGCACAGTGTTATGTTGGTAGTTCTCATGTCTTGGTTCTTTAAAGACAAAATCTCATGAGTAAATGGAATAAAGAGCATGTGATAGGTAAAGTTTTATTCTTAGAAATCTGAAAGTATAATCCATGTATCAAAATTGTAAAACTTCATGATAGGTTGAAACTTCATCAAATGCTAGCATGACATGTGTTGTAAATTTGAATCTGCATGTAGAAACCACTATGGATATACGTGTATGTATGAGTAGTGTTGCTTGCTGAGTCTTTAGACTCACTCCTTGCTTCGGGTACAGGTGTAGTTGGTGACGTGGCACCGTTGGAGGAGACAGTGGAGACGGACTCCGAGCGCGGAGATTAGACTTGGAGTTTCTTGTGACTTGTGCATTTCATAGTATGTAATTTGAACGGTATTAGAAATATCATGAAAAGGATGTATAGTGTGGACATTATGTATTTAAATTTCAGCAATTTAAATATGTGAACTTTTGTTCCTTATTGTTAATTTCAACTTCATGTATGTTAAATGTGGATGATGAATGAATGGAGACAGTTGTCTTTTACTTCCGCTACTGTGTTGTATATTCGCGTGTATCTCAGCTGTATATCGTTTGGGTAAATGTCCCACTGTGAGGACTCTCGCTATACCGATGTGGGTTGGTATAACCGTACCGGTATAATGAGGGCCGTCACAGAGATGGTATCAGAGAGACCGGTGAGATTGCACATGAATATGACCTAAGTCATCTTCCCCTTGCATGCTAAGTATGTCCACATGTGTAGAAAACACTAATAAGAAGTGAAAGATAGATAAGAAAATGGTTAGAAAACTTAGTAACCTAACTCTAATGGTGGCTGAAATTTTATGACAGCCATGGCTTCGAGAGGTAGACGTGGTGGAGCGTCGGCCGTGAGGATGAGCCGCGACGTGATGATCAGGCGGAGCAACAGGCCCCAGCACCACGAGGCCCTGTACTTCCCCCACCGCCGCCTGTGGATTACGGTATTCATGCAAGGTCTGGTGCAAGCCATGCAGACGCAGGCTCATACCCAGGCAGCACTCCAAGCACAGTTGGAGGCCCAGGTAGAATAATGAAACAACCAAGTAGTTGCTATTTAAAATACATGATATTGTTTATTTGTATTGTTATTGTTTAATGTAGCAGGTCAGGCACCAGCTCAGAACCATGGTGGACCTTCCATCATGGAGCGATTCAAGAGGATGACCCCACCCTCTTTTAAGGGGGAGAGTGATCCACTAATGGCAGAAAGCTGGTTAAGGGAGATAGAGAAAATCTTCCGAGCCATCATGCCCTGATGAGGATAAGGTGACATTAGCCACAACTACATGATACAGGAGAGAGCTGAGTTGTGTGGTCCTCCCTACTGCGTACACGCTTGAGGACGGAGCAGAGTAGACGTGGCGTGGGACGCGTTCGTGAGGCTCTTCCGAGCCAAGTTCGTCCCAGAGCATATCCAAGGACAAAATGGAGCAGAATTTCTCTCCTGACGCAAGGCTCCATGACCGTGTTGAATACGAGGCAAGGTTTTCGGAACTTTCTAAATATGCACCGCATATCGTAGAGGATGAGCGCAGGAAGACGAAGAAGTTCGTGATGGGACTCAAGCCATCACTGCGAACGAGACTCATGGCGTTTGACCACCGACACTAGACGAGGCCCTCAGTGCTGCCTGCAGGCAGGAGGAGAAATGGAGCAATATCTGGAGGAGAAGAAGGCTTCGCAGAGAGGCCGGCAGCGACATTCCAGCAGCAGGATAAGAAGAAGACGGTGTATCAGACACCGCAGAAACCAGTGGCAGTCAGCAACTCTCAAGTACCTTCTGTACGTTCCCCTGGTGTGAAGAAAGAGTGTCCCCATTGTGGGAAGACACACGGTGGTCCGAGTGTTGGTTGGTAGCAGGTAGATGCTTGAAGTGCGGGAGCAGCGACCACAAGATCAAAGATTGCCCAAGACTTCAGCAAGGAGCTCAGCGTGGAGCGCCAGCACCAGCAGTAGCGGCAGCCGCGCCAGCTACAGGAAGACCAGGAAGGCCTCGAGCCCCAGCTCGAGTGTTTGCTTTGGCACGCGAGGACGCCGAGCAGGCGGAGCATGTCACCGAAGGTACAGTTTTGCTTTTCGGTGTGCACGCTCGGGTATTGTTTGATACGGGTGCTACTCACTCATTCATTTCGAGCGGTTCGCTAGGCAGTTAGCCCTAGAGTCAAGCATAGAGTCTGAGGATTTAGAGGTCCCTTTGTCTGTGCACACCCCTGCGGGTACGGTATCGACTAGGAAGTGCATTCCGTCGTTACCTGTGTGCATTGAGGATAGAATCCTAGACGGGTGTTCTTCTTGCTAAAGATGAAGGACTATGATGCTATTCTTGGTCTGGATTGGCTAGAGGAGCACTATGCGTTAGTGGATTGTCGTAGGAAGAAGATTGTTTTCCGCATTCCTGGTGAGGACGAGTTCTCTCATCCTTGCCAAAGAACTTAGCGGGAAAGTTAGTTATCTCTGCCATAAAGGCGATGCGCATGGTGAACAAGGGTTGTGACGCATTTCTTGCCAGCGTTATGCTAGTACCCGATGCTGGTTCGTCACTGACTCTTGCAGAGATCGATGTGGTGCAAGAATTTCCAGATGTCTTTCCCGATGACTTGTCTGGATTGCCACGGATAGGGAGATAGAGTTCACTATAGAGTTGCTTCCAGGCACCTCTCCTATCTCGAAGGCCCCATATCGGATGGCCCCTGCAGAGTTAGCCGAGTTGAGGAAGCAATTGCAAGAATTGCTTGATAAGGGATTCATTCGCCCTAGTGTTTCCCCTTGGGGCGCATCTGTATTGTTTGTCAAGAAGAAAGACGGGTCACTTCGGTTGTGCATTGATTACAGAAAGCTAAACCAAGTGACTGTGAAGAACAGATACCCCTTACCTCGGATTGATGATCTGTTTGACCAGTTGCAGGATGCATCAGTCTTTTCCAAGATTGACTTGCGATCTGGTTATCATCAGTGGGATTAGGAGTGAGGATGTGTCTAAGATGGCATTTAGATCCCGTTATGGACATTATGAGTTTTTGGTCCTTCCTTTCGGATTGACCAACACCCCTGTAGCGTTCATGGATCTCATGAACCGGGTGTTTAGTCCGTATTTAGATAGCTTTGTTGTTGTGTTTATTGATGACGTGTTGGTCTATTCTCCGGATGAGGCCACGCACCGTCAGCATTTGAGGTTAGTCTTAGAGGTTCTCGTGAGCACAAGCTGTATGCGAAGTTCAGCAAGTGCGAGTTCTGGTTGCGCGAGGTTCACTTTCTCGAGCATGTCATCTCCGACGCTGGTGTTGCAGTTGATCCAGCAAAGGTCCAGGCAGTTATGGATTGGGAGATTCCCCAGACTCCTTCGGAGATTCGTAGTTTCATTGGGTTAACTGGTTATTATCGGCGATTCATTGAGGGTTTCTCATCCATCTCCTCCCCTTTGACAAAGCTGACCCGGAAAGGTGAGAAGTTCATATGGTCTGAGGCATGTGAGCGTAGCTTTCAGCTATTGAAGGCTAAGCTTACTTCTGCTCCGGTATTGGTATTGCCTAGTGGTCCAAAAGGTTTGCCATTTATACGGATGCATCTCAGATTGGTTTAGGCTGTGTACTCATGCAGCGAGAGAGGGTAGTGGCTTATGCTTCTCGTCAGTTGAAGGAGCATGAGAGGAACTATCCGACTCATGATTTGGAGCTCGCAGTAGTGGTTCATGCACTAAAGATCTGGAGGCACTATCTTTATGGTGTCAGATTTGAGGTGTTTACCGAACACAAGAGCTTGAAGTATCTTTTCTCCCAAAAGGAATTAAACCTGAGGCAGAGGAGATGGATTGAGTTCTTGAAGGACTATGACTTCGACCTTCAGTATCATTCTAGAAAGGCGAATGTCGTAGCGGATGCTCTTAGTAGAAAGAGGTCTTCGCTCCAGCAAGATTGGAAGATGTTGGAGGATGCAGCGTGCTCTATGACCGAGTTAGAGCCATCACTGTGTCAGGATTTTGTAGCTCAGCTATCCCTTAGATCCTCAGTCTTGGATGAGGTGATTGAGCAGCAGAAGCTGACCCTAGATTGTTAGAGTTAGTGGGTAAGGCGGGCATTGCTCGTGATGAGGACGGTGTGATTAGATTTCAGCACCGTGTTTGTGTCCCTGATTGGTAGATGTCCGTGAGCATGTGTTAGCGAAGGCTCATAGGTCGCGATTCTCTATTCATCCGGGTAACACTAAGATGTATCAAGACCTGAAGAGATCATTTTGGTGGTCCGGCATGAAGAAGGATGGTGGGATTATGTGTCTAGATGTCTAGTATGTCAGCAAGTGAAAGCCGAGCGGCAGCGACCATCCGGCCTTATGCAGAGGATGGATATCCCAGTGTGGAAGTGGGAAGCTGTCACTATGGATTTCGTATCGGGTTTGCCTCGATCTAGAAGGGGCAATGACTCGATTTGGGTAGTTGTAGATAGATTCTTGAAGACTGCTCATTTCTTGCCTATGAAGAAGAAGCAGTCAGTAGAGAGTTTCGCTAGATTGTATGTTAGCGGTATCATTAGATTGCATGGTGTGCCGAAGTCGATCATTTCAGAACGAGATCCGAGATTTACTTTGAGATTGTGGAAGGGTCTTCAGGATGCGTTAGGTTCGGAGCTTAAGCTCAGTTCGGCGTTTCATCCCCAGACCGATGGACAGTCCGAGAGGACTATCCAGACGCTCGAGGATATGTTGAGAGCGTGTGTTCTGTTTGGAAGGATGATTGGGAGCGTCATTTACCTCTTGTGGAGTTCGCATACAACAACAGCTTTCATGCTAGTATTGGTATGGCTCCATTCGAGGCGTTGTATGGTAGGCCCTGCAGATCTCCTTTATGTTGGGAGGAGACTGGTGATAGGCAGTTGATCGGACCGGAGTTAGTTCAGGAAACTTCAGATAAGATTCAGCTTATCAGGAAAAGGCTTGTTGCGGCACAGGATAGGCAGAAGAGTTATGCCGACAACAGGAGAAAGGATTTGGAGTTCGAGGTTGGCGATCATGTCTTCTGAAGATATCGCCTACTCGAGGTGTTGTCAGATTTGGCAGGCATAGCAAGCTAAGCCCTAGATTCATTGGCCCATGTGAGATTCTCAGACGTTTGGGCAGCGTGGCGTATGAGCTAGCATTACCCCCAGCTTTGGCTAGAGTTCACCCTGTATTCCACGTATCTATGCTCAGGAAGTATGTCCGAGATCCGTCTCATGTGATTAGTCATAAGCCAGTGGAAATCCAGCCAGATCTTTCGTATGTCGAGCAACCAGTAGCCATTCTTGACCATAAGGTTCAACATCTGGAACAAGAGTATCGTGTCGGTGAAAGTTCTATAGCGGAACTTCTCACGTGAGGAGGCTACGTGGGAGCTTGAGGATGCGATGAAGAAGAAGTATCCCCTTTTGTTTGAGTAGTGTCGTTCTAACTTCGAGGATGAAGTTTCTTTAAGGGGGAGAGGGTGTAAGGCCCTCGAATTTTCGTCGCATTATTTGTATTTGTGTGTGTATATTTGTGCTTGTATATGTATGTACATAATTACGTACGTATTAATTAGTACAAGTACGTGTGCATGTGCTTATATTAGATGTAAATAATGCATGTATTGAATGGTGATAGTATGGATACACTACCTTATACATATTGCATGTATATATGCATGGTATGCATGGTTTTCTACATATCTTAGACTTCTAGCCGAAGGCCATCTTGGCGTCAACCCCTAGCCGTTGAGGTGGTGTCAGCGTCCAGACATGGACGCCAACACTAATCCTGGCGTCCAGCGACATGGACACCAATCTCTCTGGCCTGCATGCGCAGCAGAGCTGTAAACTTCTGAAACAAGAAAGCCAGCCAATGGGGGGCTGTCCCCAACGGCTCTGAGGGCTGTCAAGTCACCCTAAGAGTGGGAGAGAGGTCTCTCCTTAAGTCTGAACCCGGAGCTACCTTTCCTACCCTCTCTTCACCCTTGTAAGAGGAGAAAAAGAGAGAAGAAAACCCTAGAAAAAAACAGAGGAAAACCCCACTTTGGAACCCAAAAATCCCCAACCTGAAGATTGTTCCGGAGATCTGCTGCTTTAAGGAGGTTGCTGGATCGACGAGGAAGGCCTCCCCGACCTTGGAAGGCCCTGGAGCTCGCTCAGGAACTCGGAGTCAAGCATTTTTAAGAGCTTCTTGGGACTGCCCAAGGAGGGCTTCACCAACACCCTAGACCCTTTGGAGAAATTTTTAAAAGGCAAGTGACCTAACCATGATGTCCCCGTATGAGTCTAGGTCGATTTTACAATTTTGTACATTTTCCCTCGAGTCCTAGACCTCACATTCACCCAATCTTGAGAGGTCGGGTTTGTGTTTCTGCACAGACCTGCATTGACGGCAAGGTCAATGGACGCCGATATCATGCTTGGCGTCCATCGACCATGCCGCTGACCCTGAGTAAGCGGCCAGAGACCGCCGCCAAGTTCCTCTGGACAGAACAGTGATCTGTTCTGCCCTTCCTATACACTATTTTTGGTATGGTTTCCGTGATGAGGATATATGGTAACCCTATACACTATGTATATTGTCAATTGTGGTGTGTGGATGAGTGTGATGTGTGATGGTGAATGTAGGAAATTTTATACCGTGAATGTGTAAGCATGAATTGTTGAAAATCTTCCAATCCATGTTTCATGATTAGGATTAGTCTGAATGCCTTAGTTTTGTCAAAGCATGAAAATTAGTAGATCAGTATATGTATTCTCAATTTTGATAATTTGTCCATGCTTGCATGAGTTGCAAATAAATTCAGTTCGGTAAATAGAAAGACATACAAGAATGATTTGTGGTGATCGATCTACAATTGTATGATTTAGGGTAAATTCTGAAATCTCAGATCATGTATATGGCAGTAATCTCTGTTTAAACAGTAAGTGGCAAATTTTCATGATGTGTTAAACCCCATGTTAACTTAAATTGTGAATAGCATGCTAAATAAGTGTTTTATTTACTGTAAATCCCATTTAGCTCAGAAAAATCTGAAAAATTGAGTGTATGATCTAGAATCCAAAAAACGCATGTGGTTAAAATTTCAGGTCATTTGGACCGTATATAAGGAGTTATGTATGTTCCATGTGAAATATAGAAATCAATGAATGTTATCGTAATGTGATTAGATATTGCTTAAACCTAACTTGAATGGTGAAATTATGTGTGTTAAGCTCCTGAAATCTGTAGTGCCATGTTAGGAAAAACAGAGATGTGCATGTGAGTGAGAAAGTGAATGAGATGAAAAGTGATATGTGTAAACCATGTGTAAAAATCGGTAAAATGTGTAAATGTGTAAATTGTGCCAGTGTGACATTGCTTCCACAGAGGGCAGTGGAACTGTATCAGGGAAAAGTCCCCTGAGAAAGTTCAATGTGTAAGTGACCCTAAGGGCATTAGGGGGAAATCCTGGAGGTGGACAAGTACCACTGGTTAGGGTGGAGACTTGTTCTCCCAGTCTGCGCAGTCCAAGAGTCGCCATTGGAATGCCTAGATGGCGTCTATATGTAATGTGATGTGTATATGTCCTTCTTTGGTGGTTTGGACTATGTGTCACGGCACCTAAATGTGTAATGTGAAATGTGTAATGTGTATGTGTTCATGTGTAAATGTGTAAGTGAACAATGCGAATGTGTATGTGCAAAGTGTAACCATGTGAAAGAGAAAACTTGTGTAAAGAAAATGTGAAATTCTAAATGTGAAAATATGTTGTTGAAATCCATGTGAGACAAATCTGAACCATGTGGAATCAATGAATTCATGTCGTTATCATCATGTTTATGTGCAAAAATGTCTAGAATCCATGTTAGGGATAATTGATGAGCATGTATGCAAGTGGCATGATTGGTTGTTCACATGATTTGTTTTAAGCGATATTGTAGCTCTCATGTGTAGGTTTACAGCCATTAAACCATGTGAAACCAGCAACTTAAAGCATGTGAAAATGTCTATGTATATGCTTAAGAACACGTAAAACTCATGCTAGTTGTGTTTCCTTTCATATATGCACAGTGTTTATGTTGGTAGTTCTCATGTCTTGGTTCTTTAAAGACAAAATCTCATGAGTAAATGGAATAAAGAGCATGTGATAGGTAAAGTTTTATTCTTAGAAATCTGAAAGTATGATCCATGTATCAAATGTAAAAACTTTCACGATAGGTTGAAACTTTCAATGACTAGCATGAATGTGTTGTAAATTTGAATCTGCATGTAGAAACCACTATGACTATACGTGTATGTTATGAGTAGTGTTGCTTGCTGAGTCTTTAGACTCACTCCTTGCTTCGGCGTACAGGTGTAGTTGGTGACGTGGCACCGTTGGAGGAGATAGTGGAGACGGACTCCGAGCGCGGAGATTAGACTTTGGAGTTTCTTGTGACTTGTGCATTTTCATAGTATGTAATTTCAACGTTGTATTAGAAATATCATGAAAAGGATGTGTAAGTGTGGACATTATGTATTTAAATTTCAGCAATTTAAATTATGTGAACTTTTAGTTCCTTATTGTTAATTTCAAACTTCATGTATGTTAAATGTGGATGATGAATGAATGGAGACAGTTGTCTTTTACTTCCGCTACTGTGTTGTATATTCGCGTGTATCTCAGCTGTATGTATCGTTTGGGTAAATGTCCCACTGTGAGGACTCTCGCTATACCGACGTGGGTTGGTATAACCGTACCGGTATAATGAGGGCCGTCACAGGCCAGATCTGCTGTGCGGCCTGCTGGAGCCCGGTGCGGAGCGCAGGAGTTATGGCTGGTGAAGCAGGGAAGTGCAGCTGCAGAGGCGTGCGGTGCGGTGCTTGAGCAGGCCGTTCGTGCGCAGCGGGTGTGAGAAGTGGCTGGATGGCGGGTGCAGATGGGCGCGGCTAGGCCTGCTGAGGTGGATAGGCATGGAGGCGGCCAGGGCACTGGCGGTGAAGTGGCAGGCATGAGCAGCGGAGGCCAGCTGCGATGGTGGAGCGTGTGGGATCTGCTGTCGGATTAGCCGGGTGCATGCTGGAGCTGGCAGGAGGAGGACCTGCTGAGGTGGATCTGTGCAGAGCTGGCGCTTGGAATCAGAAGGGCCGGGAGCTATAAAAGGACCCCAGGTCCTCATCTACGGGGAGTTGTTCTTTGTTTGTTTTAGTTTTCTTTTAGTTCAGATTATTCTGGGTTTCCTTTTCTCGGTTCGTAGGCAGGGGAAGCGACGGAAATTTTGTTCTGCTGTGAGGGTTTTGCTTCTACTTTTGGGATTTTAAGTTTAGATTTCTGGGTTCTCATTTCTTCTGTTCTTCTGCTGTAAAGGGTTTGCCATTTTCTGATAGATTTATCTGGTTCAGCATGTGGGGAGTTCTTCCCTCAGTTCCTATATTGTTCTACTGATTGGAATCGGAGTTTGGCATTTGGAAGGTCTGAGCATTTTTTTCCTGAATTTCTTCTTCTCTTTGTTGCTATGGGCTGGAGAGATCGATCAGACAGATTTAATTTCTCCTTCTGTATTTAATTTCCATTCGTCTGTGCTTAGAATAGTTTGATCCAGTGGCGTTTGTTGCATTTAATTCTGATTCCATTGCTTCTGTGCTTTCTTCAGTTCTATCTACTGTGTGAGAAACCGGGTGTTCCCTTCTTCCTTCTTCTTGTGTTTAGCAATTTGGGAGGAGTTCGGCTGCAGAGATTGCAATTTCTTTCTTGTATTTTCTTCTGTGGATGGTTGAGCTGGGGTAGATGGTTAGACATTTTGGTTTTGCTCTGTTTCTATGATTTGTTTGAAATTTTATTTTCCTCTTTTCGTATGTGAAAACTGGGAATGTTACGAGTTGTTTCTTCCATTTCTTCGGTGCTTTTCTTCCATTTCTTCTGTGTTCCAGAAGCTCCATTTGGCCATTTCTTCTCTATTCTATTCTTCTCTGTTCAGTGAGGGATTCTAGAGCTTCTTAATTGTGTTCTTATCTCTCTTCTTCATAGCTTGAGAATTTCAATTTAGAAACAGTAAATTTTCGTCTGATCCGTGAGCTGTAAGGATAAGAGGTCTGATATTTGTGGTGAATTACTATGTTGATTGTTCATCCCCTCAGTTGTAGGGGTACATTGGTCTGTATGTTTCTAGTTTAGATTTCTGTTTACCTGTTTGATCCTTCAATTGAGAGGTTACAATGACATCAATTTCTTTTAATTTCAATTCAGCTTGTTATTTCATTAAGTTTGACATGTCGAGTGTGAGGGATTTGATTGATGCAATTTATAGAGTTAATTCTCATGCAGTGTGATTTTAGTTAAGAGTGTCTGTTAGAATGATTTCAAGTTAAAGTAGTTTAAATCAAGTTCTATTCGGCCTCTCCGTGGATATGACCTATGCTCACCATTGTGCTAGTTCTTCTTTATGATTTTATGTTTGTGAGACAGTTTAGAGGAAGTGCGCATATTGACTTGTGCGAGGAATTTTGGACAACGAAAATGCACAGTCAACTATGTCGCGCGTTCAATAGCAAGGTTGGAAGATATTTTCTCTTTTAGGAACATGGCTGGAAGAGCCTATCCTATGAATGTGAGTGCCAACTAACAGGACTGAGCAAAGTATGGCTACTTCAAACTCATCTTTGATGTCCTGGATAAAGGGACCTTCAAGTTGGGCACCCTCTGGAATGATGGTAACAAAGGAGGGAAAAGTAGGAGGATGAAGAACGAGTAAGAGGTAGAAGGAGGTGGTATAGATGGTCCAGCTGATGAGGGACCAGAAGATGAGCCTCCAGCTGAGGAGGATGCTGGAGGTGCCACGGAAGTAGGAGGAGGAATAGATGTGGAGGAAGCAGGAGAAGAGGATGAGGTGGCAGGGAAAGGAGTGGGTGAAGAGATATGTTTTCGAAGTGGCTGTGTGACGGCCCAGGATACTTATACCCAATAAAGCTCCATATCCAGATCCGCCTCCCGCGAACAGACCGAAGTCTCACAAGGGATAGCTCATATACGTGTTCAGTAAGAATATAAAAGATAACTACACAGTATAAGACACAAGAAAATACATGTGCTCATATCTGCATATAACAATTTACAACTATCTCATTACATTATTACATGTCCAAATTAAAAAGAGTACAACAACTTGGGGCATACCCCGAGGGAGCATAAGCTCACACAACTCTAGTAACACTATTGCTAGTGGTACAAGTCTGCCACAACGCTACTGCAAGCCAAACACACGGCAAGCCCTGAAAAGGACTATAGGGGAGTGAGCCTCAACAAGTCACAGGCTTAGTAGGGGACCACCCAAAGTACACACAACACAGGAGCACCTCAACCCCAAAGGGTCTCACTGGTAACACCAGCAACCAAACCATATCGTGCTCACAACAATGCATGGCTATAACAATTAAACATAAATACAACAACTAATGTAACCTCGGAATGTAAGTGGAACCACAGGACTAGCACAACACCACTAGTCCACTCCACTATTGCAAAGCCTAGGCCACAAGCCTTACGGGCACACTAACTCAACAATTAGTCGCCTAAGCTGCAAGCCACACAGGCAAACCACTGCCTAGGATACATGCTTCACTGGCGAACCTCAAACACATGGGTAACAGGACCGCTAACCAAGAGCTAGTCCTTTATACCCCTAAACCACGATATATTGAATGTCACACCTAAGTAACAGGACTGGCTACCACGATGCCAATCCATCACACATTAAAACCTTATTCGAAAGTTTACCCAATAAAGGGTTAAACACAGCAAGTGGAAGGTCTCACCGCATGACCTCCACGGAGCACAGCTCCACTACACCATCTGAAAAGGCTAGTACTCGGTGTACCATGAGAAATCGATACCCACAAAGGGTATAGGTACCTACCTCCACGAGGTACCACCACAGAACCACAAACACAACTGTGCCACCACCAGGGCACACCACAACCGGTCAAAACACAACCAGTGAGTCTCTGCTCACCAACCACACTACAACCATGCCAACACTAGGGCACACCTCAACGGGTAAAACAACAACGGTAAGTCAACACTCACAAGCCTACATCACAGGCAAAGCACGAGTCGGAAGGAACGACGCCACCACATAGAACAGACTACTGGTTCATGATGCCAGTATCCAACCTGGACAACATAGCACAAGAACTACATCTCAGTCTTGCAGCCACGGACGTAAGGTCCAGCTGCAGCTCCAAACCACAAGTAAAGCCAAAGAACTATGGAGACCAACCAAACCACCACAACCTACAGGTCACACACCCTGCAGGCCCATGCCTGGAACCTTTAGAGACTCTGGCCCGAGCTCTCCAAAGTGAGGCACTGGAAACTAGGACTAGTCGAGGCCCAGTACGTCTATTGTGTCCGTAAACCCCCCAGCTACAAGCGACACCAAAAACTCTCACAAGTTCTGCCTCTGTGGACGCGCCACATGTTGACTGTGCATTTCGTTGTCCAGAGTTCTTCGCACAAAGTCAATATGTGCACTTCCTCTAAACTGTCTCACAAACATAAAATAGAACAAATGAACAAGCAAAGTGGTGAGAACAAGTCATATCCACGGAGAGGTGAAATAGACTTGATTTTAAACTACTTTAACTTGAAATCTCTATCGACAATGCGTTTAAAGGGATAGTGAAACAAACACCGATCAAATCCTACACAATCTTGACAGATCAAACTTAATGAAAGAGCAAGTGGAATTGAAAATGGAAGAGATATGGTATCATGTACCCTCACAGCTTGAGGGATCAAATGGTAGACGGAAATATTAAAGAAAACTTTCAAATCAAGTACCCCTATAGCTTAGGGGCATGAAACAGTCAACAAAAGTAGCTCTCTACAAATACTGAAATCAATACTCTCAAAAGAAATGGAACTGTTGATCTCAGACAATCGCATAGAAGTAAAAGAACTGCTACTATTCACACAGAAGAAAGAAAATTCATATGAACTGAACTAAATGCCTCTGAATTGAATTCTGGAACACAAAAGAAATGGAAGATTTATGCATCTATCTCTCAACAGCCCTCGCAGCTCTCACACAAGAAAAGACACAAATAAACCTACCTCCCTGTAGCCAAACCCTCTGAATGCCACACTCCCTATTGATGAAGACCTCTTGGATGGCTTCACAAAAGACAGACGAAAGTAGAACACAAGATCGAAAGTAGCAGAGAAATGGAACAAAAATTGCAGTCGCCCTCTGGAAGCCTTCACAGAAGAGATGAACAATTTCAAAGAAAAAGCTGAGCCTCCCAATCCCTCCGGATGAACACAAGGAAGCACCTCCGATCACTCAACTCAACATCAAAGGAACACATGAAATATCTCCCAATAGAAGAACTCCCGGATGCCGAACAATATTTCACTGCCAACCATCAATTCAAGAAAAGAAGAACTGAACAAATAATTGGATCAAACCATCTAAGCACAGACGAATTGAAAATCATGTAGAAGAAATGTAAGAAGCAAATTTCACCAGATGATCTATCTAAGCATAACATAAGAAATAATTGCCCCCCTAACAATGCCGAAATCCACCTAATAGCAAAGAACAATTCCAAAGAAATTGCAAGGCTATCTCCCTCTGCAACCACCATCTGAACGGATAAACCCCACAGAACACAGAAGAATTAATCCCAAAAATTCTGAACCATCCAAGCCTCCCCTCTTCTGATCTTCGAAGAACAGAAACAGAAATCAAAAAAACTTAACCCATCCAACTCGCGAAGCTCTGCTGAAAGAAGAAGTACAAGAAGGAAATTGGAAAATAAAAATAACTCAAAACTCTCTACCTTTACTGCCGAAGCCTTCTCCTTGAAATTCTGAACTAGCCAACCAACAATACTGGAAGAACAAGAACTAAAAATAAAGATCCTCAAAACATCCGAACTCCATGCTCTGCTCTATTGCTGAAAGAAAGAGTACAGAAAAAGAAATGGCAAAAGAACTAAAATCTGAACTAAGAACAGCTGCTGAAGAAATACAGAAAGAAATGCCAACTACACTCCCAAAAATCTCAACTGGCCAGAACAGCAGCACAAACCCCCAAACCTCATAGCTCTGCTAAAACAGAAAATAAAGGAAAATGATAACTAAAAATTCCTAAGAAATTCTAACCCCGGAACCCCCGGAGAAGAGGACCTCGGGTCTATATAGGGGCTATGGCCCTTGCAGTTGCCTTCAGTCTGCACCAGGATCGCCGGCTTCAGCACACTGCTCAGCGCACCAGGATCGCCGGCTCAGCTCCAGCTCTGCTCTTCCGCACCTTCGCACGAACCAGCACCACCTGGCTGCCAGATCGGATCCGCCTGGCCGCCCAGCCAAGCCGCGCATTAGCACTGGCCATCTGCACCATCGCCAGCCGCACATCCCCAGGCCGCTGCTCAGCCTTCGAGCCCAAATCACCAGCGCCAGCCCACCTGGAGATCCTCCAGCTCAGTAGGGGCTTCAACCGCCTCAACCCCTGGCGCCATCGCCCAGCACATGCATCGCCCCCTACATCCGCATGGCGCCCAGCCCTCCATCGCCCAGAAGATCAGATCACCACGCCAGGTCAGCTTCCCAGCACAGCCACCAGGCTGATTCAGGTCGCCAGTGCGCCGCCATGCCCAGATCTCTGCACACCGCCAACCAGATGCGCCAACCGCCTCCATCTAATCCGCACGGGAGATCCGCCTCCTCCTCCTGCTGCGCACCGCCTGAACCACCATGCCTCCCAGCAAACTCTGCACTTCACACCCAACCTGCTCTGCACAGCACCAAATCGGTATGGCATTGCCTCCATCACCACCTCAAGCCCGGCCAGCTGTACAGGACCAAATCGTTATGGCCTGCCGCCCCAATTGTTTTGGGCTTCACACGAATCGATATGGCACTGCACAGCCGCCTTTGACCTGATAAGAAGAGCATAGGTAAATAAGTGGTGTGCACGGCCCATTCAGGTTTAGATGAGAGGTAAACATTTTTATTGATTTAATGGGATTTGGTGGTTTAAAAAGGTTGTTATTAAAATCTTATTTATTTATTTACAAATTTAAACAAAAAATATTTACAAAAGAAATATTTTTGTAATGATATTTATTTACAAAATAACTTTTATTTTTTAAAGTGAATCTAATTAGTCAATATGAAAGTAATGACTTATGAATGAAGATCTAACATTGTTTCTAACCCAAAATTTAATTAAATGCTCGAAAACTTATCCATGGATGAGATGAAATTAAAATCAAATGCACATTATTTATGGACAACTAATGTCTAAAATTAACTAAATACATGAAGTTTAACACACAAAACTTATGTAGTTATCACTCTGTCGTCTTTCCCTCAGCCGACGACAACTCTCCCTGAGTGAGGGTGTCTAGGAAGACGACAAGACCTCACTGTACCACCGTACCGGGACAAGCGCCAAGCACAACACACGTGCCTGGCTCTCCTAGGAACCTGGGGCACCCAACTGAAGAGGTATTCCGGAATAAGCGCCGGACCACCACACTCGGCAATGCACAAACCATGACATGTATATACTTACATATTCTTTATTACGAACCACAGTACAAGTATCGGGAATAACTTGTCCCCGGTCACCCTGTGACCTACAAGCTATCCACACAACACACATATAAACCACGGTAACTAATCATAATCTGCCTATCATCGGTCATCACGTGACCTCCTGCCACATAAATACAACATACACTATCTATACACCAACTCTTAACCTTACTCACACTACACTAATTAAACCATCTCTATTAATCTATAAAAGACGTCACAAGACTGAGGCTAGGTTCACACCGGACCTTAGTGTCCAGCCACCACAATAGTTTGTGCCATGCACACACTTACACCAAAGAGACACTACACCAATACGTAAACATCACACTAACCACGCTTACAGAGCGCTACAGGTGCATTGGCACCACTAGTGTTGCCATGCACAACACTGAAATGATAATCGGATAATCATACCATTAAAACAAACACCACAAGCTCACTCGGCGGTGGTCGCGACAAGGGAAGTGTCGCCTTCTAATCGCGACGCCCCAACATAGCGCGATAGGAACCCTATCACGATGGGTCGGCCTTCGCGACCATGATCGCGACAGTCGGGTCTGTCACCTTCACAGGCGAAACCCTAATCCGGGAACCCTTCTCCAGATTTCCCCACAATCCACGCAAACATTTAATTTCCATTTTTCATGCTTTAATGTATAACCTACCATGCTATCTATTATTCTTAAAGTATTAAACCAATCGAATAAGCACTACATACAATCCACGCAATCAAACATGGTGGAATCTCCCTACCTTCACGAAGAACACGCAAACCGGCTGCGGCACGACGTCTCCCCCGCTCCATGCGACGTCCTCGCGTCGAGAGCGCGTCGAAAACCACGTCGGAATGCCGAATCGCCCTTGAATCTGCCGCAGCAGCTTCCCCTGGCCGAGCAGAGCTTCCCCTACTCTGTCCAGCCGAAACCAACTTAAAACCCCAGCGGTTAAGAACGCGATGTAGGACCACGTCGCGACCTGATCGCGACCTAGGTGACCGTCACCTTCCTATTCCCGACGTCAGCAAGCCCCGCCCTGTGCACGACACGTGGTGCGCATGCAGACGTCGACCCCAGCAGCGGTAACCAGAATGCGACCACCAAGGCCGTCGCGTTCAGATCACGACCCACACCCCTGTCGCGTTCACATCCAGTGAACCAACGGGTACTATGGGCTTAACCTGCCAGCCCACTAAGCCCCACACACGTGCGGAAACCACAACCAAGGCTCAACGACCCCACATTGGTCATGTGCACCACCCAAAGCCAGCAACCGCAGATCCGAACTACCACTAAACGAGAATCCACAAGGATCCGAAAAATGCGCTACGTTACATTACTATCACCTAAAAGGATGTCATCCTCGACATTCAAAACGAACCACAATAAACCAAACTATCACCTAAAATGAAACAGAGCCACATACATAACAGTAGGATACGCTTCTTCTACATCTTTCTTTTCAAACCATCTGCTCATTTCCATGCTTGCTCTGTCTTCCCTTTATTTTTTTAATTTATCCTACAACTACTTTATTCTCTGGATCCATTCTTTCATTCCTTACTTTCAACTATAGGTGATTCTACCCTGCTATTGGCGCTTTATCTCTTTGGACTCAACCTACTTCCACATTTTCCTGGCTGTGTTTGCAACATTTCTTTCTAGGCCGTTTTTCTTGCTTAAATTCTTTCACTTTACACTACTATCTTAGATATTCTATCGTACTAGACCCTACTTAAATTTTCAGATTCATTGGTGCCATTCCATTATCTGTTTATCATCGCTAGCCATTACTTTGCTTTATTTATATTCACATCCTCAATTGTTTATTTCTTGCAAAATTTGCATTATCATCTTTAAGTTTCTTGCCTCTTCTAATCATTCTATACAAACTGCTTCAACTCATATTCAACTAAGAACCCTTGCTTCTTTGCTCAGCTGTGCACAAATCTTAGACTTCTTTTAATTACTTAAACTTCGGGTAACCTATGATATAAACTACTCTTCCCCGCTTCTGCTGGGCGCTACTCTGATCATACTGAACATTTCACCAAATATTTCATGAATTCTAGATTCCCTTAATCCATTATAATTTATCTTGCTTTAAATCATACTGTCCAGCTAACTTTACATTTCTCTTATCATATATTAACACCACTTAATTGACTCAACTCATATTCTATCTTCTGCTATATATATGTGCCATACTGAATTCTGAATCTTGACATATTTCTATTGATATACTTTCCCCTTTATATATTTTCCTTGCTTCAAACAATATGCTCTAACTGATTTAACAAACCTAACTCATATCTTTTCACAATTTTCCATTCTCACTGCTGCACATACCCGAAGATTTACCTTTACCTTTACTCAAGCCTTGCTCAATTATATGACATCAATCTCAAACTTTCTTTACCACTAAACTGATCATACTACTCCTCACTTTTTCTGTTCCCTTTTGCTATACCTTAATCTGCTCACTATTCTTTAATTGAGTTATTATAAGTTTACTTCAAATTCTAAATATTCTTATAACAAATTCATTTATTCATCTGGACCACTTACTGCATGCCATTACATAAATTCTTATTGCACAATTCCTGAATCATCTGATTATCGCTATTCCATAATCTGCTTCATTTTTTTCCCTCATATGATCATTAACACTAAACTTTATCCTTACTGCCAATGGTATAATACCATTTCTGCACAATATTTCTCTTAACTATTCTGTTAACTGATTAATCTCAAGATGCTATCTATGCTACAATCCTTCTTACTCTCCGCCATAACTATAAACTAAAATTATTTCTTTTAAACACAATGATTATTCTACTTGTGTCACGCACCCGACGCGGAATATCGGAGCGCGAAGGCAGTTGCAAGAAAAAGGTATAGAGCAAATACTAGACATCAAACCATTGCACATTGAATAATACTAAAGCAAATCTTTCCCATAATAACTTTTCAAATGTCTAGTTACAACCACTAATATCAGAGCCATCTATAGGGCCCAATTACATGCATAGAAGGAAATAACTGACTACAACTCTAAGATAACATAATGACTCGAGGGTACTCTTGGCTTCACTCTTGGTCATTCCCTTCCTCCTCGAGTGTATGTGTCATCCTCGGTCTCACCTGAGAACACAACATCAAATAACGTAGGGTGAGCGATAACGCCAGTAGGACTTAATCTCAAGCTCAAGCAAGCTTTAAATAATTAACGCATTTAAGGGTAGAGTATCTAAAGATAGCAGGCACAAGAGAGTCAAATATAGCAAGAGATAGCACACATGTAACAGGATAGTACAATAGCATGAGATCGAGTATAGTTTCCAAAAATAGCACAAGTATCGAATAGCAGGATGCCATAGCACAACTAGCACAAGTATAGTAATAGCACGACGAGTATAGCACTTGTTTGTCATTCTAGACATCGAGAGAGTATAGCACGTTTTGTGTTTTGATTGTCATATAGATAGTCGAGATAGATAGCACTTGAGTGTAATGCCAAACACTCTGATCATTTAACTCCCATGGGCACTAGCACTTTCGGGTGCACATCCCAGGACCAGATCGGGCCCTTTATATATTGCCAGGCATTGGTTATATTGTTTATCTTTAGACAATCAGTCAATGGCCAATATAGAGTACCAAGAAGTAGATGAGAGCACTAGATGAATAGATGAGATAATAGAGTGAACGTAAATAGACGAGCGAGTAGAGTACAGATGAGAGATAGTGGACATTGCACGTAATGCGACGAGTAATAGGCGATAGTAACAGTTGCACAACACGCGCACGTCGTATTTGCAGTCAGGTGGAATTCACGATCTTCCCGCTGGCCATGTTATGCACAAGTCTAGAGGTCCGACGTGATTCAAGGTAAGAGCGAACTTCTAATAGTCGTTTGGATCATATCGATCCCTAAAGGTGTAATGGGTGTTAGGGTACAACCGGCTCGTCGACCATATGGGAATCCATCATCAGAGGAGACTTACGGAGGCCTTGTGCAAGGGTTCACTAGTCCGGTGAAAGGAATATCCGACGGAGAGTTCACCACAAGCCAAGTAAAGTGTGTATAAAACAGGTGCTCGACGTTCTAGAGGAATTCTAGAACAGTGGAGCGTCATATCGGTATATAAACCACGCAAGAAACGAATACAAGTCCTTTAAAATAGAGCCATTAATATACTTTATTGCAATAAAATTACCAGATACATTATGAGATATTTTATGCCAGATTTCAACCATATATGGATGGTTCATGTGTGTGCATGTGTAAGAGAAATCATAGATAGAAAAGAAGTCGTGAATATGTATTTTACATCATTCAATGTAGCTCCATTTTTAAAACAAGTTTTTACTGGGGGTATAACTGTAAAAAGGTGTAAGAATTATTTAGAAAGTGACAGAAAAATTTTTTTTGGGTTTTCATCCAAAAACCTGTGAAGGCGACATAGGGTTGTAAGGATGGCGACAGGGGTAGGGCAGGTAGCGACAGGGCCTACAAAGGGTCGCGATAGGGCTGTCTGCTCAGGCGGCCAGAACGCGACGGGTGTCCTGTTGCGTTCAGAACGCGACAAGAAAGGCGTCGCGATGGGCTTGAGAAGGCGACATGTTGGGTCGTCGCGTTCTCAGGTCCGTGGCCTGGGTCTGACAGAGCTCTGATCTATCTTGGATTGCGGTCCTGCAACTTGCCTTTTTGACATAGGGTAGTTCAGAAAATCATAACTAATCGTATACACTATGAAAAATCATGAAACCAGTTTTAAATTAATCTAGACATGCAAGGGTACTTCCAGTAATTAGGAATTGGAAAGAAATCATGGTATCGACATAGTTCTAACAAGTTGAACAAGAAGCAACATGATTCCAGGTGCAGCAGAGATGATGATTTAATTCGGGCAACATGCTTGATAACAATTAGGGCTTTTAGGGGCAAAAGATCCCTAACAACAAGTGGTATCTACATAAAATTTTCGTAACACGGGAACAAGTGTACATAGAGATCTGATTTAAACATGATGACTCGAGGTTATCATGTATGCAGGACTTCAAAATCAAGAACAAAAGATTGGCTCGATGAAAATTTATGAAACAAGAGGGCTTTTGTTCCTGGTGATTGGAACTACCTATAGATGGATTTGATTTGGTTTTGCTTGTGAGAATGCCTACCTTTGACTCGATTTGTCTTCTAGGGCTTAGAACTCCAAGAACGAGGAAGAAGTTCTAAGAACTCCTTCTCCCCACGAGATCCTCTCCTCCTTGGCCTCTTCTCCACGTCCAACAACCTTTGGCAACGAGCTAGAGTCGGCCAAGAGGGTTTAAGAGATGTATTTATGTAAACACAAGTTCCTATTCCTACTACTACCCAAATTCTTCTGAATTCCGAGATTTCTAACTCCACCTTTCCTCTCTTGCTTTCAATCTCTAATTGGGTTAGGATAGTATCTAAATTCGTGCTAGACTATATGGGGTAGGTTTAGGAATCTAATTCCAACTCTAATTGCCACTTTTATTGCTTTAATAACCCCTTTCCAATTATAATATAATTAAACTTCAAATTTAGGGTATTTTCTTATTATTCTCCCTTTGTAAATTCTTATTTGACCCAATAAATTCTAGAGGGCCCATTAAGCAAAGCCCATTACTCTTTTCCATTTAATGGGTTTTTTAATGCTCTTTTCATTTAAATATCCATTTAGCTAGGTTTAATTCTTTATTTAAATTTTATTTTTCTTAAAATTCAGGTTGCTACAACTTGATTCTTTTATTTCACATTGTTGATTTACTGCCAAATATAACCATTTTCACTACTACTGCTCATTCACAAATACCCATTCACAATCCACTTTGCTACTTCCCCTTTACTTCTCAATAAACTAACCTTTTCTATTCTGACTTGCATAGCTTCAACTTACTTTAATTATTTAGCTTTAACTTTAATCAGCCTCTGACACCAATTTTCCTTCTCTGCTCCCACAATCTACACACAAATGCTAGCACCACTACTCTTATCTTTAACACTGCAACCTTATACAAATCTCTCTGTGAAATCTTTATCCACTATCCCTTACTAAACAGATATCTCTCTCTTATGAAATTCTCGAAAAAATCTGACTTCCCACTGCTCTTTTACTCTCTCTTTAACCAACTGGTCACCTCTATACACACTTAATAACCATCTTAATCACTATTCCTCTGCATATCAGCATCTCATTCCGAACTAACTATTTTTTATTTATTTCAAGCCTGATATGTCACTAATCATGCTATTATCCAGGCTGCTCCTTAATACTTTATCAACGAAAATCTTAAACATATGACTGCTTCTACTACAATTTAACCACAATCACACATTTAACAGCCCTAATCACACAGCCCTATTCTTCATCATAACACTATTTCTCTGCTATTCCATCATATCATACCTTATACATGTCTCTGGCAACTCTGATCCTCATTAGAACATTCTCACTGGTTTTCATGATTGAATTCACTATACCCTTCAATTTTCTATATTGAGAACCTTTAATCTACTACACTTTAACTACAACTGGCACTCTATTAACCACTCACACTACACCACCAACCATACCATTCCTCTGCCATTACCCACAGCTACTAATCCGACCAACTATGCACACAATTCACATACCAAAACTCACGTGAAAACCATTCTAAAAAACACAATAAACCATAGACTTACTACTAGCAGTGGACATTAAACCATGTATTGGGACATTGTAACCTTATGTCATTTCATATCCTAACTGCACCATTGCTCTGATACCAATTGTGACGGCCCTGGATACTTATACCCAATAAAGCTCCATATCCAGATCCGCCTTCTGCGAACGGACCAAAGTCTCGCAAGGGATAGCTCGTACACGTGTCCAGTAAGAATATAAAAGACAACTACACAGTATAAGACACAAGAAAGTACATGTGCTCATATCTGCATATAACAATTTACAATTGTCCCATTACATTACTACATGTCCAAATTAAAAAGAGTACAACTACCTGGGGCATACCCCGAGGGAGCACAAGCTCACACAACTCCAGTAACCTACTGCTGGTGGTACAAGTCTGCCACAACGCTCCTGCAAGCCAAACACACAGCAAGCCCTGAAAAGAACTATAGGGGAGTGAGCCTCAACAAGTCACAGGCTCAGTAGGGACCACCCAAAGTATACACAACACAGGAGCACCTCACCCCAAAGGGTCTCACTGGTAACACCAGCAACCAAACCATATCGTGCTCACAACAATGCATGGCTAATAAAAATTAAACATAAATACAACAACTAATGTAAACTCGGAATGTAAGTGGAACCACAGGACTAGCACAACACCACTAGTCCACTCCACTACTGCAAAGCCTAGGCCACAAGCCTCACGGGCACACTAACTCAACAATTAGTCGCCTAAGCTGCAAGCCACACAGGCAAACCACTGCCTAGGCTACATGCTTCACTGGCGAACCTCAAACACATGGGTAACAGGACCGCTAACCAAGAGCTAGTCCTTTATACCCCTAAACCACGATATATCGAATGTCACACCTAAGTAACAGGACTGGCTACCACGATGCCAATCCATCACACATTAAAACCTTATTCGAAGTTTACCAAGAAAGGGTAAAACACAGCAAGTGGAAGGTCTCACCGCATGACCTCCATGGAGCACAGCTCCACTACACCATCTGAAAAGGCTAGTACTCGGCGTACCACGAGAAACGGATACCCACAAAGGGTATAGGTACCTACCTCTGATGATCAGTCTATTCTCATGTAATTCTAATTAATTACATATTGATTTTGGTGAATAACAAATGTGATTAACAAAACCTTCTCAAGCTTTCTAACATTCATAAGCTTGTGAGTAAAAGAAAAATCTCAAGGAAAATCAAGCCCATTTGGTAAGTATTAGTACATCTATAGCATGTCAAGTTCAGTATGATATTTCTCTAAATCCACATCGACTTCTATTGAAAATCGCAATGATTTCTTAAGTTATCATAACGATTTGCTCATCGCAACGATTCCTTTAGTCATCGTAACGATTTGATCATCACAACGATTTCTTAAGTCATCATAACGATTTGCTTATCGCAACGATTTCTTAAGTCATCATAACGATTTGCTCATCGCAACGATTTCTTAAGTCATCATAATGATTTGCTCATCGCAACGATTCCTTAAGTCATCATAACGATTTGCTCATCGCAACGATTCCTTTAGTCATCGTAACAATTTGCTCATCGCAACGATTTCTTAAGTCATCATAACGATTTGCTCATCGCAGCAATTTTTTAAGTCATCATAACAATTTGCTCATCGCAACGATTTCTTAAGTCATCATAACGATTTTCTCATCGCAACGATTCCTTAAGTCATCATAACGATTTGCTCATCGCAACGATTTCTTAAGTCGTCATAACAATTTGCTTATCGCAACGATTTCTTAAGTCGTCATAACGATTTGTTCATCGCAATGATTTCTTAAGTTGTCATAACGATTTGGTCATCGCAACAATTCCTTAAGACGTCATAACGATTTGCTTCAAATCGACTCCTTTAGTAATCATAACGATTTACTTTGCGCAACGATTTCTTAAGTGTTCATAACGATTTCCTTAATGAACACAACGATTTGCCTTCTACAACGATTTCTTTATTGATCACAACGATTTTCTTGTAACTCATAATGATTTAATTATATCGTCTTGATCACAATGATTCTTTTGTAGAAACACAACGATTTGATGCAAAGTTACAACGATTTGGCGGTTAGTGCATAACAATTTCATAAGTCATGGATACATCGATTTTATGTTTATAACGACTTGATATTTAACAGCGTTGAATAGTCAAAGTCGTCGCTCATATCTTTCTGACATCTGTGCATTTAATGAAGACTGATCGTATCTCTGCATGCATGCAGACAATATCGTCCATTATCGTGCTTACTCTTTATGTATCTTTTAGAACAGCAAAATAGCATTACTACTTTGGTGAATACTCACACCAACGATGTCTGACAACAAGAGATAGCTTAGCTGTCTACTGTTTTAGCCTTTATTTATGCAGGTCCCTGACAACCATTCGTCATACAACGATTGGATCCTGTAGCAGCCAAAGGACAGTTCAGAAGATCCTATCTCTTTGCGTGCACAAATGGAGAAAAGACTGTTGACTGGAAGCTTCCAAGGACCATTCAGTCTAACGTCTAGTAAACCAGAGACAACGGATACTTCAATGAATACATTTCAAATTGGAGATATAAACACGAGACAGAAGAACATATAGGACAACTGAAAAACAAGGGCAATTCAGATCTTTGGCGAGAATCCTAGAGCCAAGCATCCCACTCGAAATTGCCTCAAGCTCTCTGCTCTCTATGCTGTATTAGAAATCCCAAGAGAGCCTGTGTAGTTCTGAGAGAGAGTGCACTGTTAGATCTCTTGCTCTCAGGGCTATTTTAGCTTCAGATCACTGCTTGCAAAAGCTTGATCTAGGGGCTTGCTTTTCCTGCTTAATGTTTGCTGGTTGTTTCCCTTCTGTTGTGAAGGAAGGCCTGGTGGGGTATCCAGGGTGTTGTAGTTCCCTTCTGTTGTGAAGGAAGACCTGGTGGGGCATCCAGGGTGTTGTATTTTCCCTTCGTGTGAAGGAAGACCAGCTGAGCTGGGTGTTGTAGTGTCCATAGGGGGACTGTACCCTTGTTAGTAGAATTCTGAGTTGTTTCTCAGGGACTTGATGTAGGACTCCTAAGGAGAGGAGGTCTGAACCAGGATAATTCCTTGTGTTGTGTGATTGATTTCTTGTGTGTTTGTTGTTTATACTAACCTTCATCGAAGAACATCTTTATGTGTATGTTTTAAGTATAGGTACTGACTAAGTAATTTTTTAAAAGACCCATTCACCCCCCCCCCCCTTCTGGGCTCGTCAACTAGGCAACAAGTGGTATCAGAGCAAGTCTCTTCGACAAAGAAGAAGATCTAACGATCTGAAGAGTAAAGATCCATGGCAGCCCAAGGCAACATTGAAGGTCAGTCTGTCAACCGACCCCCTCTCTTCGATGGTGAAGATTATGCTTATTGGAAAACCAGGATGGAGTATTTCCTGCAAGGTTTCGATTATCAAATCTGGTCCATAGTAGAAGAAGGCGATCTCCTACTCACAAATGAGAAGGCTCAGTGGACAGATGATGATAGGAAAAAGATTTCCTTGAATTGTAAAGCTAAAAGCATTTTATGCTGTGCCCTCAGCAAAAAGGAGTTCAATAGAGTGTCAGCCTGCAAATCTGCAATGGAAATGTGGGAAAAGCTCGGAATACCTATGAAGGCATAGACAAGGTGAAGGAGACAAGAATTGACATTCTTGTTACACAATATGAAAGATTTCAGATGCAATCAGGTGAGTCCATAACTCAAATGTTCAGTAGATTTACTGATATTACAAATGGGTTGGCTGGTCTAGGAAAAACTTATGAGATTGGAGACATGGTAAGGAAAATTCTCAGATCCCTACCATCCTCATGGACCCCAAAGGTAATGGCTTTTGAGGAAGTCAATGATCTAAAAAGGATGTCCTTGGAAAAACTCGTTGGGTCCCTTATGGCCCATGAGATAAATATGGAGAGACTAGGAGAGTCCTCAAGCAAGAAAAAGCACTCCAATGCTTTGAAAGCTGAAGAAGAATCATCAGAAGCAAGCTCAGATGACTAGGGCTGCAAACGGAGCGGATACGGAGCGGATCTGACAATCCGCGTCCGTCCGTTTATACTATCCGGATAATCCGTATCCGCTCCGAATATAAGTCGGATACGGAGCGGATCTTTTTAATCGGATATCTATCGAATACGGAGTGGATACGGATAGTATCTGGATAAATCTGAGGACAATAATCTAAACAAATCAGACACTATTGTAATACAATATAAGGACAAAAAAAATAGAAAAAATTAGGAAAAAACATAATCTATCAAAGCATGCACATGTCAAGGCATTAAAAAACATAAAAAAATCCTAAAAAGAAGTGGCCATAAATTAACATATGAGAGCAATAAAATCTTAAACCACAAATTTAAAATATGCCACATCTGTAATGCAAAATCAATTGCATTTACTCAATAGTTTAAGCTAAATTGAAACCAAATAGTCAAAACAACTAGTCATAGTTGTTCATATATTACATTTGAACATTCACTAACATTCAAATCTCATGACATCAAGTTTCTTAAAAAAAAATTAAGTTCTTGCATTCATCATGCCATCTCCAAATCTGCCATCAAGTCATCAACATCAAATCTGCCAAAAAAATTTAACTTGTAAGTTATATGTAAAGTAATGTTTGTTATTAAGAAAACACACAAAGATAATATGCATTTGTACCTATCAATACCCAAGGCAAATTTCATCTCCATCATTTGTTCTTGTTGGAATAGAAAGCACCATCTACATTACAAAGAAGAAAATAAATTAGAAGTATATATTATGCCATAAGAAAATCTGCCAAAGTAATATTTGTACCTATCCATGCCCAAGGCAAATTTGATCTCCATCACTTGTTCATATTGGAATAGAAGAAGCACCATCTACATTATTAAGAAGAAAATAAATTAGAAGTATACATCATGTCGTAAGAAAATAATATTGAATGCTAATATCATAAAAGGCTCACCTTCCTTCTTAGGTGATGGCAACCAATCTTTTTCACAAATCAATGCTTGCACTGTTTCAGGTAGCAATGATGTGCGACTATCATCAGTCACTCTTGAACCCGTACTGAATGCTGATTCTGAAGCAACACTTGTAACAGGAATTGCAAAGATATCTCTAGCTATCTTTGACAGTATGGGAAACTTTTTGCCATAACATTTCCACCACAACAAACATTGAATCTACTCTCATCAAGTGAGTGTGTCTCCTCCAATACACATCTAACTCAGTTCTTTGAATGTCAATGTAGTTCGCTCACTTAGAAACTTTTTAAAACCTCCTTTCAATTCTTCCTTTGTGTCATTTTCTCCTAACTGACTTGAAGTACATGCACCGTCATTCTTTGGGGGTGAGACATAAGGTGGTGTGTTCATGTTCATTGCATACTCAGCATAAATCTCATAGAGGAACAAGCGAACTTTTTCTATATGAATTTCAGCATTATCACCATACATCTTTTGATACATGTAAACCACATAATCAAATTTCCATCGAGGATCAAGAATGCAAGCCACAGTACAAACTAGACTACAATCTTCCCAATATTTCAGAAATTTCAGCAACATTACATTGGCCATTTTGCGTATGAAATCATATTCACTATTCAACCACTCACGTAACTTCATATGCACAGAACAACATCCTCAAATATAAATTGGCAGTCACATACTTGGTCCCTAATAAACTTAATGTTGCATTATAAAAAATTTTCAAGCATTGGCAGACATGTGCAGCAATCTCCCAATCAACATTAGAAGGACAATCAACATAATCATGATCTATATCTTGAAGACGAAAAAATCCTCTCTTCAGCTGTAAGGCAGTTTCAAGCATTAAATAGGTGGAGTTCCACCTAGTTGGGACATCCAAACACAAACCTTTTGCTGTTGTCAAATGCTCATGAAGCAATGCAGTTTGAAATGTTTCCTTCTTCTTTGGAGTCTTTCTAACATATGCAATACTCTTTCGAACTTTTTCAATAAACTTAGAAATGACATTCAATCCATCTTGCACAATCAAGTTTAAATATGAGCACTGCATTGAATATGAAAATATCGTCCACGACATATCAACAATTCTTCTCACAAAGCCAATTCTTCAACTCTCTAACCATTGCATTATTGCTAGAAGCATTGTCAACAGTTAATGCACACAACTTTTTATCCACATTCCAATTCAATATTTGAGCTTTTATAACTTGGAATAAAACTTCAGCAGTGTGTGGACATTTAACATGTTCAAATGCAAGAATTTTCTTGTGCAACTGCCATTCATCATCAATAAAATGTGCTGTCAAACAAGCATATCCCATAGTCTGCCCCCAAGTCCATAAATCTGTGGTGAGACCAATTCTAGAATCCAGCTTATCCAACAACTTGTATAGTTTATCCTTTTCTTCCTCATAAATTTTCAGAATCTGACTTTTAATGGTGGTTCTTGAACATGGCTTGAATTGAGGCTGAAGGTTAGCACAGAATGTGGTAAAATACTCATATTCAACAAATGAAAAAGGCAATTCATGCTTAATCACTAACTTTGCAAGATCTTGACGACTTCGTTCCCGATCAAATTTAAAATTTGCAATCTTTGCATTAGCTTCATTTACAGCTTGAGCTGTTGTCAACATATTTTGCCTAATATCTGGATGCACTTTTTGTGGACATCTTTTAGCATGATTTTTGAGATGAGTTGTGCCTTTGCAACTAGCCCCATCAAATTCCCTCTTGCAATGAAGACATGTTGCAATTTCCTTGCCATTACTTGATGTAGATTTTTCAAAGTCATTCCACACTGAAGAACTCAATTTTCTCTTTCTACGCAATGGTTCTTTCACATCTACATCAATGGGTGTTTCACCGTCTGTGGATTGGTTAGTCTCATTTGATAGAATGACGACATTCGCAGTTGAAGATGCAACATTGCTTTCAATAGAGAGAGGTGCAAGAGACATTGCCTCATCCATGCTGTAAATCATCACCATCGACATTCCACATTCCATGACATAAACAAAAAATTAAAAACAACATATAAACAAAACAAAAACACACAAGAAACACTTCGGATGAATAAGAACAAAATTAGATACATAGAAATATAAGTGAGAAAGAAGGCAAACCGCTGCTAGCCTGTTGTGGGGAGTGGATCGGGTAGGGACTAGCTAGGGTGTCTCTCTTGCTTCCTATGCTCCTTGCCTGCAGCATAAATAGAGAAATCACGGTAACCATTAATCACAGAAAAGTACAGACATAAGAGCCAAAGAGGGACAGGGGAAGAGGGGTTCGCTCTCTTATGACACCAGAAAGATGCCCAGAGCAGGCTGCGCCCTGGGAAGAGGAAGAAGGGGCTGCTGTAGTGCTTCTTACTCACCTCGCCGGAGATCCGCGGGCTGCTGCCTGCTCGTCTCGCCGGAGATCCACAGGCACAGCCGCACAGGCCCGCACGATGGAGCTGCACCCTGGGAAGAGGAAGAAGGCGTGCGGTGCTACTGCTGACTGCTTGCCTCGCCGGAGATCCACAGGCCCGCCGGAGATCCTCGCCGAAAAAGGGGCTGCCGACTGTGCCTGGGAAGAGGAAGAAGGCATGCGCCTGCTCGCCTCGCCGCGGCCGGAGATCCACAACAAGTCCGCACCAGAGATCGGCCAGATGATGGGGCTGCCGGGCCGCCGGCTGTGCTTGGCCCGCCTGGGAAAAAGAAGAAGGACGCCTGAGGTCTGTGCGGCGTGCAGAAGCAGCAGATGCAGACCGTGCGTGCAGTGCAGCGTGAGGACCCCTACTTGATCGGGCTTTGCCGCTTTGGAAGAGGAAAAACCCTTTTTAATCTCTACCTTTAGATCTAGGTATAGTAAGATCAAACGGTTGTAAACGAACCGGATATTAAACGGAGCGGATCTGATGTTTCCGGAACCGCTCCGTTTAATAAACGGATAATATCCGATTATCCGTTTACAATCCGTCGGATATCATAATCGGATAAAATTCGAAAATTCGGATACAAATCCGAAGCGGATCCGGATATTATCCGGATCCGTTTGCAGCCCTACAGATGACAGTGAAGGCATTGAGGATAGTGAAAATGAATAAGCAATGCTATCAAGAAGACTGCAACAAATTCTAGCTAAGAAGAAGAAGTTTCAGTCTGGCAGAAGGTTCTTCAAAAGAAATAAAGAATTTAGGAAGTCAGAAGGAAAGGATCTGAAGAAAGGAGAACCAATATGCTATGAGTGCAAGAAGCCTGGACATATCAAAGCAGAATGTCCAAAGCTTAAGAAAGGTGAAAATAAAAGAAGGATAACCTCAGAAAATTCAAGAAGTACAAAAAGAAGGCAATGGCAGCCGCATGGGAGAACAGCAGCAACTCAGACAGTGAGTCAAACTCGAGCAGTGATGAAGAAGAAGCCAACTTGGCTTTTATGGCAAATACAGAAGAAAAGGTAACTTCTGACTCCTCTTTCGATTCTTGTAATGATTCAGATTCTGATAATTTAGAAGAAGCTTTCAATGAATTATATAGCAAATATAAGAAGTAACTAAACTGTTAAAAGTAAGCAAGAAAAATATTACTTGTTTAGAAAACACTAACTCATACCTAAAAATAGAAAATGAGGAACTGGAAAAGCAATAATCGAACTTACAAGAAGAAACGGACTATTATGTGAAGACCTAAAAGATAAAAATAAGCAAATAATCAAATTAGAAAAACAGGAGAGTTCAGATGAACTAAGAAATGAACTCAAGGTTTTAAATGAAGAAAATAAAAGGTTATCTAGCACATTAGAAAAATTTACGAATGGTAAAAACTCCTTAATAATAAAAGGTGCTAGAAGATCAGGTAAGAAGAAGAATGGATTAGGTTATACACCCCCAGATAATGAAGAAACCATAATATATCCCAAAATATATCCAACTCCAAAATTTGTACCTGAACAAGACATTGCATACAAAGCAGATTTCAGATATATAGAAAAAGTAACTAAATTGTCCTGCTGTAGTCACTGCAATAAGCTAGGACATATCATAACAACATGCCCAACAAGACACAAGAAATGGATAATCAAAAGTGAAATCAATGATACTAACAAATCAGGACCCAAAAGAACTTGGGTACCTAAAGCTTAGTGTTTTCATTTCAGGGAGGCCTTAGAGCATCAAAATGGTACCTAGACAGCGGGTGCTCAAGGCATATGTCAGGGAACAAAAAAAATTTCTCTAAACTAAAAGCCGAAGAAGGAACAGTTACTTATGGAGACAATGGGAAAGGCACAATTATTGGTACTGGATCAGTTGGCAGTAAAGAAAAACCTATAATTGAAGATGTTCTTTGTGTAAAGGGTTTGAAGCATAACCTCATAAGCATAAGCCAACTATGTGACAAGGGTCACCAAATAAAGTTTCAAGAATCCAAGTGTATTATCATGAAGGATGGAGCAGTTATCTTTGAAGCAAATAGAGAAAAGAATCTGTATGTTCTGTATCTCGAAGAATTGAAAGGACAAGATGTCTGTTTGGCAGCAAATAGAGATCAATCAACTGAATTATGGCACAGAAGATTAGGACATTGCAGCTTAGATAGTATGAGGAAATTATTAAAGAAAAGCTTAGTGGATGGTCTACCAAAGGTCAGGACGAAAATGGAAGGTATTTGTAGACCATGTGCAAAAGGAAAGCACACTAAGAGCTCCGTCAAGTCAAAGACCATGGTAACCACCTCAAAACCCTTAGAACTCCTTCATATGGATTTGTTTGGGCCAATGAGGACCACTAGTCTTGGAGGAAAGAACTTTGGATTTGTCATAGTTGATGACTACTCCAGATTTACATGGGTATCATTCTTAGAACATAAAGATGACTCATTTGAAAGCTTTGTCAGTTTCAGCAAGAAGGTTCAGAAAGACAAGAAATCCAGCATTGTTAGTATTCGATCAGATCATGGAGGTGAATTTCAGAACGAGAAGTTTGTAACATTCTATGAAAATGAAGGAATTGAGCACAATTTCTCAGCACCAAGGACACCACAGCAAAATGGAGTTTCTGAGAGGAAGAACAGAACCTTATTGGACATGGCAAGAACCATGCTATCAGAATATGACTTGCCAAGGTATTTCTGGGCTAAAGTAGTGAACACGGCAAGTTACATCATCAACAGAGTTATGATCAGGCCAATCCTGAAGAAGACAGCGTACGAATTATTCAAGGGAAAGAAGCCAAAGATCAGTCACTTCAGGACATTTGGATGTCCTTGCTTCATCCACAATAACGGAAAAGAGATATTGGTAAGTTAGATGCCAAGTCAATGAAGGCATCTTCATGGGGTACACCTCTAAACCTAAAGGCTATAGAGTATTTAACAAGCGCTCTTTATTAATTGAACAGTCTGTTCATATCATTTTTTATGAAACTAACCCTTCCTGAGAAAGGAAGAAGATAGTGACATTGATGATACAGATGAATTGTCTAAGAAATTAAAAGATACATCAATTGAAGACAAGGATGATCCACCTCTGGAAGACCTGCAACAAAAGGACATTACACATGATAATCTTCCAAAGGAGTAGAGATACAAGAAACATCATAGGGGTAAGAACGAGAGGTAATGTAATACCCTGTGATTACCTAGCATTTGTTTCTCAGATTGAGCTTAGGACAGTCAATGAAGCTCTAACTGATGAATCTTGGATTATAGCCATGCAAGATAAACTAAACCAGTTCAACAGAAACCAAGTATAGTCACTTGTTCCCAGACCATCAGACCATCCAGTTATTGGCACCAAGTGGGTGTTCAGAAACAAATTGGATGAGACTGGTGTGATCCTAAGAAATAAGGCCAGATTGGTAGCTCAAGGCTATTCCCAAGAGGAAGACATAGATTTCGATGAAACCTATGCACCTGTAGCTAGACTTGAGGCTATTAGAATTTTACTTGCATATGCATCAGCATTAGATTTAAAACTATTTCAAATGGATGTTAAGTCAGCCTTTTAAATGGCTTTATCAAGGAGGAAGTTTATGTGGAACAACCCCCGGGTTTTGATGATACAAAATTTCTGAATCATGTCTTTAAACTTCACAAGGCATTGTATGGTTTAAAGCAAGCACCTAGAGCCTGGTATGAAAGGCTTAGTTCTTTTCTTTTAAACCATGGTTTCAGTAGAGGTCAAGTAGATAGCACTCTTTTTATAAAGATAAAGATCAAAAATATATTGCTTGTTCAAATTTATGTAGATGACATAATTTTTTGTTCTACTGATGAATCTCTGTGCAAGTACTTTGAGAAGCTCATGCAGGGAGAATTCGAAATGAGCATGATGGGAGAGCTCAACTACTTACTTGGATTACAAATCAAACAAGGAAAGGAAGGCACTCACATCATCCAAGCAAAGTACTCAAAGGAACTCCTGAAGAAATTTGGTTTCGACAACGCAAAGCCACTGTCAACACCCATGAGTACATCAACGAGGATGGACAGTGACAGGGATGGTAAGAAAGTAGATCAAAAGATCTCGGAGGTATGATAGGTTCATTACTTTATCTAACAGCTAGCAGACCTGATATTTTATTCAGTGTATGCATGTGTGCTAGATATCAGGCAGATCCTAGAGAATCACATCTAATCTCAGTAAAAAGAATTTTTAGATACTTATCTAGAACTCATGACTTAGGTCTTTGGTATCCAAAAGCATGTGAAATTAACTTGGTAGGATACTCTGATGCTGACTGCGCTGGATGCAAGGTAGATAGAAAAAGCACCAGTGGTTGTTGTCAATTCTTTGCAGGATGTTTGATATCATGGTCCTCCAAGAAGCAAAATTCAGTGGCACTATCAATCGCTAAAGCTGAGTATGTTGCTGCCGGGAGCTCCTGCACACAACTCCTGTGGATCAAGCAGCAACTTGAGGACTATGGGCTCACATCAAAACAATCCTCTACTGTGTGACAACACAAGTGCTATAAATCTCACCAAAAACCCAGTACAGGATTCAAGGACCAAGCACATTGAGGTTAGATACCATTTCATTTGAGATCATGTAGCTAATGGTAATTTAGAAATATCTTTTATTGATTCAAATGGTCAGTTAGCAGATATCTTCACAAAAGCCTTACCCGAAGAGAGATTCACATCTCTTAGAAGGGAATTGGGCATGTGTAATTTGTGAAAAAAAAGAACTATGTTTATACTGATATATAAATTTTCAGAATTTAAGGTATCTTTCTCTCCATGGCATTAAGCAAAAGATATACTCAACTATTTTTTGGGTCTCTCTTGGAAAAGTCCTTTTGAAAAGTCAAACTTGTTTGTCGTTTCCTCCCGCCTTTTGGCGCCTCACTTTTCGATAAAGTATTCATTTATTTACTCCAAAATCTATGTGGGAACGATTCATCTCCTATCTTTTACCTTTTTCCCTCTTTCGTCTGGTTGCCTGAGCCGATGCCCTAACGATTCTGACATCAACTCTCTGCAAAATTCGAAGCCTCTCACTTCTTCCGCAAAGAATTTCTTGAGAGCTTTCATTTCTTGAGGGCTTTCACTTATGCCACCGTCTCATCCCTCCTAAAACTTTTCCACCCAAATCCATGGCCGCACTAGCTATTTTTGGCAGTCTTGGGGGCTACTGCGCTGAGTTTCTAACGGCCGAGCAGCAGGAGAGGTTCACGTTTGTGAAGACCAAGTTGTGTGGCAATAAGGCAGTGGACGTAGCAGATTGAGAAGAATCGGATGCACAGTATAGTGGAAGCTATGGACAGGATGAAGTGAACTGGGATTGCAACCCTTTAGAGGTAAGCTACCGGATCTTGTAAAGGCGCTTTATGTCTGTCTGAAGTCAGAAGCAGATGGGTCCTTAACATCTTATGTCAAAGGTACCCAAATCATAATAAATTATGATTTGTTGAAATCCTTGTTTGTGTGTCCACATCTGGGCACAGTGGGATCCACACGAGGATACCCTAGTTAAGGGACTTGGATTGGTGGTCCAGAATATAAGTTAAAAGATGGGAAACTAGATATAAACCAGTTGAATGCCTTCAATCATCTTCTGCACTTCATAGTCTGTCAGATATTAGTCCCTAGAAGTGCCACTTTCTCAACCTGCACCAAGGCAGACTCAGATATGATATATTGGACCATTCAGAACAAAGAGATAAATATGGCCGAAGTTATGAAATAGAGGATGAAGTTTGCTCGTGATCAGATTTGGGATACTAAGAGCAAGCTGAACGTATCACTGCCTTACGCCCATTTGCTCACCAAGGTTTTCAGTCATTTTGGCGTAAATTTGTCTGGGGCAATAGTTGAGAAGAAGGGCCAAGACATTAGGTCCAGGAATCTGAGAAAAAGTGGTTTCTCAGTAGTCAGAGGAGTATGGACCAAGACATCTGTGGCTGAGGGTGAAGCCATAATCGGCGAAGCCCAAGATGCTTAACAAGAGGCAGCAGCAGATTTAGTAGAACCAGCAGAAGAGCCAGCAAAAGCATCAACATCTCCTGCAGCAGCAATGGAGAAGGAAGGTACAGTGGAAGCCTCACTAGCTCCCACAGAGGCAGTAATGGAAGAATCTAGAAGTCGAACTGAGGACATTTCTCCTGAGACCACTGTTCCTGTTGGAACAATGTCAGATGATCCTCTACCTTCTTCCAGGGTAGCTTCAGTGCTTCGAGATGTTCTCAATTCTATTCAAAGCAATACAGAAGGTGATGGCAGTTCAACAGTAGCAGCTGTGGTATCCGGCCACATTGCAGACATTGTTTCAGAAGATGCTCCCAGCTAGGGGGGGCAAATTGGCAGTGAGTCTCATGTACCTGAATCTGTGGCAGTGGGCCACACTGAGCAAGTAGCTATGGATGAAGCTCCCATTGAGAAGGAGCAATCTTTGTCCAACATGACTCAATGATGGAAGATGCTCCATTCAGGGGGAGCAAGAGAATGAGCAGGAAGCTGCATCACAGGGGGAGCACACTAAAGATGTCCCCGTACATGAAAGGCAAAATTCAGTTCATACTGAAGATCAGAATCAGGTGGTAAAGAGAGGCAAGAGGATTGCTCACAGAAGGCTAAGGAAAATAAAGAAGATAAATTGAAGCCTGTCATGGATAAGTTGGAAGCAAAAGATGAGATTTTATCCTCAGTGCAGTCAAATGTGAGTTCTATTATTGATCGCCAGGAATCAATTTCCAATGATATATCTCAGATAAGAAATGCCATGAAGTGGTTTAATAAGGAAATGGGCACAATGAAGACGATGGTGTCAGAAATTTTGAAGGTAGTAGGAGCCAAAGATCCTACTCCTCAAGAGTGTGGGCCTTCAGGGCAAAGTGAAGGTCATGCAGGGCCATACGGGCCAATTGATATTGATCAAGTGGAGCAGCCTTCAGGGCCTTCAGTTGATGCACCAGAGGGCCATCAGGGCCAAGTATTGCAGTACAGCTATCTGAGAGTATGCCTATTGAAGATTCTGATTTCAGTAAGGGACTGGGCCATCAGGACCGGGCGAGGAGACTTTTATCCCAGTGGAACCTGTGGCTGAAAGAGCAGAAAGGCTGTAGCTCATGAGCCCCCTGCCACTTCTACTCTTCCCACTCCAGCCCCTCCTTCTCCACCTACCTTATCCACTGCCCCTCCAGCTCCACCACCTATATCCTCTCCTACACATTTCTTTCTCAATCTGCTCATCTCCTGTTCTTCCACCATTATTCCTCCAACATCATCTTTACTGGGGCCTTCTTCCTCTTCTGGTCCTTCCCCTCAGGACCCTCTTCTCTCCCTACCATAACTCCTGCCTCAATCTTCAATCCACCTACACCTCCTTCCTTTATTACCATATTCCTGAGGGTGCCCAACTCACTCAGGTTGAAATCCAGGATATCAAGATGAATTTGAGGTAGTAATACTTCGTTCAGTCCTGGCCGTTGGGGACCAATATTCACAGGACAGGCCCTTCTAGCCTTGTCTCTAAAAAGAGGAGACTCACTTCCACCCATCCTGTCTCCTCTGAAACTTGTTATCCTCCCCTTTGGTTTTCCTTTCTATCTCAAATAAGCAGAAACTTATCTATGAAGAATATTTTCAAAAAGTAGTTTTGCCCACATTTTTGCCTTCCCTTCCAAAATCTTTCTGATATCTTACCACCATTTTTCCTTGCACCTCTCTCTCTAAGGCTCAATAGTCAAAAATTTTCTCCATGACTGAAGCAAACCTGAAGACAGTGGGCTCGGAGCAACAGAGATCTGTACAGTAATATTGTCAGGCTCAAGCCACCAGGTATCCACCTAGAGAAGCTCCTCTCCCTCTCTCTGAATGGTTACAAATTCATCATAAACATCTTTTTGGACCCTTTATTCAGAAGGAATCAAGTTCATCCGGCAGTATCAGATGTACTGTGATTACTGCTATATTAACTGCATTCTTGAACCTCAACTGGGTCAATTCCGTGAAGCCATCAGGGCTCTCAGTTCAAGCACAGCTCATTCTGAATCCCTTCAGGTTGATTTTGCTACCTTAGACATTCCTAATGTAGTGTTTCTTCCCCCTCTCCATGCCTTGATTATGGACACTTCTGTGGGAACACTTATTTTTGAGCGAGCTGCAAGGGTCATGGCTAGGTTATTTGTGCAAGAAGGCTGTGATCTGTCTTTTCCAAGATTTGTCTTCAAGCAATATCTTCAGGGGTATATCAAGGCAGATATCCTTTCCCCTCTTCTCTCTGAATGTGACAGGTTGTCTCCTGCTGATTGGACGAAGTTCTATCCCTTGTCTGCTCAGCAGCTAGAAGACCTTAATGCTTCTCAGGCCTGTGGACGATCCGTTTCGCCGTCGCCGTTGGTCCCCGTGTCGACTGTGGGTGTCCTCCGGAGGCTCACAGACGTCGCTGGTCTCTCGTTGGCGATGATGGGTTGCTGGTTGACCTCATTGACTCCCCGGTTGACTAGGTTGACTGAGGAGGAAACAAAGAAAACCAGAGATGAAAGGGGAGGTTTGTGATCGCCATGGCCTTACCTGTGCCCAAGGGAGTGTTTTGACCACGTTGTTGTAGCAGCCTCGTGCAGCGGACGGAGATGGGGTTCAACTTCTCCTCCTTCGGCCGGCCAAAGGAAGAGAGCTCCACGGTCACGTTCACAATGTTCCTACCACAAACAAAAGCTCTATTAGACTCAAATGCAGTGTAGTTAATGTTCAAAACGAGGAGAGGAAAGCCCAAAAGGTGAGTCCCGTACCGGTTGCGGGCTTGAGAAGAGGGGTGGCCAATGCTATGACCACCCTTCTTCCCTCCGTTTTTGGTTGGGAAACCCCTTTCTAGGTGTGTAGGAAGGTGCCCTACGTGCCTAGAGTGTGTGGGAAAGTGTGTGTAGCATGCAAAATGTTAAATGAGAGCAAAGGAAAGAGAGGAAGAGGAAGGAGATGATCCTCGTTGTTGGCGTTGTGGGCTCCTTGCAGGGCTCCTCCAGCTCCAAAGGAACCCTTCTAGATGTCCCGAACGAAGAGAGAAAGGAGAGGATGAATGGTAGAAGGTAAGGTGCAAGTTTCTCTCTCTTCTCTCAAAGTGGCAGCACAAGGACGTCCAGCCTCTCCTCCCTTTGCTTAGAGGGGCCAAGGGGCTGTTATATAGATAGTGAGCTCGTAGCTAGAGTGCCTAGGATGCTAAGTGTGAAGAAACACACTTGCACACATGGCAATCCATGCATTAAGGTCCAACCAATGGGAGAGGCCAAGTAGGATTTTTACTAGGTCAATGGGGTGCCTAGGTGGCCCATATGCCCGTTGGGAATGGCTACATGCGTTGCATGGCCGAGAGAATGGTGCAAGTGGGCTGGAATCTCGGGGTTGTTGCGCAGACCTGGTAAACCCTGTTGACGGCAAGGATCAGGCCGCCAACCACATGCAGGCGTCCATGGATGTGGACGTCTGTCTGGGTCAACGTCCAGGGGACTTGCCGCTAACCAGTAGTCGGCGGCCATCGATGCTGCCGTCTACATGGTATCCGAGGCTGGTCAACAAATGGTCAAACAAGACTTAATGGGCCAAAAGAGCCATGTGGGAGATGGGCCAAATCGCGCGTCTACAAGGCCAGTTCAAATCACCTCTTTTGACTCCCGGTGAATTTTTGGATGCCAACTCTCTACACCTCATCCGGGATTCCTATCTGACTTGGGTCGAAAGATACAAAGTCTTCTTTGCTTTAAAGAAGGAGCTTAGATCACATCAGATTTTCTATCCCCTCAAGATTGATGTCTTTCTTCGGTTTTCCAGTTTTGGGTCTTTCTTATCCTACAAGATAGCCCTCGGCAGTGCTATGTATGGGGATTTCATTTCAGATCAAAGGCAAATTCATATCAAGAGGATGGCTCCCACCATGGGACCCTCCTATCAAATTGAGCTTGGGGCCTTTCAAGCTTATTTTGAAGAGCAGGAACGTCAGGCATTCCCTGTCATCAGACACTTTGCCTCTCTTTTGTCTCCTGCTTATTATCTACCTGTACCTCCTCAGAATTAATCAATACATTTTTGTTTGGGTGCCCTTCAATTTTTTCTCTTCTTCTTTGTCTCCGCTTATCTTTTTTTTGCTTACTGACAAAAAGGGGAGAAAAATATTAAGCATTTTTTAAATACATTCTGCATTTCATTCATACTTTTGTTAAGTTTTGTCATCACCAAAAGGGGAGATTGATGATCAGTATGTTTAATGATCAGTCTATTCTCATGTAATTCTAATTAATTACATATTGATTTTGGTGAATAACAAAACGTGATTAACAAAACCTTCTCAAGCTTTCTAACATTCATAAGCTTGTGAGTACAAGAAAATATCAAGGAAAACCAAGCCCATTTGGTAAGTAAATCAAGCCCATTTGGTAAGTATTAGTACATCTATAGCATGTCAAGTTCAGTATGATATTTCTCTAAGTCCACATCAACTTCTATTGAAAATCGCAACGATTTCTTAAGTTATCATAACAATTTGCTCATCGCAATGATTCCTTTAGTCATCGTAATGATTTGATCATCGCAACGATTTATAAGTCATCATAACGATTTGCTTATCGCAACAATTTCTTAAGTCATCATAACGATTTACTCATCGCAACGATTTCTTAAGTCATCATAATGATTTGCTCATCGCAACGATTCCTTAAGTCATCATAACGATTTGCTCATCACAACGATTCCTTTAGTCATCATAACGATTTGCTCATTGTAACGATTTCTTAAGTCATTATAACGATTTGCTCATCGCAACAATTTTTTAAGTCATCATAACGATTTGCTCATCGCAACGATTTCTTAAGTCATCATAACGATTTGCTCATCGCAACGATTCCTTAAGTCATCATAACGATTTGCTCATCGCAACGATTTCTTAAGTCGTCATAACGATTTGCTCATCGCAACGATTTCTTAAGTCGTCATAACAATTTGCTCATCGCAACGATTTCTTAAGTTGTCATAACGATTTGGTCATCGCAACGATTCCTTAAGACGTCATAACGATTTCCTTCATATTGACTCCTTTAGTAATCATAACGATTTACTTTGCGCAACGATTTCTTAAGTGTTCATAACGATTTCCTTAATGAACACAACGATTTGCCTTCTACAAACAATTTCTTTATCGATCACAATGATTTTCTTGTAACTCATAACGATTTAATTTTATCGTCCTGATCACAACGATTCTTTTGTAGAACATAACGACTTGATGCTAAGTTACAACGATTTGACGGTTAGTGCATAACAATTTCATAAGTCATGGATGCATCGATTTTATGTTTATAACGACTTGATATTTAACAGCGTTGAATAGTCAAAGTTGTCGCTCATATCTTTCTGACATCTGTGCATTTAATGAAGACTGATCGTATCTCTGCATGCATGCAGACGATATCGTCCATTATCGTGCTTACTCTTTATGTATCTTTTAGAACAGCAAAATAGCATTACTACTTTGGTGAATACTCACACCAATGATGTCTGACAACAAGAGACAGCTTAGCTGTCTACTGTTTTAGCCTTTAATTTATGCAGGTCCCTGACAACCATTCGTCATACAACGATTGGATCCTGTAGCAGCCAAGGACAGTTCAGAAGATCCTATCTCTTTGCGTGCACAAATGGATAAAAGACTGTTGACTGGAAGCTTCCAAGGACCATTCAGTCTAACGTCTAGTAAACCAGAGACAACGGATACTTCAACGAATACATTTCAAATTGGAGATATAAACATGATACAGAAGAACGTATAGGACAACTGAAAAACAAGGGCAATTCAGATCTTCGGCGAGAATCCTAGAGCCAAGCATCCCACTCGAAATTGTCTCAAGCTCTCTGCTCTCTATGCTGTATTAGAAATCCCAAGAGAGCCTGTGTAGTTTTGAGAGAGAGTGCACTTTTAGATCTCTTGCTCTCAGGGCTAGTTTAGCTTCAGATCACTTCTTGCAAAAGCTTGATCTAGGGCTTGCTTTTCCTGCTTAATGTTTGCTGGTTGTTTCCCTTCTGTTGTGAAGGAAGGCCTGGTGGGGTATCCAGGGTGTTGTAGTTCCCTTCTGTTGTGAAGGAAGACCTGGTGGGGCATCCAGGGTATTGTATTTTCCCTTCGTGTGAAGGAAGACCAGCTGAGCTGGGTGTTGTAGTGTCCATAGGGGACTGTACCCTTGTTAGTAGAATTCTGAGTTGTTGCTCAGGGACTGGATGTAGGACTCCTAAGGAGAGGAGGTCTGAACCAGGATAATTCCTTGTGTTGTGTGATTGATTTCTTGTGTGTTTGTTGTTTATACTAACCTTCATCGAAGAACATCTTTGTGTGTATGTTTTAAGTACAGGTACTGACTAAGTATTTTTTAAAAGACCCATTCACCCCCCCCCCTGGGGCTCGTCAACTGGGCAACAACCTCCACGAGGTACCACCACAGAACCACAAACACAACTGTGCCACCACCAGGGCACACCACAACCGGTCAAACCACAACTAGTGAGTCTCTGCTCACCAACCACACTACAACCATGCCAACACTAGGGCACACCTCAACGGGTAAAACCACAACGGCGAGTCAACACTCACAAGCCTACATCACAGACAAAGCACGAGTCGGAAGGAACGACGCGACCACACGGGACAGACTACTGGTTCATGACGCCAGTATCCAACCGGACAACACAGCACAAGAACTACCTCTCAGTCTCGCAGCCACGGACGTAAGGTCCAGCTGCAGCTCCACAACCACAAGTAAAGCCAAAGAACTTTGGAGACCAACCAAACCACCACAACCTATAGGTCACACACCCTTCAGGCCCATGCCTAGCACCTTTAGAGACTCTGGCCCGAGCTCTCCAAAGTAAGGCACTGGAAACTAGGACTAGCCGGGGCCCAGTACGTCTACTGGTGTCTGTAACCCCCCAGCTACAAGCGCCAAACAACAAACTCTCACAAGTCGCTGCCCTCTGTCGTCTTTCCCTCAGCTGGATGACAACTCTCCCTGAGAGTGAGGGTGTCTAGGAAGACGACAAGACCTCAACGGTACCACCGTACCGGGACAAGCCCCGAGCACAACACACGTGCCTGGCTCTCCTAGGAACCTGGGACACCCAACTGAAGAGGTATTCCAGAATAAGCGCCGGACCACCACACTCGGCAATGCACAAACCACAACATGTATATACTTACATATTCTTTATTACAAACCACGGTACAAGTATCGGGAATAACTTGTCCCCGGTCACCCTGTGACCTACAAGCTATCCCACACAGACACACATATAAACCACAGTAACTAATCATAATCTGGCCTATCATCGGTCATCACGTGACCTCCTTGCCACATAAATACAACATACACTATCTATACACCAACTCTTAACCTTACTCACACTACACTAATTAAACCATCTCTATTAATCTATGAAAGACGTCACAAGACTGAGGCTAGGTTCACACCGGAACCTCATTGTCCAGCCACCACAATAGTATGTGTCATGCACACACTCACACCACAGAAACACTACACCAAATACGTAAACACACACTAACCACGCTCACAGAGCGCTACAGTGCATTGGCACCACTAGCGTTGCCATGCACACACTGAAACGATAATCGGATAATCATACCATTAAAACAAACACCACAAGCTCACTCGGTTGTGGTCGCGACAAAGGGAAGTGTCGCCTTCTGATTGTGACGCCCCGACATGGCGCGATAGGAAACCCTATCGTGACGGGTCAGCCTGTCGCGACCTGATCGCGATAGCCGGGTCTGTCGCCTTCACAGGCGAAACCCTAATCCGGGAACCCTTCTCTGGATTTCCCTCACAATCCACGCAAACCACCTTTAATTTCCATTTTTCATGCTTTAATGCATAACCTAGCATGCTATCTATTGTTCTTAAAGTATTAAACCAATCAAATACGCACTACATGTAATCCACGCAATCAAACATGGTGGAATCTCCCTACCTTCATGAAGAACACGCAAACCGGCTATGGCACGACGTCTCCCCTACTCCATGCGATGTCCTCGCGTCGACAGCACGTCGAAAATCACGCCGGAACACCAAATCGCCCCTGAATCCGCCGCAGCAGCTTCCCCTGGCCGAGCAGAGCTTCCCCTGCTCTGTCCGACCGAAGCCAACTTAAGAACATCCAATGGTTAAGAATGTGACATAGGACTGCATTGCGACTTGATCGCGACCTAGATGACCGTCGCTTTCCCATTCCTGACGTCAACAAGCTCTGCCCCGTGCGCGACACATGGCGTGCATGCAGACGTCGACCCCAGCAGCGGTAACCAGAATGCGACCACCAAGGCCGTCGCGTTCAGATCGTGACCCACACCCCCATCGCGTTCACATCCAGTGAACCAATGGGTACTATGGGCTTAACCTGCCGGCCCACTAAGCCCCACACAACGCGTGAAAACCACAACCAAGGCTCAATGACCCCACATTGGTCATGAGCACCACACCAAAGTCAGCAACCGCAGATCCAAACTACCACTAAACAAGAATCCACAAGGATCCAAAAAACGCGCTACGTTACAGGCTGTTTGAAGGTGGCAGGGCTGGAGGTGCAGTCGATGAGGATGGTTGAGAGGAAGGAGCTGGTGTTTTGAGAGGTGAAAGATAGGGTTCTCTGGGGGCACAACCGGATCTTCAACTCTTGCAGGCTTCACTTTAGATTCCATTGGCCCTGATGGCCCAGACTCATTCATAACTGGCCCTGGAGGCCCTGACTGCTCAGTTGATGGCCCTGGTGGCCCAGATGCTGTCGGTGCTGGCTCAGACTCCCTGGATTCCTCAGCAATCTTTGGCCCTGATGGCCCAGTTGCCTCTTCAGAACTTGGCCCTGATGGCCGGATTTCTTCTACATTGCTTGGCCCGGATGGCCCTGAGCTGCACTCTAGTACTGCCGAAGTGGGAGCAGGAGGGGCAGAAATGGGCAAGTGCTCCCTCACAAAAACTGATAGATCTTCTACTAATTGCTTTATGCTTCCCAACTCACCCTTCAAACCTTGGAGTTCAGCTTTCATTACTCCAATCTGCTTGGCTCCTGTGCTTTGGCTCACAAAGATAGATGATACTTCATTTTGCAGTGAGCACATGATCTCTCCATGAGCATCTAATATGTCTATCACTGGCTTCATGTTGACCCTCAGCTTCTTCTTCTTGGAACTATGGTGTGCCCTTCTGATAAGCAAAGGAATCTGAGGGGCTACACCTTTGCCTTTATCATTGGTGCCAGCAACTAGCTCTACATTATCAACAAGAACTTCATCTTCATCTGAGGTGCTCTCCACAACACCTTCTTGAAACTGATCAACATGGGGGCTAGCCGCGGGCTCCCCCTGAACATTTGCTGCCATCTCAGCCACATGCTCCCCCTGAGCAGTAGCATCCTCCACCTGAACATCACTGTGGCCTGGTGCCACAACTTCCAGAACAACTTCTTCTTGCTCCCCCTGAATGCTGGCGACAGTATCCAATACTTCATGAAGAATAGATGTAATAACTGTCGTGGGGGTATCAACCTCTGATGATTGCCCAACGGGCTCAATGTGTTCTGGAGGAATTTATTCAATTCTTCTTGGACTAGCCACTGGTTCTCTGGCCTAACTGCTGTTGCTGCCTCTTACAGGACTACTGGGGCTGCTGGAGCTTCTGCAACAGGGTCTTCAGCCCTCACTTCTGCCTCTGCCTCTACTTCTGGAACAGGAACTTCTTGAGCTTCTCTAATAATGGCCTCACCATCAGCGACTGAAGTCTTTGTCCAAACTCCGGCTACAAGAGAAAAGCCACTCTTTTTTAGATTTCTGCTTCTGATGGCTTGGCCCATCTTCTCCGAAACTTTACCATTCAGGTCTATGTTGTAATGTTGTAATGTTGGAAAACTTTACCACTCAGGTCTATGGCTTGGCCCATCTTCTCCGACTGAGCTTGTTCTTCTTGTCCCATATCATTGCAGTTGCAAACTTCATTCTTTCAATAATCACCTCTGCCATATTGATACCTTGGTTCTGAATCGCCAAAAACATCATGTCGGAGTCAGCCTTCGGGCAAGTGGAGAAAGTTGCGCTTCTTGGTATAAGGATTTGGCACACTATGAAATGCAAAATCCGGTTGAAGGCATTCAACTGGTTGATGTCAATTTTACCATCCTTCAGCTTATATTCAGTACCGATAATCCCCAGTCCCTTGACATGAATGTCGACACTGTCTACCTCACTGCGACCTCTGGTAGACACTCCAAACAGACTCTCCAACAGATCATATGTAACGTTAATGGGAGTACCTTTGACTGTGGAGGTCAGGGACCCGTCCTCTTTAGATTTTAAGCAGGTGAAAAATCTTTTACTAGGTCCGGATAGCTCGCCTCTGAAATAGTCACCATCCATGTCCACTTCATCCTCTGCATTGCTGCTACCACACTGTGCTTCCCGTTCTTCTCCAAATCAGCCACATCCACTGCCTTGTTACCACAGAGCTTCGTCTTCACCGCTGCAAACCGTTCCTGCTACTCTGCTGTGAGGAACGCAATGTCGTAGCCACCAACAGTGCCGGAGACCCCAAAAACCTCCATGGATTTGAACAGGAAAGGTTCTGGAGGATCGTGGGAAGGAGTAGAACAGAAGCCCTGAAGATATTTTGGCGCAAACAGAGGGATTCTTTCGAAATCACACAGAGAGGATGCCGGAATCGATAGGGTTTATCGTTCCAAGCGAGTCGAAAGAGATGAGAGAGAAAGGTGGAATCGATATGGCATAGATTACGAGATTAAAAGTGAAAGTTAAAGTTGCTTTTGAAAGGACACCGCAATAAATGAGGAAAACCACAAAAGAGGAGACGATTTCTCAATAGATAAAGTCTTTTGAAATAATGAACCATCAAAGTAATTTATGACGCAAGCAATTAAAGGATTTCCTTAATTCTAGGGGAGAGAATAAGCATTATTCTGAAACTGTTATTATTTCAGTTACGTGCAGAAAATCTATTACAAATTTCACATGCCTAATTCCCTTCTAAGAGATGTAAATCTCTCTTCAGGTAAGGCTTTTGTAAAGATATCTGCTAACTAATTTAAGGTATCTATAAAAGAAATATTTATATTATCATTTGCTACATGATCTCTAATGAAATGATATCTAACCTCTATATGCTTCGTTCTGGAGTGCTGGACTGGATTTTTGGTGAGATTTATTGCACTGGTGTTGTCGCACAGCAATGGAATGGTCTTGATGTGTAGTCCATAATCCTCAAGTTGTTGTTTTATCCATAGTAGTTGAGTGCAACAGCTTCCAACAGCTACGTACTCAGCTTCAACTGTTGATAGTGCTACTAAATTTTGTTTCTTTGAGGACCATGAAATCAAGCATCCTGCAAGAAATTGACAACTTCCACTAGTGCTTTTTCTATCTACCTTTCATCCAGCATAGTCAGCATCAGAATATCCTACTAAACTAGTTTCACATGATTTTGGATACCATAAACCTAGATCTTCAGTTCTAGCTAGATATCTAAAAATCCTTTTAACAGAAATTAAATGAAATTCTTTAGGATCAGCCTGATATCTTGCACACATGCATACACTAAATAGAATATCAGGTTGACTAGCAGTTAAGTAAAGTAATGATCCTATCATACCTCCGTAAAGTTTTTGATCTACTTTCTTACCATCTTTATCACTGTCTAACCTTGTAGATGTGCTCATTGGTGTGGACAGTGGCTTTGCATTGTCGAATCCAAATTTCTTTAATAATTTCTTGGTGTATTTCGTTTGGCAGATGTGTGTGCCTTCTTTGCCTTGCTTTATTTGAAGTCCAAGGAAATAATTGAGTTCCCCCATCATGCTCATTTCGAATTCTCCCTGCATAAGCTTTTCAAAGTACTTGCACAGAGATTCATCAGTAGATCTGAATATTATATCATCCATATAGATTTGCACAAGCAATATATTTTTAACTTTTGACTTAATAAATAAAGTGCTATCTACCTGTCCTCTGATAAAACCATGGTTTAATACAAATGCACTAAGCCTTTCATACCATGCTCAAGGTGCTTGTTTTAAACTATATAGAGCTTTATGCAATTTGAAAACGTGATTTGAAAAATCTACATCATCAAAACCAGGAGGTTGTTCTACATAGACTTCCTCCTTTATGTATCCATTTAAAAATGCAGATTTTACATCCATTTGAAAAGGTTTTAAATCTAATGCAGATGCATAAGCAAGTAAAATCCGAATTGCCTCTAGTCTAGCCACTGGTGCATAGGTTTCATTGAAATCTATGCCTTCCTCTTGGGAATAACCTTGAGCAACCAGTCTAGCCTTGTTTCTAGTGATAACACCAGCTTCATCCAATTTGTTCCTGAACACTAATTTGGTGCCAATCACAGGATGATCTGATGGTCTCGGAACAAGGGACCAAACTTGGTTTCTCTTGAACTGATTAAGTTCATCTTGCATGGTCATTATCCAAGATTCATCAGACAGTGCTTCATTGACTGTCTTCGGCTCAATTTGAGAAACAAATGCTAAGTAATCACATGGAATAACATTACCTCTTGTTCTTACTCCAACATAGGATCTCCAATGATGTTGTCTCTTGGATGATCCTTCTTGTATCTCCATTCCTTTGGAAGATTATTATGAGATATTTCTTTCCATTGCAATTCTTCCAAGGGTGGATCTTCATTATCCTTGATAGATGTATCTCTTAGTTTTTTGGATAACTTTTCTGCATTTTCATCATCACTATCTACTTCCTTTCTCAAGGAAGGGTTAGATTCATCAAAAATAACATGGACAGTTTGCTCAATTAATAAACTTTGTTTATTAAAGACTCTATAACCTTTAGGTTTAGAAGCATACCCCATGAATATTCCTTCATCAGATTTGAAATCTAACTTACCAATATCTCTCTTACCATTATTATGGATGAAGCAAGGGCATCCGAACGTCCTGAAGTGACTGATCTTGGGCTTCTTTTACTTTAAAGTTCATACGTTGTCTTCTTTAGGATTGGCCTGATCATCACTCTATTTATTATGTAACATGCTGTGTTGATTGCTTCAGCCCAAAAATATCTAGGAAGATTGTATTCTAATAACATAGTTCTGGCCATATCCAATAATGTTCTATTCTTCCTCTCAGCTACTCTATTTTTCTGTGGTGTCCTTGGTGCTGAGAAGTTATGCTCAATTCCTTGATCATCACAGAATTCTGCAAATTTTTCATTTTGAAATTATCCTCCATGATCTGATCGAATACTAATTATGCTGAACTTCTTGTCTTTCTGAACTTTCTTACTAAACTTAACAAAGATGTCAAACGTGTCATCTTTATGCTCCAAGAATGATACCCATGTAAATCTTGAATAATCATCAACTATTACGAATCCAAAATTCTTTCCTCCAAGGCTGGTGGTTCTCATCGGCCCAAATAAATCCATATGCAGTAGCTCTAATGGTTTGGAGGTGGTTACTACTGTCTTTGATTTGAAAGATGTCTTTGAATGCTTCCCTTTTGCACAAGGTTCACATACACCTTCTATTCTTGAGCTTATTTTAGGCAAACCTTTCACTAGATTTCGCTTGATCAATTTTCTAATTCCATCCAAACTATAGTGACCCAATCTCCTGTGCCATAGTTCAGCTGATTGATCTTTATTTGCTGCAAGGCATATATCCTGATCCTTCAACTCTTCTAGATGAAGCATATATAGATTCTTTTCTCTGCAGGCTTCGAACACTGTTACACCATCTTTCATAATTACGCACTTTGACTCTTGAAACCTGATCTGGTGACCCTTGTCACACAGCTGGCTGATACTTATCAAATTGTGCTTGAGATCGTTAACGCATAACACATCTTCTATGAGAATTCTGCCTTGGCTACCAACTGGTCCACAACCGATCACTGTACCCTTTCCATTGTCACCGTAAGTCACTGTGCCTTCTTCATCTTTGATGTGCGAGAATAGATTTATGTTGCCTGTCATGTGCCTTAAGCACCCTCTGTCCAGGTACCACTTCGATGCTCTAAGACTTCTCTTTTTCTCTAAGTTTTCCATGAAGGCCAAGTTGTCCTTTTCTTCTTCTTCTTCGCTGGAGCTTGACTCACTATCTGAGTCGCTGTTGTTGTTCCATGCAGCTGCCATGGCTTTCTTTTTGTACCTTTTGAATTTCTTCGAGCTGTCCTTCTTTCTGAACTTCGTCTTCTTTAGTTTTGGACATTCAGCCTTAATATGTCCAGGTTTCTTACATTCATAGCATATGGGTTCAGCTTTCTTTGTATCCTTGACTTCGGGTTTCTTGAAGTCTTTTCCTTTCTTGAAATATCTCCTTCCAGACTGGTATTTCTTCTTGTCCAATATGCGCTGCAATCTTATGGATAGGAATGCTTCCTCATCTTCACTGCTTCCAGTGCTTTTATCACCATCTGATTCATCACCAGATGTGTCTTTTGCAGCCTTGAGAGCATTGTTGTGTTTCTTTCTGCTGGAGGACTCCCCAAGCCTTTCCATGTTTATCTCGTGGGCCATTAGTGACCCAATGAGCTTTTCAAGAGACATCCTCCTTAGGTCGTTAGCTTCTTCTATGGCTGTCACTTTAGGAGTCCATGAAGCTGGTAGGGATCTCAATATTTTTCTTACCATATCTCCCATGTCATAGGTCTTTCCAAGACCAGTCAAACCATTGGTGATATCTGTGAATCTGCTGTACATTTGTGTGATTGATTCTCCTGGTTGCATTTGAAATCTCTCATACTGAGCTACCAAGATATCTATCCTTGTTTCTTTGACTTTGTCTATTCCCTCATATGTGATTCTGAGTTTCTCCCACATTTCCATTGCTGATTTGCACACTGAGATCCTATTAAATTCTTTCTTGCTCAGCGCACAACACAGTATACTCTTTGCTTTGCAGCTTAACAATATTTTCTTCTTATCATCGTCTGTCCAATTTTCTCTGTTGTTGAGAACTACTAAGTCTCCTTCTTCTATGATGGACCACAGTTGAAAATCGAGACCCTGGAGAAAGAACTCCATTTTTGTCTTCCAATAGTTGTATTCCTCACCATCAAATAGAGGGGGTCGGTTGACTGACTGACCTTCTGCATACCCTTGAGCTGCCATTTATCTTTGCTCTTCAGATTGTAAGATCTTCTTTGTCGAAGAGACTTGGCTCTGATACCACTTGTTGCCCAGCTAGCAAGCCCAGAGGGGGGGTGAATGGGATTCTAAAAATTTGTTTAGATAAAAACCTGTCAACAAAAATGCTTTGATAGAAAAACACTGAGATCGATAGTTAGTGTTAGTGATAAATGAAGACAAGCTAGCAAATAAACAATCACACGACACAGAGGATTTTATCCTGGTTCGGACCTCCTATCCCAAGGAGTCCTACGTCTAGTCCCCAAGTAACAACTTGGGATTTCACTAACCAAGGGTACTGTCCCTCTTAAGGACCCTTACACATATAGCCGCAGCTGACCTTCTCTTCTAACCCCGAAGAGGTACAGCTACCACCTGATACAATAGGTCTTCCTTCCTCAAGAAGGGAACTACAACCACCTGTTTCCAACAGGTCCTCGCTTCACAGCCCGAAGAGGAACTTCACAATAGATGTGAATAAAAGCAAATGGCCCCTAGACCAAGCTTACAATAAATGCTTGATCCGAGGCAATGTCTGAGAGAGAAAACTTTTCACTAGATGAAAACTCTCAGAACTACAAAGGCTCTCCAAAAGCTAAGCACATGAACACGAAGAGCTAAGAGCTACAGAAGATTATGGAGTGAAGCTTTGGGGCTCTTTTTTCTGATGCTCGCAAGTTGTAGGTTGGTTCTCTGAAAGGTCTAAGGTACCAAAATTTATTCTTCAAGGAGACATCAGTCTTCTATGTATCTTCTCTTGAAAAATATAGCCGTTGAAATGGCTGTTGTCTCTAAGTTTGAAGCACGTTAGACTGTATGGTCCGATGTGTACAACATGTAAGTCTGTAGTCATTTAATGCTCTATTAGCCATGCACGCAAAGAGAAGATTCGTCCAGATATCCTTCAGCTTCTAGTTGTCCAACGGTTTATGATAATGTACTGGCAAATACCTGCACACAATAAATGTCGACGCACAGACAGCTGAACTGTCTCTATGCTTGTCAGTCAACGTTAGAAAGAATATATACCAAAATGGAAATGTCATTCTGCTATCCTGAAAAGTGTTTGCTATAGAAACATAGGAATAGAAGGCACCCAGATATGCAACGTGCAGAGATGTGTACAATCACATTAAATGCAAGGATATTAGTGATGCACTCGGGAGGACTTTGACTTTCATAGTATTTGAAAATATATTTGAATATCATGTATGAAATCGATGTAATCCATGAAGTCATTATGACAATGAAATAGTTGTTCAACTTATGAAATCGTTGTTTATGCAAATCGTTATACAAATATAGGCAAATCATTATATAAGCAAGTCGTTATACAAATATAGGCAAATCATTGTTCAAACATAAATAAATCATTGTTTGAGCAAATCGTTGTTCAAACATAAACAAATCATTGTTTGAGCAAATCTTTGTATAAATAAATCACTGTTTGAGCAAATCGTTGTTTAAACATAAACAAATCGATGTACAAGCAAATCGTTGTACAGATATAAGAAAATTGTTGTACAAGCATAAGCAAATCGCTGTACAAGAGAAAGCAAATCGTTGTACAGATATAAGCAAATCGATGTTTTCACTTATCGAATCGTTATAACAATCAAATCATTTTTTTTATTTATCAAATCGTTACAACAATCAAATTGTTGTTTCTCTTAATAAACCGATGACCGAATCGTTGTTTTACTTATGAAATTGATGTGAAACTGAAATCGTTGTAAATCTGAAATCGATGTTTTACTTTACAAAATCGTTGTGAGACCGAAATCGATGATTCACTTACGAAATCGACATGAGACCAAATCGATGATTCACTTACGAAATCGTTGTGAGACCGAAATCGATAATTCACTTACGAAATCGTTATGAGACCGAAACTGAAATCGATGGTTCACTTACGAAATTGTTGTGATACTGAAATTGATGTTTCACTTACGAAATCGTTGTGAGACCGAAATCGATGTTTCACTTACGAAATCGTTGAAGCGATAGAATCGTTCATACTCACTTATCAAAATGCTATAAGATGAAATCGTTGTAGCGATAGAATCGTTCTTTTACAAAGGAAATCGATGTGGACTTTGAAGGAATTCATGTTTTAAACTTTAAATGGTAGTGTAAGAGAATAACTTACAGATTTTGCTTGACTTATTCCCTGTGGATGAACTTCAGAAAAACTTGTTAGAAAATGATTGTTAGGATTTTGTTAATCACCAAAATTGTATATAATTAAATAAAATTATATGGGGATGGACTGATCATCAGAAAGTACGACTCGATACGACTATAGCTTGCACTAGGATAACTAGGAAGCCTAATCACTCTTGTCTATCCCCAAGCATCTCGTCGTGTTCATCCTCACCTGAAATATATGTAGCAAATGTGTAAGCAAATGCTCAATAGGACTTAAACCTCTTAATCAGGTAGGCTTTACATGAATTAACATTTTAAACAAGAAGAATAACTAAGGGCACAAACATGATGACAAGTATTCAAGCAATGATAACATGTAATTATTAAGAGCACTTTACTAGTAACAAGTCAAGATATTTATGAGTCTAGCATAAGCAAGCAAGCAAGAGCAGGACACGAATAATGAGCCTGAGATTTGGCCATAACACGATGCAACAAGAACAAGATAGTAATACACTAGTTGGTTGTCTTAGACCAATTTAACATGATTAACATGATTGGTGCAATGCCAACACCATGGTCATACAACACCTATAGGTACAGGACTTTCTGGTGCTCCTCTTAATACCTGGCCCGGCCCCATCAATGTCTAGCATTGTTGATCCAACAGATCCAAAGATCCATAGGATTTTTGTCTAGACAATCATTTAATGGCTACGAGATTTAAGGAGTAAGATGAGATTTTAGCAAGAGGACAAGATGAGATCTTGAAATCTATAAACCAATCTGAAATCTGACTTTCTAAACAACAAGAAATGACTTTTGTCTGGCACATACATGTATCGATAGTGCGAGGTTAAGATAAGATGAGAATAGCAAGAATAATTGGCACTCAGCTAATTGATATATGTTGTATAGGACTTCAGCATAATTAGAAGGGTTTCCTGGATTTCATGGTATAATTTGCTCGGCAACCTTGTGGAAATCTAAGGCTAGTGGAGACTTGAGAGGTCTCATATAAAGACATCCTACTCCGACAAGAGGAATACCCAGTGGCGAGTACATCAGTCATGGAGGGGTGTTCCTATCTATAACATGGTCGATAACACACCACATGAAGTGACAATCTCATAAAATATAAGTACAAACATTGGGGGAGAAATCAATATTTTATATAAGCACATGAGGGTATCAAATTTGCATTAGAGGGATATTTTTGCCATATTTAAGTCTCTTAACATTTTATTACAATGCATTATTGTGTGTCATTACGGTGTACTTGCTATTAACATACTGTTCATGACACGTCTTTTGAGAAATTGAGGTTTTTTGGCTAGACAATGAGAAAGTGACAGGGGTATAGTAAGAAGGCGACATGAGTATAGTTAGAAGGTGACAAGGGTTTTTGGGTTGGCTGTCAGAAGGCAACACAAGTGTTGTCGCTTTTAGAAGGTAACAAGAACTTTGTCACATTATTAACCAGAAGGTGACATGTAGAGTTGTTGCCTTCTGGACAAGTTCTAAGCCTCCTCAAATTGCGAGTTAGTCTCCATGGGTTCTTGACATAGCATGCATAAACTTCAAATTATCTGTGTACACTTGATGAAAAAGAGGAAAAACTTGATGGAATGAAATTAGACTCTAAGGAGAACAAACATTAGTCTTTAATTAGGATTTAACATTGATTTAACATGCTACACATGAACTCTTTGTAGAAGATCAAGTTAAATAACACAGTGACCTTTGATTCAAAAATTTGAAACATCTACTCGACGAAAATTGGAGAAAAAGATATCAATATGTTTATACTTCAAGGAGAATATACAATATCAATTAATCGTCATGAAATCAAGAGAATAGAGATATCTAAGTAATTTGACAAGGATCGGGTTGAATATGAGCAGGGAACTTGTAGCATGAAATACATTCAAATCACAAGATAGAAATTGGGAAAATACATTCACGAGATTCCTGACATGAATGAGTACCTAGAGGGGGTTATAATTAGATTGAGCCAGAGATATTGCCTACCTTTGCTTGAGTTTTCCTTGCTAGGACTTGTAACTTGGGTTTTGGGAAAGAACGAGGAAGAAACCTCCAATCTTCACATCCTCCTCTTTCCAATAACCTCTCCTCACGACCCTAACCTTCTCAGCAATGAGTTAGGTCAGCCATGGAAGGATTTTAGGGTGTATTTAAGGTGTAGGTTATTAGGAGACCTAAACACACTCAAACTTCTATGTTACGAGTTTTCTTTTGTTTCTTGCCTTTATTTAAGCCTCTAACTCCAAGTTTCTTTAGGATTTTAGCTTAGAAGTCTTCTTTCTATGATAGGCTAGGGTTAATTTCAGTTTTGGCCCATGTCTATGGCTCAATTAGGCTAAATCAACCATTAATTAACTAGTTAATTGGGTCTTTCAATTTGAAATACTATTTTCACTATTTTAGGGTCATTTAAGCCTCACTCTTGGCCCAAAAAACTTTATTGAGTCCAATTATCACATTTTATTTGATGATCTTTGGAGTTATTTACATATAATAATGGCTTTTTGAGATTATCCGGTTTATCGACTTTTAGGATTTTGCTAAGCCGAATGTGTGTAACTTGCTTCAACTTCTTTGTTAATTGTTGTAATATATTATTAGATCACACATAAAATTTTGTTTGATTTTGATGTAATTTTTTACATATGATAATAAGAATTTTCGTTGTTGGCTCATTTACCTTTAAATTTGATATTGAAGCCTTCCTTAGTTATTCCATTTGATTCCTCCCATTTAGTCTTACGAGATTTTTTATTTATTTATTATTTTAAAAATTCATGTTGTTACAGAAATCCTAGATTGATGAGAGAGAGAGAGAGGGGTGAGACTTAAGATGTATGAAAGAGATAAGAATCTTCTATTTACGGATGTTCATAATTTGGTTCAAATTGAAAAGCCAAATTTATTCGGGATGAAGACCAACTTATTAGTTCAGTTCATTTTCTTAAGTTGTGGTCTAGCAACCTAAATAAATCGAATTTTCTTATATCAATACATGAATGTAAACATAGATATACGTATTTTGATCATAATATTAATTCTAAATGCATACAGGTTTAATATTTGGGTTTGGTTCAGTTCGACTGTGCTTTCTATTTAATTCAGTTCGTCTTGGAGAAACCTAATAAAACGAATTCATTTGTAATTGTATTAATAGTACATAATATATATTATCAATATTTAAATATTTATATAAATAAATTTAAACACATTATATACATATTTTATTTTAATCTTAGTTTTAAATATATAAAACTAATAAAATCATACATATCTAAAAAAAAATTGTGACCAAATAGAAAGAAGAAGAAAACTCTCCAAACCGGACAGTGTTCACCTATTTGTATTGACGAAAGAACTAGAGAGAGAGAGAAAGAGAGAGAAGAAGAAGAAGAAGAGGGTTTGATTAGAAGGAAGGAGGAGTCCTAATGATACTTGTGGCCATGTAGAGCGTCTTGCATGGGCTTCGGGTAGGGGTGCGGGAGTTTTTAAAGGTCAAACGGGAGCAACTTAGCCCTCTTCTGAAACGAGAAAATTAAGGCCACCAGACACCGCTTCAATTCGTCAGGAGCTGAAGAAACGAGAAAGAGAGGCAGCAGGGGCGCCACCAGAGCTTGGCCGCCAGACCCAGACCGGGCTTTTTTGAGTCCCGGTTTCTCCATGCCTAGGTATTATTGCATACAGATCCATCCAATAACAAGCCCCCTTTCTTCTATGTTATACACGGATTTAACATAGAATTCTTTTCTTTTAACACCACTACAGACACACGTCGTCGCCATGCCGATCTGCAGTGTCACCTGTTACAGCCCATCAATGAACCCAGGCAGGTAATCAGAGACCCTAAACGCCACAGGCAACCAACCCCAGCCTCAACAAAACAACTGACATCTACTTACTAAAGTACTTCGCCACAAACTCCGCAACTGGGGACTCGCAGCCATACCAAAGTCACCAACGCACGGTACGGTGTGCCGTCATCCAAAAGAGAAAAGTTTATTGCACTTGCACATTGCAATTCAAGTGTAATGTGACTAGACAACAAACTCATATGACATCTAACAATTAGATTACTATTTTATCACTTCTCATGTGAAGAGTGCCACATGAACTATTGCCTAGTCACATTGCACTTAAATGTGTAATGTGCAAATGCAATAAGCCTTTCTCCGTCCAAAAAGGCCACACATTTATACCCCCGCATCGAGCCTCCCCCACCCATCAGCAAGGCCCCGAACAACTACGTGAGGAAAACAACACGCTCAACTCAACCACCAAAAGATGCCCCCCAGCAGAATTACACAAAATACATACACAGCTTTATTATCAATGATGCTAATGAGATGCTTGATATATTTACATCAGATTTACACGTACCGGTTTAGTGGTTAACTTAGCTCAGTAACAAACATCGCCTTTTTAAGCAAGCACTGCGATGGTGTTAAAAAGGAAAAACATGCGGCATCTTCCTCCCCCTGTTGACAGGTTGAAGTAATTGCTGGAGCTCCCCCCGCCAGGTCAATTTTCATAGTAGACTAGTAGTAGTGGGTAGTACAGAACGCGACTTGGGCGTGTCAGAGAAAAAAGTACCATCACATATAACGAGGACTCAGAATGCTGTACAAAGGTTAGCCTTCAAGTTAGAAGAACATTCTTGCCGCATCGGGCTAGCCGGGGCGCAAAGCCTAGTGCGCTTAGGTTCAGATATCCTCACTTGTGATAGAGCCACCGCCAGCACATCAATGAAGCCATGGTCTTCCAGCTCATCTGAACTTTCAGAAGAAGAAGAAGCCGTGCCACTTTCAAGCACGCAGCCTCTGGACACACGTCTCTTCAACTCAGCTTTGCACATGGTGCCATTGTTCTTGGATCCAAACTTAACGGCAAGTCCCCTCGCGTTGCTGTCCGTGTAGAAAACAATCCAAGGATGCCCTGAAGAATAAATTCATTTTTTTTCTTCATTTCTTGCCAATGGAACAGAAAATAGTGACATGTACAACAGAAGTTCGCTTACTTAGTACTTCATCTGCAGTTATCCTTCTTGCAACATCCCTCGTCAACATCCGCCCAATTAAATCTCTTGCAAGCTCCGACATGGATGCCCACAACCCACTGTGAAAATCAAGCTCCACAGTTCGTATTGCATCAAAAACAGCTTCAAGGGAATCTCCTTGGAATGGGAGAATGCCCAGCAAGAGCGCATGTAAAAGGACGCCAGCACCCCAGATATCCACTTTCTCAGAATAAGAGCCCGACAGAACCTCTGGCGCAACATAAGCTGGACTTCCAGCTATGCCGGATAATTTCTGGCCTGCTCCAAACAGGAAACAAAAAATTTTTGGAGAAAGAAAATGAGAAAGATAAGAATAATCTCATAAGATTTTCCTTCCATAAATAATTCAGATTGTTCAACTGTAATACTCTACTCCAAGGTGGGCAATATGAAGGAAGAACATTCACATATTATACTTAACAGAGCATGACAAAGCACGAACAAAGACCTAACTAATACTACTACATGTCTACTAAACTCAGGCTTGAACAAGGAACAAGCATGACAGTTCCCTGTTCACTTCACTAAAGCATCAATAGCACACAAGCATGATATCCTTGGAAAGATGAAGGATGTGGGTGGATCCTCCAAAGAGAATTAAACATCACATGCTTAATGATGTTCAGCACTGTTGTTTGGTATTCATGATTCATCACATAAAAGCGAGCTGATGTGACACGATACAAAATCTAAAAGATCATGCATTAGGTGTGAACATATGAATTGGCATTGTATTTCCCAAATCAAAGCAGGACACGTGAGTGCTCACTCTGAAATAAGAACCTTATTTAACTAAAGAAACAGTAGATAGTGGCCTGTGTACCTTGCAAGCAATCAACAAAGACATGTCTCGGCTAACATTGCCGAATACGTGCCCAACAACATGTTAGAAATACAGTAGCAATACTAAATGATGCAAAATTTCACATAAACAAATTACTAAAGCTGATAAAACTAGTCATAAATGATGTTACCCTCATGAATCATAAATAACTGCAGAGATAAACATAATTGGGACATGTATTCACTGTTTACCCCACAAAGTAACAAGGAATGAAGATCTAAGCATCTATCAAATGCATGCAGAACCAAAGTCTAGGAAAGCAGGCATCCTGAAATTTATTGAATTTATACATCATTATTTGTTCATTTTTACGTGACTATTATAGCAGGCATCTTATGGTTTAATATATAAAAAAAGTGTTTAAGATTTACAAATTTCACAAGATTTGGTGCATTTGGTTCACATATGTAGCCATTGATGACATTTTACACACAAGAAAATAAAATCCAAGAAGAACCCTATGTAAAGGCAAATGCATCATGACCATTCCCCAATTACTGCCAAGGGAACAAACACCACCATTAAGAACATCATCATCAGAGCCTTACCCCATTATTTGGGGTCAGCTACATGAAACTTGTTCCACTAAAATTTTCTATCAAGTGCTATATTCGAGTTTAAACCCAAGAAGCCAATGTCCTTCCTAATAACATCGCGTCATCTCATTTTAGACCTTCCCCGAGCTCTTTCACTAACGTCCACTAAGATTTAGTCACATCTTTTAACCGGCGCCAAGTTAGAGTGATGGTGCACATGTTCAACAGGGTTTTGCAAGGCGGAGCAAATCGGCCCGATTCGCCCGAATCGAATCGAATCAGGGCCATCCCGATTCGTGATACGCCCAAACCGGCCACGGGCCGGTCGAATCGGCCGGATCGGTTTCGATTTGATCCGACCCAATCCGATTCTCCGGATCCGCCACGATCCGATACGTCGATGCCCTTTAGTGTCGACCGACACCCTGTAAATCGGAACTGTGCAGTCAAGATTTGCAGGGTTGCTCGCCGGAAGCCCTTCTTTCCCCCATTTTTTCCCCTTTTCCCTCAAGGAAATCCCAGATCTACACTCCAGGAGACCTAAGGAGGCTTCCTACGTGGATTTGAAGGTGCTTGGAGGGGTTCTTGGGCTGTTTTCATCCTCCCTTCACCCATTTCACTGTTTTCAAGGTAACCCACCATGTATCTTTCATGTTTTGATTTTTTTGTTGATGTATAGGAAATATATTCATGGGAAATGATGTTGCAAGTGATTAGTGTTCACTTGCAACCATTTCTCCCTTGAATCTACAATTTCTTCACAAAGATTTGGCCATTTTCTTCAAATTTTAATTTTTTGAAATTATTCAAAACAAAAAAAAATAAAAAATGCAACCTATGTGCATTTCATAGCAATGCAACTTAGTGTTCACTTGCAACCATTTCTCCCTTGAATCTACAATTTTTTCACATAGATTTGGCCATCTTCTTCAAATTTCAATTTCTGAAATTATTTTAAAAAAAAATTGCAACCTATATGCATTTCATAGCAATGCAACTTACAACGTCTAATGTGTTGTTAGAAACTGTTTGTATGTGAAAGTGAAACCAACATTAAAAAAAAAAATCTTGAAATTTAATGACTATTTGTTTTACGTAGATGGCACCGAAGAAGGGCAATAGTGAGGACATTGGGTGGCAGCATGGGACCACATTGGGCAATAGGCAGAATTACAAGTGTAACTACTGCGGCCATACGGGACAAGGAGATGACATCTCTCGCCTAACGAAGCACCTTGCAGGTGGGCGGCTAGTACGGTACCATGATGTGCAAGGTTGCAAATCGGTGCCTACTGAAGTGAAGCGGCTCATGATTGAACACTTGAAGGGTGTTCGGGCCGAGACTGTAAGAAAGAGGGCGGACAGGGAGATGCAAGAGAGGATCATCTCAGGAAGGCAGCGAGATGAAGACGACGATGATGAGCCAGAAATTTATGCAGAGTATGTGCCTGATCAACCTCTTAGGCGGACCAGAGAACAAACCAGGGTTGAGTCATGGGAAGCTGAACAGAGAGGGAGTTTTGAGGTTGGCAGTGGTAGTGGAGGCAGTGGGTCCATGGTTGGGGGCGAGGCGCAGTCCCGTCGATATTCTAATGTGGGGGATTACTTCACTCATATTCTAGTCGAAGTCCCAATCCCAGACCAACAACAAAGGCAGAGGAAGAGATCCACAGGTGTAACCTTAGAAGAGGTAGATCCTAATATATATTCTCGGGAGCATGGCAAGTAAACCAGAATTGAGGATACATACAACCAGCAAGGGCCTAAATATAAAGTGGGTCGTGCAGTAGCAAAATGGTGACATCATTCGGGCATTTCATTCAATGCAGCTAATAGCCTATATTACAAAACCATGATCCAGGAGGTACATCGACATGGGCTTCATGTGCAACCTCCCTCATCAAGGGACTTGGCAGGGAGATATCTAGATGAAGAAGTACATGAGATCAAGTCATATATCCAAAGCTTCAAGAAAAAGTGGGAGAAATATAGTTGCACATTGATATGTGATGGTTGGTCGGGTACCACCAAGAGCAGCCTTATCAACTTCTTTGTGTATTATGATAGGCAGGTGTTCTACCACAAATCTATTGATGCATCAGATAGAGTGCACAATGTTGAATACATTTTGAGTTTGATACGGGAGGTTGTAGATGAGATAGGAGAGCAATACATTGTGTAGGTGGTGACCGATAATGGGTCTGCATACAAGAAGGCAGGGGAGGAGTTGATGGACATTTATCCCCATCTTTACTGGACTCCTTGTGCAGCACACTGTGTAGATTTGATGTTGAAAGAGATTGGCACATTGCAACCCGTGAGGACGGTGGTGGAGGCTGGGCAGAAGATCACAAGGTACATCTATAATCATCATGTTGTTCTGGCATGGATAAGGGAGTCTACTGGTGGAGAGTTGTTGAGACCGGCCATCACACGCGTTGCAACTAATTTCATTGCCTTACAGAGCCTCTTGAAGCACAAAAACAGTCTAAAATGCATGTTTATGACTGACAAATGGATGCAGAGCACTTTTGCGGGGACATCCGATGGTAAAGAGGTTGAAAAGATCGTCTGCAGCGCTCATTTTTGGGACCAAGTCTTCAAGCTGGTGTAAATCATTGAACCTCTTTATGAGGTTTTGAGGGTGGTTGATGGGGATAGGAGACCAACCATAGGGTTGGTTTATGCAAAAATTGAAGCTGCGAAGAAGAAGATCCGTAAGGTGTCCCCTCGCTATGCACACTTGGTCTTAAACGTTGTTGAGGATCGGTGGGACCGACAAATGAGTAGAGATCTAGATATGGCGGGTGAGAAAAATTTACTTCAACTTGGTTTTGATTTTAGTACATGAATTTAATTTATTTTATACCCTCATTGCAGCTTACTATCTCCATCCTGCTTACCATTATGCGATGGAGCTATCGTACGATGATAACTTGACGGCCGCTTTTACGCGAGTTGTTGAAAGACTGTCAAGGAGTGCATTGGATGCAGCAGATGCTATTGATCAGGTGAGCATTAATCTCCCTATATGATGTCAATTACAAGTTTAAATTTTTTGCTAATAGACTTCATTGCGGCAGATGAAGAGCTTTCGAGAAGGGGTTGGGAGTTTTGCGAAGCCATCCGCCATTGCTGGTCGGGACCGCATTGACAGCGTTAATGTGCTTTCCCTTTCATTCTTGGATATTAGTAAACCCAACGATTGACTAATTGAGCATCACTAACTTTTTTGCAGCTGATTGCTGGTTCAACTTTGGGCACTCGACACCCATATTGAGGAAAATTACAGTGAAGATCCTGTCACAGACCTCCTCCTCCAGTGGGTGTGAGAGAAACTGGAGCACATTTGCATTGATACACACCAAAGTCCGGAACAGATTGTCACATAGGCGCTTGGACAATTTGGTGTATGTGTACTACAATATGAGGCTGAGGGTGAAATATCTAACAGATGATCCAAAGCGGGGGGAGGTGGAATATGATCCGGTTGACATTGGGTTCCTACAAGATGATGAAGACCCAATGGTTGCTTGGATTGCACGAGCGACCACAGAGCGAAGAGAGTACAAGTTAGATGAGGAGACATATAACCCTGAAGATCCACCTCGTCCAAACACATTCTTAGCTAGGGCTGTAGAAGCTGCAGAAGAGGAGGGAGAACATGGAGATGTGGGAGTGTTGGAACGCGGATTTTTCTTTCTATTTTTTCTTCGATTTTATATCTAAAAGTTCGCGAAAGGTGAACTTCGGTCGCCCCGGGAGGGTTCCCGTTCGTTGATCTCTTTTCGCTTGCTTTTGCGGGCGTGCCAGACTGTTTACGAGAAACAAACAAAGATTCATTTTACGAGGGGTATTGGGTGCGAACCCTGATACCCTCGAATTTCATTTCATTTATTTTCCGCGTGCGCTCGCGTTCAGGGCGATTGGAGTGGTCGTGTACTGGACCGTTCCCCACCGACCGAAGTCGATGTTTCATTTACATCGAGTATAACACTCGAATATCTTCGAATGCGTAATGTTTATTAAAAGACCGTATGCCGAAATTTAAAGAAAAAGACAGATGACAAGTAAATTTCCACAATTTTATTCAAGCTCATGTCATTTATGCTTATGACATTTACATTTATGCCTTTAGTGGGGTTTTTCATACCTCCACTGGGCGATTACAAGTATTCCGTATATATGGGTGTCGACGACGGAGTGTTTGTGCCTCTGTCGGACGTTACACGGTATGGGGGAATGTCCATGACAGGGTGTTTGTGCCTCCGTCGGACGACCTGCCTCTACGTATGTCCTTTTTTTTTTTGGACCCCGGAGGACTTGAACATGTGCCTCAACGTGCGTTGTTTTATGACGCCGGAGGACTTACACATGTACCTCGACGTGTGTCGTTTTAGGACACCGGAGGTCTTAAACATGGCCTCGACGTGTGTCGTTTTATGACACCGGAGGATTTACACATGTGCCTCGACGTGTGTCGTTTTATGACACCGGAGGACTTAAACATGGCCAACGGGACTCTTGTAACAACATGTGGCGTCTCTATGCGGGCGAGCGCAGGAGGGCCCGGCCACGGAGACAAAAGCACCAACGGGTGTCGAAGATCTTTCCCGACACGTGCGGCCTATGTAAGCTCACGCACGGACCAGCTGAAGTGGTTTGCAGGCGTCTGGCGTCTACTTGTGGGCTCGGAAGCGCCTTTCTTTTGGGCCGAAAAAGTGGCGTGCAGGCGTCTGGCGTCTACTTGTGGGCTCGGAAGCGCCTTTCTTTTGGGCCGAAAAAGTGGCGTCTTTTGAATGGGGTATGCCCCCCTATTTATAGGATTTGTGGGGGGCATACCGGCGGGGGTACCCTCCCCGGCGGAGGTCTTCGGCGGCACGGGCGTCAAGGCAGAGCGCGAGCGTCGAGGCCGACGGCGAACCGGCGGAGGTGCCCGTGCGAAGGGGCTGACTGGCGGAGGGGGCCGCCAGTCAGGTACCCTGACCGGCGCCCCTCCTGGCTGGCGGAGGGGGCCGCCAGTCAGGGGGCCTAACCGGCGGCCCTCCCCGCTGGCGCGGGGGCCAAACCAGCGCCCCCCCTGCTGGCGTGGGGGGCCGAACCGGCGGCCCCCCCCTGCTGGCGCAGGGGCCGAACCGGCGGCCCCCCCTGCTGGCGCGGGGGGCCGAACTGGCGGCCCCCTTGCTGGCGAGGCCCGAACCGACGCCCCCCCCCCTCTGCTGGCGAGGGGGCTGACCAGCGCCCCCCTACTGGCGCGGGGGGCCGAACCGGCGCCCCCCCCCCCCCTGCTGGCGAGGGGGCTGACCGGCGCCCCCCCTTGCTGGCGCGGGGGGCCGAACCGGCGGCCCCCCTGCTGGCGAGGGCGGCTGACCGGCGCCCCTATGGGGGGCGCGAACCGGCGCCCCCCCTCACTGGCGAGGGGGCTGACCGGCGGTCCCCCCTGGGGGGCTTCCTCTTGGCCCACCACTATTTAAGGTGGGGCCTTCTTCATTTCAAGACATTTTCTCCGTACTTTCCGGGAGAAAACTCGGGAGAGAGCTCTGTGGGCCTCCCTTGGTTGTTGGTTGACGGCCGCGCGCGTGCGCAGGTGCACCGCTCGCACTTCCTCAGCCGTCCCACGTGCGTTTGTCCTTATTTTTGAGGAACACGTGCATTTGATCTCCCGGAACCCTTCGGCTTCGGGCGCGACTTCGAACTCCGCTCCGGACGTGGATTTTCTGACATCCGGGGTACGTGTCCTTCGTCGACGAAGAATTTCTCGGGCATCTCGCTTCCGGGTCGCCCCGGATTGACGCGAGTATTCGGAGTTGTTTGTTTCCGACGTCCGAACGGGAGAGACCGGGAGTTTGTTCCCGGTTCCCCCAGGGCGTATTTGTTGCCCGGGGTTTGTTTAAACCCCGATATTTTTCGGGTTCAACAAATGCCCCCCACGGGATATCTGTCGGAGACGAAGGCGACGGAGGGTATCCCGTGGCGCCTTCGAGATGGATTTCTTTCCTCTCGCATTTGCTTTTCCCCGTCTTTTTTGCAACGTCCTTTCGTCCGACGGTCGCGCTATTGGTTTGACAGGGTCGACAATGCCTCGCAAGGGTCGCGACAAGAGTGGCCAAGGCGGCAGGAGCGGCCAGAGCAGCAGGGCGCCGCGTCGCACGGAGAATGACGTCGAGCGGACGGACGATCCCATGTCGTGCTTCACTCTGTCCCCGATCCGGGTGGAAGACCTGGACCGACTCGAGGGCAGTGTTGGGCCGTGCGTCCGCGGTCCGTTGGAGGAGCCTTCGCCCGTCGAGGGCACGGTGGACGTTGACCGGATAGACCATAGCGGCTTGATTTACCGCTATCGGCGGGGAGCCGACTACCCGAAGCATTTCCCGCTGGATGAGCATCTTCTCCCATTCATCCAGAACTTCATGCCGGCCAACTGGGACGGTCGTTTCGGCCTCCTTGCTACTGAACGGGCTCAACTGGAGCGGGCGATCTTGGCCGGCCGCGACAGCATGATGGGGACCTGTAGCCCACATCACCCCAGCTTTCCTCTTGACCACGAAGCGCAGGCACATTTCCCCGATACGGCTCTGCTGGGGTTATTTGCGCCCGATCCGGCTCGCCGCGTGATAGAATTGCAGCTTTCCCAGGGCCAGTGGGAGGTGCAGGGGCTACCCAAGACCGGTGTCACTTTCACCGGGCACACTCTACCACCCTCGGGCCGTGACTTCGTGCAAGATGGCTACGATCGATCGTGTTTTCTGGACCGGATACTGGGAGGAGAGGCCGCCAGCTGGTAGGACCGGTGGTCGGTCGTTTCGTCGCACCGGTTTTGCTTCGGCGCGACAGAGTGGTTAATGGATATTTTGTACCATTACCACAAGATGCTTGAGCGGGTCGGCCTTCTTGAAGCAGTCGTCGCCGCTCTTCACAGCTATCCTTGCAATACCGAGCTTCTGCAGGCCCTGGCGGAGAGGTTTAACCGGAGGTTTAACACCTTCGGCATTGCGGAGGGGGAGACCAGCCTCGACTTGTGGGCTCTAGACAGGATTTCTGATCTTCCGATTTCCGGCCAGTTCTATGAGGAAGTTTGCCTGAGCGACCTGGACAGGGATCGGGCCTCCGGCGCCGGCTCTTACTACCTGTCCCACAGCTTTCGATATCTGGCGCGGGTCTATCGTGACTTAGCCAGGTGCGGGAGGAGCGACTGCCCCAGTGTGGGTGAGTTGTGACGCCTGGATCCGTTTTTTCTACAACGGACCTTTTTACTTCCACAAGGAATTTGTCGGCAACAAACGACCCAGCAGTTTATACGCAGTTGAAGGTGCACCTTGATGATGACGCCAGATATCTTTATGCGCCTCGGGGTGTCAACTGGAACCCGAGGCGACTCCCGGACCGCACCCATTTGGCAGCCTACCTCGTTTATTGGCTGTGCACTTTCGCCCTCCCGTTTGGGGAGGAGGGAAATATCAGGCCGGAGGCTATTTACCCGGCTTGCATCTTGGCCAGCGGTGTGCAGCTGGCTTTGGCTCCGGCGGCTCTGGCCAACATGTTCCGTAGCTTGGGCGAGCTTACCTCGAGCCCTTCTCCTCGTGACAAAAGCGTCACTTTGGCGACGCATTATCTGGCGCCTGGGCCGGTCTTCTGCTGCCGGAGCTGTGCTACAACATTAGTCTGGAGCGCCCCTCCATGCCACTCATTTTTATGTTCCGGAATCGTCCGGAGCGAGAGCAGCAGAAGCAGCTGAGGGAGGCGCGTCGGCAGCTTTCTTTTGTGCCGGTGGCCGGGCAGCCGGGACTTGACCTTGCTTGCTGCTCGCTTGGTGTTAGGCCTTGGGTGGAGGAAGGCCAGGGAGGCCGTGTTTACCGCCTTCCTCATCATGCCACCCCGGTTGCTACACTTCGCAAGGACTGGCTTTGTTGTATCCGTCCCAGCGTCTTGCTCTTCCGCAAGGGGAGCCTCCTCTTCATGGAGCCGTACTTTCCGCACCGCTTTGCTCGCAACCTCGGGTACGACCAAGACGTTCCTCCAGATGCTGATTTCATACTGTCGACCCGGGCATATAAGGGCCCGGACCGCCATCTGGTGGCCTCTAGCTGGTGGTGCTACTTCCTTAGGCGCGACCCAGCTCCCGAATTCTTCATCCCCGAGCTGCGGCATGAGGGGCGAGTGGGCATTTTATATGCCCGGTGGTGGTCTCGGCACAACCAGGCGTTCCGGGAGCACGCCGACGACATTAAGAAGGCGGAGAGGGATTACTTATCCCGGGCGGGCGCCCCTGTTTCCACGATCGCGCCGAAGTTTCTCCAGAGGGAGTTCGCCGACATAGCCCAGACGGTGACGACTATGGGTCGCCGCCGTGCGGCGGCACAGGCCGCTAGCGTGGTGGGCAGCGAGGCTTCCGCGGGGGCTTTGAAGCCCTTGTCGCGCCCGGAGAGCAGCTCGGCAGCTTCCAGGGTTCGCGGGGAGCCGCCACTTGTTTACTTTTGGTGGCGTCACTTTCTGCTGGACTGCGGCTACACTGTAGATGCGGCGCTTACCAGTCCTGTCCTCCCGAGTGTGACGCGGGCTTGGGAGCGACACCTTCAGCACTCCATTATCCGCGTCGGGCTGAAGGAGTTCATTAGCTGGATTGAGAGCGGTACCACCCTGCGGCATTTCTAGGACGCCATTGCCGGGGCAGGCAAAGCTGTGAAGGTCTCCTTTGACCGGGTGGTGCTTCGGCCAACATTTTCTGTGGCCCCTCGCGGTATGTTGTCTCCCTCTTTATGAGTGCGGCTTGCATTTTCTTGAATTTGTTGTGCTGATTTGGGCTCTCCCTTTTTTTTTTCTTTGTTGGCCTGAGCAGAGAGCTTCATCCCCGAGAAGGATTTACCGAAGCGCGACGCCCCGTCCGCCCGGAAGAGGCGTGCGAGCGAGGAGACCGGTCCTTCGCAACCGGCGGCTCGAGGGAGGACCCCCGAGCCTCCTTCTCCGGCTGTGGCTGGTGGGTTTTTGCATCCCCCGTTCGCCTCATTCCCTGCCTTCCTTTGTTTCTTTTGACAAGGGATTTGTCATTTCGCGCCCCCTTTTTCTTCTTGCACAGGTACATCGGCCCCTGGGGGCGACGAGTTAGCGGAGGACATTCCGCGGGAGGATGTGGCTCCTCAAGGCGACGAGGATTACAATCCCACGTTTGATGGGATGCCCTCTCCTGAGGGGGCAGACATTCCCCTGGTAGCTTCCACCGAGCCAGGTAGGACGCGTACCATCTTCTTGAGTTGGCGTTATTCGCCCTTTTAGCATGGTGTTCATACGTGGCTTACAAGCCTTTTTCCCCCATTGTTTCCTTACAGGGTACATTCCGGTGGAGGCCGTTGCCGCAGAGGGTGTTGAGCACCTGGCTGGGTTTGTGCCGGTTGGAGACGCAGCATCCTCCCTACAGGCCATTCATGACATGTTATTGTCTGGGTCGGAGGCGGAGTTACCCGACTTTTCCGACTTTGTCCCAAGCATACTCGAGGGGGCTGGTTGGCAGCAACCCCTTCACAACGCGAGTGAGTGAGCCTTGCTCTTTTACCCCACTTATGTGCCGCTTCTGCTTTACTTACTTATGCAGAAAAATGACTTTTGTCCTTTCTGCATTTCAATGACGGTTATTTCCGCGGCCGTGCTTCCCACCGCTTCTCCGCCGGAAGAGGGCGAGGTTGCCCGAGGGATAGCCGGGGACGCTGACGGTGGGTATTTCTTCCATAGTAGCGAACCCTCCCTTTCTATTTCTTTAGCCCGACGCCTGACGGGGCGAGAGAGAAGGCGAGTGCCTTTGTGCTTATTGCTTGACTCCTCCTCTCTTGCAGACGGCGCCGAGATAGCGGCGGAGCTAATGGAGTCGAGTCCTCCAGGGGCTGTCCTCCCCCCCGCAGTGGGTATCCTGCATCCTCCGGAGGGCGGGGATAGCGCTTCTTTGCCATCTGACACGCAGGGTAAGTAATCAGGGCCCCAAGCCTCCTATGTTCCCGGGCCCTTATTTTTCTTTGTTTATTGTGGCTGCGCCGCCTCCCTTCTGACCTTTCACCCGTTTTCCTTGGGCAGCGGTCAGTGGCGGCTTACCTCCTCCACCTTCGAGCGAGGCACCGCTTGAGAGGCCTTCCTCGTTCCCGGGGCATGGCATTTCTTGGCCCGACGCTATACAGAGGAGTCGGGTGCACAGGTCCGAGGGAATGCTCGACTTTTATATATAATCCGCAAGTGCTGTCATGGAGGAGAGCAGCCCCCCATCCGTCGACGTGGTGCGGGACTTCTTGGAGAGGAGTACAGTCTCCTACCATTTGATGGGTTGCCCCCGAGACCCTTGGATGGCCGCCGTGGACGCACTCTGGAGTGAGGTGGGGCAGAGGCACCAGGAGGCTGCTCGCCACAGGGCCCAGGAGCTTGCGGCAGAGGTTGCCTTGGCGGAGCAGAGGTACGAGACTCTTTGCTCGCAAAGAGGAGGCGCGGTCAGCCGTGCCGAGTCTTTGAGTGCCCGCCACGCCAGTTGCCATGCGGACATCGCCACCCTCCGACGGACGCTTGAGGAGGTCTCGTCGCGCATTGCTGAACACGAGGCCGCGTCTCTTGTGCTGGCCGAGGGGGTGGCAGCGGCCAATGCGGAGGTGGCCGCCATAGAGCGGGAGTGCGCGGAATCCCAGGCCGCACTTTCTGCTCTCCAGGCCAGTTTGGCGGACTCCCGGAGAGGAGGGGCTATGTAGTTCTTTTTCTTTCCTCTCCCTTTCTGCTTGTAGCCGAAGTATATATTTCACCAGCTACCCCGAAGGCTTGTCTCGGGCTCCTTCACACTTAGTTGAATGACAATTACAAGTTGCTGCCAATACTTTTCTTTGATGTTATTGCAACTTTTGTCTGCATTCAGGTGATCTTTTAGGGGCTTCGTTTGGGACTCCTCCCCTTGGACGCCGCATTTCTAACATTCTTGTCCTGCGCTCTACTCGGTTTCTCGGACCAATAAGTTCGAGCGATGTCTTTCTGGACTTTGCATTTCTGGCATTCCTCCAGATCTGGTGCAACATTTCGGGTGCTAGGGTTGGCCTTCTCGGGGCTTTGTCCGGCAACCTGAGTTTGATCCTTAGTCGGGAAGGCTTGCCTTTCCTGGCTTTGCTCCTCGACTTTGATTTTGTATTTCTTCTTCCTGAGATTTGCCTTATTGGCTTTTCCCAGGCTTGCGCTTGGCATCTTCTGCTTGAATTTCGCATTTCTCGCATTCATCAAGCGTTTGATACCAGAGTTTGGTGTCGAGGCTGGCCTGTTTGGGCTTGGCTCAACAACCGTTTGATATTTCAAGTCGCCCGACGGGTGTGACCCGTTAGTTCGAACGACACTTCCTTCCCCTCAGAGGGGTCGATTTCATTGCATTTTTTTTTTCATCATTTTTTTTATCCATTTTTTTTTTCACATTACCATCCCCAGCGCCCTTTCGGGTTTTCACCGGGGGTGGCCCCCTCTAGCTTTTTCCGGTGCGCCCTTTCGGGTTTTCACACCGAGGGGTTGCCCATTTTTGCCTGAGGCGCCCTTTCGGGTTTTCACCTCAGCTGGGTTTAAGGCATTTTTGCCCTCGAACATCCCTTTTTGGAGGATGATCAAGTCCGCCGGGACATCTCTATTTTTAATCCCTTTTTCTTTTCTTCTTTTTTTTTGCTAGGGCCCGGGGCCGGACCCTGGGGCAATCGATCATGGGATCTGCCATTTGGATTTAGCCTACCACTCCGGTTTGCTGGCTAAAGGGTTTTGGTTTGACCGACCACGGAGGTTTGACTGGTCAAAGGGATAGCCTACCTTCTTGGGGTTTGCTGGCTAAGGTTTTAGGTTTGACCGACCACAGAGGTTTGTTGGTCAAACAGGGATAGCCTACCTTCTTGGGGTTTGCTGGCTAAGGTTTAGGTTTGACCGACCACGGAGGTTTGTTGGTCAAACAGGGATAGCCTACCTTCTTGGGGTTTGCTGGCTAAGGATTTGGGTTTGACTGACCATGGAGGTTTATTGGTCGAACAGGGGTAGCCTACCTTCTTGGGGTTTACTGGCTAAGGTTTTAGGGTTTGACCGACCACGGAGGTTTATTGGTCAAAGAGGGATAGCCTACCTTCTTGGGGTTTGCTGGCTAAGGTTTAGGTTTGACTTGGTCGACCAGGACGGTTTGCTGACCAAGGAGGAGTTTTAGCCGACCTTTTTGGGGTTTATTGGCTAAAGGGTTTGACTTGGTCGACCAGGGTGGTTTGCTGACCAAGGAGGAGTTTTAGCCGACCTTTTTGGGGTTTATTGGCTAAAGGGTTTGACTTGGTCGACCAGGGTGGTTTGCTGACCAAGAAGGAGTTTTAGCCGACCTTTTTGGGGTTTATTGGCTAAAGGGTTTGACTTGGTCGACCAGGGTGGTTTGCTGACCAAGAAAGAGTTTTAGCTGACCTTTTTGGGGTTTATTGGCTAAAGGGTTTGACTTGGTCGACCAGGATGGTTTGCTGACCAAGAAGGAGTTTTAGCCGACCTTTTTGGGGTTTATTGGCTAAAGGGTTTGACTTGGTCGACCAGGGTGGTTTGCTGACCAAGGAGGAGTTTTTTAATGAAGAGAAAAATTTGTCATCATCCCCCTCTTTTTTTTTTGCTAGGCTCTTTTGCCCTTGGGCACTCCTTTTTGGGGAGTGACCAAGTCTGTCGGGACGTCATTATTTTTTCTTTCAGTCCCTTCCCTTGTTTTTTTTTTTGACATGGGCACATACGCCCAACCCTAGCCTGATTCGGCTATAAGGGGATCAGAGGGCCTGCCATGATTTCTCTTTGCTTGACCATGACGAGGTCACCTTTCTTGAAGACACGGGGCCTGACTAACTTGTCGTAGGCTCGAGTCATGCGGGCTTGGTAGGATTGGAGGTGTTTGTGCGCTTCCAACCTTTTGCCCTCTAGGTCGGACAATTCCTCCAACTTTCTTTCAATTTCTTGTCGCTCCTCAGGCTGAAGACCGGTATAGACGGCCACCCTGTAGGATGACATTTCAATTTCGATGGGGAGCATGGCTTCAGCTCCGTACACCAGAGAGAAGGGAGAACACCCCGTAGGGGTCTTGTAGACCGTCCGGTTTGCCCAGAGCGCTTCGTGCACCTTCTCCCCCCAATCACGTTTGCGGTTGCCGATTATCTTGGCAAGCAGTTTGCAAAGGGTCTTGTTGAAGGCTTCCGCCAGACCATTGGCTTGAGGGTTGTAGACCGTTGACGTTCTCCAATCTATCTAGAATTTGGCCACCAACGCATATATCGTTTTGTTTCTGAAGGGCGTACCGTTATCTGATACGATCCGATGAGAGGTGCCGAACCTGTAAATCAGGTGTTGCTTGACAAACTTGGCAACAGCTATCCCAGTTACCTCCCGGAGAGGGATTGCTTCTGCCCATCGGGAGAAATAGTCGGTGGCTGCCAGGATAAACTTGTGGCCTCCGGAGGATGGTGGGAATGGTCCCACGACATCCATTCCCCATTCGGCGAAGGGCCATGTGGGGGCAGTTGGATGTAATTCGTTCGGCGGCTTTCTTGGTACCGAACTGAAGACCTGGCATTGATGACACGTACGGGCGTACTGGACGCAATCCGTATACATGGTCGGCCAGAAGAGGCCTTTTAGCTTGATATTGATTTTCATCTTGTCTCCCACTTGATGGGCTCCGCACAGTCCAGAGTGGACTTCGTGCATGATGACTTTGGCTTCTCTGGGGGAGAGACACCTCAGGAGGACAGACTTGTCTCTTTCATGGACAAGCCGATATAGTTGGTCTCCGATCATTTGATAGGACGTGGCCCGCCGCAGGAGCTGGATTCTTTCAGCCCGATCTGAAGGCAGCCAACCGTTTTTTATTTGGATAATCGGCTGGCGCCAGTCTTCTTCTTGACTGGCTTCTTCTTCGAGGGTGTTGACTTCTGCATTTTCTGGGTCGGAGTCGTCCTCAAGAACGCTGGGCATCAGCCGCCTATGTCGGACAGTTATGCCCAATTCCCCTTCAGGAGGGAGCTTTAGAGCAGACGCCAGTTTGGCTAGCGCATCCGCCTGGGAGTTTTGCCCTCTAGGGACATGTCCGATTTCGAACAAGTAGAACCTCTCGCGGAGCTTCATTACTTTGGCATGATAGGGGATCAGTTCCTTTTTTCGAACATCGTAGTCCCCCAGCACTTGACGGATGACTAGCTGCGAGTCTCCGTAGACTTTTATGCATTTGATGCCCATTTCAACGGCCAGTTGGAGTCCCACGATCAACGCTTCATATTCCGCTTGACTGTTAGTCAACGGCCTCATGAGTGCACATGAGTTGTGCAGTATTCCCCCTTGTGGAGTGACCAGGACAATGCCCGCTCCAGAGGTATAAGTTGTGGTGCTGTCAGTTTGCTTGAGTACCCGGGAAGCGCAATCAAAGTAGAGTTCCCAGTGTGGTAACTCTACGGCGAGAGTATTTCCACTTTCTTGGATGGGGACTTCTTTTTGTTGGGTCCCCTCCCCGTGAGGGGATGAGAGCGTTTCCTCTTCCGACAGCTTGAACTCGAGGGGAGAGCCGGCTGGGAGCGGATGCGCAGCCAGGAACTCCGCCATACCTTGCCCTTTGATTGCTTTTCTCGGGATGAAGGTGATATCGAACTCCATGAGGAGAAGAGCCCATTTTCCCATTCTTCCTGACAACACAGGTTGGGTGAGGAGCACTTTTAGCGGGTCTATCCTCGAGATGAGGCTGACTTGATGGGCCAGGAGATAGTGCCGTAACTTGTTGACGGCGAATATCAATGCCAGACACACTTTCTCCACTGGGGAATATCGGTGCTCCGGACCCACCAGCATCCTGCTAAGGTAGTAGAGCGGTTGCTCCTTGCCTTCCTCATTTACTTGCGCCAGAAGCGCTCCCAGCGATGTTTCCATGGCTGCGATGTAGAGAATGAGCGGCTTATTTTTCACGGGGGCTCCCAAGATGGAGGAGTAAGAAGATACTCTTTGATTTCTTCAAAAGTATCTTGGCACTCTTGGTCCCATACAAATGGGACTCCTTTCTTCATTAATTTGTTGAAGGGGGCGCACCTGCCCGCGAGGTTGGAAATGAACCACCTTATGTAGGCCAGCCTTCCCTGGAGAGATTTCAGCTCCGTTAAGGTTTTTGGCGGCGGCAGCTCTCTGATAGCTTTGATTTTGACGAGATCAATTTCTATCCCGCGGTATTTGACAACGAAGCCGAGGAATTTGCCGCTCGAGACGCCGAAGGCGCACTTCATCGGGTTCATCTTCAGCTGATGCTGGCGGAGTCTTTCGAAGACCTGGCATAGGTCGCCTAGGTGGTCTTCCCGCCTTTTGATCTTGACGACCAGATCATCAACGTAGCACTCGACCGAGTCATGGAGCATTTCTCCGAAAATCTTGGTCATGGCTCGTTGATAGGTGGCTCCGGCGTTCTTCAAGCCGAAGGGCATTCTTTTATAGTTGTAGATCTCTTTAGGGGACCTAAAGGCGGTATGACCCTTATCTTTGGGAGCCATACGGATTTGATTATAGCCTAACGACCCGTCCATGAAGGATAGCGCTTCATGCCTGGTGGTCATGTCGATCATAGTTTCCGTGATCGGAACCGGGAAGTCATCTTTTGGGCAGGCTTTGTTCAAGTCCCTGTAGTCGATACAGATCCGGACTTCGCCGTTCTTCTTCTTGACCGGCACTATATTGGCCAGCCAAGTTGGATAGATGCATGGCTCGGTAAAGTCGACTTGGAGAAGTCTGTCCACCTCGGCATTTACTTTCAGCTCGAGCTCGTGGCGCATACGCCGTTGGGCTTGCTTGACCGGCTTCGCTGTGGGGAGTATGGACAACTCATGCTCAGCCACGGAGGGGTCCAGGCCCGGATTTCTTTGTATGTCTACGCAAAACAGTCTTTGAATTCCAGCAAGAGTTGCCGATATGACTGTCTTTCTTCCTCGTTCAAGAGGGCGCTGACGAAGATTGGTCGGGGTTCTTTTGGTTCCCCGAGGTCGAGTTCGACCAATTCGTCGACAGTAGCTTGTCCGCCGTCTTCGAGTTCACGAGGTGCTGGCTGCAGGTCGATGAAATCCTTCTCTTCATCGGAGTCAGCAACGTGGACGTCATAGTATTTGAAGCCTTCTTCTGTGATCGGCCAGAAGGGTTCCCCGCCTTGAGATGCTTCTTGGCGCGCCGTCCCGTTTGATAGGACGAGGGCGGCCTCCCCTTGTTGCGGCTTTGTAGCGGGGGTAGGAGATCGCCCATCGGAGAGGCAATGATCAGGTGAGGGCGCGAGTCCAACGGTGTTGACCGTATAGTAGGCCTCGCATTCCGCCACCTGACCATAGCCCAACCCCCGAATGTCTTTTGCACAATAGGGGGGTTGCCCTCGGAGTTGCTTTGGGTACCACAGCTGGTGGAAGTACTCCCGTCGGGAGGGATCTTGCATTTGTGCAATCTTTTGCCTTTGGCACAATTTCTTGATGTGCTCGGACATGTCGTCCATTTCTTGGATGGGCTCTGGGGCGACTTGAGTCGTTTGACTCCAGCCGAAGTCGTCTTCGGAGGGCCCATATAGAAGCGGGTCTCCTTTGTAGAAGATGATCGGCTTCGGCGTCTCGCCTTCCTCGAGACTGTCATTTCTGTAATGGGTGACAATGAATGTCTTTAGTCGTTCCACCCATTGCTCCTCCCTATGGAAGGGTAGCTGCATGTACGCCGGCGGCAAAGAGATGCTTCAGTTGATGATCTCGCCAACGGTGTTTGCTTCATAGTTGATTTCACGCCTTTCTAAGCAACTTGGCCCGGGCGTGGTGGATTCGGCGAGGCAGCTGAGCTGGTGAGCTTCAAGGAGGTCTTTATTGACCGTGAAAAGCTCCTCTTCCTCTTGACCCTGGCTTGCTTGACCCGCATCGGCGTTTTGCTTTTCCTTGCCTTTTGACGCGGTTGCTGGCTTGCCGGGAGGCTCGCCGAAGTATAGCTGGGCATCCGCCAGATTGCATTCATTTGGGTGGAAAGGAGCCCGGTCGGCGAAGACTGTATGTTGCTCTCCTTCTTTGATGTATTTTATACACTGATGGAGAGTCGAGGGGATGACCCGATTTTCATGGAGCCAGGGTCTTCCCAGGAGAGCTTTGTAAGACGTGTTCGCATTTATGATGTAGAACACGACCTTGGTGGTGAAGCCGTTCATGGCCAGCTGTACTTCCACCTTTCCCAAGGCGTTTTCAGAATTCTGGTTGAATCCAGCGATTCTGATGTCATTTACCCTTTGCAAGTAGGGCGTGAGATATAAAGACTTGAAAGTCTTCAGAGGCATGATATTAATCGACGCCCCGGGGTCAACCAGGATCCGGTTGAGTTCGTGCCCATGACTTTTCCTTGCATGTACAACGGGCGGTTGTGGTATAGCGTTGGCAACAGCATGTCCTTGTCGGAGAAGGTCACCTCCACCGCCAGTGCTTCGAGGGCTTGCGCCTGGAGTTCGGTCACGTCAGCTTCGTAGACCTCGGGCTCTTGCAGGATTTTGACGAGCGCCGTTCTCAACTCTATGCTCCAGGCAATGGCGTCCCATATGGTGATGTTGGTTGGAAACCGCTTCATATGCTGTATGATTTTGCGGTCGGCCCGAGCACGGAGTTGATCCAATGGCGGGACAATATCCTCTAGGGCTTTTATCGGTTGCCCGAATTGGTTGACCCGTCTTGTCCCTAGCTGTTCGTCCGGCTTTTCTTCGAACAACGAGCCCAGGCTATCCTCCTCCGGGGCAGTAGTTTCTTCTTTGCCACTTTTGGACGGAATGGGCCGGACGGCCACTCGGAGCTTTCCGGTTGGAGGGCTTGTTGGGGATCGCCCATCCCCCACACTCTTCTTCATCGGACGGGACGAAGAGGACTGGCTGGGTGGCCCTCCGGCAGGAAAGCCCACTGGCGATATCCTGTTGCTCCTCTTCTTCCTCGTCAGAGGGGTCGAAGATGAAAGAGTTCGCCCGTACCTCCGTTTTCGGGGTCGGCTGAGGCTCTTCTCCTCGGAAGACGATAGTCTTGCTCAGGTCGGGCGAGTTGGCCTTCTCGCCGAGGGACGGAGTGGATTTCTTTCCTCGTTCGCGGCCCTTCCCTTTGCCTCGGTTGCGGCGCCGATACCTTGCCACAGGGGGCGCGTCAGCTGGCGACTGTAAGCTTGTCGGCGGCGGTATCGACACGATGTTGCACGAGAAGTCTTTTAGCATTTCTTCCAACTTCTCGATGGTGATTTCGTCTTCCTATAGAAGATGGCCAGTTCTTCGGGCAGAGGCAGCTTCTCGCCTTCTTGAGCTCTTTGTAGCATTTGATGGAGCCAGCTTTTAAGCCTTGTTTTGCGCTCCATTTCTTCCCACGGGATGTATACGTCCAAAGGGACTCCCCAAGTGGGCTTGGAGGGGATATACTCCTCCAATTCATCAATAAGCTTCTGCAGCTTTTGGAGTGGAGTAAGCTCTACTGGGGTCCTTGCGGCCTCTGCTTGCTCAGCTTACTTCTTTAGGCGCCTTTTCATGTTCTTGCGCCGGTTCTTTTCTTGCTGCACTGCGCGCGCCATTTCGAGCGGCGTCAGCGGCTTGGCTTGCTCTGTTGTTTGAGAGGTGGTTTCTCGGCCGAGGCGACCGTGCAACCTTCCCCTCGTAGGGAACGCGGATAGAGTGCGCATTCTGGACGCCACCGTTGTCCAGCCAGCTTCGCCTTGTTGATGCTGGAAAGTGGAGTCAATTGCCTGCTCGATTACCTCGGGCGGCAGTTGTTGGAATTCGGCCCAATAGGGGCTTGGCTCTTGGGTGGCCAGCTCCATCACTGGCTGCTTGCCCCTGCGGTCTTTATCTTGCCGCTTGAGTATTCGCGGAGGCGAATTCTCGAAGCACTGCCCCTTACTCCTATTTTCCGGAGTTTGCTCATGGGGAGGGGAGACTTGACGTCGTCGAGACCCCTTCTTTCGCCGAGGAGGTTGTTGCTGGACTTCTTGCCTGGCCTCGGACTGGATTTTTGGATTGCCTTCCGAGTCGATCTTTCCCTTCTGGATGAGGGATTTAACCCAATCTCGGACAATCGGACACATGTCCGTAGGGTGCAGCAACATGGCATGGTATTTGCAATACATGGGGTGGTTTATTTCCCTCTCCGTGTATGTTGGTGGTGGCCTGTGCGCCTTTGCATAGCCTTGCTGCAAGAGTCTTTCGAAGATCTCCCCGGTCTTTGCGGTCGCAAAGGGGTTCGGGGAGACTCGCCACCCGGGATACCATAGGGCAGGGGCCTCGTCAGATGAGCCGCCTTCTGTCATATCCGGATCCTCTTGATTGTATCTTGAGGTGGGCTGCTCTTTCAGGGATATATTCCTGAATTGCTGCCCCAAGCTCGCGCCTTCAGTGTCAACTATGGACGACATCGACGGTACGAGCCATCCTCGTTCATCAGCTTCGGGGGCTTGGAGGTTCTTGAAGCGCATATAGTTGCTTTCTTCAAACTCCCGCTAGGCTGCTTCCCTGGCTCTCATCAGGACCATGGAGTTGCCTTCCGGGTCGATTTTCCCCTTCCAAGGGACTCGATCCAATCCCGGACATCAGGCACCTGTCTGTAGGGTGCAGCAACATGGCGTGAAATTGACAGTACATGGGGTGGTTTAACTCCCTTTCAGTGTACGTCGGCAGCGGTGTGTGGGCCATCACGACACCTTGCTGCAGGAGCTTTTCGAAGATTTCCCCAACATTTTCGGTCGCCAAGTGACTGCGGTGGGGAATTCTCCCTCCCGGGCACCACCAGGTAGGGGCTTCGCCCGATGAGCCGCCTTCTGTCATATCCGGGTCTGGGAAGTGAAGGCCACCGGTGTATAAATTTCCGGTGGGTCGATGACGTTGACTGTGTGCGTGACAACGTCAGCTGAATGGTCTGTCCATTCGCGAATGTGAGGCTGCGGCGGGTTGACACGGGCATTACCCAAGTCGATAATCCCTTGGTTGACCCATGCTTCAACCTTGTCTTTAAAGACGTGGCAGTCCTCTAATGCGTGCCCTGCATCCTGATGGTATATGCAGTAGTTCGGCGGGACGCTTGTTGGCGGCTGGCAGCCTAATAGTCCTGCTCGCAGGTAGGTGCGGTAGAGTGCCAGCGTCCGATGTCGCGGGAAGGAGTACAATCTTCCGGCGATTTCATCATGAGACGGATTTGAAGACTCCTCCGAGATCCACCCCCCCGCAGGGGGGGCGCGTTCGAGGCGTAGGTGCGCCTGCAGGCCCCTGAAGTCCTTGCTGGAGAGTCGTCAGACTTTCTTGCATAGTCCTCAGGTACATCAGCGTTTGGCGCTGACCGTGCCGCAGCGATTGAACTTGTCTTTCCAGGTTTTGCACTATCTCGGACCATGTCCTGTGCTCCGAGGCTGAGGGATGATCCCCCTCCCATCCGTTGTGGAATGAGCGTCCCAAGGATTTGCCTCGGGGTCTTCAGGCTCAGGAGGTGGCGCACTGATATGGATGACGTTGGCTGACTGCCTCGATTGGTCCCAGGCATGGGGCTGCGGAGGATCGACCAAATGCTCATGCATGGTGACGAGGCGACTCTGGATCAGCTTCTGTACTTCATTTTTGAAGACGTAGCAGTCTTCAATAGAGTGCCCCAGCATGTGGTGGTAGAGACAGTAATTCGGCTCATCCACTCTATCCGCTTCACTTGGTCTTCTCATTGCCGGAAGCGTGAGCAAGTCATTCAATAGAGTGCCCCAGCGACTCTGGATCAGCTTCTGTACTTCATTTTTGAAGACGTAGCAGTCTTCAATAGAGTGCCCCAGCATGTGGTGGTAGAGACAGTAATTCGGCTCATCCACTCTATCCGCTTCACTTGGTCTTCTCATTGCCGGAAGCGTGAGCAAGTCATTCTTCATGCACAGCTTGAAGAGCATCTTCGTATGATCCCTTTTGAAGGAATACGGTGTGCTCATACGTTGTGGCAGTGAAGTTGGAGGCGGTTTTTCTTCCACCTTCTTGCTTGGAGCGCCGGAGGCCATGATCTTCTTGCCCTTACTTTGCGGGGCGAAGTCCACAGCATTGGCCTCTTTGCCAACGGCGCGCTCCTTGCCCGGCTTGATTTTCGGAGGAGCTTGCATCGCGTTGTCGGCGAAGAACTTTTCGATCTCTGCCACGACCGCATTGAGCTGGTCAAAACCCTTGATGTTTGTTCCCAGCAGCTTTTCACTTATCTGCGCCGCCAGGCCCCGTCGACAGATAGTTATAGCGTCTTCTTGCGTCGGGGGGTTGTCACACCTCATGCTGAAGTCACGCCACCGCTTGATGAAGTCGAGTGTCGTTTCTCCTTTTCTTTGCTTGAGGGAGCACAGCTCTGCGAGCGACACCTTTCTCTCGGCCGTTTGGAAACGGTCGATGAACTTCTTTTGGAGGTCGGCCCAGTCGACAATGGAATTGGGCCTCAACCTCGAGTACCATTGGAAGGCGGTACCCGTCAGGGACGTTGCGAAGTAGATTCATCGAATGCCAACTCTCCCATGGCCGTTATATAGTAGGCCAGGTGCTCGTTTGGCGAGCCCTGTCCGTCAAACTTCTGCAACTTTGGCGCCTTGGGGAAGTCCGGTGGCAGCTTCTTGAATTGATGGTGGACGGGGTATGGCACGCTGTAGAGATCTACAGTGGCAGTTCCCTCGCCTCGCTGAGCGAAGCGGTCGTCCACGATCTTTTCAATCATTCGTCGCTGGGCGACAATATCTTCAGCCGCGGAGGCTTGGGAGTTTATGCCCCTGCGCGGCTGTTGGACCGGGTCGACAGTATAGTCGTTGACCGAGGCTGTGCGTGGGTTGACATCGGGCAGGTCGCCTTGTTGATGTCTTGTCCGAGCATTTTGGTTTGCCGTCGGCACTTGGCGGCATGGCGCATTTGCCCCTGCCTGTTGTCCTCGCTCGGTCAGGAGATTGGCCATTTCAGCCTGCCAACGCTGTATGAAATCATACTTGGCGTCGTCCGTCATTGCTTGGAAGGCGGCTCTGGTCGGCGGCATGAGGAAGACTTCGGCTTGCTCTCCATCAGCCTGGAATTGTTGCTCCCCGAGATGGAGGCTGGCGACTTCGTCTTCTTCCCCTCCTTCGAGGTCCAGCTGGACCTGTCCGGAAGGGTCTTTGATCATGATCGAGTGGAGGCTCGAGACTTGCCCCAGGTTCGAGGGCCCAGCTTGACTGCCTTGCTGCCCTTGCCCTTGGAGAAGTCTTCTGGCGGCGTTCCGAGTGTACCGGAGGACGGTTTCGTCGTCCTGTCCGGGCTCGTTTATCCTGAGCGCTCCTGTAGGGACACCGGATGGCCCAGGTGCTTCCCTTCCGGAAGCATAGCAGGTGAAGATTTTCATACCTCCACTTCTTCAGACGTCTGCTGCACTCTCCGCTTCTTGGGCTTCTGAGTGCTTGGACGGATTGCAGCTCCCAGCCTGGTGAAGACTGAGGCGCTCAGCCTTTCAAAGACCGAGACTCGAGGTGTGGAAGCTCCGGCTTGACTCGCGTCTCCCCCTTCAGCAGTTTCCGCTTGGGCGGGGACGAAGTTGGGCTTCCTATAAATGCCCTTGCGTTTATGTCCGCGAGGACGAGGAGGTTCGGTTTCTTGAGCTATTTCTCGCCCAGGTACTGTCGCCTTCTTGGAGTCTTCGGCGGGTTGGCCCGCTCTGGCTTGTTTGATTTGGCGGGCTTCCTGCTTGGTCACCCACATTTGCCTCATTTTGCGAGGCGGCCGGGGCGACGAGCTTGATGCCTGCCCCTGTCGGGCTCCTTTTGGGGAGTCCCGATCTTCTTGACGCATCCCTTGGAGGGGAGCGAACTGGTTGGAGGTTGCCACCGTAGGGACGCTTCTGTCCCGGGGCAATATCGGCTCGCCTCCATCGAGCCTGACGCGGATGTCTCCGACGAGCACGGTCTTGCCGGAGTTGGAGACGACTGCGTGGGGCTTGGTGCCCCTGCGCCCCTGGCGTTGTCCCCGTTTTCTAGGGACTGCGACGCAGGAGATTGTGTTTACCGAGAAGACTCGACCTTGACTTGGACGGGGTTTGGTGCCCCTAGCTGCAGTAGCTTTGGGCGCCGCCTTTGGAGTAGCTTGGACGGCGGGGACCACCCCTAGGAAGTAGGGGGATCCCACCACTGCAGGAAAATTGCCGAACACGAGCGGGACGGCGAGGTAGCCACATTTGGCGTGGCATGCGATGACTTGGGGTCCGTATGTGACGGCGGCCATCGGACGAGCTTGAAGTTGCAAGTGGGAACGGGCGTTTGATGCCGGCTTTCGCTCCTTGTACCTGTGATGTGGAAATTAGTCATCTTTTATTTTTATATCGGCATACGGTCTTTTTACATATGCATGGAAGGCAGGAACAGTCCCACCGGGCGTGCCAGATTGTTGGAATGCGGATTTTTCTTTCTATTTTTTCTTCGATTTTATATCTAAAAGTTCGCGAAAGGTGAACTTCGGTCGCCCGGGAGGGTTCCCGTTCGTTGATCTCTTTTCGCTTGCTTTTGCGGGCGTGCCAGACTGTTTACGAGAAACAGACAAAGATTCATTTTACGAGGGGTATTGGGTGCGAACCCTGATACCCTCGAATTTCATTTCATTTATTTTCCGCGTGCGCTCGCGTTCAGGGCGATTGGAGTGGTCGTGTACTGGACCGTTCCCCACCGACCGAAGTCGATGTTTCATTTACATCGAGTATAACACTCGAATACCTTCGAATGCGTAATGTTTATTAAAAGACCGTATGCCGAAATTTAAAGAAAAAGACAGATGACAAGTAAATTTCCACAATTTTATTCAAGCTCATGTCATTTATGCTTATGACATTTACATTTATGCCTTTAGTGGGGGTTTTCATACCTCCATTGGGCGATTACAAGTATTCCGTATACATGGGTGTCGACGACGGAGTGTTTGTGCCTCCGTCGGACGTTACACGGTATGGGGGATACATCAATGTCCATAACAGGGTGTTTGTGCCTCCGTCGGACGACCTGCCTCTACGTATGTCCTTTTTTTTTTTGGACCCCGGAGGACTTGAACATGTGCCTCAACGTGCGTTGTTTTATGACGCCGGAGGACTTACACATGTACCTCGACGTGTGTCATTTTAGGACACCGGAGGTCTTAAACATGGCCTCGACGTGTGTCGTTTATGACACCGGAGGATTTACACATGTGCCTCGACGTGTGTCGTTTTATGACACCGGAGGACTTAAACATGGCCAACGGGGGTCTTGTAAAAACCTGTGGCGTCTCTATGCGGGCGAGCGCAGGAGGGCCCGGCCACGGAGACAAAGCATCAACGGGTGTCGAAGACCTTTCCCGACACGTGCGGCCTATGTAAGCTCACACGCGGACCAGCTGAAGTGGTTTGCAGGCGTCTGGTGTCTACTTGTGGGCTCGGAAGCGCCTTTCTTTTGAGCCGAAAAAGTGGCGTGCAGGCGTCTAGCGTCTACTTGTGGGCTCGGAAGCGCTTTTTTTGGGCCGAAAAAGTGGCGTCTTTTGAATGGGGTATGCCCCCCTATTTATAGGATTTGTGGGGGGCATACCGGCGGGGGTACCCTCCCCGGCGGAGGTCTTCGGCGGCACGAGCGTCGAGGCAGAGCGCGAGCGTCGAGGCCGACGGCGAACCGGGCGGAGGTGCCCGTGCGAAGGGGCTGACTGGCGGGGGGGCCGCCAGTCAGGTACCCTGGCGCGGGGGGGCCGAACCAGCGGCCCCCTTGCTGGCGGGGCCCGAACCGGCGCCCCCCCCCCTGCTGGCGAGGGGGCTGACCGGCGCCCCCCTGCTGGCGCGGGGGGCTGAACCGGCGCCCCCCCCCCCTACTGGCGAGGGGGCTGACCGGCGCCCCCCCTTGCTGGCACGGGGGGCCGAACCGGCGGGCCCCCTGCTGGCGAGGGGGGCTGACCGGCGCCCCTATGGGGGGCGCGAACCGGCGGCCCCCCTCACTGGCGAGGGGGCTGACCGGCGGCCCCCCCTGGGGGGCTTCCTCTTGGCCCACCACTATTTAAGGTGGGGCCTTCTTCATTTCAAGACATTTTCTCCGTACTTTCCGGGAGAAAACTCGGGAGAGAGCTCTGTGGGCCTCCCTTGGTTGCTGGTTGACGGCCGCGCGCGTGCGCACGTGCACCGCTCGCACTTCCTCAGCCGTCCCACGTGCGTTTGTCCTTGTTTTTGAGGAACACGTGCATTTGATCTCCCGGAATCCTTCGGCTTCGAGCGCGACTTCGAACTCCGCTCCGGACGTGGATTTTCTAACATCCGGGGTACGTGTCCTTCGTCGACGAAGAATTTCTCGGGCATCTCGCTTCCGGGTCGCCCCGGATTGACGCGAGTATTCGGAGTTATTTGTTTTCGACGTCCGAATGGGAGAGACCGGGAGTTTGTTCCCGGTTCCCCCAGGGCGTATTTGTTGCCCGGGGTTTGTTTAAGCCCCGATATTTTTCGGGTTCAACAGGGAGGAGGGAGACAACCACATTCTTCTCAATTTCGGGCCGAAGAAGATGATGAGGTGGATCTTCTTGGCGACTTACGAATGGAACGTGTCATGCCTTCTACAGGTGAGACAGTAGTTATCATTTGTTAAACATATTCATTCAATATTTTGTGTTTGTCCATACCTTAATTTGTGATGTTGGGGACTATTACAGGTGGTGCAAACCTTGATGATGATGTGGACTTTGAAAGATTGATGCTAGGCCCTGCAGCCCGCTCACAGTCTATGAGAGAAGCACCTGCAATTGCTTCCTCACAACCAAGAAGGAAGGGGTCACATACGCAATCTGCTGCTCCATCCCAAGCTGCGAAAGGAAAGGCGGTGGCAACATCCCAACCTGCGAAAGGAAAGGGGAAGGACAAAGGTCAAGCATGTGGCCCAACCAAAGGCATTGTCATACAAGAGCCACCTGCACCAGCACAAAAGAAGAAGAGTTGGTTCTCCTGAGGATCCAAGAGAGGGGAAAAAAATGGCTGCCCCTGTTGAAGATCCACTTGATATTGCAGATTTAGAAACCTTGGATCCAACTGCAGAAGAAACACCTTCCGAGGATTCACCCCGATTACCTAGCAGCCGCTCCCATGACTCCATGACTACTGGTTCACCGAGTGGGTCTGTAGGAGGAGGTGATGGAGATGGGGGAGGGGGTGAGAGTGGACAAGGAGGTGGCAGCGGTGGTGGGATGGTATTCACAGCGGAGCAGCGCTATGGTGACCATTGCACCCAAGATGTCGATCATGGCGCCCCAGTGCAGTACAGTAGAAGGCAAAAGTTTGTGAAAGATGGTCGTGCTGAAGGTTCAGCAATAGACAGTGATAGCTATAACACTATGATATTTGATTTTGAGAGAATGAGCACACATGAGTCTGTGGGATCGTATGGGGGCCATAGTTATCAGCCAGAGTCATCCGACACAGGCTACTCCAGTGGCTATAGTGGCTACGCCACGACAGGCTACCCTGCACCATATTTTTATCCACCTCCATCTATTCCTGTTCATGTTCCTGTTCAGAATCTTCAGATTTATGCTCCTTTAGAGGATGTACAAATGGCGAGTCTGAGGGTAGTCCGTCCTGACTGCGAGATGTGGGACCACTATGTGAGGGAGTTTCGGACCAGATACAACACCATGATGACTTGGGATGAGTTTCGTACCTTTGTGTCTCAAACCAAAAGTTATCATCTTATTGGGGAGCTACCCTCAGAATCAGATGAGTCTGTCCACCCCCAGTGGGGTACATATGATCCATATCAGCAGGGATATTGGGGTTACTAGACTTATTGTATTTTGTATTTGGATTTGAGTTCGATGTTTATAGTTTGTACGAGTCTCATTGTATTTTCCATTTAGAATTGAGTTTCATGTTTCATGTTTGTACTTTGTACTCAATTTCTAATAAAATTGATTGAAAATAGATGTTTGTGTAGCATTACATGGCATAAATATCATCAGTTATACATGAAATTCTTCACAGGAGGCTTTAAACAAAGAATCAGCAGAAGAAACATCAAATCCAAGCGAATCTGGCCACACCTGGGGCAAAACCATGGGTGTCTGGCCGGATCCACCCGAATCGGGCCGAATCGAATCGAATCAGGGCGAATCTGATTCGCCCCGAATCGGCGCTCCAGCAAACCTTGGTTCAAACCACCTGAGTCTATTTTCTCTCATTTTACTATCAATTGAACCTATCCCCAAGTCCTTACGGATCATTCTTAATCTTATCTTAGTCTTACCGCGCATCTTCTCAGCATCCTTATCTCTACTACACGCATTTTATTGACGAGTTCTTTTTGTACTACCTAGCACTCCATACCATATACCAAAAGCCTCCCAGTCGTTCTATAAAACTTCATTTTAAGCTTTACGGGTATACGATGATTACATAAGACTTCTGATGCACTTCTCCATTTTAACTAGCTTGCCTGAGTCCTATGTACAACATCGTCATAAATCTCCCTATTCTCTTGAATGATAGACCCTAAGTACCAAAAGCTACTAATCTTAGGAATATTTATCCATCAATTAGAACCATATCTTCCTATAACACCCTCTCATTACTATAATTACATTGCATAAATTCTAACTGGCTCCTACTGATTTTAAAACTTTAGACTACAAGACATGCCTCCAACTTTCTAACTTAACATTTAAACCATCAATACTCTAACCACTTAAAACAATATCATCTGTAAATAACATACACCAAGGGATATCATCATGCAATTATTTTGTTACTTCATCCATAACCAGAGCAAAGAGGTACAGACTTAACGCAAAATCTTAATGCAAACCTATGGAGACCGGAAATTCACAAGTCTCTACAGTAATAGCTCTCACACTAGTAGAAACACCTTCATACATATCCTGAACCAAGTCAACATATCCTCAAGAGACTCCTTTCTTTCTTAATGTCAACCAAATCAGTTCTCTCGCTACTTGATCATATACCTTCTCCAAATCAAGAAAAACTATATATAAATCTCTTCTCATCTCCCTATATTTCTCCATTAACTCGACGTCGGTTAAAAGATGTGACAAAATCTTAGTGGATACCAGTAAAAGAGCTAGGGGAATGCCTAAAATGAGATGGTGCGATGTTATTAGGAAAGACTTAAGACTTCTTGAGTTTAAACACGACTATAACACTTGATAGAAATTTTTGGCGAAAAGAATTCATGTAGCCGACCCCAAATAATATGATGATGACGACGACTATAACACTTGATAGAAATTTTTGGCGGAAAAGAATTCATGTAGCTGACCCCAAATGTGCCTTAATAAGAAAACACCACCATCAAGAACAAAATTCCCAAAAAAAAAAAAGAGTACAATTCCATCAGATTGAATAAAAAAAGAAAAGAGCTCAATGGTTGGCAAACAAACCATACCCACATAATTATGCCCAAATGTTCCTTGACATTTCTCTCCAAATAGTATTTTATGCCAGCAAAGGATCATTTGGTTTGATGTAGAATGCTTCAAAACTCATTGTGTTAGACAAATATGGTGTTTTACATGTCTTACCAATTTTTACATTAAAACAAACAGCCAATAAATACTAAAAAAGAGGATGCCATGATCATCACACCATCACCATCATAGCCTTATCCAATACATTTGGCTGCCACACTAATGAAGGGACCACGGATTTGGCATAGTCTGCTACAATATGTAATTTCATACATATGAGGATGTGATAATTGGTTTTTAGAAAAAGGAGAATTATCTTTGACTAATGACAAAAAGAGAGTATTTATACACAGGGTACACATAATAGGTTGTATCCTTGGTACACTATAAGCTACCAATAACCTAAGTAAAAACAATAAAGACAAAGCTATTATCTCTAACACTCTGCCTCAAGCTAGAGCATAAATATCAAACATGCCCAACTAGCAATAAAGAGTTGCAAACCAAGTGGTATACTAAGCGCATTGGTGAACATCTCTGCCAATTCTTCCTTCGTAGGAGTATATGGAGTACAAATCCTCAGACATAACTGCATCCCTAACGAAGTGACAATCAAGGTTTGACGGATCGGGATCGGGAGGCGAATCGGATTTCTCTTGATCCGATTCGATTCCCCCCGAATCGACCCGAATCGATCCGCATCGGATCGATTCTCATGGGTATAATATATAATATATCATATATATGATATTTATAATGTATAATATATATTATTAATATGATATAATATATAATATATCATATATATGATATTTATAATGTATAATATATATTATTAATATGATATAATAATATTATATATATGAGGCGAATCGGACCGAATCGATGGAATCGAGGATCGGGTTTTCTCTGATCCGATGCGATACGGGGGTATCGGGCCGGCTCGATCCGGCACGCCAAACCATGGTGACAATCAACCTAATGTGCTTCATCTGCTCATGAAACACAGGGTTTTTCGCTGTGTATAGCGGCTTAATTATCATAAAGCATTTTCATTGGCTCAGCACTCTTTAACCCAAAGTCTGACAATAAACTCTAAAGACACATCAACTCACATGTTGTTTGTGCCATTATCCTATATTCTGCTTCTACACTAGATTGAGCAACCACATTCCATTTCTTGCTTTTCCAAGTAAGAAGGTTACCTCCAACATATGTACTGAAACCAGAGTTAGACCACTTGCCCATCCTAGACCCAGCATAGTTAGCATCGAAGAACGCCTCTATCTGGAGGTGCTCTCTCTTCTTATACAACAAGCATTTTCCTAGAGCAACTTTAAAGTAATGAAGAATGTGCAGAGCTGCATCCCAGTGACACTGCTTTGGCTTCTGCATAAATTTACCCACAACCCCAACTGCATATCAGGCTGTATAACAGTAAGATAAATCAACTTTCCACACAATCTTCTGTACGTGGAAATATCAGTAAAGCCTGGACTTCCTTCATCGTCATCTTCCTCCCGTGGAACTGTTGGGGTATCAGAAGCCTTGCAGCCTAACATACCCATCTTCTAAAGGAGATCCAATGCATATTTCCTCTAAGATAAAAAACACACTTTCTTTGCCATAAGCTATATCAATACCTAGAAATAGGGGTGTAAACGGAACCTGATAATCCGATATTCCGATCCGATTCAGATAAAAATTATCGGTTTCGGAATTAAAAATTGATACCTTCCGATCCAATTCAGATAAAAATTATCGGTTTCGGAATTGAAAATTGATATCGATAGCTTATCGGAATCGGTATCGGATATTCCGATAAACTATCGGAATCGGAATTGAAAAATAATCGGAATCGGTATCGGTTATTCCGATAAATTATCCATAAAATTAAAAGAAAAAACTATGGTAACACCTTACCTTATCGGAATTTCGGTTCCGGTAATGTTATCGGAATCGGAACGAAATCGGAATTAACCATTCCGATATTATCGGAATCGGAACCATATTTCGGTTATCGGAATCGGAATCGGAATCTGTGTTTCCGGTTCCGAACCCGACCCGTTTGCAGCCCTACCTAAAAAGTACTTCAGTTTACTAAGATTTTTGGTAATAACGTGGCGTCCAAGGTATTTCCTGACCTCCTCAATACCATCAACATCACTGCCTTTCTTTGCCATAAGCTACCCCAAGACCTAGAAAGTGCTTCAGTTTACCAAGATTCTTGGCAATAAAGTGGCTTTGAAGGTATTTCATGACCTCCTCAGTACCATCAATATCACCGCCTGTAAGCAACATATCATCCACATACACAATAAGACTAACAATCTCATCCCTCCGCCTTAGCGGAGTGAATACCAGGGGTGGGGGCGGGAGGGAGGGACCCGGGTTCGAACCCGGGCAGGGTGAGGGTTTTCCCAGTGGCTTGGGCCACTGGGCTATTCCAACCAAAAAAAAAAAAAAAAGACTAACAATCACAAAGGATGGCCTATGAATAAAAACAAAATGATCCTCCAAGCTTCTTTTTACTTGAGTTCTTTGTTACCATATTTATCATAAAGTTACTCCCTTTTCCATCAATGAATGATGAACACTTTTTTTAATATTATTAATTTTTTAGTTTTTATTGAACATTGTTAGATTAGCGACGAGATCTATTATAGTTACCATATTTATCATAAAGTTACTCCCTTTTCCATCAATGAATGATGAACACTTTTTTAATATTGTTAATTTTTTAGTTTTTATTTAATATTGTTAGATTAGCGACGAGATCTATTATCGTTTCGGGCATGTCTCCCATAAGTTCAAGTAGGTGCAAATTTTCCCAATTTGTGACTTACTATACGATCTGTTATATAAATGAAGCCCAACTAAAGATGCAATCTGACTGAATTTATCAAACCATGCCCACAGACCTAACTTCAAACCATATATAGCCTTATGCAACTTATAAACCAACTTCCCCTGAGCAAAATACCTTGGAGGTTGCTCCATATAAACTTACTCTTGGAGATCACCATATAAAAACACATTCTTCACGTTCATCTGGACCATTTGCTAGACTTGATGATAGCAAGAGAAAATAAAACTCGAACAAAAATCGAGCCAAGCCACGAGAGATAACAGCTCAAAATAATCCACACCATAAGTTTGGGTGAAACCCTTTGCTACTAGGTAACCCTTATACTTACCCACAGAGCCATAAGGACAATACTTGATAGTAAACACACACCTATATGTAAGAAACAGGAATCACACCTCTTGGCCATTATATAAGGCTCCATGTACCAAAAGAGAGAAGAGTATGCATCACATCATCCATAACCGCTTTCCATTTAGGTTTAGACATCGCCTCATGTACAGACCTGGGTACAGAAATAGAGGAAACAGACAAAGCAAACTATCGAAAAGTGGGAGACAAGTAATCATAAAAACAGCAAGAGCAATGGGATATGAGTACAAGATCGAATTCTCTTGGAAGCGTTATCAGAAGATCAAGATCAGAAGGGGATGCAGGATATGGCTCACCAGTAGATGGCGGATCCTCCAAAAAGGGGGATGACGGTGGCAAAGCAGCCAGCGAAGCTGCAGCAGGTCGCTGACAGACCTGGCCATAAAGTCTATCTACCTCAGACATAGAAAAAGAGCCCTCATCAGTGACAAGTGTAGAACTAGGTGACAAAATAACTGGAGGAAGGGGGACACCGGAGGAGAGGGAGACAAGGAGCACTAAAAGTTTGGCTAAAGTAGGGAACAGATTCAAAGAAAGTGACATTTATAGAGACAAAAGTGCGCATGGACAGAGGATCGAGACAATGATACCCTTTTTGTGTTCTAGTGTAGCCCAAGAAAAGGCATGGAACAAAACAAGGAGGCAGCTTTATCCAATGCTGGTCCCAAAAAATGAACAAAACATTTACACACAAAAGATCTAAGGAACCAATGGAAAGGGATTGTTTCTGGGTGTAGGGACTAGAATGAAGATTGTCCATCAAGAACGCTAATCGGAACGCAATTTATGAGGTAGCATGAAGTGAGAACCACATCCCCCCAATTAGCTATAGGCACACATGCAAGTGGAACATCAATGGTCGAGCAACATCTAGAAGATGACAGTTCTTGCATTCCACATTTCCACTACACTATTTTGTTGAGATGTGTAAGGACAAGAAGTTTGATGAACAATTCCATGAGGAACAGAAAGAGTCAAAGGAAGACTAAACATATTCCAAAGCCTAAACATATTCCAAAGCATTATCAGTGCACAAGACTTCAATGGAAACAAAATATTGACGACCCCAATTACATCTGACCTGGACTTGAGAAGGAGAGGGGTCATATGAGAAAAATCATCCACAAAGGTGACAAAATACATGTAACCTAATCTGGAGGAAATAGGAGAAGGCCCCCAAATATCAGAATGAACAGGATGAAAAGGAGCACTGCTCCGTTTATTTTGACTCAACAGAAAGAAAACTCTATGATACTTGCCAAGCTCACAAGCCTCATAATCAAATTTATTGATTGATGAAGGAATACAGACAAAATCCCAAAGCTTGGAAGGATGGGGATGCCACAATCTGCAATGCCACTGATATGGAGTCTGACGAAGACAATGCCTGAGATTGCTGAAGAGATCCATCAGTGAGATAACACAGTCCACCAGACACACATCCACCACCAATCATCCACTTCATGTGAAGGTTAGAAAACACAATAAGAAATAAAAAAAAGTCACAGAACAATTCATGGATGAGTCAAGGCACTGATAGAAAGCAAACTAACAAAGAATTTGGGAACATATAAGAACAATTCATGGATGAGTCAAGGCACCGATAGAAAGCAAACTAACAAGGAAATTGGGAACATATAAGACATTGTGTAAAGTGAGTGAAGAAGATTCCACTGTCCCTTTCCCGACAACAGCAGAGCGTGAACCATCTGCAAGGAAAACGGGATGATGTTTATAGGTGATATGAAGCTCAAAAAATAGGGTTAAGTCACCTATCATATGAGAAGCTGCCCCCGAGTCCACATTCCAGGAGGGATTATGAACGACATGGATGCTATCTGAGGATGTCAAGGCATGGAATGAGGAAGAGGATGCAGAAGACCCTAATGATGCACTCATACACTTCTCATAATGGAATCTATTGATTGATGAACGAATAGAGACAAAATCCCAAAGCTTGGAAGGATGAGGATGCCACAATCTGCAATGCCACTGATATGGAGTCTGACGAAGACAATGCCTGTGATTGCTAAAGAGATCCATCAGTGAGATAACACAGTCCACTGGACTCATATCCACCACCAATCATCCACTTCGTGTGAAGGTCTTAGAAAACACAATAAGAAATTAAAAAAAAAAGTAACAGAACAATTCATGGATGAGTCAAGGCATTGATGGAAAGCAAACTAACAAGGAATTTGGGAACATAAAAGACATTGTGTACAGTGGGTGATGATGATGAAGATTCCACTGTCCCTTTCCCGACAACAGTAGAGTGTGAACCATCTGCAAAGAAAATGGGATGATGTTTATAGGTCATATGAAGCTTAGAAAATAGGGATCAGTCACCTATCATATGAGAAGATGTCCCCGAGTCCACAATCCAGGAGGGATTATGAATGACATGGACGCTATCTGAGGATGTCAAGGTATGGAATGAGGAAGAGGATGCAGAAGAGCCCTAATGACGGACTCATACACTTCACAAGAAAGCGGCACTCCCCTTCTAGTGCAAAAATGGGTGAAGCACATGCCAAAGTGACTGTCTGAGTCAACGCACTGTCAATGCCCTGAGATGAGCCACAAGTTTTGCCTTGCTCCCGCCTTTTCTTCCAACAAAAATCAGAATGATGATTCAGCTTACCGCAATGAGAGCATGGAGAGCACCCCTGACCACACCTCCGGACTGTGCTCTCAACGACCAGGGCAGACGCACTACTAAGTTTGCCCAACATCGCCCAAGGGCCCAGTATCAATCAAAGGCTTGGTGCTAACCCATAACACCCAGGAAATGGCATCCCCCAGACTAGCGATTGTAGTGTCAGCTAAAAGAGGATACTGGACATGGCAAAACTGATCATCCAATCCAGACAGAAACTTTACAACAATAAAATTCTCGTGTAAGCGTTCCACAACAGCCTCATCAACAACAATTGGCTGCTATAACTGGAGCTCATTCCACATTCCTTATATCTCAGAGAAATATTGCTCCATAGGTCGACCATTCTGTTTGACATTGGACAGTCAAGGATATAGACTGTAGATATGGGATATGTTCTTGTCACAAGAATAAGTGCATTTTAAAGACTCCCACATCTCTTTTGCAGTGTCCAGAAAGAAAATATTGCTTGAAAATATGGGGTTCACAAATGGTCCCTAGAATAAAGATCACCGCTCTATCATCTATTTCTCATGCTTCATATTGCTCATTCCACATTCCTTACATCTCTGAGAAATATTGCTCCATATGTCGACCATTCTGTTTGACATTGGACAGTCGAGGATATAGATTGTAGATATGGGATAAGTTCTTGTCACTGGAATAAGTGCATTTTTAAAGACACCCACATCTCTTTTGCAGTGTCCAGAAAGAAAAAATTGTTTGACGATATGGGGGTCACAAATGGACCTAGAATAAAGATCACCATTCTATCATCTATTTCTCATGCTTCATATTCCTTCTTGTCTGTTTTCTCCAGCAGATCTTTTTTGATATAATGAAGTTTCTTAAGAGAGTAATAGAAAGCAGAATACCTTTCTCCACTAAAGATAATTCATCCCGTTCAGTTTCAAGTTAGTAGACACTATCTAATAGTTCTTCCCTTTTGATGGCTAAAACGAACTTAAGGCGTTTGGCTTGATGGATCCGTCCATGTCAAATAATGACAACTCTCCCTCTAAATATTCTGTCGGACAGCTACGACAACAATCAACAGCTGCAATAGTGTGTCAGCACATAATGACGCAAGAGAAAAGGATATATATGTCACCTATCTGCTACTCATGACTGAAAATCGAAGCCTCTATGGTGCCCCTTGCTAGAAGACAACGGCCTACCCTTGAATCTTGACTGCTAGCGACCAGGAGATGCATTGTAGAGGAAGAGGGCCAGGATGGAGAACGACAGTGTGAAAAAGGCGCTTGCTACTAGAGATTGTCGGAATCACAGGGAGGGCAGGGCATTAGCACTCCCTGTCTTCCACTACAAGGTGAGGCACCAGCTCAGAAGAGGCCTTTGGCTCCCGTCTTAACCACTGTTGGAAGGCAGCAGCCCAGAAGAGCCATCATTGGAGGATGGTGCTTGCTGCGACCGCTGTAGAAGAACCGGCCAGTCCCAAACCCATGCATCGCTGTGATGATGAGAAGCGGCTGGTGGGCCACATTGAGGAGAGGAATCCGTCAGAGATGCTGTAACCAAGAGAAGAGATCGTCGGCGCGTCGCGACCAAGAGGAAAGAGAGAAGGGAGGAAGGATCTCAGTCCCAGAGCCCTAATTAGGCTCTAATATGATGTTTTTTCAGAAAAATAAGAATTACCATTGACTAATGACAAAAAGAGAGTACTTAAACCTGGGATATACAACAGGTTGTACCCTCAGTACACTATAAGCTAACAATCACCTAACTACAACAATAGCAATAATAATGATTTAACTAAGCATTAATCATACAACTAACGAGCAACCTTCAGAGATTCTCCTACGCATTGAAAAAATCTAAGGCCAGGTTAGTCATGAGTGATTTTAGATTATCCTATCATATTCAAAAACACATGTAACTTCAGCCAAATCTCCCTGATTCTAAACTGTAAGATTGAATTTAGCAATGTGCATACTTGTAATTTTGAAATGCATCTCATAGAATGTAAATCACAAGGACTCTAAAACTCCAGTTGTGGTAAAGTTTCAAGAGGAGAGGAGATTCAACAGTGGATTTGAACATACCCATGAATTTTGAAATACGCACTTTACCTTTAAGAGTCCTAGTGGGATTTGAGTTGGGATTAAGTCTACATCAGTGTATTTTTGACTAACGAGTGACTTTAACATTAGATTGTAAAATCCATCAGAATGATAGTTATGCATTTTGAAATCATTCATGACCAACCCCCCCCCCAACCCCTGAACCCAAGTGGAAAGAGAAAAAAGTAAGTATATAAACAGGATATATAAGACTCTAGCCTCTTTCTTGTTTCAACACCATCGCCAAAATCAACATAAAACACTATGATCTCCTGATCAAAGGAAAGTGCGTAACCTATGCTCAAAAAAAAGATATGGGTAGCTCCACATACTCAAGCACCTAATAAAAGATAATAATTACAGTCAATTAATGCTTGAATCCATCCATGTTTAAACTATGGTTTGCCAAATCACCGAGAATCAGCCAATCTGATCAGAATGCTCGCCAAGTGACCCAATCCAGAAAAGGTAAACCCTGGGTCTTAATAGGGATCAGCCAAATTGGCTAATTTGGCACCAGGATCAGCCAATCCATTCCAACTAAGCCATGTCCTAACCCTCCCCTGCCCCTCAATACTGTTGAAGAGCTACCTAGCCACTGTTACCATTGTCGGCACAGCCATCATTGCCTACCACTAACATTACCATACTGCCTCCTGCTCAACCCAACACTGACATTTTCACCACCTCATCCTCTTCCATTCTACTTTGCTGCTTACCCTGCAAATGAAGACTCACATGAGTCTCAAAGGGGGAAGTGTGTTGGGCACCACAAGAGACTGGGAGTAGAATGAAAAATTGCAACAGAACTCCAGTATTCAGCTTACTTAATTTAAACCTCAGACAGAGTTAATAACTCGATTGGCCCAACTTGCAAGTGATGGCTCTGTATCAGCTGATCCTGTTCAGATATCAGAACCCTGATCCAAGTCTGGTCTTGATCATCTTGATTTTGGTTTAAAACACGTGCTCCAAATAACTACTTTGGCATACACTTGCCACAAAGATGGTTGAAGCATTTGATCAACATGATACTGCACATGGATCTGTCAGACAGTATATCCAGTTACCCTTTCCATAGAATTTGTCTTCAGCGGCAGGATTATTTTGGCAATTTATAGTTTTTAAGTTTCACAGAGAATGTTTGAAGTTCCATATGTAGCTGCCTATGAAGCACATGACTAGAGGCATACGTATTATCCTTGATGAAAAAAAAATCCAACCTCAATTGATTAAAGTCGACTACATAAATAAAAAGTTTGCAAGCTCAAAAAAGCCTTTTAGCAAAATGGAGGCCTGTGCATATAGCTGCAGGCAAACCTCGTAGACCCGTAGGGTAAATGCATTCAGTGAAGTAAGACTAATTATGGAGGGTGCAAAATTACATCATTTTTGTTCCTTGCACTTCAGTGGACTGTGTTTCTCCCACTTGATGGGGTACACCTCTCGTGTCAGACCATTTATTCACCCAACTACCAGCATGTTGGATCCACTAAATAAAACCATCAAACCCAACCCCCAGTAGAACTCCTTATCCCCTATCTCCCCAGCCAGCACCCTTGCAGCTAGGGTTCTCCAACTGCCCCCTGTCACAGTTGATGATGCCTGCAATCACCACAGCTGAGTGTGCTCAGCCCCCTCCACCCCCGGCTACTTGATAGCCCCCCACTCTTCCCCAGCAACCAATTACGTCTCCTTCAGTCCCAAATCTCAATCAGTCAATGAGCCCCCTGCCACTGACCACCTCATCCAATTCCAATCTCAATTTCCCTCTCAGTCAATTGAGCACCTACCCCCTACCCCACCCCACCCCGGGTCAGTCTGTGTAACAGTCACAGTCAAATGACTGCGACTGTTCACAATCATTAAGCATGAAGTATAAAATTATGTTGGGCTGTTTGCTCTAATTTGAAGATAGGGTTCCTTTTAATGCTACTAAATTGAGAAGTTTTGAGATAATGTTTGAACTTGCAAGTCAGTTTGGACCATGGTTTGCCGAGTCGGAATCGGAAGGCGAATCGGGTTGCTCCTGATTCGCTCCGATTCCCCCCGAATCGGTCCGAATCGGACCGATTCGCATGGGTATATTATATATAATATATAATATGATATATATATATTGCAGATATATTATATGTATTACATATATGATATAATATTATATATATATTTATATTATATATAAAGGGAATCGGGGCGAATCAGGCGAATCAGGATCGGGTTTCCCCTGATCCGCTCCGATTCGGGGGAATCGGGCCGATTCGCCCCGCCATGACAAACCATGGTTTGGACCAAGATAAAACAAAAGAAATTTATCACTTCGTGGTAAATTGCTTGGAAGGAACTTATTTCATGGTGTCAGTTGGTGTCTCAAACCAAACAGAGGATGCAAGGTTGTTATATGAATTGTTGGATAAAATGGTTGAAAAAGTTGGGGAGGAGCATATTGTGTACATTATATAATATTGCAATTGGAAGGATGTCGATGACGAAAAGGAAGAAACTATTTTGGATGCCTAGTGCTACTCATTACCCTGATCTCATATTAGAGGACATTCGGGAAATTAAAGGGTTATGTTGGCACCACTTCAAAGTTTAAGAAATTGGACATTGGGAAATTAAAGGACTATGTTCGCACCATTTGAAAAGTTAAGAATTGAGTGCTTACATAAACAGTCAACAAGTTTGCTTGACCACGTGAGAAGGGATATAAAGGGGAGGGGTACTTGTAAGGCTTGGAGTTATAGGTTTGCCACAACTTTGCCCACATAGAAATTTGCATCATGAAAATATAAAGAGAGTTTTTGAGAAATAGGTTGTTCACTTCAACATCTTGGTATAATAGTGCATTGACAAAAAACAAATATGGAGAAAAATGTCTCTTTCATTGTTTTCAAATGAAATATTGGCATTTATTTAAGGCATCTTGAGAGCTTCTTAACCATTCCTGCAAGTCATAAGGTTAGCTGAACAACTGCACATGCAAAGAAGCAGATCATAGTGAACTTTGGTTATAAAGAATCCAAATAGTAACCTATATTAAAAATTGAAAACCAGTTTTGGAAGGATTAGATGAATTAGCCTCTACAGGAAGCTGGAATTTGTTAAACCCCAAGTTGTAATTTGATGCTCGAGAAAAGGATGCATACTGAAGACTTTCGTTCCAAGGAATCTAATTCCCTTATAACATAGCCAGCACATACCCATTTAATTCAAAAATAACAGGGGCAGGGATCGATTATACTCAATCCTTTGGGAAAATTTGAGGGTCAACCCACCTACCAGCCTATATTGAGATTTATGGACCAGCATTGGAAGGATCAAATGAATTGGCCTCTACATGAAGCTACATTTCTTTCAGACCCAAGTTGTACTATGATGCTCAACAAAAGGGTTCATGAGCAGTTGAAAGGTTTGAGAATTCATTTTTATCATGTCTTCGGAAAATGATGACAGATAGAGACATACAAGATAAGATCAATGACTAAATCATGATGTACATGAATGAAAGATGCTTGCTTGGGAGACCAACAACAATTACAGCTAGCAATAGGAGGGTAACAAGTAAGTAAATTGTCTTTTTCCCCTAATAAATACATACTAGGTTTGTTTTGCTTATAAACCATTTTACAGAAAAATTTGCCAACCTGTTATCCTTGCTAAAATATTATTAAAAATATCACAACTAAATCTGAAATTTTGTAAATATGCCATCCCTTACTCTTCTCCCTAACATTCTCTCTCTCAATCTTCTATTTAACTTTATACTCTCATGTTCCTCTCTAATCTTCTCTCTCTCACAAAAACTTCTCCAGTTATTATGTCTGGCTGCAATCTGATGTCAAATTGTCCATGATGATGTACAATGTACACTGCTTTTTCATCTGATTCCATGAATACAAGGCAGCCTATTCCAAACCCAAGAGGCGGCCTATTCCAAACCCAAGCCTTTCCATCTAGATATGTATGTCCCTAGACACTTGCATTTGGATTCTATGATTCCATTCTGTATAGTTGCGGATGGAATGTAAGAAATAGGACTTTTAATAGATGGCTGATTCAACTGATATGACAGATGGGATGAGTAGACAGTAATGTTATTGTGTGTTGATTTAGTTAGGACCTTGTCTTCCTTTTTCTTATCTTCTGCCCCAAGTGAACCACCCAAAGGCAGAGGCAAGCCTCTTCTAGCACTCGTCTTCACTTGGCAGTGATGATGATGAACAGGAAATACGAGAATGGTGATCATATTACCTTTTTGAAACCAATGAAAATATAATTCATGAATATTACTTAATTCTCTTTTTTCTAGAATTATTTTACTAAGGAAAGGACCTATGGTTTTAGATGATTCTTGTCAAGATATTTCAGCGAGGATCAGGATAAATCAGCCTGGATTGGAGCAGTGTGCACCTATCATATGCCCCAATCTGGTATTCTGCATCTTGTTCTATAAAAAAGGTTTATATTCTGTTTTTTGAAAAGAAAAAAAAGGTTTATTTTCTCCCCAGCTTTCTTTTCAATCTGTGTAACAAAGATCTAATCAACACACTAGATAAGCCAACTGTGTGACAAGATATCTAGGAATACAATCCATTAACATGAGAGTCTATCTTTACTATTTTCTACTTAAATTCCATCATGATGCGGAACACGGAGGGAAAAGGGAGAGATATGGCCGGAGTCTCACCGGAGAGGAGGTAGAAGGTGGGGGATGAAGCCTTCTCGGCTGGCCTTCGCGGCAAGGCTTCGCGCCAACCCTTCGCGGGTGTCTTCTCCGTCGCGGAGGAAGGAACAGAGCAGCGGCTCAAGCTTTTCTTAACTCAAAAATTCTGTTCTATTTTCTCCAAATCGGATGTTACATGTACTTAAAGGGGTTTGGGTTAATCCCAAAGGACTTCTAATTAAAGACAAATTATATCCCTAACAAGACTTAACATAATAAACACCTAAAGAAAGAAAAATACAGATTCTTACCCAAATTGGACTTGACTCAAACATAGAAATGAAAATTACACAATAAAAGCTAATTGGACTCTAATATGACTCTTTTGGACTATTTTATTCTTGGACTTAAAAATAGTGCAAAAATTGCACCAAAAATTACAGAAAAATAAAAATATCTCCTTTGGGCTCCAACTGGGCTTGAACCATCGCTTGGGCTTCTCGCTCCCCATCATTCTCCCCTGGTTCGAGAAAACTCGTCCTCGAGTTTTGAAGTGTCGCAATATCCATACAAGTGGCAGGGGAATGATGAAGTCATGCTCTAATAAAGCCACTATAGGAAATCCAAACCAAGAAGCCTTCTGAAAAATTGCAATCTGCATAGAATGTGTGCATCAAGATCTGACCATATCATATCATAGTTGCACTGATCTTTGGTAACATCTGGCGGTTCATTGGTAGCAGTCAATGATGGACTTATCTCAAATACATCATCACATATCAAATGAAGTCCAGACTCGACGAACAGGTCTTGATCGCAAACTTCAACAAAAGTAGTCTTCACACATACACGCTCAGTAGTAGTTACCAACTCCAATGGCTTTTCATCAATCACAGTCTTCTCTGGAAGCGCTGGCTTGGCCGCAGGAGAAATATACTTGAGAAAACAAAATTTAGCTCTTAAATGCGGTGGCTGGATGAAGCACTGGTTTGAGTCGAAAGTAACATGTCGCTCTTCCAACCACTCTTTTCCCAAAGTAATGTAAGATCTCGAGGGATCAATAGTGCATCAAGCTCCATCAAAATAATTAACTGGTCTCTTTAGAGTTCTACCTAAAAATTTTAGGTGAAACTCTACAAAAGCTTGATCACCATCAACAATGATCTCACCAGTTTGCAACAAAATGTCAACAATAGCTTGAGAAATATAGTTGTTCTGATTCTCTTCATCGAGTATAATTTTTGTTGGCTTCTCATTTGGTAGAAGGACGAGAAAACTAAAATTCATGTGGCACATGTAAGAGATTACCCAAATTGATGTGACATTAGATGGATGACTGTGGGGCGTGGGCCGTTGAGTGACTAGAATTCGTCGAGACGATCACAACGACGCAAACGGCATGTGAATCGGAGCACGATTGACGCTTTTGTGCTGGCGGTGCGATAACAGTGCTAGTGCACCGCCTGGGGTACTGTAGCGGGCCGGTACTGTAGCAATCTGGCCCAAACCGGGTCAAACAGAGTTGACCGGTTCACTTTAAAGTAGGGGCGGCTTCTTCTCTCCTCCCTCTTTCCTCTAACCACGCACGGGAGAAGCCAGAGAGAGGGAGACACGGGCAACGGCGATGGGCGGTTGCCGGCGACGGCACAGGCGATCAGCGGTCCTTCCGGCGGTGCCGGAGGGCAGGGCCGGCGGCGGAGGCTCCGGCGACGCCACCTCCTTCCTCTCCTTCCTTTTCTTCTTCTGGAGAGGCCGAGAGAGAGTGAGAGAGGGGGCTCTGTGCGAAGGGTTATGGGGGGGGCGTGGCCCTGCGGTGGGGATGGCAAGGGCGCTGGAGAAGGGCACGGGGCGGCGCAATGCTGGGGTGGCGGTGCTGGAGGAGGGCCGCAGCAGGGGAACGGCGTGGTGCTGTGGGGAAGGCGGGGTTGGGTGGCGTGGGCAGGCGCAGGGCAGAAGGCGCCGGCGCCTTGCGCAGGCGGGGGAGGCGCGACTCCTGGTCGCCGAGAGAGGAAGAGAGAGAGAGCGGCGACAGGTGGCAGCGCGGGAGAAGGGGGCCGCACGGAGCAGGGTGGCGCGCGAGGTTGGACGCGGGCGTGTGGCGGGATCGCCTGGGCGGGGCCCCGCGACGGCGTAGGCGCGCCGGTCTTGCCGCGTGGACGGTCGCCAACGAAGGAGGACCCTACGATGGCACGGGAGTGCGCGAGCGAACAACGTCAGGGCTTGAACAGCGCGAACGGCGGGCAACGGCAGGCGTCCCGCGACAGAGCAGTTGTGGGTGTGTGCGGCGGGCGTTGCAGAGGCGTACAACAGGGTGTACGCAGGCCGACTGGGGCGGCGCTGTCGCAGCGACCGACGGGATGACAACGGTCGGGCTGTAGATGGACTGTGCGCGAGGGGCAGCAACAGGTGCAGCAACACCCGGGCGTTGGACGAACTACGCCGGAGCGATGCAGACAACGTGCGACGACGTAGGAAAACCTGGCTCTGATACCAATTTGGTGCGGAACACGGAGGGAAAAGGGAGAAATATGGCCGGAGTCTCACCGGAGAGGAGGTAGAAGGTGGGGGATGAAGTCTTCTCGGCTGGCCTTCGCGGCAAGGCTTCGCGCCAACCCTTCGCGGGTGTCTCTCCGTCGCGGAGGAAGAAACAGAGCAGCGGCTCAAGCTTTTCTCAACTCAAAAATTCTGTTCTATTTTCTCCAAATCGGATGTTACATGTACTTAAAGGGGTTTGGGTTAATCCCAATCCCAATGGACTTCTAATTAAAGACAAATTCTATCCCTAACAAGACTTAACATAATAAACACCTAAAGAAAGAAAAATACAGATTCTTACCCAAATTGGACTTGACTCAACATAGAAATGAAAATTACACAATAAAAGCTAATTGGACTCTAATATGACTCTTTTGGACTATTTTATTCTTGGACTTAAAAATAGTGCGAAAATTGCACCAAAAATTACAGAAAAATAAAAAAATCTCCTTTGGGCTCCAACTAGGCTTGAACCATCGCTTGGGCTTCTCGCTCCCCATCACATCAGCCTCCAAATTCTGATAAAACTCTTTTTAAAGAATTAAGACAAACTAAGAGAATTGCTAGAGTCATATGTGAAGCACGTAGCCGTAGCAGGGGATTGCAGAAAGCCAGTAACAGAAAAATAAGAAGAGCATCGAGGAAAATGAGGTAAAAGTCCATGTGATGAGTAGGGAAAGGTACAGAGAGGGAAGGCAGAGGGAGAATTTGATAGAAGAGAATATAAGAGCTGGGACGAATTTGAATGAGAGCAGACATCGTTTTCCTTTGTGAAAACTCAAATACCTTAGAGACCACCACCACTGAAGCATGTGTATATGAAAAGCACATCTATAACTATATATAGGAGTAAATTGCTCTGATTTTGGTCACTCTATCCCATATTTCTAACGGACTCTTGTCTCTCTACCACCTTCCACCACAGTTTGTCTACGCAGGGATTCTTCTTAGACAGTTTTAGATGTCAAAACTCTTACCTGCACAGTTAGACCATCGGTGGATGTCTCATGTATATATGTTTATCTGTTAATTATAAGTAAAACCTAGGGGATATATATATATATACACACACACACACACACACACACACCACCAAATATCTTTCGGTGGATGTCTCAGATATATATACTTATTTGTTTATAAATAACTAATCTATTTTTTAGGATTATTTTATAAAAAAACCATAGAAAAAGTGTTACAATTTTGATGACAGCAAATATTTTAGATGTTGGAAGACCCACGTTAGTTTCAAGTCCAGCATACACCTGGTGTATGGTATCATTTTTTTATCAAGATTAACAAACTCCTGGTACTACTTCCTCTAGGATTGCAAATTAGGTAATTTAGATAGATTAACATCTGAAAAAAGAGTCATCAGATCTTTTATACATTTACTTGTAGATTTTTTTTTGGTGTCTAGAAATTGACCCTTCTGATCCAGCCACTTATAATCATTCTAAGATATTTGCTTAAATGAATATATGATTGTAGAAATTGTAAATGAATATCTAAATTAGAGTTTTAAATCTGATACGACACAAGCAGGTTGATAACTAGAAAACCCTAAATTTTATAAGTCCTCATCCATGTCAATTTAACAGTACTAACACAGCATTTCAGTCATTGAATTGAAACTCTAAAAAATCCCTTAAATTAGGACATCTTCATGATGTTCTTTCCTCTATTTTGGTGCACACAATATTCAAACTCATTGGCATATGAGTAATAAATGTGTGTATGATTAGGTTATCTATAACTATATATATATAAACAAATTGTTCTCATATTAATCACTCTTAACTCCTATCTCTAATGGACTCTCTTATCTCTCTACCCCCGGACTCTATCTGACAACTAACTCTATCTCCCCATCAAATCTTTCAAAATTTACCCCCACTTGAACTCTTCTCCTACTGTGTCTCACCTCCTCAAAACTAAATGCATATTCTTAATACAAAATAACTCTCGCACAACTGACTCGTCTCTCTCTCTCTCTCTAAATTGCTCTTCTTCATGTCTCTTTATCACAATCAAACTCTTTCTCTCTCTTAAAATGAGACTTGTTTCTCTCTCATCTAAACTCTATACTCCACAATTTGGTCTTCTTTTTAGACATATTTTCTATGAATAAGGGGGTTGTGTTAAAATTGACCTTTTCATAACTAGCGTTAAGTCTAACATGGTTTTTCTAGAAGAGAAAAGATTGTAGGGACTTAGTGAGAAATATTAAGATATTATTTGAAATACTGCAATGTTATAGAAAAAAATCTGTAAAAATCCATTCTAAATATCCACGTTTCAAAAAAAAATCCATTCTAAATATGATTCTTGTCTAACAAAATAGGTTTTTGTAGATAGTATGAGATTTGAACCTCAGTATCATATTCTCATAGTACTCTTAGATCCTTCTATAATCAAAGACTTCACAGAAAATCCCCCCCCCCCCAACATATATCTTAGTTATCCAATCTAATCTCAATTCACAATTAGAAGTCTTACAATATACTCTCTCTCTCAACCTTTTCTCTTCCTTCTCCCAACCAAACTCTCACTCCTCTCTATCTCAGTCTTTCTCTTTCTATCAGTATACTATACAATTTTACTCTCTCTCTCTCCCCATATAAAATTATCTCTTTCTATGACAATCTAAGTATATATTTCATCTTAACAAAAATAATTTATAGAACAAATTAAATCATCTCCAAAATACCATTTATATTCACTAAAATGAGATTTTCTATTTTTATGAACAAGTTTACTGAAAATATAATATTTATATGTGAAAAGACTTAACATAACTTTTACTTTATTTCACTTGTGATAATAGTAAAGCTAGCACCAGAATATATTTTAAGCTCTCACACTCAAGGTTCGCCGCATCGGGGAATCGGGGCGAATTGAGTTTTTCCTGATCCGCCAGAATCGGACCGATTCGCATGGGAATCGGATGGGAATCAGTTCGATTCGATGGGAATCAGGCGAATCGGGTTTCTCCTGATTCGCATCGATTCGCCTGAATCGGACCGATTAGATCCGATGCGCCAAACCAAGCTCACACTTACTACAATTTATCCAGAATGTTCTTATTATTATCTACAATTGAAATTACAATTATATTCACAGTGTCACAATTAGTCTCAACAAGACATTAAGTATTTTTGTTTCAAAGAGCCACTATTTTATGCATGCAAGTTAATTTACACAAATTAATTGAATATTTATATTTCATATTTCTACCAAATATAATATATTATTATGACAAAATTCTTTGTCCAAACAAAAGGATTACTACAAATCATGTTCAAATCATCAATAGAAGTCATTATAACAAAATTGTAACTTTTTGACACAAATCAAACCAATGATTTCCATTATTTAAAGCTTATAAAAATCAATAAAAATATATAATTTAGTAACCATATGTGCCAAGCACGTTATTTTAACTAGCATACTAAGATGCTAGTTCAAGCATAAACTACATATAAGCACCGACCCGAAGCAATGAAGAGAAGGATTGGGAAAAACAAGGCAGATGTATCAACATAGTTTTTATGATGCTCCTGGCATTATGTTACATGTGATGGCATTGTCTTTGTATCAAAAGTTGTTCATTTTAGCACCTCAGCAAGACAGACCACAAACATGATGTAATGGAATACCCGACCATAAAATCAGTAAAGGTTGTTATTCAAACAGGATAATTTGCAACCATAAGTTGCACAAAGATGTACATCTTCCCCTTAGAACAATCACCATATAACAAAATATTCATCAATGGACAGTCAAGCTTGGCTAATAAGATTCCAAAAATATACTCTGAAAAGCCGGTATGACAGAGAGGAAAGCACACACATATACATACATTCTCTCTTACATGTGAAAGTGGACATAGCATTCTCATTAAAACTTCTCTATGCTCTCAAAGAAAATCCCAAACCCATAAAGAATTTTTTTGATAAATAAACACCTTCCTACAAAGATAAGATTTCTGAAATCCCCTGAAGTAAGGGTCCCTCACATTTAAAAGAAGATTCACAAATCTCATCCCTAGCCCCCTATAACCATGGTGTATTTGGGTGCACACTATCTTCCACTTGCATAGGGGAAAAAAACTGTCACCTTGTGAGCACACATGGTATTGACCCACTCACCCACTTTAACCCTCCCCAACCAGTCATGAGTATGGTTCCCATTTATAAACACCATTTTGTCATCCCCCAAAATAGTGAAATACCTATATATATATAGCATGCAGTATCCGCCATCCACATAAACCAATCTTCTCAGCTTCTTCACGTCTTATTCCATCCTGGGGGCAGATTTCCCAAATCCCATGGGTGTCTCAGGTCTAGCTAAACCTTCCAACTTCTGATGATTTGTCTTCTAAACTTGTTTGAAAAAGGGGCTAACCATGACAAAATAATCCATGAGCTGAGCTTCAGCAACATGAACAGGACACTTTGCCCTCTTCCATGAACAGACTTAGCCAAAAATTGCAGGTCACATATGAGTGAGCCTCCACGATATGCTATCATCCTATAGGTGAAATTCATTGAGAGTTCACCTTAACTCTCCCACTCAGGGATGTAGAACAGCCAAACAGGTCCAGAACTTAGAACCAGCCAGACTGGCCTTAGAACCACAATGGCACAACCAGGATCAGAAGCAGCCCCCAAGCCTCCTACTAGTTTGGGAACTGGTTCCAGTTCTGCTGATAACCTCGCTTCCACCTCCACTCATACTTATTCTGGGGAGTGGGGTTTGGTTCACTGAAGTGGTTCTTTTCCAATAAGTTACGTTTGATATACCTTCACACTGATTGATCTTACTTCAGTGATTTTGGGCCTCTGTGCTTGCAATAGGACGCAGAATCAGAAATATGACATCAATCTAAGTGTAAAAATTAGATCTGTGTCTACAGGCAATGCAAGGCAATCTAAAGAAACAAATCAACGTATCAGGGAATTATTTACGAACTTAAGTATAAAGTACAAATAAACCATCAGACTATAAGCATACTATTTAAAGAAACAGATCAAGGTAGCAGGAATTCATTTATTACCATTTGTAACCCGCACTGCTAAACCAAAATCAGCAAGTTTAATCCTCCCTGTTGTCGTCAAGAGGATGTTCTCTGGTTTTATGTCTCGGTGTACAACTCCCATATCATGACAATATTTAATTACCAAAATCAGTTCCCTCAGCAAATTAGCAGCCCGCTGCTCTGAGTACCTTCCCTCACGAGCCATCAGATCAAGGAGCCGTCCACCAGAACAGAGTTCCATTACCAGGTGGAAGTACTCCAAATCCTCATACACAGCATTCAGAGTAACGACACCCGGGTGCCCTGAGAGATGCTGCATGATCTCCACCTCGCGGTGGACCGTCTCCTCCCCATTCTTGGGCAGTGTCTTGCACGCGAACTCTTCACCTGTGGCACGGCTCCGGCACAGCCGCACAGAACCAAACTTTCCTTGTCCGATCTCTTGGCCTAGGACATACTCCTGCTCTAGTTTCTTTTTACGGCCATGCGTGTGCAGACTCGATGCATCCAAGTTTCCTTTTGAGTCCCCTGCCGGGAGAATCAGAGAACGACGATGATCCACCGCAGGGAGGGGCAGTTAGCACGGCCCCTGTATGCAGGCGGCCGTGTTTGCGAGAACATTCCTTTTCTATACAAGCCTTTGGCTCCTCCTCCCGGAACTTCTTCCGGCCACGCGCTACGTCATCATCGTAGGATATGTGATCCAAGGAAAGATAGAGAGGTCCATTTGCCCCCTTCCTCTTCTTCCGCAGCAGTTCCATCACCAAATCTTGGTAGAGGAGAAATAAGAAAGCAAAAACCCTCCGATGCCCAGAGCGGGAAAGAAACTGAGGATCTTGACGAAAAAAAATGAATTGATAAAAGATCGGTCCTTATTTCTATCTACAGATCAAAAGACTCTTAAGAAATACGACGATCTGCCGCCGGTAGATTCGGCCTGTTCAGTCAATTCGACGGCGGGGAGCTCCGTCACTAAGGATCAGGGGGAGTTGCAGTTAAAGGTGGAGGCGAAACAGAGAAGACGAAGCCCTTGTTCTTCTTCTTGCGTCCCATGGATGCGGCAAAAACGCAGGAGGCCCCCGTCCCCTGCGGCGGAGGATCGCAAAGAGGAGAAGACAGGGAGATCAGATCGACGCCGTCGAAGGTTGCGGAGAGTGGCGCGGATGCAGCAGCAATGTGGATCAAGGTCGGAACAGGTCAGGGTTGGAGAACGAGGCGGGGGAGGAGAAACCAACAACAGCCTCCGGGAGGGAGATGGTGACGATTGGGGGAGACGCAGCCGGCAACGCCGCCGACGACGAAGCGGCCGTCGCCGTCGCCGTCGCCGCCGCCTTCATCGCCTCTCCTGGAGAGAGAGGGGGGCGGGGCTGGAGCGTTTGGAACAGCCGGGAGGAAAGAAGCGGGGTGGGGGGGGGGGGGGAACAGCCTGGAGATTTGCGTCACGCGACAAAGAACACGGCGCACTCATAGAAGACGAGGCCCCAGAAAAGGCGTGGAGTGTCTTATCTATTTTCTATTTATTTATTTCTGTTTTTGTTTATCATTTATCTTGTACATCTTACAATCTAGTCACATCATTATCTCTTCATGCTCAAAGCATTCGTCACAACATTGACTTTTTTTGAGTGGTAAGAAAACTCAAAATCATAATCTTTAGTCTCACTTTGGTAATGGGTTGGAGTTTGAGTTAACTCCAACCCATGGCTAAAGTTATCCAAGGTTAACTCATTTCTGCTTTGTAAGTGGGTTAGAAAAAGTTGAGTTAACTTTGAGTTAACTCTGTTCCATGGGTGTGGGTGGGTTAGAAAAGTTGAGTTAACTCAAAGTTAACTCAAACCTAACCGAGTTAACTTTTTTTGGTTGCCAAAGTCCATTTTGAGTTAACTTTGAGTTAACTCTGAGTTAACTTTGAGTTAACTTATTACCAAAGTGAGGCTTAGAAATTCTATCTACCTCCGGTACCTCAATCAACTCCTTTTGAGAGAACAAATATTGAGACTTTGTGGTCTGAGATAGCTCAATCTAACTCCATACAGATAGTGCCTTCAATCTTCAAAACAAAATACCACCACCGCCAATTCCAAGTCATGATTGGGTAATTACGCTCAGGCCCTTGAGTTGCCTAGAAGCATACGCCATAACTCTACCTCCTACGAAGAACACAGTCGAGCCCAATCTTCGAAGCATCTGTGTAGATAGAGAAAGAATCCACACCATTCTGCAAAACAAGTACTGGCGCTGAGGTCAAGCGAGTCTTCAATTCCTGGAACTCTTTTTCACAAGTCTCTGACCATTCAAACTTCACTCCCTTCCTTGTCAGCCTTGTCAAAGTAGCCGCAAATAGAAGAGAAACCATCCATGAATCTTCTATAATAGCCAGCCAAGCCAAGAAACTTCTGATGTCAGCAGATGATCTCGGTGTCCCCCAGTCAAGGACACTTCCACCTTAGCTGGATCCACAATACACCTTCTCTCGAAATAACATGTCCCAAGAAATGGACTTCCTTCATCCAGAAGTTACACTTTTGAATTTAGCATACAGCTTGTGCTCCCTCAAGATTTCCCAGCACAATCCTCAAATGCTCTCGATGAGTCTTTTCATCAGGAGAGTAAATCAGCACATCATCAATGAAGACTACTGCAAAAGAATCCAGATATTGCCTAAACATCATGTTCATCAAGTCCATGAAAACTACTGGAGTATTGGTCAAACCAAAGGGCAAGACTAGGAATTCATAATGACCATATCTCATCCTAAAAGCCGTCTTAACATAATCTTCCGACTTAATTCGGAGTTGATGATAGCCAAACGAAGAACGATCTTAGAAAACACCGAAGCTCCATGCAACTGGTCAACACAATCATCAATGTGAGGTAAAGGGTACTTGTTTTTGATAGTCACCTGGTTGAGCTTGCGGTAAATTAATACACAGCCTCATCGACCCATCCTTTTGTCCTTTTTCTTCACAAAGAGTACAGGTGCTCCCATGGTGAAACACTCGGCCGGATAAAACCCTTATCAGCAATTCTTGCAGTTGCTTCCGTAATTCTGCCAATTCCGCTGGTGCCATACGATAAGGAGCAATAGAATAGGTGCTATGCCAGGAACTAACTTAATGCCAAACTCAATCTCCCTTACAGGGGCAAACCAGACAAAATCCTCGGGAAAGACATCGCTGAATCTCAGACAAATGTCGATGTCGATATCTTCCACGACAAAACCTTCTTCGAATCTTCGGACACAACCACACTAGCAAGAAAACCATCACAACCCTTGCTCAACATCCGGGCTGCCTTCAGAGCATAAATCACGAATTTGCCAACATGTTTCTTGGGTAACGGGTGAACAAATTCCTCCTACCAGGGATCCAGAAAATAATAATCTTTCTCCTACAATCCATAAGAGCATAGTGCTCCTCGAGCCATTCTAAGCCCAATATAGCATCATAATCCTTCATCTTCAGCAAATGGAAACTACCAGGTAAAATCCGCTCCTCAATGCTCACTGAAGAGAAGAAAACATTGCCCAGTCCCTTATAGTCCCGGCTGGAGTATAAACGGACAAGGGAATCTCCAACTCTTCGGAACCAGACTATTCTCCCTCATCAAAACCTTCGCAGCCTCTTAGAATAAAGCTATGTGTAGCACCAGTATCGAACAAAAACTCGAGCATGCATTCCCATAATCAAAACAATACCTTTTGTGATGTGCTCTGCCAACCTCTGCCTCATCTCTCACCAAAGCGAACACTCGAGCCTGAGCCCTCGGTCTCCCTGCTGCTCTCAGTGCCGATCTAGCTGCTGCCGCTCGCATTCTGCTACACCATCTTCGGACAATCTCTGATCTTGTGGTTCTTGTCATCACACCTCAAGCACCTCCCGAAGTCACCCAACAGACCTCTCCTCCATGACGCTTCCCACACTGAGTACACAAGGGCTTTTCTACAACTGTGCCTCCGCCTGCGTCAGTGCAACCACTCTCGTTGGTACCACTGCTCTCTGCTGAAAGGCTGGGGCCTTCTTCTTTCTATCCTCCGCTGGAATGCTGATCCTGCCTCTTCAAAAGAAAGCCCACTTCTCCTCTAGGTACACCTCCATCTCTGCCTCCTGCATACAACCGCTGACAAAGCCTCCTCCATGGATCGATGCCCTAAGCCACCAGTCTAGTCCTCAGGATGGCTTCAACCCCATAATGAACTTCTTACTTTCTCCGCTCATCTGCCACAATGTGGGGTGCATACTTGGACAGCTCCGCAAATCTAGCCTCGTACTCAAGCACATTCATTGACCCCTGGGTCTGTCAAAACTCCTGCTCCATGCGATCCTGCACATGCTCCGAATATACTTCGCCCTGAACAGACAGACGAACTCAGCCCAAGCAACCTCCATAGCTCCATCTCCAAATTGTGTGCGTAGCACTGACGACCACCATACATCGGCATGCTTCTACAAATAAGGTAATTACCTCTAAGGGTGCACCACAAATAACAAACATAAATCTTCTTAAACCATTCTTTACCTGCAGCATATTGTAGCTAAATCACCCTCTCCTCTTCCGTGCATCGGATGGCAATGAAAGATCTTCTCCGTCTCTCGAAGCCAACTCTCTACCAAGATGGGATCACTCTCCCCCTTAAAGAAAGGTGGGGTCATCCTCCTAACCTCTCCATCATAGACCTCCTCCCAAGCCTGCCTTATGAGCAGGTGCCTGCGCCTACATCCAAGTCAAGCTCTTATATGAAATCTCTCATTTACACCTTTAAAAACACTTCTTATCTACCAACATGAATCTGCACTTGCGCCTGCAAAGCCGCTGTCGTCTGAGCCTGAGTCTGCATCGCATGCACCAATCCTTGCATCAATACTCCATACTCTACAGGTGGTGGTGGGGTGGCAAAGGTACGCCTGTCTGGTCCTGCGCCTGCTGAGATGGAGCCTGAGAACCTCCTGCTGACTCATCACCCTGGTCGGACCAGCTCCTCTATGTCCATGAGTCGCCATAGTCTGCAAAGCAAGCATCAATTATATAACCTATTATTCTACATAAATCTTGGACTAATTCTTTATGCAAACTTAAATATGAACACAATGTTGATATTTCATTTATGTACATGCTCAACCTGGAACGCTCTGATACCAATCTCTGTAACGCCCCTCTTAGACTCAGTACAGTTATTCCAACTCACATTGGATCTAATAGAGGTATTACAGTGGAACATATCCAACCATAGACGGTACAGATTGAGACATACTAAATGACAATTTAATTCCAACAATATGCAACGGAATATGGAACCAAATACTTTGGAAATCAACATCATATTCAAAATGTTAAGTCTAAAGCATAAAAGAAGATAACAATAGTCCAAATTATTACAATCATAATTCCAATGCATAAATCAAAGATACATTATTTCCTCACATACATAGTCACTCTAGTACTCTCAAGCAAATCACTAAACCTCCACGTCCTCACGCTCCACGTCAGTGTGCACTAACTCTTGGTTATCCTCTGTGTCTCCTGAAATGTTAAGCAAGTATGAGTCTACAAGACCCAGCAAGTCACATGAAAGACAATTCAAGATACTATGTATATAATATATTTAAAACATAGTAACATATATCATTCACATCCTTGATATCTTATAACTTTTCCTACTAACATGGTTCTAAGTCATTTGGCAATCAATCTTTACATAGCATGTCTAATTATCATGGAAATAAAACATTTCATGCAATGCATATAAGTCATATATTATATTCTAACAATTGAACTAGCATGTACCTATGCATAGCATGCAATCAAATTTTCATGGTATATGCTTATTATCATGCAACATGTAACATTTTCAAGTAAATCTTAATTTTCATTATGTCATATGCAACTAGTTTTCATGTAGCAAGTAATCATTTAAACATGTAGTAATTATTTCATATAACAAGTGTCATGTAGTTCATGTAGCATGTAAACAAATGACATGTGGATCATGTAGCATGTAACATGTAGACATTTATCACGTAATCATGTAGTCAATTATCATGTTAGTTTGCCAAGACATAGCCCGCACTATTATAAAGATCATGTAGTCATATAGTCATTCACTTATCACCTAGGCAAAGCAGTGATGAAGTCCTGGTCATTGGCCAAATACCGGAGAAACCCCTTCCCACCTTAACCAGTAGAACTTGTCTACCTCCAGGATTTCAATCTGTGCCCACGGATTCAGTAGGTCATTTCATATAGTTGAACCATTACCATAGGGGCATTCCGGTGGTAGTTCCTTGTAGGAAATCTCTATCATAGCAATGTCTTATTGGCCAATTTATTTCAAATTACGCATTAACATGTATGCAATCATACAATTTACATTTTCATATAATTCTTTCATGCTCTTTCATGCCTTAACATAATTTATCAAGTTATTAATACACTATCATGCAATCAGTTTTCTGAAATCAACCATACTGTGCAACAACAACTTATCATGGTACTACTTGATCACATTCATTCATGTACATATATTCTCATGTAATAATAAATTCGGTGTGCATTTTCCCTTCAGAAATTTATAACCATATGTACAAATCTAAAAATCTTGAAATTTGACTGTATTCTGTTTTAGATCATATCATGCACATACAAAATTTCATAATTTTCTGATCTCTGTAATCATTTTTCATGAACATTCTTGAAATTCGAATTATTTACATGATAAAATAGTGATTAAATCATGCAAATTTACACACAAGGATTAAATACAGTGGATCTACAGTACTAATTAACAGTGGTACAGTTTCTAACTTCAACATTTTTAACATGGATTATGCATGCATTTGTTTTAATAACTTTTCTACATCACATGTAATTCCAAAAGAATACACTAAACATAATTTGCACATCATTGCAATGACCTGTCCACATTGTAACAGCACTGAAATATTCAAAACACAACCTGACCGAAATCCCATACATGTATGAATCGCAGACAAATAAGTAAAAATTAGATTTTTGAAATTCACAGTACTAATAAACTTAACGGCAATATATGTGGCGTTTACCTGAAGTATACGTCCACATATCATGTCGTTAAGAATTAGTAGATGGCGGCACATAGCGCCGTTAACATATAGTAGATGTCTGAAAAATACATGTCGTTTACTTGAAATTGACGGCAGTCGATGGTGTCGTTTATAAAAAACTCAATGGCAAGAGATATGGACGTCAAGTTATACGTCCAGAAAACACAGAAACTCCACATAAAATGATAGAACTTCTACCCTTTCCCGTACGGTATTTTCATGTTCAAAATCTGTAAAAATGTTAAATCTACAGTCCAAACTATCCTAAACCCATCCCCCGTGTCACTTGCCTCTGACCCTCCTTCTGGAGCGATGAATCAAGGCCCGAAGAAGCCCGCCTTGACAGTAAGACAGTCCTCCTCCACAATTTCAATCGCTCCAAATCCGCTTCTAGCGCAGTTCCCCTGCTTGGAGAAGATTCAATCTCGATGATGAATGTTCCACCTTGGTCCAAAACCTTCAGATCGCACGAACAGCACTGCAAAACCCTTCTCTTGGCCTCCTTTCTCTCTTCTCAAACCAATGCGAAAAAATCCTCTCCAATGGCCAAAACCAGGTCTTAAAAGGATTCCCAACGCCTAGCCAAGACTTAATCCTAGCCTAGGATCAGAAACGCACGGATCTACCCATTAAAAGCTTTTTGGGAAACGGACGTTTTCTCTCCCTCGAAACGGTAACATCAAAACAGGCAAGTTAGGTTAACGTCAACCTAAGATGTCGTCAGCCATCATGTAAACGTCCATCGATTGTGTCGTCTACATTCTTACCTAAAAATTAAATATTTCAGAAAATAATAAACGACACAATATGCTGTCGTTAACAAGAAATAATGGCAGACGATCATGCCGCTAAGATATGTCAACGCCAGCAGATGCTGATGCCAAGTTCAACACAGAACAACACACATACATGTAGAAATAAACACAACTGTAATATAAATTCAAGAAAAATTCTAGGGCACTACATCCTCTCCCCCTTAAACTAATCTTCGTCCTCGAAGATTGAGTTAGAATACTCACCAAACAAGGACGGATAAAGCTCTTCATCCTTTCTTCAAGCTCCCACGTCGCTTCTTCACGCGAGAAATTCCTTCACAAGACTTTCACGAAAGGGATCGACTTCGATCTCAATTCTTCAACCTTCCGATCCAGATCTCCACAAGCTACTCCACATATGACAAATTGGGCTGAAACTGCACTGGCTCATAACTAATCATATGAGCCGGATCTCTAACATATCTCCTCAACATGGATATATGGAAAATTGGTGCACTGCTGCCAAGATGGTGGTAAAGCTAGCTGGTATGCCACATTCCCTATCTTCTTCAATATCTCAAAAGGGACCAATAAATCTTGGGTTCAGCTTGCCTTTCTTTCCAAATCTCACTACACCCCTGGTTGGCGATACCTTGAGAAAAACATGGTCTCCTACCTCAAAAGTCAAGTCCTTCCTCTTGTATCCGCATAACTCTTTTAGTGATCTTGAGCTGCCTTTAATCTCTGCACAATCAACTGGATCTTTGCTGAGGTTTCCTGTACCACTTCTGGTCCAACCAGATGTCGATCTCCTGCTTCTTCCCAACACAACGTGGATCTACAAGGTTGTTAGGATCGTTATTCGGTAATGGCAAAGCTAGAAGGGGGGGTTGAATAGATTTGCCGCGGAAACTTAAGCATTTGAAAATTACTTCGATTAAAAAATCTACTCAATCAAAACCCCTTGATCTGATGTAATGTGTGTGAGCAAACTAACAGTTAGTGTGTAGACGAAATCCCTATGCATGCATCTAGCGCAATACAGTGTAAACCACAAGTCAAACCACAGTGCACAAGGGGTTTTTTTAGGTGTTCGGAGATCACACCACGTGACTCCTACGTCCACCCCCCACACAGTGAGGACACACTACTCAAGAACTGAGTACAACACACACACACGAGCACGCACAACGGCTCAACAATACACACACACGCTAGATCAAGTCCACAAAAGATCAGATCCTCTAGCCTCGATCTGACCAACACACCAACACACACACGTTGTCTGATGCAACACGCAATCAGAAACATCCACACTTCCACAACATCCACGTACTAATTTCAAATCAGTGCACACACACAGATATATGAAAGTAGTGAAAGGAGAAGAGTTTTGAGATGAAGAATCAAATCCCGATGTAGATCTCTTCTCGTTGGTCGTCCAGAAGACTCCAAGCTTTGTCTTGACAAGTATCAGTTGATGGAGAAGCTGAACCACGGACGAACCGGCTTCACTCCGCTTGGAAGGTGTTCTTCTTTGTTCTGGGCAGAGAGATGAAGCAGGGCAGCAGGAAGAAGCTCTTCTCTTGACCTTTGCTTAGGGTTTGGTATGGTGGCTTCTTGCTTGCGAAAATAGCCTCATATGATCCTTATATAAGGGTGTTCAAACATGGAGAGTCGTGCTAAAAGGGATCACCCCAATATAGATCATATCCTGGCCATTAGATCTTCCCAAAACTCCGTCTGTCGACAGCCGCTTGCTGCTGTCGACAGATGCTGACAGTTTGCAAGAACGGAAGACTGGGCTTTCTGGAAATAGATTTCTGAGTGTATCTGTCGACAGGCGAAAATCATCTGTCGACAGATGGTGTGTATCTGTCGACAGGCGAAAAACACTGTCAACAGATGCACTATTCATCTGTTGACAGATGCACTATCATCTGTTGACAGGTGCCTATTTCAGCAACTTGTCTTGTTCTTTTGCACTTGGATTTTGAGCTTTGTCTTGCATGAATCTCACCTACATTAAAAGACATAATTAGTGAGATATATGAACATATAACATGTGTTTCATTTGCATCAATTGTCATTCTCATCATGTTTCACAAATTCATAACACATCAATTTTGTCTTGTTCATGAAATGTTCATCATCAAAACAAACATACCATTTGTGAACATTTCACATAACATAATTAGTATTGCTCATCATCAAAAACATTTAAGCACTTGTTGTAACCCAACATTCTCCAATATGAGAACCCAACATTCTCCCGTACAAAGCCTCAAAGGTGCCATACCTATGCTCGAATGGAAACTATTGTTATATGCAAATTCCACAAGAGCTAGGTGGTGTTCCCAATCTCCTTTCCACTCCAGAACACAATCCCTAAGCATATCCTCCAATGTCTGAATAGTCCTCTTGGACTGTCCATCCGTTTGTGGATAAAATGCCGAGCTCAACTTCAATTGACTGCCAAAAGCTTGCTACAAGCTCTGCCAAAATCTAGAAGTAAACCTCGGATCACGATCTGAGATAATTGACTTCGGAATTCCATGCAGCTTTACATCCATCAATATACAATCTAGCCAAGCTCTCTACGGACTGCTTCTTTTTCATAGCAAGGAAATGAGCACTATTTAAGAATCTATCCACAATCACCCAAATGGAATCATTCCCTCTAGCCGATCTAGGCAATCCAGACACAAAAAACCATGGTCACTTGCTCCCACTTCCACTGAGGAATATCCAGCTTCTGCATCAACCTGAAGTCGCTGACATTTTGCCTTCACCTGTTGACAAATCAACCATTTTGCCACAACATCTGCAACATCTCGCTTCATGCCAGACCACCAGAATGACGCTTCAGATCCTTATACGTCTTCCCACTACCTGGTGAATAGCGAACTGCGTCTGTGCGCTTCCTCCAAAATCTCCTTCCACAAGTCCACCATCATTAGGGACACATACCCTATGATTCAGACGACATCACACTTCATCTCTAATATGCCAGCCTTTCCAACCAACTCCTGCAATAGAGGGTCATCTTTTTGCAGAGCAATAGCCCGATCATGAACAGAAGATCTCAGTGACAACTGAGCCATGAACATGCTGCACCCTGCGGCTCCAAACAGCCAAAGATCCTGAAGCATCTTCCAACATCTTCCAATCCAGCCGCATCATTCACCTCTTCCTGCTCAAAGCATCCGCCACAACGTTGGCTTTCCTGGGTGGTAAGAAAGCTCAAAATCATAATCCTTTAGGATTCTATCCACCTCCGCTGCCTCAAATTCAACTCCTTTTGGGAGAACAAATATTTGAGACTCTTGTGGCTGAGAAGAGCTCAAATCTGACTCCATACATAGTGCCTCCAGATCTTCAAAGCAAAGACACCGCCGCCAGTTTCAAGTCATGGTTGGGTAATTGCGCTCATGCTCCTTGAGTTGCCTAGAAGCATACGCCACAACTCTACCTCCCTGCATAAGAACACAACTGATCCCAATCTTCGAAGCATCTATGTAGATAGAGAAAGAATCCACACATTGGGCAAAACAAGCACTGGCACTGAGGTCAAGCGAGTCTTCAATTCCTGGAATCTCTTTCACAATCCTCTGACCATTCAAACTTCACACCCTTCCTTGTCAGCCTTGTCAAAGTAGCCGCAAATAGAAGAGAAACCCTCGATGAATCTTCTATAATAGCCAACCAAGCCAAGGAAACTCCTGATGTCAGCAGATGATCCCGTTGTCCCCCAGTCAAGGACAGCTTCCACCTTAGCTGGATCCACAGATACACCTTCTCCCGAAATAACATGCCCCAAGAAATGGACTTCCTTCATCCAGAAGTTACACTTACTGAATTTAGCATACAGCTTGTGCTCCCTCAAGATTTCCAGCACAATCCTCAAATGCTCTCGATGAGTCTTTTCTCAGGAGAGTAAATCAACACATCATCAATGAAGACTACTACAAAGAATCCAGGTACTGCTTAAATACCCGTTCATCAAGTCCATGAAAACTGCTGGAGCATTGGTCAAACCAAAGGGCAAGACTAGGAATTCATAAGGACCATATCTCGTCCTAAAAGCCGTCTTAACAGAATCTTTCGGCTTAATTCGGAGTTGATGATAGCCAGAACGAAGATCGATCTTAGAAAACACCGAAGCTCCACCAACTGGTCAAACAATCATCAATACGAGGTAAAGGTACTTGTTCTGATAGTCACCTGGTTGAGCTTGCGGTAATCAATACACAGCCTCATCAACCCATCCTTTTTCTTCACAAGAGTACAGGTTGCTCCCCATGGTGAAACACTCGTCGGATAAAACCCTTATCAAGCTATTCTTGCAGTTGCTTCCGCAATTCTGGCCAATTCCGCTGGTGCCATACGATAAGGAGCAATAGAAATAGGTGCTATGCCAGGAACTAACTTAATGCCAAACTCAATCTCCCTTACAGGGGCCAACCAGACAAATCCTCGGAAAGACATCGCTGAATCTCGGACAATGTCGATATCTTCCACAGACAAAACCTTCTTTGAATCTTCGGACATAACCACACTAGCAAAAAAACCATCAAAACCATTGCTCACACCCGGGCTGCCTTAGAGCAGAAATCACGAATTTGCCCGATATGTTCTTGGTAACGGTGAACAAATTCCTTCTTACCAGGATCTGAAAATAATAATCTTCCTCCTGCAATCCATAAGAGCATACTGCTCCTCGAGCCAGTCTAAGCCCAATATAGCATCATAATCCTTCATCTTCAGCAAATAGAAACTACCTGGCAAAACCCCGCTCCCTCAATGCTCACATGAAGAGAAGAAAAACACTGCCCAGTCTTATAGTCCCGGCGGAGTATGAACGGACAAGGGAATCTCCAACTCTTCTGGAACCAGACCATTCTCCTTCATCAAAACCATCGCAAACTTCTCGGAAATAAAGCTATGTGTAGCACCAATTATCGAACAAAACTCGAGCATGCATTCCCATAATCAAAATCGTACCTTCTGTGATGTGCTCTACCAACTCTGCCTCGTCTCTCGCCAAAGCGAACACTCTAGCCTGAGCCCTCGGTCTCCCTACTGCTCTCGGTGCCGGTCTAGCTGCTGCTGGTGCTGGTGCTGCTGCAGTCTGCTGCGCCATCTTCGGACAATCTCTAATCTTGTGGTTCTTGTCACCACACCTCAAGCACCTCCCAGAAGTCACCCAACAGACCTCTCCTCCATGACGCTTCCCGCACTGAGTACACAAGGGCTTTTTTATAACTGTGCCTCCGCCTGGCGTCGGTGCAGCCACTCTCGCTGGTACCACTGCTCTCTACTGAAAGGCTGGGCCTTCTCTTTCTATCCTGCCGCTGGAATGCTGATCCTACCTCCTCTCTGCTCCTGCATGCAAGCCGCTGACAAGCCTCCTCCATGGATCGATGCCCTAAAGCCACCACCTCTAGTCTTCAGGGACGGCTTCAACCCCATAATGAACTTCTTTACTTTCCTCCGCTCATCTGCCACAATGTGGGTGCATACTTGGACAGCTCGCAAATCTAGCCTCGTACTCAAGCACATTCATTGACCCCTGGGTCAATGTCAGAAAGTCCTGCTCCATGCGATCCTGCACATGCTCCGGAATATACTTCGCCCTGAACAGACGGACGAACTCAGCCCAAGCAACCTCCATAGCTCCATCTCCAAACTGTGTGCGTAGCACTGACGACCACCACACATCGGCACGCTCCTATAAAGAAGGTAATTACCTCTAAGGGTGCACCACAAATAACAAACATAAACCTTCTTAAACCATTCTTTACCTGCAACATATATGTAGCTAAAGTCACCCTCTCCTCTTCCGCACATCGGATGGCATGAAAAATCTTCTTCGTCTCCCGAAGCCAACTCTCTGCCAAGATGGGATCACTCTCCCCCTTAAAGAAAGGTGGGGTCATCCTCCTGAACCTCTCCATCATAGACACTCCTCCCAAGCCTGCCTCATGAGCATGTGCCTATGCCTACATCCAAGTCAAGCTCATAGATGAAATCTTCCATTTTACACCTGAATAACACTTCTTATCTACCAACATGAACCTGCACTTGCGCCTGCAAAGCCGCTGTCGTCTAAGCCTGAGTCTGCATCGCGTGCACCAATCCTTGCATCAATGCTCCATAATCCACAGGTGGTGGTGGGGGTGGCAAAGGTACGCATGTCTGGTCCTGCACCTGCTGAGCTGGAGCCTGAGAACCTCCTGCTGACTCATCACCCCGGGTTGGACCAGCTCCTCTACATCACGAGTCGCCATAGTCTACAAAGCAAGCATCAATTATAATAACCATTAAAATCTGAACACAATGTTGATATTTCATTTATGTACATGCTCAACCTGGAACGCTCTGATACCAATCTCTGTAACGCCCCTCTTAGACTCAGTACAGTTATTCCAACTCACATTGGATCTAATAGAGGTATTACAGTGGAACATATCCAACCATAGACGGTACAGATTGAGACATACATAAATGACAATTTAATTCCAACAATATGCAACGGAATATGGAACCAAATACTTTGGAATCAACATCATATTCAAAATGTTAAGTCTAAAGCATAAAAGAAGATAATAATAGTCCAATTATTACAATCCATAATTCCAAATGCATAAATCAAAGATACATTATTTCCTCACATACATAGTCACTCTAGTACTCTCAAGCAAATCACTAAACCTCCACGTCCTCACGCTCACGTCAGTGTGCACTAACTCTTGGTTATCCTCTGTGTCTCCTGAAATGTTAAGCAAGTATGAGTCTACAAAACCCAGCAAGTCACATGAAAGACAGTTCAAGATACTATGTATATAATAGATTTAAAACATAGTATACATTCACATCTTTGCATATCATATCTTACCTTTCCTACTACATGGTTCTAAGTCATTTGGCAATCAATCTTACATAGCATGTCTAATTATCATGGAAATAAAACATTTCATGCAATTCATATAAGTCATATCCTATATTCTAACAATTGAACTAACATGTACCTATGCATAGCATGCAATCAATTTTCATGGTATATGCTTATTATCATGCAACATGTAAACACTTTCAAGTAAATCTTTAATTTTCATTATGTCATATGCAACTAGTTTTCATGTAGCAAGTAATCATTTAAACATGTAGTAATTATTTCATATAACAAGTGTCATGTAGTTCATGTAGCATGTAAACAAATGACATGTGGATCATCTAGCATGTAACATGTAGACATTTATCACATAATCATGTAGTCAATTATCATCTAGTTTGCCAAGACATAGCCCGCCTATTATAGAGATCATGTAGTCATATAGTCATTCACTTATCACCTAGGCAAAGCAGTGATGAAGTCATGGTCATTGCGCAATACCGGGGAAAGCCCTTCCCACCTTAACCAGTAGAACTTGTCTACCTCCAGGATTTTAATCCGTTGCCCACAGATTCAGTAGGTCATTTCATATAGTTGAACCATTACCATAGGGGCATTCCATGGTGTAGTTCCTTGTAGGAAAGCTATATCATAGCAATGTCTTATTGGCCATTTATTTTCAAATTATGCATAACATGTATGCAATCATACAATTTACATTTTCATATAATTCTATCATGCTCTTTCATGCCTTAAACATAATTTATCAAGTTATTAATACAATATCATGCAATCAGTTTTCCTCAGTTTTCTGAAATCAACCATATTGTGCAACAACAACCTATCATGGTACTACTTGATCACATTCATTCATGTACATATATTCTCATGTAATAATAAATTCGTGTGCATTTTCCCTTCAGAAATTCATAACCATATGTACAAAAGTCTAAAATTTTGAAATTTTGACAGTAGTTCCGTTTCAGATCATATCACGCACATACAAAATTCATAATTTTCTGATCTCTGTAATTATTTTTCTTGAACATTCTTTGAAATTCTGAATTATTTAACATGATAAAATAGTGATCAAATCATGCAAATTTACCACAAGGATTAAATACAGTGGATCTACAATACTAATTAACAGTGGTACAGTTTCTAACTTCAACATTTTAACATGGATTACGCATGCATTTTTTTAATAACTTTTCTACATCACATGTAATTCCAAAAGAATACACTAAATATAATTTGCACATCATTGCAATGACCTGTCCACATTGTAACAACACTAAAATTCAAAACACTACCTAACTGAAATTCCATACATGTATGAATCGCAGACAAATAAGTAAAAATCAGATTTATGAAATCACAGTACTGATAAACTTAACGGCAATATATGTGGCGTTTACCTGAAGTAGACGTCCACATATCCTGTCGTTAAGAATCAGTAGACGGCGGCACATAGCACCGTTAACATATAGTAGATGTCTGAAAAATACATGTCGTTTACTTGAAATAGACGGCAGTCGATGGTGTCGTTTATAAAAAAACTCAAAAGCAAGAGATATGGACGTCAAGTTCATACGTCCAGAAAACACAAAAACTCCACATAAAATGATAGAACTTCTACCCTTTCCTGTACGTTATTTTCATGGTTCAAAAATCTGTAAAAATGTTAAATCTACAGTCTAAACTATCCTAAACCAATCCCCTATGTCACTTGCCTCTGACCCTCCATCTGGAGTGACGAATCAAGGCCCGAAGAAGCCCGCCTTGACAGTAAGGCAGTCCTCCTCCACAACTTCAATCGCTCCAAATCCGCTTCTAGCGCAGCTCCCCCGCTTAGAGAAGATTCAGATCTCGATGATGAATGTTCCACCTTGGTCCAAGAACCTTCAGATCGCACGAACAGCACTGCAAAACCCTTCTCTCGGCCCTCCTTTCTCTCTTCTCAAACCAGTGCAAAAATCCTCTCCAATGGCCAAAACCGGGTCTTAAAAGGATTCCCACGCCTAGCCAAGACTTAATCCTAGCCCTAGGATCAGAAATGCACGGATCTACCCATTAAAAGCTTTTTTGGAAACGATCGATTTCTCTCCCCCGGAACGGTAACATCAAAATAGGCAAGTCAGGTTAACGTCAACCAAGATGCCGTCAGCCATCATGTAAACGTCCATCGATTGCGTCGTCTACATTCTTACCCGAAATTAAATATTTCAGAAAATAATAAACGACACAATATATGTTGTTAACAAGAAATAAACTGCAGACGATCATGCCGCAAAGATATGTCAACGCCAACAGATGTTGACGCCAAGTTCATACAGAACAACACACAAATACATGCAGAAATAACATACAATTGCAATATAAATTTCAAGAAAAATTATAGGGCACTACATCATCATCCGGAATTGCCAAGTGGGGTAACAAATTAAAGAGATATTAGAGGACGAGGTTGTGGTGGGTAGTAGGGTTTTCAGTAGAATTTTCAGTAGGGCCGAGGTTTTAGGCCAGCTCCAGAAGAGTCACAACAGAGCACAGCAGGGCAGCCCGCAGCTTTTCCAAGTTTTAGGTGTTATAATTGCCGGCAGCCAGGCATCTAGCCAGAATTCCGCATCCTCGAGAATATAGTTATGGCAGAGGGGCACAACAGCAGCAACAACAGTCATTCTAGTAGCCAACAGCAGAGCGAGGTAGAGGTCCACCTTTCCAGGGGACGAGGACGAGTTATGGCCGTTACCAGAGTACAGGTGGAGGCATCCAATCTGATTGAAGGTATATTACCTCTCTTTGAAATTTTTTGCTAGAGTATTGATTGATCCAAGTGCATCGCATTCATTTATTTCTGAAGATTTCATGGATAGCATGGTTCACCCTTAGAGGAGAGTGTGCGAGTTAGTTGTAGAGGTTCCTTCTGGTGGTTTTATGCCCACCTCTTGTTATTTAGATGAAGTTTCAATAATAGTACAAGGAAATCAGTTGCCACACCATTCACACACACACGTGAAGAGAAAAAGCTTTTAAAATAGAAAAGTGAGAGGGAATTTTGAAGATAGAAATGAAAAAGAGAGGGAATGGAAGAGGTGGAGATTTTTATTTTGGAGTCTCTCATTATTGACTTTTGGTTCGATAGCTTATTTAAAATCTTGAAACTTGGCTCATTATCCTACAAGCAAAACACATACACAAATTTAATCAAATTATCATTTTTGCAATAAAATGGAAATGAGTTAGTATAAAGTTAAGGACCATAAGATAATAAAATAACATGATTATCATCAATAACTATGCAATTATCAATTGTCGTGTCCTGTTCACAAGTCGGACTCTCATTTTGACTATCTAAGAGTCAGAGTTGGACTTTGACTATTGTGACTTGTTCACATGTCAATGGCTCACTTCGACTGTCCAAGAGTCGGAGTCTCAAACATATACTAGTTGTGGACTTAGAATATTAGGTGATAGTTATGCAAATGTCAACCTGTAATCATTTATGTGTCGACACCTATTATCTGTAATTAGTTGTACAGTATAATACACACATGCCTTTAGCAAATATATGAAATACAATCTTGATTAAGATGACATTGAGTTATAATTAGATGAATTTGTTTATTACCTGAATAAGGTTGTGTATAAAGATTGTGTCATATTCAAAACACTAACTAATACATTTGCAAAAATAGTTGCACAACAACCCTTACCCACATGATCTTTCAAGAAATGATGTCGGACTTCTATATGTTTGGTTCTAGAATGTAGTATTGGTTGTTAGATAATTTATTTGCAAGTTATCACACAGAAATGGAACACAATTCAACTAAACACTAAATTTAAACAACTGATGTTTGATCTAAATAACTTGTGCATTACAGCTACCGGCGACAATGTATTCTGCCTCGATAGTTGAGAGTGCTGTTGATGTTGCTTCTTGGAGGCCCAAGAGACTAGGCAACCTCCAAGAGACTGACACATGCCACTAATGCTTTTTCGATCTATTTTTCATACAACATAATTTGCATCAATATAGGCAATGAGTTCAAGAGAATAATCAATGGGATACCACAAGCCCATATCAATTGTGCCTACAAGATATCGGAAAATACGTTTAACAACCATCATATGAGACTCTTTAGGAAAATAATGAAAACGGGCACAAAGAGATACACTGAACTAGACATCTAGTCTAGAAGCATCTTATAAGAACATCACATACTAATGCTAAGTAGCACTCTTCAACAACTCTAATCCTCGCGCTCCACGTCGAATCTCGCTAACTCTTTAGCTTCTAAGTCTCCAACTCTTCCTAAAATGTTAGCAAGAGTGAGTCTATGTGTAACATCCCGTTACCTTTAGGGGTTAGCCCTCCTGGCTGTGGTCGTGACATAGCGACCCATCACGTTCTAGTTGGGAACACGTCGGCCGCCATGTCGTGACAGGACCCTGACAGAAGACTATCTCCTTGTCGTCTTGCTGTCGGGACAGTTGCACCACGTGTCGAAGTGCATGCATGAACGTGACATGGTTGGCCGTCGCGATCTTGCTGTCAGTTTTGCATGCACGTCGATTGGGTGGTTGACTGGCTGATTGTTCCAGATCACGACACAGGTGGATGTCGCGTTAGCGTTGGTAACGTGACACCCAGATCCGTCGCGTTCTTACTGTCTGCGTTTAAGTGTTTCTAGCCGAGAGCAAAAGCCCCATTTGCCTCTTTGCTTTGTGTTTTCTTCCTCCGGCGATCTCCCCTTTGTGTGTGCTCCGTGGGAGCTTGGGGAGGAGCCTTGTGGCTCATCTTGGTAAGTGTTGGTTGTGCTTGTGAGGGTTGTGTAATTGTTGGGTCTGATTGTGAAGATCTCCTCCTTACTGTGTGTTCTTCATGTTTGCTGGGCAACTTCTCCATTGGCTCAAGGAGGAGGTGCTCGGATCGCGAGAGGCAGCTCTTGGAGCGTTGGAGCTCGGATGTCACGTCCCGAGAATTACGCAGCGGATATTAAAATAATTCAGAAATAATTCGAGACGATATCCCGAGACGTGAACAGTCGGCAAATAAGCCTCTAGCTAGCACGCACTAAATGTATAACAATATACATCATCATAGGCCCCAAATATTGAACTCAACTAATCTTTTATTTAAATCTCAACTCATTGTATTCTAAGGGAAACTATTACAGGACTAAGACTCAAAAAAAGGAAAAGTACATTTATTCCTCACTTCCTAATACATGAATCTAACACTCAAAGCAAACTACTGTAACTAGACTCGTAGTTGGGATGCTCATCAATCGGACGCATTCCCATCCTCGACTTGCTCCTTCTCTTCAACTGCATAGTCACCTAGATTGGTTAAAGTAGGGGATGAGCAAACTAGCCCAGTAGGATTATATCTCAATGTGCGGACAATGATATAAGTGATTAGCAATTTAGAACTAGGTAAGCACGATGAATGATATGCAAGTACGAATAAAACTCGTTAAAACATGATACATGAACAAGCTAGATAGAGTGATCATGATAGAACACGATTTTGACAGGATGACAAGATGAACTAGCAATATCACTTTGTACAAGCACGCAAGAATTCACTTGATGTCAAGAATGCAAGGTATCACTAATTGCATTAAATGCAGGATGGCCATATCACGCAAGCAAGCAAGCACGCACGAACACGATCATGTAATACTAATCAGGCACGTAGACACTAATGTACACAAGAAAAGATCCATCAAGAATGTACACCAGGACACGTGTATGTGGTTATTGTATCTATCATTCAATACGACACGCACGACTCCCAGCGCAGATGCAACGTCAGTAATCATTATACCTATGGTTAACAGTATATTTATGACTCTCCGTCATTGGGGCTAGACTGGAGCCCTTGGACACTTGCCGTGCCCGGTCAGCATCTCACTTAAATTTTAAATGTGGATACCCACAGTCATTAATAATGGCCAGTGAGAGTTTCAATAAGTAAGCATGTGTAATGTCATGTTCATGATGATGATGAGAACTAGTAATAACTAATTGAACATGATTTCATGATAACAATGGTCAAGAGATAAATTCGGCAGCATAATGGTAAGATTTATAATTTAGTTCAGTCTTTACATTAATGTCTTTAGTCTAGATTGTAAATCACACATACGAGAACAAGAAGAGAAAGGAAGTGCACGCTATCTCCAGGGAACTTCAATGGTACAACCAACTCGTCGGCCATGTGGGAATCCATGGTCAGAGGAGATTTACGGAGGCCTTAGAGAAAAGGTCACTAGTCTACTGATTCAGAATGACCGGTAGAGAGCTTCCCAAATCCCCAAGAAAGGGTGCCTAGAAGTGCAAGTGTGTAGTGATGTACGCCTCTCAATCCACAAAAACAATCGGTTTTAAACTTGCAGGAAACACTTAACATGATGGCACGAATTGAATAATGCATTTAACTACACATGGGTTTGCAAGATTTCAGGATAAAATTATCATTTAAAACATGGTAGAATAATGGAAAGATTAAATCACAAGCTGCATGAATGGATCATAACATTTAAAGAGCAATTAGAATAACCTTCATGTAATTAAAACTTTTAAATGGGTTAACCACTTTTAAGCCATTAAATAACCATCATGCAATGATCAGACCTAAGACATGTAAATCACGTGCTAAAATCACATTTAAACAGACCTCGGTACAGCGGTTAGGTTTGCAAGAAAATAAGTAGGGTTCATGCAAAATCCTGACGTCGCGACGGACCCTTGTAAGGGTCGCGACAGGTCAGATCAGATCATGACAGTGCCTTGTAAGGATCGCGACAGGCTTGTCTGATCAGGCAGGCAGATCGCGACGGTGTGATTATGAAGAGGCGACATGTCTGTCAGACTCGGAGGTCAGGTCGCGACGACGGTCCGGTCGCGATCAGATCGCGACGGTATTTCTTATCGCGATCTGCCTGAGAACGCAGCCTATCGAGCCGTCGCATTCTCAGGTCCTTGGCCTGCGTCTGCCAGTGAAAGGACAGTGCTTTGGATTGCGGACCAGACTTTCCTTATTGTGACATAGGGTTGTTCCAAAATTAAGACAAATTGTACAGTGCATGAAAAATAACGAAACTAGTTTTAAACAACCTAGACATGCAAGGGTGCTTCCAGTAAATGAATTAGAAAACAAGGATGGTTTCGACAGGCTTTAATCAAGTCAAACACAAACGTAAAACCAAGTGCAACCTAAAAACGTAGTTTCATGCAGCAACCCTCTTACCATGCTTATAACTCTCTAACTATTGACATTTAGATAAAACGTTCAACACAAGACATGACGAGGACAACTAGTAGAAAAACTTTCATGTTGTGGGTTTGCTCTAATTTGATCTTGAATCACGTGCAACATATAAAGAATGGAAAAAGCCCTAACAATGCGCGACTTTGGAAAAATGCTTATATTCAAAATCTACTCATTGAAATTCGATGAAATCAGTGGGAAACGAAAGTTAACTTGATTCTCTACACATTGGTATAGGATATGTTAAGGTTTGGCCCGAGAAAACCTACCTTATGGGTTGAAGAAGTCCCATTTTTACAGAAAACCCGTGTTCAGACCACTTGGAGGAAAATGCTTAATACTCCCTATATACTGCATGGAATTTGGGCATTCCACTTGGGTTAGAACGTAGACTTGACCCTCTTTCCAGGGTATAGTCCTTGCAAGGTTTCGTTATGGTTTGACTCAGCTTTGGTTGACTTCAAGTGGACGGTTTGTGCAGGTCGCAGCAGACAAGAAGGGGAAGAAGAACGGCTTGATGTGGACAATCTCCTGCCCCCCAGCCGCCAAGAACTCCTCCACATGACCCAACAAGATGTAAACTCGTCCCCAAGGTTTTGGTGAAGAGTATTTAAGCATCCATGGTGTTTTTAGGAGTCCTATTGTAACTAGGAAAGAAGAGTTGCGATTTTGACATACTAGTTTCCTATTTTGAGGATTTCTTCCTCCATTTGAGTGTGTGAGGCTTTAGGAAACCTCCCACCATAGTTAAGCACGAATTGGGTTGCCAAGAATGCAAGATCTCTTCCCAATTCAACTCTAATTATCTCTTTCTAATTTCAGCTTATTAGAGTTACGAATTTCCATTCATTTTCTAGCTTTATTTGATTTTTGGGCCATATGTGGTCCATTGGCCCAATTATGATATTGGTTCATTAATTATAATGTTAAAGTTTTTCCACATTTTTTATTTAATTTAGATTGCGTCGTATTTCCGTGTTAACGATTTTTCCGACTTGTTTCCTATTTTGGATAATCGGTCATAATAACTCTTAAGCCTATCCCAAATATTTTTTATTGACCCAAATTTCTTGATGGGTCATTAGAAATATTATTTGAAGTCTGTTTTTGATTTTTATTTTATTTTCTGACTCATCCAAGTACGTGTGATAATGATTTTTCGACTTATTTATGAATTACGATAATAAGTCACAAAACACTTTAAACTTGGCTAATCCAATTTTTCTTGGCACAAATTTCCTTGTGGAACATTTAGTAATAATGTTTGGGGTTGATTTATAATTTTTACAGTTTTTTCTGATATTTTTTTAGCACATACGATAATGATTCGTATGTTTTAAAACCTTGATATTATGGAAATTATTTATTTCCATTTATTTGAATTTTTATATGGTTAAAATTTTTGGGGTGCTACATCGGAGGTGGAGGGGTGCTAGCCTACGAGAAGGCCCATCTTGGGTGAATCTTCATATGAGGTAGGGACCCCCAAACCATCCCCTAGTTCTACCATGCTAGGGCCAAACCCCTTCTCCAAGCCTAGACTCCATAAATAGGATGTGAATTGTGTGTTGGTTTTCATGTGGATGGTTCTGTGATTCTTGATTCATGCTTGGGTTGCATGGGTTTGTAATGAGAGTACTTGATGCATGTAAGACTATGTGAGTGTAGTTGCTTTTCCTTGCATGCATGTGGGTTGTTTGGGGTGGTTTGGATGATATTAGCATGTTTCTCCTATCTCCATGTTTCCCCTTCCCTGATTGTACCTTGTGTTGTGGTTTGGAGTGGTAGAGGTTGCCTTATTGGGCACTCGGCTGTGGTCGCGATGTATCAGTGCGCCGCATTCTCTTGAACATGCCCCAGACTCGCCGCGTCTTGCTAACGCGACGGGTACGTGGCTGGCGTTCAGGTGTTCGGGGTCTTGCCGATTGTGACCTCCATCTCCGTCGCGATAAGATCGCGATGGGGTACATGTCTCAATCAGTCGACTCAGGCTTGTTGCGGTACTCTTAGCCGCCGTGACCTTATCATGACGCGCTTAAGGGTCGCCATCGGTTTTCTTGTCGCGACAGGCAGAACCGTCGCGTTCTGGTCGCGACGGGCCGATGAGTCGCCTCTCTGACCGAGAGCTGACTGTCGACCTGTTTGTGTTTCCACTTCCGTTGCGACTCAGTTTTCTTGGCACCTGTGCTGTTCCTAGTGCAGTTCTATTCATCTCTTCGCCCGGTGCTAGGCACTTGAGGGCTTGTCTACGAGACAGGTTGTTACCGTTACCTGGGACCCTCACCCCGCGCGTCTGTTGAGGGAGTTCTCCAGGCGGCGGCGTGCTCAAGTCATGGACTTGGAGCAGAAGGGGAAAACGGTGGGGACAGCAGCGTGGAGTCGTTGTAGAGCTCTCTTAGCTGGTCTGGTTCTCCAAGGTAGTGTGGTGCTCTTACAGTGCGGACCAGCTAGTCCTTTCTTACTGCCTCACTCTACGTTGTTCTGGAACCATTTAGAGGGGTCAGGTGTGGAACCGTAGTCGGCCAAACGACACAGTTGGTTTGTCTTAGTTCCTCGTCTCACTCCGACGGAGGTGCTAGACAGGGACCGTTGGTCGAGGGTAAGCCGCGTGGCGCACCTGACCGGCTGTGTAACGACCCAGAATCCGCATTACCAGTAACCAACCAGTAACCCGAATTCTGACCCGCGAACCCACGAGACAATTCGAAAGGGTAAAAAGTGAACATCCGAGGAGACTATATATAAGAAGATACACACCATGTAAAGCTGTAAAATTCACTATACATGAACATAATATGTACAACTCAGAGTCCAAGCTAAGTACAGAGTACAGAAGTACAACAAAAGTATACTACACATGCAGCTAGGGCGCACCAACAGGAGTGGCTAGACTCGCCTGGAACGGGAGTCGACGACGACCCACCTGAAAGGGAGGGGAGTGAGTCTCAAGAAAAGAGACCCAGTAGGGAAAAGTAACCCCACCGGCAACAGTACTAAAGTGCGGAAAGTAAAAACAGAAAGTAAATACACGTCGCATCACAACCCAAAACTGTAAACCTCGCGGCTCAGTAACACACACTCACACACACAGTAAGTAGGACTCAGCTAGGGTCTGTGGCTCGGCGTCCTGTCACCACAGAGGCTCTCAACCCCAGCCACGTGTGCACACTACAGACGCTCTCTCTCGCGTCTGGTCCACGACCAGTTTTCCCCTACGCCTGACCCTAGCGGTAGAGAAGGGGCTCCACGGAGACCGGCTCAAAACCACCACAAGGAGTACGCACAGGACAGAGACGCTCTCAACGTCCTGGCTCACCGACGGAGGACCCCACACACGCCGTCATCTAGACAGAGCGTCGCTCTATGTCCAGGTGACAAACAGAAACAGAAGCACGGTAACTCAACGCTAGTACAGACGGTAACACTCTCAACGTCTGAAACACCGTACAATAGACGGACACCTTATGTCACATCACGACCCAGTTAATTACGCATAAGCACAGGCAGAGTCACACTCTAAGCCTGGCAGAATGTGTTAACAGGGCGGACATCACACGTCAACACCTTGAAACACAAAACAGGACCAAAGCCTGCTGGGACATAGGATATTAACGGCAACATCGATTGTCGCCAATAATAATGTAGACGGCACTCACAATGCCGTTAACACTTAATCAACGGCAATCGACCTTGTCGTTTATATCAATCTGAAGATCTCAGCGTCAACATGTGGACGTTAAGTTCTTCAGTCCCCTAGACCCAGAACAGCGTCGGGTCAGTCCAATTGGGTAAAATCACCCAACAGAACACCTACTGATGGAGGGAAATACTTCCTCACATCTTTTAACACTACCAGAACTTCAAAATTAACCAATCCAACACTTGGATTGCCAAAACACCCAAAATCCCGGCATGGTATAACCCAACCCTAAAATGCATTAGCATACTAATCTACACAAATAAGCATGCTAATCTGTTAAGGAAGGTTAAAGGGTTAAGTCCCTACCTCAGAACGCCCCAAAAACTCCTAAACATCACCAATCTTGCCGGAACCCCTCGAAGTCTCGTCTCGCGCGAATTACACCAAATCTTCGCGTTTCTCGCTTGATCTACACCGCCACACGTACCAGGGCCTTCCCACGAACTCCCATCAACCATCAGAAGTGGTGGAAACAGACAAGGCAGAAGTGGAGGGAAAGAGAGGAAAGGAGAGAAAAGGATTCTGCTCTCGGGTTGCCCTATTTCTACAGGCGCGACCATAGACGTCCACATACCTCGCCGCCTACTGAACCGCCACTGGTTGACGTCCGGACCCCAGTCAACGACAAAGACCTTGTCGTCAACCACACCCGAACCTCTACAACAACAAAAAAAAAAAAAAAAAAAACCAATAAGGATCCGCTAAGACCCGAGACCTTACAGCCCTCCCCCCTTAAGGAATTTTGCCCTCAAAATTCAAACAACATAAGAAGGAAGACTCACCAAAGAGGTACGGAAACTGCTCGCGCATTTCGTCCTCTCGCTCCCATGTCGACTCACCACCTGAATGCCGCTGCCACGCAACACGAACTAAGGGGATGCCTTGTTCCTCAACCTCTGAACTCGGCGATCCTCAATATGCAACGGAAACTCTGGTACAGTCAACACTGGAGTCACCTCAGACCACTCTGTGCTCTGGAGAACGTGAGACTCGTCAGAAAGGTACCTCCGAAGCATCGACACGTGGAACACATCGTGGACTGCTGCCAACTCTGACGGAAGCTCAAGTCTGTACGCCAAACCTCCGACACGCTCAGTAATGGTGAAAGGTCCAATAAAGCGAGGACTCAACTTTCCACGCCTACGAACCTCACCACTCCCTTCATAGGAGACACACGAACAAACACCTGGTCCCTACCTGAAACTCGAGCGGTCGTCTGCGCTGATCTGCATAACTCTTCTGCCGACTCTGAGCTGACTGAAGCCTCTGCCTCACAAGCTGAACTACCTCAACTGCCTGCTGAACTAACTCTGGCCCTGTGACAATCCGTTCGCCAACCTCGAACCAGTCTAGAGGAGTGCGACACGGTCGTCCATACAAAGCCTCATATGGTGCCAAACCGATACTGGAGTGATAGCTATTATTATATGCGAACTCGACCAACGGCAAGTGAGCTGTCCACGATCCCTGCCACTCCAGACAACAAGCTCTAAGCATGTCCTCCAAAGTCTGGATAGTCCGCTCTGACTGACCATCTGACTGAGGGTGGTAGGCGGAACTAAAAGCCAACTCTGTCCCAAAGCTCTCTGGAAACTGCGCCAGAACCCAGAAGTGAAGCGAGGATCCCTATCTGACACAATAGAGATCGGCACTCCGTGCAAAGGAACAATCCGCTCTACGTACAACGCGGCCAACCTACTCACACCCAACTAGTCCTGACAGGCAAGAATCTAGCAGTCTTCGTCAATCTGTCCACAAGAACCCAAATGCTGTCAAAACCTCCAGCTGTCCTCGGCAAACCACAAACAAAGTCAGTCGTCACATGGTCCCACTTCCACATCGGAATCTCTAACGGCTGCACAAGTCCTCCTGGACGCTGATGTTCGGCCTTCACCTGCTGACAGACCAAACACCTAGCAACAAAAGCCGCTATGTCTCTCTTCATCCCAGGCCACCAAAACTGACGTCTCAACCTGTGATACATCTTGGTCGACCCTGGATGAATCGAGTACCTGGAACCATGTGCCTCCTGCAACACAACTCTCCTGACAGACTCCTCAACAGGAACATAGAGTCTATCTCGGAACCTAACAGTCCCGTCCTCGCGAAGCTCAACCTCTGGGAGAAGCAACACACTGTGCAACTCGGGATCTGCCTGCTGAGCCTCAACAACCTGTCTCACAACGGCGGGAGCCGCCAACAAACTGCCCAACACACACGACGACTGGACAAACTCTGAAAGACCTTCTGCCGCAGACTGCCACAACTGCCACTCTCTAAGCATCAGATGACTCATCTGTGCTTTCCTACTCAAGCATCTGCAACTACATTCGCCTTTCCAGGCTTATACTCAATGCTAAAATCATAGTCTTTCAGATATTCCATCCATCGACGCTGCCTCATATTCAGATCCCTCTGAGAAACACATACCTCAAGCTCTGGTGGTCGGTACGGACTACAAAACTCACTCCGTACAGGTAAAGACGCCAAATCCTCAAAGCAAACACCACAGCTGCAAGCTCTAGGTCATGGGTCGGGTAACTCTCCTCGTGGGGCTTAAGCTGGCGAGACGCATAAGCCACCACCCGGCCTTGCTGCATCAAAACCGCACCCAGACCAACACCTGAAGCGTCTGTGCAAACCTCAAAACCCTCCTCACCTGAAGGTAACGCAAGGACTGGCGCTGACGTAAGCAGTCGCTTCAACTCTATGAAGCTCTGCTCACACTGCTCCGACCACAAAAACGGAACTCCCTTTCTCGTCAACCGAGTCAAGGGTGCAGCAACCTGAGAAAAGTCCCGAACAAACCTGCGGTAGTAACCTGCCAAGCCCAAAAAGCTACGAATCTCAGACACAGATCTGGGACTCTCCCACTGCAAAACTGCCTCGACCTTCGCTGGATCCACAGAAACTCCCTCACCTGAGATCACGTGCCCCAAAAAGTGAACCTGTTGTAGCCAAAACTCACACTTACTAAGTTTGGCATACAACTGGTGCTCTCGCAAGGTCTGCAACACGATCCTCAGGTGCTCGGCGTGCTCCTCCTCCGAAGCGGAGTACACCAGAATGTCGTCAACAAACACTACGACAAACCGGTCCAAGAACTGGTGGAACACCCTGTGCATCAGATCCATGAAGGCCGCTGGAGCATTGGTGAGCCCAAACGGCATCACCAAAAACTCAAAATGTCCATATCTGGTCCGAAAAGCAGTCCTCTCAATGTCAGAATCTCTAATCCGCAACTGATAGTAGCCCGACCTCAGGTCGATCTTCGAAAAGACATGAGCAGACTGAAGCTGATCAAAGAGATCGTCAATCCTAGGCAATGGATACCTATTCTTGATGGTCACTTGGTTCAGCTTCCTATAATCAATACACAATCTCAGGCTACCATCCTTCTTCCGGACAAACAGAACAGGTGACCCCCATGGAGAAAAGCTAGGACGAATATAGCCCTTCTCCAACAACTCCTCAAGCTGCCTCTTCAGCTCCCTCAACTCTGCTGGTGCCATACGGTACGGTGCCTGTGCAAATGGTACAGTGCCAGGAACCAACTCAACAGTAAACTCAATCTCTCTCTCTGGCGGTAAACCAGGTAACTCTTCCGGAAAAAACATCGGAAACTCACACACTACGGAATGTCCCCCACTCCCGAGGTAACCTGGTCAAGGGTAATAGCAGAAACTAGAAAACCCTGACAACCAGAGGCAAGCAACCTCCCTGCCCTCAAAGCAGAAACTAAAAAGCGAGAAGTAAGAGGTACGATACCCTGGAAGTAGAACGCCGCTTCCCCAGGTATCCGCAAGTGCACCCTCTTCTTCTGGCAATCCATCACTGCACCATACCGCTCTAACCAGTCCATACCCAAAATCACATCATAGTCCTGCAACTGCAAAGCAAACAAGCGAGCTGACAACCACTGATCCTGCAACTGCACAGGTACCTCCTCGAGACAGTAGGACGTAAGGACAAAGTCCCCTGTCGGCAACTCTACTGCTAGCTCAACAGACTCTCCCGAACTCAACTCTCCAAGGGAGTCTAAAAACTCCTCAGACACAAAAGAGTGAGAGGCACCGGAATCAAACAAAACTCTAGCTGTATAACCAAAAACTGTAACAGTACCTTCCACTAGCTGAGCTGCCTCCGCGTCTGCACGGGTCAAGTGAGTAACACGACCTCTACCTCTCGACCCACCAGAACCTCCGGCCTGCTGACGCTGCTGCAGGGTGCCTGCTGCTGCACTGCTGCTGCTGGCTGCTGCACTCGGGGCTGTGACTGAGTCTGCTGCTGCGGCACACGAGGTAACAAAGGGCAATCTCGCGCCATGTGACCCATCTGGTCACACCGGTAACACTGACCAGCAAAAGAACGTGTACCTGCTGCGAAGGCTGCCCTACCGCTGCTGAACACTCCCAACAGACTGCTGTCTCTGCTCTGCCTGCCTCCTATCACGCCGAAACTTCCTCCGAGATCCTGACTTCGCCGTCGTCCCAGCAGAAGTGGACGCGTAGGAAGTCGTAGTCCTCAGAGTCGTCTGCACACTACCTGCTGCTGTCGAGGCTGAGTAGGAACTACCTGCGTCTGAACCTCTGCGCTCCGAGCACGGGTCCGTAAAGTGTCAGCCTCCAACGCTGCCGCTGTCTGATAGGCCGCGTCCAAGTCTGTGACCGCGCAACTATCAGCGCCTGCCTGAGCTCTGGCCTCAGGCCCCTCACAAACTGCTGAGTCCTCAGACTCTCATCTGCCATAATCTGCGGAGCATAACGCCCTAGCTCTACAAATCTGGCCCTGTACTGCACTACAGTAGAGTCCCTCTGCTGCAAGTCCAGAAACTGGTACAACCTCTCCGTCCGGACGTAAGTAGGACAGAAGGCTCTCTCAAAAGAAACGACAACTCCTGCCACAGAATCTGTCTAAGTGGGCGAGACTGAAAAGTAGTCTCCCACTCAGAGGACCACCAAGTCAACGCCTGCGCCTGCAACTGGTAACTAGCTAACAACACTCGCTCCTCGGGAACACACTCCATGGAACGAAAGTCCGCTCCACTGCATCCAACCACGCCCGCGCGATGTCTGGATCAGGCTGGCCCAAAAACTGGGGAGGCTGAAACTGCAAGAACTCCCTCAACACCTTCCCAGTACCACCCTGGGGTACCGGCGCATCACGGTGCTGAGCTACAAACTGAGCCATCCCCTCAAGAAATCGAGTCAAGTCTAATCCCTGAGCTACCTGAGGAGGTGGCGCGGTGCGGAACAATGCCACTGTGTGCGTCCTGTGGCAAAGGCTGCGTCTACTGAGGTGGCGGAGCGTCTCCAGCCTCCTGACGAGTCGCCTGCTCGGCCACTCCCTCTCTAGGACGTCGCCTAGGTGCCATAGTACTATACACAGAGCAAAAATACACACATAAATACACTAACTAACTCCGGGTTAAATAGCTGCAACTGTACTCTTTGTACTCTGAGTTAACATGATGGGTATTTCCTTATATATATCTCATCAGACCAGGCTCTGATACCAAACTGTAACGACCCAGAATCCGCATTACCAGTAACCAACCAGTAACCCGAATTCTGACCCGCTAACCCACGAGACAAGCTCGGAAGGGTAAAAGTGAACGTCCGAGGAGACTATATATAAGAAGATACACACCATGTAAAGCTGTAAAATTTCACTATACATGAACATAACATGTACAACTCAGAGTCCGAGCTAAGTACAGAGTACAGAAGTACAACAAAAGTACTACTCACTGCAGCTAGGGCGCACCAACACCGGAGTGGCTAGACTCGCCTGGAACGGGAGTCGACGACGACCCACCTGAAAGGGAGGGGAGTGAGTCTCAAGAAAAGAGACCCAGTAGGGAAAAGTAACCCCACCGGCAACAGTACTAAAGTGCGGAAAGTAAAAAGAAAATAAATACACGTCGCATCACAACCCAAAACTGTAAACCTCGCGGCTCAGTAACACACACTCACACACACACAGTAAGTAGGACTCAGCTAGGGTCTGTGGCTCGGCGTCCCGTCACCACAGAGGCTCTCAACCCCAGCCACGTGTGCACACTACAACGCTCTCTCTCGCGTCTGGTCCACGACCGTTTTTCCCCCTACGCCTGACCCTAGCGGTAGAGAAGGGGCTCCACGGAGACCGGCTCAAAACCACCACAAGGAGTACGCACAGGACAGAGACGCTCTCAACGTCCTGGCTCACCGACGGAGGACCCCCACACGCCGGTCATCTAGACAAGCGTCGCTCTATGTCCAGGTGACAAACAGAAACAGAAGCACGGTAACTCAACGCGAGTACAGACGGTAACACTCTCAACGTCTGAAACCGTACAATAGACGACACCTCATGTCACATCACGACCCAGTTAATTACGCATAGCACAGGCGAGTCACACTCTAAGCCTGACAAAATGTGTTAACAGGGCGGACATCACACGTCAACACCTTGAAACACAAAATAGGACCAAAGCCTACTGGGACACAGGATATTAACGACAACATCGATTGTCGCCAATAATAATGTAGACGACACTCACAATGCCGTTAACACTTAATCAACGACAATCGACCTTGTCATTTATATCAACTCTGAAGATCTCAGCGTCAACAGATGTGGACGTTAAGTTCTTCAGTCCCCTAGACCCAGAACAGCGTCGGGTCAGTCTAATTGGGTAAAATCACCCAACCAGAATGCCTACTGATGGAGGGAATACTTCCTCACATCTTTTAACACTACCAGAACTTCAAATTAAACAATCCAACACTTAGATTGCCCAAAACACCCAAAATCCCGGCATGGTATAACCCAACCCTAAAATGCAATTAGCATACTATCTACACAAATAAGCATGCTAATCTGTTGGAAGGTTAAAGGGTTAAATCCCTACCTCAGAACGCCCCAAAAACTCCTAAACGATCACCATCGCGCCGGAACCCCTCGAAGTCTCTGCGCGATTATACCAAATCTTCGCGTTTCCCGCTTGATCTAACACCGCCACATGTACCAGGGCCTTCCCACGAACTCCCATCAACCATCAGAAGTGGTAGAAACAGACAAGGCAGAAGTGGAGGGAAAGAGAGGAAAGTAAGAGAAAAGGATTTTGCTCTCAGGTTGCCCTATTTCTACAAGCGCGATCAATAGACGTCCACATACCTCGCCGCCTACTGAACCGCCACTGGGTTGACGTCCGGACCGCTTGCCGTCGAGTTCAACAACAAACGTCCACATCTCTGGACGCTAACTCCCAGTCAACGGATAGCCTCTGGCCGTCAACCCAAGTCAACGACAATAGACCTTGTCGTCAACCACACACCGAACCTCTACAAGACCCAATAAGGATCCGCTAAGACCCGAGACCTTACAGGCTGACTAGTGTAGCGTTCTGTAGCTAGTGTGTTTGTCCAGACAGTTTCTACTGTCTGTGTTTACAGCTGGGTTCTTGTGGTGCCTTGGTGTACACAGGTTTTCCGGTTCCGCTGAGTAGCTTAGACCGACGACCGTGTAGTTTCTTTCATGCTTCCGCACTTGACTCTGTTTAGTAGAATAGACTTTACTACTTTATTTAATCATTGCACATTAGTTCTATTCTGCTGTTAGAACTAGTGAGATATTGGTAGTCCCTACTGGGCTTCTTCGTGAAGCTCACTCCCATTTTGTAGGTGAGACTTCACAACAGCTCCCCTCCGCGGTGGACTGAGGATATGGTCCCACAGTAGTCGGCATCTCTAGTGGCAGTGTTCCCCAGCAATTGTACTTCACCCTCGGGGTATGCCCTAAGTGACATGTTCCTTCCCATTTATTTCAGCACTTGTATTTATTTACTTTGGGACTGTATTAGACTGTTACTTAGTATTGGACACTCTTCGTTCACTTGTGGTGCACTTTAGTATGTTTGTTGTTATTTATTTCTGTTACATATTTTGTTAGACCGATCCGTTAGCGCTTCGGGGCTCCGAACCCGTGGGTGGCGGTGCCGGTGTTCGGATCCTTGGTGAGAATCGGGGATCCGAGCGTCGGGGCCGTTGTAGTGGTATCAGAGCTCAGAGGTCTATCAAGACTTGTAGTGGAAATAAGTAATAACGTAAATCCCCTTAGGAAGTACAAGTAAACCTACTAGCCACTGGAGTTTTATCTGTTAATTGCTTATTGTGTCTGTTTTGCAGAACATGCCTGCACGCACTCGCAAGCAGGTTCGTGAGCTGGTGGAGTGTCAGGAGTTCGAGTTGGATGGGTCGGTTGCAGCCGAGCACGTGCCGATCGACGCCCAGCCCCAGCAGTTCGAGTAGCTTGAGGACCCATTGCCGCACGACGTTGCGTTGCAGCAGGGAGAGCCACAGCAGCAAGCAGTAGTGGTTTCTGCCCCAGCCCCCATTGGCCGTCATGGAGCAGTGATGTTCCAGGGTCCTTGGCAGTACCCGTAGTGCCAGCAGTACCCCCAGTACCCTCAGTACCAGTCGTACCAGTAGATGCCGGCAGGAGGTCAGCAGTTCGCAGAGATGGCAGCAGAGGAGCAGCCACCACCGACCCCACAGGCAGCACCGGTTCAGCCAGAGGTACCCCCAGTGGTACGACAGCAGACTCCAGTTGCCGCGGCAGCACCCGAGGACCGCACGACACTTCTGGAGAGGTTTCTTCATCTTCGGCCTCCGACTTTCTCTAGCGACCGTGATCCAGACAGGGCAGAGAGTTGGGTCCATGAGCTCGAGCGCACCTTCGAGACCATGGACTGTGCAGAGCTAGATCAAGTCAGGTTAGCAGTGTATCAGCTAAAGGGGTCAGCCTACGAGTGGTGAGAGCAGTGAGGCAGACCAATTTTCAGGGTAGGAGGCTGGACCAGATAACTTGGGTAGAGTTCCTGGTGGCTTTTCACGGCGAGTTCCTCCCCGATTATGTTTGCCATGAGAAGAGGGACCTGTTCCACGAGTTGGTGCAGGGAGACTTGACCGTGGGATAGTACCACCAGAGGTTTCTGTAGCTACTTCGACACGTTCCCCACGTGGTAGCTAGTGAGCAAGCTCGTACCGAGCGGTTCATTAGTGGGCTACGTTCAGACTTGAGGTGGGCCATGGCTGGTCACCTCTGTGACACCTTGGTAGTGGCTAGAGCTACGGCCCTGAAGAGGGAGTGTCAGTTTCAGCCGCAGCAGAGCGGGGGCTCAGGGAGGTCTTCTCCGTACCAGCGCCCTTCAGACAGTCGAGGGAATGTTTCCTCTTCTTCTTCTTCAGGGATAGGCAGTGCTAGCCTGACTTTAAAGTTGAAGAGGATGTTCGCTCGTGGAGGCGAGAGTGTCCGTTGAGGCAGCAGCAGGAGCAACAGCAGCATGCACCTCAGGTTCAGTACCATCCACCCCAACCAGCGCAGCGCCAGCAGCAGCACCAGGGTCAGTACCAGCAGCAGTAGCAGTGCCAGCAGCAGCACCAGGGTCAGTACCAGCAGCGCCAGCAGCAGCAGCCTCAGCGAGGATGTGGCCGTGGTCGGGTGATGAGCATCACCAGAGAGGAGGCGGAGGCCTCTAATCTGGTCATCGGTACAGTTCCCATCCTTGGTAGAGCTGCTAGAGTTTTGATTGATTCGGGTGCACACACTGTTTTGCTTCTGAGGAGTTCTTTGCTTCCTTGTCTAAGTTTGCTCTGGAGCGGGCATGTGACCTTGCAGTTGAGCTGCCGACAGGTGACTTTGTGCATACCCTTGGTTACTTGGAGGGTGTCACCGTCGAGGTACAGAGCCACCAGCTACCAGCCAGACTGTTTGCCTTGCAGCTCCACGACTTTACATGACTGGTTGGAGGCGCACTCTGCACTGGTAGATTGTCAGTGAAGACCGTGAGGTTCGAGATACCTGGAGCACTTGTGCTTTGCTTCTGAGGTACCCGATCTGTCCGCCGACCCTTTGTCTCTTTCTGTAGAGCTCGACACCTCATCTGAGACGGTTGTGTTGCTTTCTTGGCCTCTGTGTGTGTCTCAGATTCTGATGAGATTTCTATTTCAGATGTGCCTGTGGTTTGTGAGTTTGCCGATGTGTTTTCGGAAGATTTACCTGGCTTGCCACTGGAGCGGGAGGTAGACTTCTCCATTGAGTTGCTTCCAGGAATGATGCCTGCGTCCAAGGCACCGTACCAGATGGCGCCGTTGAAGCTGTGGGAGTTGAAGTGCCAACTAGAGGAGTTGCTTGCATTGGGCTTCATTCGTCTAGCCATTCGTCGTGGGGAGTGCCTGTTCTGTTTGTGAGGAAGAAGGATGGCAGCCTCAGAATGTGCATTGATATCGACAGCTGAATCAGGTGACCATGAGAACAAGTATCCTTGCCCAGGATCGATGACTTGTTCGCCCAGTTGCAGTCAGCTTCAGTGTTCTCGAAGATTGACTTGAAGGTCGGGTTACTACCAGTTGCGATCCGCGAGTCAGACATCACCATATCAGCTTTTCACACCTGCTACGACCACTTCAATTTTGTCGTGATGCCTTTTGGGGTCACAAATGCACCTGCAGCATTCATGGAGCTGATGCACAGTGTTTTCCGAGAGTACCTGGACCGGTGTTGTGGTGGTGTTCGTCGAAGACATCCTGGTGTACTCAGCGACGGCAGAGGATCACGAGGTCCACTTGAGGCTGGTGTTGCAGGCTTTGAGGAGTCACCAACTTTACGCCAAATTCAGCAAGTGTGAATTTTGGATAAAGAGGTGCACTTCTGGGTCACATTGTTTCGGGTGCAGGTGTGGGTTGATCCCCCCCAGGTTGAGGTCGTGGTTTCTTGGGGCCAGCCCACTATAGTTTGCAGAGGTTTGCAGTTTTCTGGGGCTGGCAGGCTGCTACAAGAGGTTTGTGCAGGACTTCGCTAGAGTTGTAGAGCCTTTGACCCAGTTGACCAGGCGGGAGACTCAGTTTGTGTGGACAACAGAGTGCGATCGTAGTTTTCTGGAGCTGAAGAGTCGACTGACTTTAGCTCCGATCCTTGTGGTACCTTCCGGCAGCAGCGCTTTGTTGTCTACATAGACGTGTCAGGTAGTGGTTTGGGTGCTGTGTTGATGCAGCCACGGTCGAGTAGTTGCTTATGCTTTCGTTAGCTAAAGAAGCATGAGCAGCACTACCCGACACACGACCTGGAGCTTGCAGCAGTCGTGTTTACCTTGAGGTTGTGGAGACTACTTGTACGGTGAGTGTTTGAGGTTTTCAGAGATCACCTCAGCTTACAGTACGTCTTCACGTAGAGAAATCTCAACCTCAGGCAGCGCAGTGGCTCAGTACTTGAAGGACTACGACTTTACCCTTCCTATCACCCAGGAAAGGCTAATGCATAGCAGACGCTTTGAGTAGGAGAGCCCACTTGAGTTCTTTGTTGGTTAGACACTGGAGACTTCTGGAGGACGCCACTCAGGGGTGTTCACGCCGTCTAGCCCCGGGGAGAGAGCAGTGTTGGCCAGCATGACAGTTCGTGCCGTTGATATACCAGCAGGTGCTTGAGGCGTAGAGTGCAGATGATGACTTGGCAGACGTTTTGCTGTTGCCCGAGGTAGCACTGGATGAGGACAACGAGTTCGGTTCCAGGACAGACTCTACGTTCCAGAGGACGTCAGGGAGGAGACCACCACCACACTCGACAATGCACAATTCACAATACATATGTATATATAATTACTTTCTCTTTATTACAAACCATGGTACAATATCAGAATAGCTTGTCCCCGGTCACTCTGTGACCTACAAGCTACCCCACAACAACACACATATAAGTCACAACAACCAATCATAACCCGACCTATCATTGGTCATCATGTGACCTCCTTGCCACATAAATATAATATACACTATATATAAAATATTAACTCTTAACCTTACTCATACTATATTAATTAAACTTTCTTTATCGACGTCACAAGACTGAGGCTAGGTTCACACTGGAACCATCATTGCCCTACCACTACCAAACAACCCCCCTTATACACACCACTTAAATCACGTAACCTTATGCCGACCTCATAAACAATACGTTACTTGCTAAGGCGCACCGGTCGCGATACTCTATTCATCCTGGCTCCACCAGATGTACCATGACTTGAGGATAATCTTTTGGTGTCCTGGGATGAAGAGAGATATCGTTGAGTTTGTTTCGCGCTGCCTTACCTGTCAGCAGGTGAAGGCAGAGCACCAGCGTCCTGGTGGTGAGCTGCAGTCGCTTCCCATTCCTGTGTGAAAGTGGGAGCACGTCACCATGGACTTTGTTTCTGGCTTACCTTGCACTTCTCAGGGGTACGACAGTGTTTGGGTCTCGTCGACAGGCTGACGAAGACCACTCGCTTCCTACCAGTCAGAGCAGCGTGGTCAGTGGACAGGCTGGCTCGGTTGTTTGTGGACAGAGTGGTACCTTTGCACGGGACCCCGGTCTCTATTGTCTCAGATAGAGATCCTAGGTTCACTCTCATTTCTGGTGCAAAGCTTTCAGGGGGCACTTGGCACTGACTGAGGCTGAGTTAGGCTTACCACCCACAGACATACAAGCAGTCGGAGAGGACCATTCAGACCCTCGAGGACTTGTTGAGAGTGTGTTGCCTAGACTGGGGTGGCACATGGGAGTCGCACCTTCCCATGGTGGAGTTTCGTATAATAATAGCTTTCACTCCAGCATCGGGATGGTGCCCTATGAGGCTCTGTATGGTCGACCGTGTAGGACACCGTTGCACTAGCACGAGGTTGGCGAGAGGCAGTTGCTGGGTCCAGAGTTGGTGCAGCAGTGTGCAGACACCGTGAGGCTGTGGCAGAGGTTGCAGACAACGCAGAGCAGACAGAAGAGCTACGCCGACGTTCGCAGGAGGCCACTTGAGTTTGAGGTCGGCGACAGGGTGTTTCTTCAGATCTCGCCAGCCAAGGGCGTTCTCAAGTTTGGGAAGAGGGGAAAGCTCAGCCCAAGGTTTGTTGGCCCTTTTCCCATTCTGTACTGGGTTGGCGAGGTCGCTTACCGGTTAGCTCTTCCGTTTGAGTTGGCAGGTGTCCACGACGTCTTCCACTTGTCGCAGCTGAGGAAGTACATGCTAGATCCATCACCATGTACTCGACTACTTGTAGTTAGAGTTGCCCCCGACCTGTCCGTGT
>CM024756.1:122565993-122697442 GCA_014218235.1 Colocasia esculenta
AAGATAAGATCATACTGCATTCAGATCACCTAAAGGTATCTTCAACTACAAGAGGATGCCCTTTGGTTTGAAAAATGCAGGAGCTACTATCAAAGAGCCATGACCAAATATTTAATGAAATGATCCATGATGTGGTTGAATGCTATGTGGATGATTTAGTCGTCAAAACCAAAAAAACGGGAGGACCATTTATATGATCTTCGCCGTGTTTTCGAAAGGCTTCGCCAATTCAAATTGAGATGAATCCTATGAAATGTGCATTTGGGGTTTCAAGTGGTAAGTTCCTGGGCTTCATCGTCAAATATCGGGGAATAGAAATAGACCCTGACAAAATCAAGGCAATCCAGCAACTGCCTTCTCCTCAAAATTTGACAAAGCTAAGGTCACTCCAAGGGAGATTAGCCTATATCAGGCGATTCATATCCAATCTCTCAGGAAGATGCATGCCGTTCGGCAAATTAATGAAGAAGAATGCTCCTTTCATCTGGGACCAAGAATGTCAGGATGCTTTTCAACAAATTAAAGAGTATCTTCTCACTCCTCCGGGTCTAGGGGCACCAGTTATGAAAGCCTCTCATACTCTATATTGCAGCTATGGATGCTTCTCTGGGAGCTCTACTGGCAAACAAATGAGGATGATAAAGAGCAAGCTCTATATTATCTTAGCAGAAAGCTAATTGGACGGAACTCCGGTATGCTCAATGGAAAAAAGCCTATGCACTGGTATTTGCTGCAAAGAAATGAGGCATTATCTGCTGGTTATGAAAATTAAACTCATCTCCAAGTATGATCCAATCAAATATCTGCTGAGGCAACCATATTGTCAGGAAGACTCGCGAAATGGGCTCTACTACTCATGGAATTTGATATCACATACATCCCACCAAAGGGCAATCAAAGGGCAAGGCTTGGCCGAATTCTTAGCCGCACATCCAGTGCCGAAAAGATTCCCTTTATCTATAACCTCCCAGAAGAAGAAAACTCTTCTCCTGCAAGTGAAAATTCAATTCTCGAAGAGGTTGCCACAATTGGCTACCCTCTTGGGAATTATATTTTGATGGGGCTTCCCGAACTCTTCATTATACTGATGGTTCTACCACGTCTCTACTGGGGCAGGGTTGTCTTAGTCACTCACTCCATATGGAGGGATCTTATACAACTCTGTGCTCTTATGAAGCCACTCACAAATAATGAAGCCGAATATGAAGCTCTGATTATTGGGCTCCGGTTGGCTCTCGAAATGGGAATCAAAGGATACAAGTTATGGGGACTCACAACTGGTCATCCGACAAATATTGGGCCAGTATGAAGTCGTAAACCACAATTGTTCCATACTATACCACGTTATGAAGCTCAAAGAAAATTCAACTTCTTCGACATATCTTATGTGCCGAGAAGTGAAAATTCTCAGGCTGATGCTTTAGCCAAATTGGCCTCTGCTATAAAATTGCCTCCTGAAGGGGAATTGGACATAAGTGTCCGCCACAGAAGGCTCATGCCCAGTATCCTGACACTGAGTCTATATCACAGTTGAGGAGATAATAATACAGAGCTAGATACAACAAATGAATCTGAAGATTGGCGCGAGCCGCTTATCAAATCAAGAAAGGTTGGCTACCTCCTGATCGAGCACAAAGAATCAGCTCTTGCGTAGGGCTACATCATATCAAATAATAGCAGATCAACTATATAGCTGGTCATGAAAAGAAAGGACCGGTCCTCCTCAGATGCTTATCCCCCAAAGAAGCTAGAATCATCATGAAAGAAGTTACATTCCGGGCTGTGTGGTGCCACCAGGCAGGAGGAGAGAGATGAAAATCAACATCAAGTTAAAAGCTTCTATGGCCTACCATGTACGCGGATGCATTCAATATGCTCGTACATGTCATCAGTGTCAAGTATTTGGCCCTGTACCGAGGAAATCACCAAATGTATTACATCCCACCGCGCCAACCTGGCGTTCGCCGAATGGGGTATGGATATTGTGGGACCATTCCCCCCTCATCTCAAGGCCACAAGTTCTACTGGGCTACAGATTACTTCTCCGGTGGGCTGAAGCTATCCATTAAGGGAGGTAACCGGAGAATCAGTCGCCAAATTTGTCAAGCAAAAATACTATACAGATTTGGGACTCCTCCCAGGATCCATCTGATAAGGGTCACAATTCAGAAAAAAACAATATCTGCCTTGGCAGCCAATTTCATATTGATTGGCGAACATTTCATGTATATACTCCACAGGCAAACAGGGTTGGCAGAGCCTTCAATAAAACCCTCTCAGATAAAAATGGAGTCAAATTCAGCAAAGGAAAGACAGGAAAGGAATGGGGAGAAAGGTTCATGAAGCCTTGTGGGCTTATCGAACTGTATATAAACCCCTACCGGATGTTCGCCTTTCTCCTTGGTATATGGAGCTGAAGCAAAGAGACCCTATAAAATTGAAATGGCATCCTATCGGGTGGCAATCCAAGGTGAACTACAAAATCAAGATCAAGATCAAATAGAAAGAAGACTTGAGGAGCTTCCAATCTAGAAGGAAAGCGCCTTGAAGCATAAAAGTCTCCAAGTAGAAAGACTCTAGAATGGTTCGAGCATTCGACAATTAGCAAGCTCCCAGAGCTTTTAAGCAAGGGGATCTTGTCATGGTCAAGTGCAAGAGAAGCAATGGTCGGAAAGTCATGTGCAAACTTCAACCCACTTGGCTCGGTCCATATATCGTCACTCTGGCATATGAAGGAGGAGCATACCGGCTAGTTGACCATAAAGGTAATGTGCCTTTTCCCCCACTCAACGGGAAACACCTGAAACTGTACCACGCGCCAGAGCATGAATTCTCTAGCCAGCCACCAAAACAAAAAAACCAATCACCCAAAGGGCTCGAAGCCGAAAGAAAATGAAAATTGGTGAAATAAAATGTGCCATAGATGGGGGCAAAGGAATCAAACTTCCACCTACCCGTCATATACCCCGAACTTGTCAGTCCCTACCGAGCACGAAGCCAAGGGCATTCCATGTATAAACCCAAAAAAAAAAAGAGAAAAAAGCCAATGAAAGATGGAGGCTTATTTTTGCATATCCCGCCAAATGAGGTTCCAAGCTACAATGATAAGCAATGTCAAATCCAAACACCAAAGCCATAGCCAGCAAACCAAAAAGGTAGGCTATGTCAAAACCATACCAAAAGCCATAGCCAGCAAACCAAAAAGGTAGGCTATGTCAAAACCATACCAAAAGCCATAGCCAGCAAACCAAAAAGGTAGGCTATGTCAAAACCATACCAAAAGCCATAGCCAGCAAACCAAAAAGGTAAGCTATGTCAAAACCATACCTAAACCATAGCCAGCAAACCAAAAAGGTAGGCTATGTCAAAACCATACCAAAAGCCATAGCCAACAAACCAAAAAGGTAGGCTATGTCAAAACCATACCAAAAACCATAGCCAGCAAACCGAAAAGGTAGGCTATGCCAAATCCAAAATACCCAAACCATAGCCAGCAAACCAAAAAAGGTAGGCTATGCCAAATCAAAATACCCAAACCATAGCCAGCAAACCAAAAAGGTAGGCTATGCCAAATCCAAATACCCAAAACCATAGCCGGCAAACCAAAAAGGTAGGCTATGCCAAACCCAAAATACCCAAGCCATAACCAGCAAACCATAAAGGTAGGCTACGTCAAATCCAAAGCCAAAGCCAAAACTGAAATAACCTAAACCCTAAATCCAAACCCAAACTCCATACCAAAGCCCATAACAATACCCAAAAATGAAAAAAAAAAAATATCTTCACGCTCAAAAGCCATCACCACCCATCCCTCCCAGTTTTCCACCCGTTTCAGACCAGACCCTCACCCTTTTGATTATCTGAGCCAGTCAAATCTTCAAAAAAAAAGAGAGAAAAGGGGTTAAAAATAAAGATACCCCGATGGACTCAAGTATACGGCTCACCATATGCTTGAGGGTAAAAAGATCAAAAAATCCAGCTGAGGTGAAAACCCGAGAGGCGCTTCAGGCAAAAATGGATAACCCCTCAACGTGAAAACCCGAAAGGGCGCGTTGGAAAAAGCTAAAGGGGGCCAGTCTTGGTGAAAACCCTAAAGGGCGCTAATGCTGGTAATGTGACAAAAAAAGAAAAAAAAAAGGAAATGATGAAAAGGAGGATTTCTCAGTTCTCCATTACAAGTCACCACATTACAAACTTGTGGAGGGTGACAAATACCACATAAAAAGGAAATCAAGGCAACAAGCTCAATATGTAAATGTTGTGCTGTGAAGCAAAGGCAGGGAGACTTCCTCCTCTCCAGCCATTCAAATCCAAATACAAACCCCTTTTTCCCGGCACAAAGCTATCAAAAGGGGTGAAATTCAAATTCCAAAGCCAGACAATAAATACCATTCCAGAGCCCATTCAAAACCAAGTCCAGGGCTAAATCATACCCAAATCTCATAATTCATATCCAAACCTAAATCCAAAATACCACAAAGGTGACCCAAGTCACCTAATATACTCATATCCAAACCCAAATCCAAAATACCACAAAGGTGACCCAAGTCACCCAACCTACTCATATTCAAACCCAAATCCACATCCAAATCCAAATTCCAAATTCAAATCCCAAATCCGAATTTCCAATCATTGGCCAAATTCAAATCTCAAACCACATCTGAAACCATCACTCATTTCACAAACCAAACCCTTAGCCATTCAACCATCCAAGTCAGTCGAGTCCTCGACAGCCTTGGTAAAAAAAGAGAGAGAAAGAAACAAAAAGGGGTTAAAAAATAGAGATACCCCGATGGACTGAGTATACGGCTCACTGTATGCTTGAGGGTAAAAAGATCAAAAAATTCGGCTGAGGTGAAAACCCGAGAGGGCGCTTCAGGCAAAAATGGATAACCCCTCAACGTGAAAACCCGAAAGGGCGCGTTGGAAAAAGCTAAAGGGGGCCAGCCTTGGTGAAAACCCGAAAAGGCGCTAAGACTGATAATGAAAAAAAAAAAAAAAAAAAAAAGAGAATGAAAGAAGGAATTTCCTTGTCCTCATATTTATATTCATAAAGTATAAGTCACTCTGTTACATATTCATAAGGGGTGACAGATAGTCACACACTATTTACCAAAAAAAAAACAAATCAGGACAACGAGCCTAATACACAAAGGTTATGTTGAGAAGCAAAGCCAAGAGGGTGCCTTCTTCTGCAGTCGCTCTGCCTTCCTAGCTTTGGAAGATTCGAGCCGGCGAGAGCCGTTTCTATCTCTAGCACGGAGGCCTCCCTCTTCGGGATCTTCAACTTCATCTCTGGCATCTTGAGCCTGACAAGATATTGCCTCGTCAAGCTCGCGTTCCAGCGAGCAATACTCTTTTCTCTTGCGGCCATCCGCAGTTCTCGCGTCTTCTGACGCTTGCGCACTTCAGCAACCTGGAGATCATCGGCTTCAGTATCGCTCTCCAGGGCTTCAAATCGCTGGGCCCAGGTCGTCTCAACCTGACGGGTGTACACCCTATTCCAAACATCGGTGATAAAATTCATCCAACGCTCCTGCTGGACTCCCATGCTAAAGGCAGATCCGGTATGTTGTTCCAGCGCCTCTCGAATAACTTCAATGGGCGCCGGGTCTGTGGAGTCTGCCAATACCGTTATTCGGCCAACAAGGAATTCCCAGCAGCCGTCATCAGCAAAATGCGGGGCTGGTTGCGTCCCTGCAGGCCATCTTATACCATGCTCAGGGGGAGCACCAACCTCCAAGGGCGGAGAGCTGCCTTCGTCAGAATTCGGCACAGCGTCTGCCCCGGAAAAGAAATCAGCAGCAGGAAAAAGCTGTTAGCAAGACAGAGCTAGTAGAACACCAACTCAATGATGCAAGCCATAAAACTCGGCTCCTTCTCACCTGGAGCGGGAATTTCGCCTTCCTCCTCAGCCTCAGATTCTGAAGGTTGAGCGAGATTGGATGGTCCAGGACACGGATCTTGAAAAGAGCTGGGAAAATATGGCGAATTTGCATAAAACTGCTCCCCATCATATGGGAAGGTTGGAGGGACATAGGTAGAATCTGCCTGGTGAAGGCCTCCGCCTCCACTTGTGGTGTCCCCCACTTGAAAGGCAGATTGAGCTGGGAAGTCCAAAAACGGGCTCATCGAAATTCCCCAACTCGGATTGGAGAAGTTCGCCCCTGAGACGGAATATGAATCTGTCGTTCCCCAGCCAAACAGTTGATCACAGAATTCTGCCCCTTTTTAAAGCAAATACAGCAAGGGAGAAGGATTCGTCATGAAAAGAAATATGTCATGAAAAACTCTATACGGGTTTAAGAAAATCGGCCCACCAAAAGAAGTTGTCCCTACAGGAGGTTCTTCCACAGGTCTCGGGATATAGACCTCAACAGGGGCAGAAGAATACTCTCCCTCTGAAGCTCCCAGTTCTGCATATGTGAATCCTGGGCAGTCAACATCGGCTTCTACCACCCCAGAAAATGCAAAATGAGAGGGAGCACCATCAGTCCCCTCTTCGGGCAAAGGATCTGCCATAGCCTGTAGAGTGCTCCCGTTTCCCTCGCCATGAAAAATAGAGGGACTCTCAAGCAAAGAATCACGCTCATCTGGAAGGGGTGAACTGGTGCCCGCCTCATCAGTCTCATCATCTAGTACGGGAATGTATGGAAGAAATCAATATGAGAACTAATGGTAAAGGAAAAAGGGAAAGATGGAAATGATAGAAGAGTATACCACTCGGGGAGGCATATGCAACCTCTTTGGCCTTCTCGGCTCTTTTATTGGTAGAGGAAGAAGGAGCGCCAGGGCGAGTCCCGTTGCCCCTATCCCTGTTAATCCTCAAAGCGGGAGTAGCTGGAAGACAAGGTCACCATAAAAAAAAAAAAAAAGAAGAAGGGAGAAAGGGGTGGCTTACGTGCTGACTCTGATGAAGGCCTTGGTACCAGTTGAGGCAAGATGGTGCTGCAAGCTTTCCCCACTTTCTTCATGATATCCTGAACATCTTGAAATGTCTTGGCATTTTCCAGCTGAGGGATATATTCCAGAGGCCAATATTGCCAATCACATTAATAAGATGTCGTTCCATCGTGTCCATCCAGGATGGCCGATGCTCTCTGGAGGTAGCTTTGTCGACAAAGGAACCATAGGAGAGTGACCACAGTCAGATAATAAATGATTCCACCAGCAATATGATGAAGAATCATCGATGGTGACTGGGGCTTTTGTCCAAAACAGCTCTATGGGTTCCAGGAGCGGTATTTCCCCCTGATAATAATACCTGTCATTCTCGGCCTTGGTATTATGTGACATGCTGGCATCATAACGCTTCTTATATGAGGCTGCTATGCTAGAAAAGTGCCGGTTAAGATATGCCTCGTCAATGTAGACCGGGGACAAGCTGTACTGCACAAGCCGAGAATCCTCCCTCTCCCTTATTTTGCCAGGGGAGAGTCGGAAAATACCGCTCCGGTCAAACCACCATCTGGCATAAAATATATCCATATGTCCCGTCATTCCCGGCGCAGGAAGGGCACATGCTGAACCTGTTTCAGGACGACGGAAATAATTCCACCAACTTGCGGCCGTCATATGAACATCATGACCGCGGTGGAGTCGGAATGACAATGGAAATTCCGCAGGTGGCGGGATAGATTGATCATACCCAAAATTTCTGGCAAATCGCGAAGGATAATAAGGCTCAGTGATAAGAGTCGATCCTACGCGATACACCAATATTCCGGGCCGAATACAGCATAACCAGTCCTGATATATGGACTGGCTGGGGCTATTGCTATTTGCTGAATGATATTTTATCCCATCGGAGGTCTGGGTGCAGAAAGGCCTGGTTCCCCGGGATGCATTGTCAAACTGAAGTAGCCCTTGCTCATTGTTCGGCAGAAAAGATAAACTGGATCTGGTACTCATCAGCTCTGTCAGTGGATCTCCAGCTGGACCATGGATGGCAGGGTCGGGTCGGCTGGGTGAGTCGGACCCAGCCGACCCCGACTCGGGTCGGGTCGGGTCGGTGGAGCCGGCCGACTCCAATGGAGTCTGGCCGACCCTGGGTCGGCCAGAGTAAAAAATTATTTAAAAAATGAAAAAAATCAGAAAAAAATCAGGAAAAATCCCTAAAATTTACAGAAAATTACCTAGACACATACAACATTCATTGAAATCAAACACATTGAAATTTAAATCTTATCATGTTCATGTACCATGAAGAACAATAACAATGACTAAAGACATAATCATTAATGTTCATACATTGCAAAAATTAAAATATGTACAAGTTGATAACATGAAATAAATAAAAATACCTTCTCAATTTGACATTTCTGAACCCTCATCCTCTACCTCATGAGATTGAATAGGTGGCACATACTCATGTCCTCCATACTGTGTATATCCAAAGCCAAACAAAGAATTGCAATGTCTTGGAATCCTCTTTGGATGCCTCGCGGTGTTGTTGCTTGTTGACTTGAACTTTCTCCTGAGTGTCCCGGAGGGAAGAAACTACCATATCCAGTAGTTTGAATATTGCCCAAATAACTAGGCCCACTACTAGAGCTGATGTCTGAATATGGCAATTTTGGGGGACTAAAAAAGGGTGGATATGAAGCCCCGTATCCCCAATCATGCCCTGCTTGCCTTTGTTGGCCTTCATATCCCCCGTGCTGCTGTTGTGCTTCCCCTTGGCTTCCTTGTTGTTGTTGGGGTGGTTGTGAATAATCTTCATATCCTGACATAATACCCCCAAGCCCATAACCTCCCGTGGCTCCAATACCTGCAGCAGCACCATCATCATCATCAGGTGATTGGGTGGAGTCATCACTCCCCACTGTTTTTTCTTTTTCTTTTGTACTCTTCTTTTTGCGACGTTCATAATGTAATTTCTCTGCCTCATATAATCTAGCCAAATGAGATGGCAGGGGTGGAGCCTCAGAAAATGGCTGCCCAATATGTGTCTCTGCCTCAGGAGAGTCCTCTTCACCTTCTTGTGATTTTCTTCTTGGTTCTTCTGTTCTTCTTTCTTTGTTTGGCTTTGCTTTCTTCTTGCCTTTGTCTTTCTTTCTTTTGGGCTCTAACTGGGAGGTAGATCTTCTCAATTCTGGCTGAGATGAAGAAATACTAGTATCATGTACGGTGGAAGATCTTCTCAATTCTGGCCTCTCAGCTCTCTCAGGTACATGCTCTTCTAATAAAACATCTCCTTCACATGCTTGAACTAGCCGATCATCAGGATGAAAGTCAGCTAGCTCTCCCTCAGCTCTCGTCTCCACCCAAGCATGTAAAGGGTGTTCCTCATTTAGCAACTCATCAACATCTATCTCAGGAACCACCTCCTCAAATGGTCTACCAGCTAGCTGCATGAATCTCTGTCTTTCTATCTTTTGCCTTTCTTCTTTTTGCTTCACCCTTAAACGCATATTATAATGACAGTAAACCAACTTCTCTAACCTATCCACACCCAGCCTATTGCGGATTTTTGTGTGAATAAGGCTGAATGTACTCCAATTCCTTTCACATGGGCTAGAAGAAGTGGTTTGACTTAATACTCTCACTGCAACATACGCTAAGGGATTTGTTCCAGCTTGCTGATAATTGACTTGGATCCACCATTCAGCTGTTACAATAAAATAAGCGAACATTAATCATTATAAGGATGGTGAAATCTTATATTTATGATTTTAGGCAAACACCCAAACATGTAAAACCACATGGACTGAGTCTTTGAGCTGCATATGTCATGTCATATCCTCCGTATATCCCAACTTTCATCTTATATCTCTCCACCTACAAAATGGAAGACATGGCACATGTCATGTCAAATGAATCATACATACATATGCAAAATAAAATATACTATCCTACCTCTGCCACTGCGTCTAATCTCTCATTCATGCTCCTTGCAATGCGAGTGATGACATTGATGGTGCCTCTCATCACTTCTCCGTCATTGTGCACATCATCTTTATATTGAATCCTAGGGTTGAAAAAATACCCTGCATATGATAAAAGAAGTTTAGTATGGTATCATAAAATAATTCAGCAAGTAATTACATTAAATAAATTACCTGCAGCATGAAGATCATGGTGGAGAGTCATCTCCCATCGCTTGTCTATGATGGCCCACCATTTTCTGTAGGCTTTAGGATTCCTTTCCCTCAACTTTTCCTTTGCCTTGTCCATTGCCTCGTACAAATATCCCATATCATTTTTGTCGTCACCATCAACCATTCTAAGGATAAGTACCAAAGGCTCTATTACTTTGAGGTAGTAGGAAACCTTCTCCCAAAATCGTGCATTGCTAATCAGGTCTTGGACTTGGAGAGCAACATCTTTACTATCAAGCCGTAGAGTGTCTACATGTTGCAAAAATTCTGTAGAATTAATCAATTGGCCCAATTGATGCCTATATTTCATTAGGCTCTCCAAAGAAATAAAATTGGATGCAAATCTGGTGGGACCAGCACGAAGGAGATCTCTCCCATCTGTGTACTTCCTCATCATATTCAAAATCCTGTTGTGACTATAAATAAAGGAAGTTATCATCTGAGCATCATCAATGATACCATGAATATGAGAATCTTTGCCTATGTCCTCCATCATTAAATCAATGCAATGTGCTGCACATGGAACCCAATAGAGATGGTGTCTCTTTTCCATAACAACCTACCCGCAGCCTTGTAGCTCGGTTCATTATCAGTCACAACTTGTACAACGTTCTCTTCACCCACTTCCTCCACAACTGCATCCATAAGTTTAAACAAATATTCTGCATTCTTGATTTTGTTAGATGCATCAACAGATTTAAAGAAAATAGACCCTTCGCAGCAATACACAAGAAAATTTATCATGGATTTTCTTGTGGTCCCTGTCCAACTATCACACATAATGGTGCAACCACGTTCTTTCCAAATATTTTGAAGCTACTCACCCATGTTTTCAACTCCTCATATTCATCATCAAGCCCAGCATCATAAATGTACTTCCTTGTAGGAGCCTTAATACCAGGCCCAGCTTCCGCAATTGCATCCAACATACTCTGAAAATATGGGCTCTCTGCCGTATGTGCTGGGACACCTACATGTAAAAACCATTTGACAATGCCTTTGATTGCACCCTTTGCTGCCTTTGCAGTGGATTTCACTCCTTTCAATGCCTGCTTGATTCCTGGTTGTTTTACAGACCTTGATCTATACAAATATGCATCCATAGGACCCTGTGTACTTCTAGGAAGAGATGTCCTAGAGTCATCTCTAGACACATGTGCACCTGATGTCCCTAAACCCCTTCGTCTCTCATCTTCCTCCGCATAAGAACGACGACTAGCACGTGCCGCTGCAGTAAACTCAGGATCAGGATCAGGATCATCATCATCATCTTCATCATCATCCACAGGAATGGTAGATCATAATCTCTACGAATCTGTCTCCCAGAAAGCTCATCTTGAAGTTCTTGTTGCTGCTGAGTTGTCAATATTTTTCTGCTCTCTTCCCCTTCAGATATGCTTTTATTTCATTTCTCACTTCCATTGGACAATTCGGACATTTTGAAACATTCCCAACAATCCCAGCAAGATGTTGTTTAAGGCGATAAATGCCTCCAAACATCTCCTTTCTACACCAATTACATTTCACTTTTCTCTTAGATGCATCAAGGAGACTACCATGAGCCCAACCAGGATCAATGGCCTGCTCCACCTCTTGCTCTTCATGTTCATGATGTGCCATATTCCTGTGTAAGAATGCAATTAAATTGCACGTTAAATACACATAATCCCTAATTTATAAACCCTATTTAGGGTTTAATTGGGAATTTATGAAAAAAAATATCATGGACTATAAATATTGTACATACAAAACTCTAATCAACTCAAATGACCACACTGAACACTCAATTACACATTTATTATATTAATGACCTACAATTCTTATTTTTTAAACCCTAATTAAGGTTTAAGTTGAGAATTAAAAAAAACAGATCATGCAATGTTCATACAAAACTCTAATCAAGTAAAATAACTATATTGGACACTCAATTACATAATAATTACGTTAAGGACCTAAAATCCCTAAATTTTAAACCCTAATTAGGGTCATTTGGGGATTTTCAGGGGAAAACAGTCAATGTAATGCAATTAAGTCTACCAACAAACTCTAATCAACTAAAATAGTTCTATTAATCACTCAATTGCACATTAATTTCATTCATGACACAAATCCCTAATTTTATACCCTAATTAGCGCTAAATTTGGAGATTTAAGAGAATGAAGTCATAAACATATTAAATATGCTATAGATCTACAGATCTATAGTCTATTTACCATTTCCTATTTTTCAGATTTAAAAAAAAAATTGAAAAATCTCACCTCACAGAAGAGAGAGAAGAGAACAGAGAGAGAGGAAGGGCGCCGGCGGCTGCTTGCAGTGGCGGCGGCCGGCGGCGAGCCTCCCGGAGCCCGGCGGCGGCGGCGGCGGCGAAGGTGGCTGCTCCGGCAGGGCCGCAGGGGGAGGGGGGCAGGGGGCTGGGAAAGGGGGTGCTCAGGACTGCGCAGACAGGGTTCTGTTTGCGCAGTCCCGGGACGGGATCCCTCCTTAAGGGGGATCCGCGGGGTCGGGTGGGTCGGGGTAGTCGGGTCGCGGAGTCGCGCGACCCGGCGGATCCGGCCCGACTACCGGGAATCGCGGATCCCGGCCAGTTCCCCCGCCAACTCGGGTCGCCGGGCGCCGACCCGACCCCGACCCGCCCGACCCCGACCCCACCCGACGACCGCGCGATTTGCCTCAAGCTGGACGATTGGGAACGATTAATGGAACAGTAAGATTAAGGAGCTGAGGGGCGAGGCAAATCAATTGTCTGACACAAACTAGGCAGCAAAAGGCCGGCCCAAGCACTCAAGTAATGGGTGGGTAGCTGCACCTTCCGATCCCGAGGACTGGGATGTGAACTCAACGATCCCAACCCGTGGAATATATTTGCTAGTGCTGCAGGGGCCAGAGCAAGTTGACGGCCCTCCGCCAGAAGGCAAGTAGGATAAATTAAGCCTGGCCGAACATATTCTTCTTCTCCATGGGGAACCACAAAACTGTATAGCCAGTAAACTAAGTAGGCGGCCAAATAAGTGCGGTCAGGTAGCCGCCGAGGATTCCAACCCATATCCTTCGGGGCACAGATGAATCGTCCCCGGGAAGGCTTCTTCACTTCCAGCTGTTGATATTTTTAAACAGCGACCTCGACTGAAAAACTCTCGAAGAAGCAAAATGGCCCATTATAAAAAATATCGAAGCCAGGCATTTTGACTGACTCTTACAGTCGAGGAAGACGAGGATGCTCTATCCTTTTTCCCGACACGGGCCAGGTCCCGCCATACTTTTGTCAGGAAACGGAGGCTATATGGATAGAAATATTGGCCGGAGCCATTACTACGATGGCTGTGTAAGTCATCCAATACAACTTCTTCATAAAGAAGCCCAGATATCGGCAGCCTGAAATTTGGTGAAAACCCCATAAGTCAATGGAAGTTCACCCTCAGCCGTCCGAAAGTATTCCATCTGGGGCTAAATCTCTCCACCAAACCTCGGAGAATACCTGTGTAACAGGGATAGTCATACAATGCTGCCTCAACAGCTCCATAGATACCAGATTTCTTCAAGATTTCACCATAGTGATGCAAAACACAGTCAACCATTCTGTGGCCCCCATAACGAAAAATATGAGAAGATACAACTGACCAGTGGCCATACCAGCTGGGAGAAGTGAAATCAATAATCCGATCCAAAAGACATCGGATATCATGACTTCCGGCAGCATACCGAGAATCACCAGGCATCAGATAAGTGCCATTAATCTCCATCGCAGTTGTATGGCGATTCTGCAAGTTCCAGATAACAGGGGACAGCTTCCGTGACCGAGTATAACAATCAAAGTCACGGTTATAGGGGCCAAGATTATCAGCCGTTGGCATCCTCTTCAAAGGCATGTATTCCAGAGGGAAACTGGGATAGGAAAAGGCACAGGTACCCAGGAGGCTATCCCGGAACCTTAAAATAGCAAATTCCAGATATCTCCTCTCGGCCGAAATACAAGGATCATTCTCAAGCATATTAGCTGGGATGAACTGCTGGATAAAGAAGAATAATTCCCTATCAGACGGGAAATGGCTTGGATAGCCTCCTTTCCGCACATAATGATAAGTCCCTTTTGGAGACAAATGCGAGAGTAATCTACTGAGCCATTTGGTGCAAGGCCTTCAGGGTCAAGGGTTGCTACTACATGGTAACCACTATCCAGGAAGGATAAATTGGCTTCAGTAATACGGGGCCTCGCCAGGGCAGGCATCATAACTCCTTTCGGAACGACCCCGTCACGGGTCTTCTGGCTATGGTTGTCGCGAGCCAAGTAATTCTTTTTGAAAGACATGGTCAAAAGCCTGAAAAGAAAAAGTGCAGGCAGAGGAAGATGAGAAAAATGGATAAAGATGCTAAGCCCAGTTAAGCAAAATCCGAGAGCAACACAAAGATACTTCGGAATGCAAAGCAAGAATTCACACGGGCCGCGTGCCGTCACTTGTTGATTCCGGCACGTGTCCCGTGGGGGGCATTTGTTGAACGGTAAAAATGTGACATGTTCATGTCAGTAAAAATTACGGAATCCACCAGATAATGGTCCGGCAACTGGCTAGTTGAAGCCTATTCTTGGCAGACAATCGTTCAAGTCATGGGCATGATGAAAGGGGTCGTTGAGCCATGAAGATTAAATGTCGGTTATCAACGGGCCTGATTCCAAATATCATCAACAGCCTATTCAGAGGCCAAATAAGTGTGATTTAAAATGACCCCAAGGTTATTTAAGTTACAACTTATCGTGGGATTCATCCCCAAAGTTCGGCAGGGGAGTTCCGGCCCTTAAAATGGCGCCCGGATTCCCGGTAAATTGAAAGTACAAGAAGAACATGTCTCCGTCCAGAGTACAAGCGCGGAAGAAATCCGGCAGCACAAGGTCTATAGACCGAGTACGGGACAATTACAAAGAACAAGCACGAGGAAGAACTCCGAGGCTTGCAAAGGCACCCTCCGATCGGGCAGAACTCGAGAAGTCGGACAGAACTCCGAGACAGAAAGAAAAACTCCAGCACTTGGGCAAGATGGCCTTGTAAATAAGGGTGTAGGGTGGGTATTTATAGATAAAACCCCCTCCCCTCCCTCTCTCTCCATCGGTTAGGCAGCCCCTAACCGATGGTGACCTCAACATGAGGTCACCATCGGTTAAGGGGGAATCTCCCCTAACTGATGGTGACCTCATCATGAGGTCACCATCGGTTAGGGGGTCTAACCGATGGTGACCTCATGATGAGGTCACCATCGGTTAGGCCCAACCGATGGTGACCTCATCATGAGGTCACCATCGGTTGGGGCTCTCCCTCTCCCGCATGTAAGGGGTTCATCCCCTATAAATACCCCCTATTCCACAAGGAAAGGGGGTTCGGAATTGGCTCCGGCGAAGCCCTGTTGGAAAAATTCCAGAAAAATAGAAAAGAGCATTTGCTCATTCCCTCTCTCATCCTCCAATCCCCCCTGCTTGGTGTGCGAAGGTACAAATCCCCTTCTTTAGCCCGATAGGCCAGGCGCGGAGAGGAGAGTGGTCGGCGCAATCGTCATCGACATTCCTTCTTAATCCCCATCCTCCACATCGAGCAAGTCTCTGTGGGGTGATATTCCCGGGGTTTAAATGCCGTCCATATCGAGCAAGTCTCTATGGACACATGGTATTTAAAACCCATGTTCTCCCCGCCCATCGAGCAAGTCTTTGGGATGGTGGATTTTGTGCTTATATGTATATTTTCTTGAGGAGACTCTGCCCAAGCGGAGGTTCTGCCCAAGGACATATTCGTATATTCACAAATTTGTGTTCTTATATATATGTTTCTTAAGACGAAACTCTGCCCAAGTGGAGATTCCGTCCAAGAACACATACATAAGATTACAAATTTGTAATTATACAAATATGTTCCTTAAGGAGAATCTCGCCCAGGCAAAAATCTTTCTCAGGGGACATATCCATATAAATACAAACTCGTGTTATATGTATATGTTTCTTAGAGGAAACTCTGCCCAAGCGGAGGTTCTGCCCAAGAACATATTCGTATATTCACAAATTGATGTTCTTATGTATATGTTCCTTAGGGGGAAACTCTGCCCAAATGGAGACTCCCCTAAGAACATATCCATAAAATCACAAATTTGTGCCTATACGCATATGTCTCTTAGGAGAAATCCTGCCCGGACAAAAGTTCTCTCTAAATTCATATCCGTATAATCACAAACTTCATGTTTATATAAATGTATTTCTTAGTAGAATCTCTGCCCAAATAGAGACTCTGCCCGAGAACATATCTATATAATCACAAATATGTCCCTTTGTGTATATGTTCTCAAAAGGGAATCCCGTTCATACGGGGGCACCTTCCCATCGGATACTCTGCTCAAATAGAGATACCGTTTGAGAATATATTCACAAAGTGCAAATTTGCGTTTATACACATATATCTCTTTAAGGCAAAATCCCTCTGGGCAAAGTTTCTCCCGAGAACACATGGATATAAGCATACGCCCATACAAATACACCACGACAAGGACACCCTGCCTAAGCAGGGATTCGCCAAGACATACTCATATATTCAAAAAAAAAGGATTGTGATAATATACACACATCCAAAGAAAAAGGAAGATAAGACAAGAACTGCGCTCAGATACTCCAAATGGGAGCACATATGCACCTCCACGAGAACCATACCCGTGGAAATGGACTTTGGACAGTAATCGCAATGGGACAAAGACTTCGATGGAGATACATCCATATGCTCTCCGGAAATTGTACCCGCACAAGTGCGAAATGAGGAGAAAAGAAACTCTACCTCAAACTCGGACTTTGCTCAAAAATGGCATTGTGAAAGAACCTCATATAAAAATTTGCACAGTAATCCTTCTAATACGGAAGTGTTACTCCGGGTCATAATACCCCCAAGTTCAAATCAATATCCACGGGTATATACCCGTTCACAATAACAACCTCATGTTTTCCCCAAATAAAAATGCCTAATCAACCCTTTTGCAAAAAGAAAGGACCTCAAATAGGTCCACGGGTATACCCGTTCCCCTCTTCAAAAAAAAATCAAACTTTGGACTCCCAAAATGGCAGTCATTTCAAAAAATGAAATATCTAAAGCAAATAGCATTCCAAAATAATCAAATGAAACGAAGACATGTCATGATCAGGATTTTCTAAGAAAAGCATGTATATTTTTCTCGTCCTTTACTATGAATGGTATTCGGGTTAAGATCAGTATTAAATAATACCAAGTGTCCTAACTCGATGTAAATGTAACATCGATTCCGGTCGATGGAGACAGAGGTCCAGCACATGCTACCCTAATCACCTGATGAGAATAGACATGGGACTCAAGAAGTTCAGATTAAAAAAAAACGGCGCACCCGTCCGTTCGCGGACACACCCGTCCGTTCGCGGACACACCCGTCCGTTCGCACACCCGTCCGTTCGCGGACACACCCGTCCGTTCCACGGACACCATACCAGTCCGTTCCACGGACACCGTACCAGTCCGTTCCACGGACACCATACCCGTCCGTTCCCCGGACACCAAAATTCTTCTTCCGCATTGTGCGGACTCTTTTTCTGTCTGTTAGACAGGCTGGCACGCCCCACAAATATCAAAAATACAAAATATGGGAAATGAATGAATACATGTACCAAAAAAATGAGACGAATGAAAAAACCGTGCGAAAGAAAGGAACGGAAATCCCCATGTCAACATCGGCGCACCAGCAAACCATGGTATTTGATAGGCTGGGGGCAATTCCTTATGCCGGTACCCGTCCGTTAAAAAGACGACGCGTTACTTGGGCAGTTGAGGAAAAACCCAAGCTTATAATCTTCTCATGCCATGCCTCTGGGAATGACTCTGGCGAACCAGCTGAACAAATTGCGGGAGCCACGTCAAATGATCCCACTGAAGCTATCAGGCAGTTTGCCAGAAGAAACCGCCAGCCCGGCGGACAAGCTGGAGCATCTGGTCAAGTTCCCCCTCGTGTTGATTTTTAACATGAGGGAATTCAAATCCCCTTCTTCGAAGAAACAAATGTTCAAATTGAAGAAGGTGGACCTTCAACTTCAAATATCAACCCCGTCATCGACCTGCCGACAAAGAAAAATTTCCAGGCAATGTCGGATGACGACAAATATCAAGTGATGCAGCGATGCCAATCTCAAATGGCTGTGCTTATAAATGAAATGAGGCAACTGGTAACCACAAGCCTCCGCCATTCTATGGAGCCAGTCTCTGCTCAACATCAACAACAAAGTCAACATCCAGATGGGGTTGCTCCGGCAAATCATCCAGCAGCTTCTACAACTGGTCTTTCTCCTCAAATTACGGGTCAGGATATCATTGATCCGTCCAATATTATGCTCCCTCAAGGTGTTGCCATACAAAGGCATGAGATACTGAAGATTATTCAAGATATGTTCGCTCAGCAGAGCGAAGGCATTCAGGTGGCAGATTATAATCTGTCCCATATCCAGTACATCATCAATTCAAGAAGCTACCAAACGTGCCCTAAAGTCCCAAAACTACCAAAGTTCAACGGACATGGGTCACACAAGAACATCTGGCGCATTATATCAATTGCCTTGGGCGAGCTCGCCACCGAAGAATCATATCTTCTCAGATATTTTGCAACTTCCTTGACTGGAGTCGCATTTCAATGGTATTCAAAGCTCAAGTCCAACTCAGTTGCTGATTGGACAGATATGCAAAAACAATTTCTTGACCGTTTCCAAACGGTTGAAAGGAAGGTCTCTCTCGCCGAGCTATGCTCCCTTAAACAAAAAATAGGGGAGTCAGCAATTGACTTCATCAAAAGGTGGAGAGAGTTTAGCATGAAATGCAACAACTCTCCCGCTCAAGAAGATGCAACCTCTATCTGCCGAAGAGGCCTCATATCAACAGTCAACGAGAAGCTCTTGGGAAGAAATATCAAGAGTTTCGATCAATTGAATTCTGCAGTAGCAGAAATTGAGATGTTCCTAGCCGAGCAAATGGCTCATACATCTTATAAAGGAGCCAGCAAAGGAGGTCAATGTTGTTGACTTCTTGCCTGATAATGAAGCAAAGGGGGCAATAATCTCTCCTGTCCCAAAGAAGAAATCAGAAGCTAAAGCTCCAGCCCCATCATTGGCAGAGCGCATGAAGACTCCTTATTCCTTCAAAAAGGAGCATACTAGGAAGCTCTTCGATCTCTGCCTCGACAATCAATTGATATCACTGCCAGAACCAAAGAGGCCGGCAGATATCAACAAGATCAATCAACCCAATTATTGCCCGTATCACCGTATGGTGAGGCATCCAGTTGAAGATTGTTCTGATCAAGCCCCATTTCGGGAAGATGAATGCAATCTAACTGATGCCCCCTTATATTTTGGAGGACCAGCTCTTCAACCCCCTCCCCGATCTAAAGGAAAGAGTAAACAAGTCAAATGCTCAGATGAAGATAGTGAGACTGGCAAGCTCTTTGTAATAAACAAAAATCTTGCCGAACTCCATGAAAAGAATTTTCGAAGTAAAGCAATATGCCCAGAAAAGCAAAATATCAACCATGAGGCTGATTATGTAAGTCAAGGACTCAAGGCATCAACGGGAGCATCCTTTGCCTCCCAATTGCTTGCAGATCGGCTTCCCAAAGCAAGATCAAAGTGTTTAACGACTGAAAACATTCGTCGTCACTTATCAAAGGAAAGAAGAGAAAGAAAAGGCCAGGAAGGCATCAAAGCCAATCCACTTTTATAAGGGGGAGCTAGTACCTCAAACATTCCTAGACGATGATTTTGATTGGGAAAATCAAACCCAAAATCATCCTAAGCCAGTAGAAGAAATGGCAGATATGCCAGAAAGTATCAAAGAAATATGCAAGAAGCAAAATATTCCCCAGGTCCAAAATACCTCTCGGCGGAACTTCTTCAAGCAATTATGGGAACCTTCACAAGTGCGAGGGCAACCTCCATTTCCCAGAAAAGATACAAGAGAACTAGGTTATGAAGCCAAGGTCTTCTTCTCAGCCAATGTTGTTGGAATACTACCAGATACTTGCAGTGCAAAAAGCAGCCAAGCATCTTCCAATTCCAACCCACAAGAAGATATTTTATGTCCCACCAAGGGATCATTAGATGAAGGATCGTCAGAAGAATCTGACGAGCAATCTTCGCCAATAAATTCTGAAGATATAAATTTCTACGAAGTTTAGTCGCCTACCCTGACGACGAAGAAGACTTCGTAGATCTTCAACCAGCTCCTCAAGAATTGAAGATGGAGGACAAGCCACAGTTGATGAATTGATTGAGCTCAATCTTGGGAATCAAGAAAACACCGGCCAGTCTTCATCAGTGCCCTTCTCGACGAACAAGAAAGGGAATCTTATAAAATCTTCCTTCTGGAATTCCAAGACTGTTTTGCTTGGAATTATAAAGAAATGTCCGGGCTGGAACCATCAGTTGCTGAGCACGAATTATCCATACTTCATACAGCCAAGCCTGTCAAACAAGCTCAAAGGCGCATGCGATATGAGCTGGAGCTGAAAGTAAATGCTGAAGTCAACAAACTCTCTGAAGTAGACTTCATTGAGCCGTGCATATATCCAATATGGCTCGCCAATATTGTTCCAGTAAAGAAAAAGAATGGTCAAGTCTGCATATGCATCGATTACAGGGACTTGAATAAAGCATGCCCCAAAGATGATTTCCCAGTTCCAATCACAGAAACAATGGTAGATATGACCACCGGCTATGAAGCTCTATCCTTTATGGATGGATCTTCAGGTTACAATCAGATCCGGATGGCAATCAAAGATAAAGATCATATTGCCTTCAGATCGCCAAAAGGTATTTTCAACTGTAAAAGAATGTCCTTTGGCCTGAAGAATGCAGGAGCCACATATCAAAGAGCCATGACAAAGATATTGACGAAATGATTCATGATATAGTCGAATGCTATGTGGATGATCTGGTCGTCAAAACCAAAAGACGGGAAGATCATTTATCTGATCTTCGCCGTGTTTTTGAAAGGGGCTGCGTCAAACAAGTTGAAAATGGAACATGAAATGTGCTTTTGGGGTTTCGAGCGGCAAGTTCCTGGGCTTCGTCGTCAAATATCGGGGAATAGAGATAGATCCTGATAAAATCAAGGCAATCCAACAATTGCCATCTCCTCAGAATCTGACCGAGTTAAGGTCATTTCAAGGAAAGCTAGCCTATATCAGGCGATTCATATCTAACCTTTCAGGGAGGTCCATGCCCTTTGGCAAATTGATGAAGAAAGATGCTCCCTTCATATGGGATCAAGAATGCCAAGCAGCTTTCGAGCAAATAAAAGAATATCTTCTTGCTCCACCGGTATTGGGAGCCCCAATCGCTGGAAAGCCTCTTATACTCTATATTGCGGCTATGGTTCCCTCATTGGGAGCTTTATTAGCACAAATAAATGAAGAAGGCGAGGAGCAACCTCTGTATTATCTCAGCAGAAAGCTAATCGGTCTTGAACTCCGATATACTCCGATGGAGAAAGTTTGCCTAGCACTGGTATTTGCCGCCAAGAAATTGAGGCATTATCTTGTGGCTCATGAAATTAAACTCATCTCCAAGTATGATCCACTCAAATATCTGCTGAGGCAACCCATATTGTCAGGAAGGCTTGCAAAATGGGCTTTGCTCCTCATGGAGGTTGATATCACATATGTCCCACAAAGGGCAATCAAAGGGCAAGGTGTGGCTGAATTCTTGGCTGCACATCCAGTGCCGGAAGATTCTCCCTTATCTATAGACCTTCCAGAAGAAGAAACTCTTTCTCCTGCAAGTGAAAATCCAAACTCCCAAGAGGTCATCACAATTGAATTACCCTCTTGGGAATTATATTTCGATGGAGCCTCTCGGACTCTCCACTATATAGATGGTCCTGCCAACCTCTCTACCGGGGCAGGTATTGTCTTGGTCACTCCCCAAGGAGCAATATTATATAATTCTTGTGCTCTCATGAAGCCGCTCACAAATAATGAAGCTGAGTATGAAGCTCTAATTATTGGGCTTCGGCTGGCTCTCGAAATGGGGTCAAAAGTATACAAGTTTATGGTGACTCACAGCTGGTCATCCGACAAGTGTTGGGCCAGTATGAAGTCCGAAAGGAACAACTGCTTCCATACTATATCACGGTCATGAGCTCAAAGAACAATTCAACTTCTTCGACATATCTCATGTGCCAAGAAGTGAAAATTCTCAAGCAGATGCTCTTGCTAAATTGGCCTCTACCATAAAACTGCCTCCCGAAGGAGAGTTGGACATAATTGTCCGTCATAGAAGACTCATGCCGAGCGTCCTCGGCGACGAGTCTAATATAGCAATTGAAGAAGTATATACTGCAGAAGAAGATACAATAAATAAAACTGAAGATTGGCGCGAGCCGATTATCAAAATCAAGAAAAGGTTGGCTACCTCCTAATTGAGCTCAGAAAATTCAGCTCTTACGCAGGGCTGCGTCATATCAATTAATAGGAGATCAACTATACAGATTGGTCCATGAAGGAAAGGGACCAGTCCTCCTCAGATGCTTAAAATCATAATGAAAGAAGTTCACTCTGGACTATGTGGTGCACATCAGGCAGGTGAAAAGATGAAAATCAACATCAAGCTAAAAGGCTTCTACTGGCCTACCATGTACGCGGACTGCATCCAACATGCCCGTACATGTCGTCAATGTCAAGCATTCGCCTCGTGCCGAGGAAATCTCCAAATATGCTACATCCTACGGCGCCAACATGGCCCTTCGCAGAATGGGGAATGGATATTGTGGGACCATTCCCACCCTCATCTCAAGGTCACAAGTTTATATTGGCTGCTATAATTATTTCTCTCGATGGGCTGAAGCTATCCCACTGAGGGAAGTAACGGGAGAATCAGTTGCCAAATTTGTCAAGCAAAACATAATATACAGATTTGGTACCCCTCATAGGATATATCTGACAATGGGTCACAATTCAGAAACAAGACTATATATGCCTTGGCAACCAAATTTCATATTGATTGGAGAACTTCTTAAGTATACAATCCACAAGCAAATGGGTTGGCAGAAGCCTTCAACAAAACTCTCTGCAGGCTATTGGCCAAAATAGTCGGCAATAGAAAGCGGGAAGGGGGGAGAAAAGTTCATGAAGCTCTATGGGCTTCCCGAACAGTATACAAAACTCCTATCGGATGCTCACCCTTCTCCTTGGTATATGGAGCTGAGGCAATGATACCCATAGAAATTGAAATGGCATCATATCGGGTGGCAATTCAAAATGAATTTCAAAGTCATGATCAAAGCCAAATAGAAAGAAGACTCGAGGAGCTCTCCAATCTAGAAGCAAAGCGACTCGAAGCATATAAATCCCTCCAAGTATATCAAGCTCGAATGACTCGCGCCTTTGACAAAATGGCAAGACCAAGAGCATTCAAGCAAGGAGATCTCGTCATGGTCAAATGCAGAGAAGCAATGACAGAAAAGTCATGTGGCAAATTGCAGCCCACTTGGCTTGGCCCATACATAGTCGCCTTGGCATATGAAGGAGGTGCGTATCGGCTGGTGGACCATAAAGGTACTGTGCCCTTTCCTCCACTCAATGGCAAACACTTGAAACTATACTGCGCCAGAACATGAATTCCCTGGCCAATCCTCAAAATAAAAAACCAACCATCCAGATAGGCATGAAGCCGAAGAAGAATGAAAATATCCTTTCCCAGGATTGATACTGAAATAAAGATTGCCATAGATGGGGGCAAAGGAATCAAATCTCCACCTGCCCACCATACAATCTTCACCCCTGTCAAAGGCATGAAGCCAAGGGCACTTTATGTGTAAACCCGAAAAGCAAGCAAAGCCGGGGGGGGGGGGGGGGGGGGCTATTTTGCATCTTCCACCAAATGTGATTCCAAAACTACAGCCAGCAAACCACAAAGGTAGGCTATGCCAAATTCAAACTCAAACTCATAGCCAGTAAACCACAAAGGTAGGCTATGCCAAATTCAAATCCATAGCCAGCAAACCACAAAGGTAGGCTATACCATATTCAAACTCAATCTCAAACCCATAGCCAGCAAACCACAGAGGTAAGCTATATCAAATCTAAAATCCAAAGCTATAGCCAGCAAACCACAAAGGTAGGCTATCTCAAATCCAAATTCAAAACCATAGCCAGCAAACCACAAAGGTAGGCTATGCCAAAATCAAATTTCAAAACCATAGCCACCAAACCACAAAGGTAGGCTATGCCAAAATAAAATTCCGAATCCATAGCCGGCAAACCACAAAGGTAGGCTATATCAAATCCATATTCCAAAACCATAGCCAGCAAACCACAAAGGTAGGCTATGCCAAAATCCATATTCCAAAACCATAGCCAGCAAACCACAAAGGTAGGCTATGCCAAAATCAAATTCCAAATCCATAGCCAGCAAACCACAAAGGTAGGCTATATCAAATCCATATTTCAAAACCATAGCCAACAAACCACAAAGGTAGGCTATGCCAAAATCCATATTCCAAAACCATAGCCAGCAAACCACAAAGGTAGGCTATGCCAAAATCCATATTCCAAAACCCTAGCCGGCAAACCACAAAGGTAGGCTATGCCAAAATCAAATTCCAAATCCATAGCCAGCAAACCACAAAGGTAGGCTATATTAAATCCATGTTCAAAAACCATAGCCAGCAAACCATAAAGGTAGGCTATATCAAATCCATATTCAAAAACCATAGCCAGCAAGCCACCAAGGCAGGCCATATTCAAACCCAAATATAAATTCTATAGCCAAAAAGCCATCAAGGCAGGCCATTTTCAAATCCAAATCACAAAACCATAGCCAGTGAACCACAAAGGTAGGCTATCTCAAATCCAGATTCAAAACCATAACCAATAAGCCATCAAGGTATATCATATCCAGATATAATCCCAAATCCATGTAAAACCATACCTGGCATGCTACAATCCCAAAATATGCCAAAACCCAATACCAAATATAGCCATAAACCATCAAGGTAGACTGACCAGATACAACCCAAGCCTGAAACAAAAATCCAAACTCAGACTCCAAAATCATGGCCATCAAACCATAATAAGCTATACCAAATTCCAAATTCTAATACCAGATGTTCGGCATAAAAGCCATTGAGAAAGGCCGAGTCAATCCACAGCTCAAAGTCCCAACCGCGAGCCATAAAAGCCTGTTAGCTCAAATTCAAATCCCAATTACCCCCAGTAAGCCATCAAGGCAGTTTATACCCCAAATATAATTCCAAACCCATAGCCCGAAAACCACAAAGGCAGTCTATGTCAAACCCAAACTCTGGTCATGGTCAGCAAGCCATCAAGGCAGGCCATATCAAATCCAAAGCTCAAATCCATAGCCACAAACCACTAGGGTGGGCTAAACCAAAACCAGAACCAAAGCTAAAACCAGAACCAAAACTAAAACCTAAACCAAAATCAAAATCAAAACCAAGTCCAGAATCAAATCAAACACAAAATCCCATATTCCGATACCATCAAAACACAAATTCCAACAAACCCACTCGAGGACCAACTAAATGTCTCAAGTACAGAGTTCAAAAAAAAGAGAGAAAAAAAAGAAAGGGGTTAAAAATAGAGATACCCCGATGGACTTAAGAACACAACCACATTGTGCTCTTAAGGGTAAAAAGATCAAAAATCCGGTTGAGGTGAAAACCCGAAAGGGCACCTCTGGCAAAAATGGATAACCCCTCAACGTGAAAATCCGAAAGGGCGCGTTGGAAAAAGCTAAAGGGGGCCAGTCTTAGTGAAAACCTGAAAGGGCGTTGAAATTGGTAATGTGAAGAAAAAAAAGGAGAAAAGAGAAAGAGGTTAAAATAGAGATACCCCGATGGACTTAAGAACACAACCACATTGCGCTCTTAAGGGTAAAAGATCAAAAAATCCGGCTGAGGTGAAAACCCGAAAGGACACTTCAGGCAAAAATGGATAACTCCTCAACGTGAAAACCCGCAAAGGGCACGTTGGAAAAATTTAAAGGGGGTCAGTCTTAGTGAAAATCCAAAAGGGCGCTAAGATTGGTAATGTAAAAAAAAAGAGAGAGAGAGCATGAAAGAGGGGACTTCACTGTCCTTCATTCAATATTACAGAATCACAAGTCGCTCTGTAACAAACAAGCAGAGCATGATAGCTACTGAATACAAAAGAAAAGGGCCAGAATAGAAAGGCCTATGCATAACTACTTCAATCCAAAACGAAGCCAGGAGGGCTTCTTCCTTTTCAGTCGTTCGACCTCTTTGGTCTTGGAAGAAGTGGAGCGGCGATGTTCTTCATCATCCTTAATAAAGGCGGCCTCCTCTTCGAAATCTTTGGTGTCGTCTTTGACTTCCTGTTCCAGAGAGGAGCGTGCCTCCTCAAGTTCGCGCTGTAGACGGACAATATTTTCCATCTCTGCAGTGATCTTCAGCTTCAGCGCCTTCCGGCCTTTACACGCTTCAGCAATCGGGGAGCTGAGTCTGTTAGCGTCACTGGCTAATGAGCAAAGATCTCCCTCCAAGGTTTGAATCCGTTGGTCATAAGGGGCCCAGACTACATTGCTATGGCGGCGACATACTTCGTCCCAGATATCTCTAACAAATGCCAGCCATCGATCCTGAGCAATACCCGAGTCGAGGGCTAGCATAGTCTTTTCCCTCAATGCTCGCTTAACAGCTTCGATCGGTGGAGGATCCTCTGAATCAACCACTGCCCTAACTCGACTGAGGAGAAAATCCCAAGGGTCATCATCATCGACACCAGGGTCTGGCTGATCTCTTGTTGGCCATTCTACACCATGCCCAGATAAAGCATCAAGCCCCAATGGTGGGGACCCACCATCGTCAAAATCCAGCGGTGGTGGATTGCCTGACGAATAAAAAGTACATACGTCAGCAAATGATAGTGAAGCTGGTAAAACCCAAAGCAAAACAAAAGAATAAAAGTTGTTATGACTCACTGGTGAGAAATGGCTCTCCTCTGCTTCCGCTTCAAGAGCTGAAGGTTGAACAGAACTCGATTCTTCGGCATAAATTCTTGAAAAGCAGAGGACAATCAATTGCAGGCAGACCTAGGCCTCCTCCGTCTATCGGTGGTATAGATGGCTCGAGGTTATAGATCGTTTGTCCAAAAAGTCCGTCGCCATCAGCAGTATCTCCAACTTGGAAGGCGGAATATGCCTGTGATGTGAAGAACGGGCTCCCCAGGCCATCCCAAGAAAGGAAAGGTGAACTGGTTGCGGCAATGGAATTTGAATCCATCACTCCCCAAGAAAGAAGCTGATCACAAAAAGGCTGACCACCTGAACAAAAAGGGAGGGAGGGGGTCAAGCATGAAAGAAAATATATCTGATGAAGATTGTATATGAGCTCAGTAAAGGAAGTCACCTGAAGAAGCTACTTCCGCGGCCGGATATTCCCCGTCAGGTCTCGGGATATAAGCATCGACGGGTGTAAAAGGATATTGTTCTGCAAAGGCTTTATATTCAGTATATGCGGAGGCGCTATCGTCATAGCCCGTCGCCACTGCTTCAGGAAATGGGCAGTGGGATGATGGCTCAATAAAGCCAACCTCTGATGTCAAATCACCACCTGCTCGGGAAGAACTCCCATACTCCATTCCATAAGGAAGAAAAGAATCCCCGAGCAGAGGCGTATACTCATCTGAAGCAATCAGGTCAGCATTTCCATCATTCGCCTCGTCATCTGAAGCAAATGAGTCAGAGAAGAGGAAAAAAATAAATGATGAGTAAAAATCTGAACAAAAAGGATGAGAGAAGAAAAGAAAAGAAGAGAAAAAAAAACCACCACTAGATGAGGTGGCGGCCCTCTTGAGTCTGGGAGAAAAGGGGAATATTCAAATGAGCCATCATTCCTGTCTCCAACAATTTCTGAAGCAGGAATGGCTGGAAATTCAAAATAGATATGTGAAAAAATATCCACTCCGCATATCTCCATGAAGGCAAGATATGTCACAGCCATTGAGCAGAGCCAAAAGGTCAGCCTCAGCAGCATAATTCTGCGTCAAATCCTGGATAAAGTCCAGAAGACAAGATTCAGGCACAGATGTCAGATCCAATACAAGCAAATGTCAAGAAGGCAGAACCCAGAAAAGAAATATCAGATTCAACCATAAATCAGGTCAGAATCTCAAGGCTCAAGAAAGGATTTCGAATCAAGCCATTGAATAGAACCTAGAGGATAAGTTCCAGTGATCAAATTTCCAACCCAACTCTAAGCAAGGTCAAAAAGACAAGCTTCGGGAAGGGAATTCCAAATCAAGTCCTCAACAAAGCCAGAAAGGCAAGTCTCAAGAAATTTTTCTGGGGTGAAGTCGGAAAGACAGACCCAGGTAAAGAAAATCAAAGTCAGTTCTGAGTAAATCCAAGAAGCGGAGCTGATGAAGAAGCATGGCAAAGTTGATCGTGGTCCAAGGTTGCTAACGTCACAGTGAAGTATTGAAGCGCGTCAACTATGGGTACGATTTTTCAGTCCAAACTCCTTTCAAGTTATGAAGACAAAGGGCAAAACTCAAAGAACGCACGGGACGTCCTCCTTCGGCTTCGGCTTCAGCGCACTTCCCGTGGGGGGCATTTGTTGACATAAAAAATGTCAAAACCCCAGAAATCTCAAAAGCACCCCTATAAGGGGACGAATGGGACAATTCCCCCCCCCCCCCCCCTTTAATGTTTTTATATAAAAACTTGAGCTTGGGAGGCTAATGTTTTTATATAAAAATTTGGACTTGGGAGGTTAATGTTTTTATATAAAAACTTGAATTTGGGAGGCTAATGTTTTTATATAAAAACATTGGATCCTAATGTTTTTATATAAAAACATGGGAAGGATCTCTCCCCCTCCAACCTTTTTATTTTAAAACCGGTTGGGGGTACCCCCCCTCCAACCGGTTTTATATAAAACAGGTTGGAGGGGGAGGCCCCCCAACCTTTTTATATTAAACCAGTTGGGGGGTGCTTCCCCTCCAACCGGTTTTATATAAAACCGGTTGGAGGGGAGGCTTCCCCCCCAACCGTTTTAATGTTAAACAGTTTGGGGGTGCTCCCCCCAACCATTTAATATTAAACCGTTTGAGGGGAAACTCCCCCCCAACCGGACAGGGGGCTCTCCCCCTCTCATTCTCCTGCGCATCAGCAGGCAGGGGAGAGGAGGCCCTCCCCTATATAAGGGGAGGCACCCCTCCATCTCAAGAGGAGGCACCAAGCCCCATAAGCCCCCATATGCTGGCCGGCCTCCAAGCCCTCATATCCTCCCTCAAAACCCTGCTGGTTGGCCTCCCAAAGCCTTGAGAAACCAGTCCCCATACCCTGGAAAAACCAGTCCCCATATCCTGGAGAACCAATCTCCAAATCCTGGAAAAAACCAGTCCCCATATCTTGGAGAACCAATCTCCTAATCCCTGAAAAAACCAGTCCCTCTAAACTTGGCCAAGCCCAAGCTCCTCACTTGAATGTGTAAAGTTTGAGAAGCAGCAATAAAGCTTTCTCCTCTTCTTGCAAATCTCTACACTTGTTCTTCAAAGCTTCTTGTTCGGTGCGGTGCATTTGTATATTTGTGCTATATTTCATATCCCCACATCGAGTAAGTCTCTGTGGGGATTTTTCGGGATTTAAATCTGTCCGTATCGAGCAAGACTCTACGGACATATGGTATTTAAATACCCTTGTATCTTTGTGCTCTAAATACCTCCATATCGAGCAAGTCTCTATGGGCACGTGCATTTAGATGCCGTTTGTTCTTGTATGATATGTTTCTTTCGAGGAGACTCTGCCCAAGCAGAAGTTCTGCCCAAGAAGATATTCATATGATCCTAATCTCGTGCTTATATGCATATGTTTTCTTGAGAAAACTCTGTATAAACAGAAGTTCTGCTCAAATACATATCCATATAATCATGACCTTATGATCATATGTTATATGATTCTTAGGATGAACTCTGGTCACGCAGAGGTTCTGCCCGAGAACATATCCATAGAAGCACAATACTCTTGTATATTTGTATCTTGGTATATTCTGTACCCCACATCGAGCAAGTCTCTGTGGGAATTTTTCGGGATTTAAATACTATCCGTATCGAGCAAGACTCTACGGACATATGGTATTTAAATACCTTTGTATCTTTGTGCTCTAAATGCCTCCATATCGAGCAAGTCTCTATGGGTACGGAGATTTAGATGCCTTGTACTCACATGTATATGTTTCTTTGAGGAGACTCTACTCAAGCAGGGATTCTGCTCAGAGCATATCTGTATAATCATAATCTCGTGCTTATATGCATATGTTTTATTGAGGAAACCATGTCTAAACAAAAATTCTCCTCAAATACATACTCATATAATCGTGAGTCTATGTTCATGCGGATATGATTCCTGAGTTGAACTCTGCCCACGCAGGGGTTCTACCCGAGAACATATCCATGTAAGTACAATCTTATGCATATATTTCCTCAAGGACACTCCATCTAAACGGAAATTCCGTCCCAAAATTTACTCGTATGTTCATAACTATGTGTTATATGCATATATTTCAACATAGATCTTGTCCCTGGAGACGAGTATATACTCAGAAGATAATTTCGCTAACACGGGCATGTTCCTGCCCATTGCAAGCTACATGAAAGTTCCACAAAGGAAACTCATACTCTTTTCAAAAGAACACCCTATTTCCAAACTTAGACTCATTCTGTTCAAATAAACAAAGCAAAAATGTTGTCTTGGAATTTCTTACAGATGCATATATTCTTGCCCATGCTATGAAATGGTATTCGGGTTGAAACTGGGTTAATACGACACCTAAAGTTTTTAACTCGATGTAAATGTAACATCGATTCCGATCTATGGAGACAGGGGTCCAGCACACGCCACCCTAATCGCCTGATGATTAAAAGGCACGGAATCAAAGAAGTTCAGATCGAAACACGGCGCACTCATCCGTTTCACGGATATACAAAAATTCGTTCTCTGCATTGCGCAGACCCTTACTTCTGCCTGGCAGGCTGGCTGGCACGCCCCGCAATACAAAGTCAAAATATAGATAAATGAACAAACACTTTAAACATAATGGAAAGAAAAAAATCCCGTGTCCACAGCTGGCACGCCCGGTGGGACTTGGAGCCAGTGTTCACAGTTTGTGGTTCGTCGTCCATTGGCTCATGCAAGCGTGGGCTCGTTGGTGTAAGCCCTCAAGGTGTGCAAAATTGCATAAACACTCTCGAGTTTTTACACTTTTGCCCCTATGCCATCATAGGCTCAAATATGATTGCCACATAACTTCTCATGCCACTCGGAGGATAAAAATGTGTAACACTCATAAATTACAAAAATACCCTTTCTTGTCGGCCAAGAAAACCTAAGTCCTGCAAATTACAGTCATACCCTGCACTTTTTCAAATTGTGGCTATGCCCCTATAACCCGTATCAGTACGGAGTGGAAATGTTGTTAATGGGGAGGAGTCTATAGTTGAACCAGTTGGAGCCAAGTTCGAGCACTTGTTCGTGGTTCGTTGGCTTGTTTGTCCATGGCTTTGTGTAACACCCCTCAAAGGTATGCAAAATTGTGTAAACACTCCTAGATTCTTACACTTCTGCCCTCATGTGCTCAAGGACGCTTGTTATATAACGTCTTCATGCATTTGGAGGGTAAAAATGTGTAGCTCTCAGAAGTTATCAAAGATTCAAAATACCCTTCCTTATAGGCTAAAAGACCAAATGGTGGCTATGCCTCTAAACTCGTGTCAGTGCGGAATACCATGTTATGCAATCGACAATACGTCGACCACGGCGCTATGCTCCTGTACCCACGTTAGTACGGAGTACCATTTTGCGACATGGTGTCTATGCCCCTACACTCGCGTTCATGGTTTGCCGGATCAGATCAAGTCGGTCTGATTCGGCCGAATCGGTTTGAATAAGGAGAAACCCGATTCGTCCGATTCCCATCCGATTCCCATGCGAATCGGTCCGATTCTGGCGAATCGTGGTGGATCAGGAAAACCCGATTCGCCCCAATTCCCCGATGCGGCCAACCTTGCCTGCGTTAGTGTGGAATACCATTTTATGACATGGTGGCTATGCCCCTATATCCACGTCAGTGCGGAGTACCATGTTGCAGAGACGCAGATCAAGGGAGAAGAACATCCAGAAGGCTCCTATCTTCAAGTGTTCATGCTTGTGATTCGCGCTCGTGGCTCGTGATTTGGTTTGGTTGTGCAAGTCCGTCATGGGTATGAAATTACATAAATACCCTCAGACTTTACACTTATACTCTTAGAGGTCCGGACCGTGTACCATCCGTGTGTCTAATGGATGGTGGCCATGTGTAATTCTCAAGAGTTACGAAAATGCCCCTCCTCATAGACCAGACATGTTCAGTCCTGCAAACTGTAGTTATGCAATTATCCAAATTGTGGATATGCCCTTGTAACTTGTGTCAGTGCGGGGAATCTACTTTGTAATTTGCACATGTAATAATATGCAGACCACACATTGTACTTGTACCCATGATGAATTAAGTGACTTTATCATTCATATGTACTCACTTTGTAGTCATGTGGCAAATTATGCATAAACCCCCCGTGTGTCGAAAATTGCCAACCACCCTCAAACTTTCCAAAAATAGCCCCAGTGCTCCCGAAAGTTGAGAAACACATCCTGCCAACCTTGGACTTGTACCAAGCCCTCAGTTTGGTCAAATTACCAAAATACCCCTGCAATCCAGAGAGTCTTCAAATGACCTCCTAGCCTTTCCCAAAATGACCTTAGAGTCTCCGGAAGTCTTGAATTGCAGTAAAATCCCTCTGCTAGCCTGAAGTTTGTATCAAAGCCCTGACTCGACCCAAATTGCCAAATAACTTCCTGGAACCCAAAAATTACCAAAATATCCCTGGAGTCCAGAAACCTTCCCAAATCCCTAAAACATACACTTGATGATGAATGCTGGCCATGAATGAGCAGGCATAGCCTACATGCCTCTAGTATCAGGAGCTACTAAGGAAATGATCTAAATTTATTTGACAATCAATCAAGGGTGTTCGGACTTTAAGTCGATGTAAATTAACACTGACTTCGGTCAGTGGGGAAAGGTCCAGTACATGAACCCACTCTGTCTGATAATCCACACGGAACGGATACCTCAGATATTGGCGCAACTGTCCATTGAATGGACACACAAATTCCCCACATCATGCGGATCTTAAACTTGTCTGCTAAGCAGTGTGGCGTGCCTGCAATCTCGGAACGAATGCTATTGTTCCCCCATACATATAATTATGTTAAAATTCCGCATCCAACATGAGGCCTGGCAAGTGACAACTCTTCACATGGAGGAGGGGAGCAGCAACCTCGTAGAGGACTGAACCATCACCTGGCTCTTATACTGAATTCAAGTGAGGCTCCATAAGGAACTGCCATCCCCATTGAGCTGGTTGAGTGAGGGTTCCACCTAAGTTAAAGACAGCCCATTAAGTAAGCTGAAGTTTTGTTGAATAGTTTTTTTTAATCCCTAGTAAAATAAGCATTCAAATTGTATCCCTAACTGAAATAATTGCTCTTCATTTTCTATTTTGAGCGTGATTGGTGAAATTTCAGAATATTACAGAGAGAGAGCCTTGGTGGGGGAGGGGTAGTTAGTATGTGATGTGTGTCTATGTAAAGAGAGAGTTCAATCTCCTGCTAATCCTTTCTTAAACATATCAAGCTACTGGATTAGGGATCAGATTCATTCTCGTGCAAGTATCCAACAGCTTGTAATATGTCCATATGATTGTGTTAATACAGTTAATAGATAACAGTTACGGTTACTATCAATGATCAGGTTCAGAAGGTGAAAGCTCAGGCACCACATTGTTTTAGTTGGCTGGATTTCCTGAAAGGGATACTGGAATCCATCTCATGTTGTGAGGACTATAGGTTTCTTCATAAGTAGAAATGCCAAGATAATGCCGGTTCATGTACCCTTTCATTAGGTTGATGAATAATATTTGGATAGTGTTTTTTTATGAATATATCTGATATTTATATATACCAGTAACATTGTTCATCGGCTTTTAATCCAAGGGTGGAGATCACATAATAGCCCTAGGTTGGATAAGGGTCAAATTTAAGTGGCCTCTTTGTACGTTTATTTTCATTCATGTTTCCTTATGATGATATGGGATAAATTTAAGTGTGTGGAAGGAAACATTGAGAGTCGAGACTCAAGACTAGTAGCAGGTGGAAGGAATGACCAGGGGAACTCCTTTGTGACTGCATTAGATTAGGTATTGCTTAACATTATGGGTGATCTTCACAACATACCTCTAGCATTACGCGATTTATATATAGATAGTTTTCTAAGTTCTAACAACGGTGTAGTGTACAGGGCATAGATGGAAGTATTGGCTGAAACCCACCGAAAACACTGTAGCAACTCTGATATTAATAATAATAATATTTTAATTGGTTTTGGCTGGTTTTGGCCAGAACCAGACCGAAACGACCGAAACCGGATGAAACTGGTCGTTTACTCTTCCCTTAAGGCCGTCCGAAACCAGGTGAAATGAAACCAAAACCGTTCCGGTTTCGGGCTTGGGTGATCCTGAAACCGAAACCGACACCCTCATCCTTGGTACAAGATTCCCTTCTATCTTTGGGAGAAATTTTGTGCAAAGTAGAAAAGAGGTAAACTTCAATGATATGCTCTACTGTTGACTTGAAAGAAAAAGAATATCAAGGTTTGCTAGTTTGATCAACATTCTATGTTGCTTTCATCTTACATACACTTCAGATGATCATACTTTATTACATCCATATCTGTGTGAATAATTTTAAATCTATCTGCCTTGAAACTTCATTATCTAAGTTTGGGCTCCACAAATCACAGATAAAGTACTTTTGTAGGTCTTCCTTTCTTCTTCCTTGAACATCATTTTAACCTTGGATTGTCTATTTACTGTTAGTCCACATCTTTTTTGTTGTTTTAGAATGGTTCTTTAGCTTACATAATGCATTGCTGATTTATCCAGATAATTGAACTAGGTCTGATGACACCAGAAGAATATGATGAAGCAAGCAGCAAGGCTTTAAAATTATTCGCATATGGCCAGGTATCAATTAAATATCCTCACCCCTTCATTTCATCAGCACTTGCATTCCCAAATTGCCAATATCTCGTAAGGACTTGCCCTGTCTAGGCAATTAAGCCCCTTGAGACTGCTACCATTGAAGCTATGTAAATGACAAATGTTGTCAGTCATATCCACAAGCAGTGATGCAAATATATGCAAGTGAACCCTGGTTACAAATCTTTGCTACAAATGATGCAAGTGAGGGAATGTAAATGTTTTGTAAGCTGAGTTCAATAACGTTCTAACTTCGTTACTTGTCAAAAAAAAAAAAAAACTTCATTGGTTCTCTGCTTGGAATCTTACTTATTTTGCTTTTACGTTGCATTTAAATCATAGCTTTCAGAGACGTAAATTCAGACTGAACATGGCAAACTAATGGCCAATGTGTTTGGCCAGTTCTAGGGTCAGAGGAGGCAGGAACTGAAAAGAATCTGATTCTATCAATCAGCACCTGCTGTTTTTTGGAATTTTTAAAACCTTTGAAAGTAATGGATATCTTCTTCAGTCTATTGGCTTATTTTGTTAGTGAACCATTTTTGTAACATATATTAGTTTATTAAAGTCGTAACTCTTCATGAAGATGGTGTGAAAACTGGATGCGTCCTGTTTCAACCAGGAGCAGAAACCTGTTCCTTGACTGGGCTGACCTTCATTGAAATTTTCACCAGGAAAAGAGAACTATATGCTGGACTGTAGCATTAATATTTTATTATCTATTTATCTCAAGATGGGGATGGCTTCTGATATTGACTGAAATGAAAAGAATGATATCTTTCTAATTTGAATTTTCATCCTGTATTCTCCCTGCTGACATTCCACTTCAGGATAGGGTCCATAGGAAAGATGAAGTTTGGAGTATTGCCTATGAATCTTTTCCTTTATGATAGCCAGGAATTGCGCATGAACTTGATGGCATAAAACTGTGATATAATTTTCTTTCATTGATTAACGAAGGAAATCTGATGTGCCTTTAATCATCTGTTAATTTATTTTGTATGACCCTTTAATTGGCAGAAAGTAGCACTGGAGAATGGCCTTTTGTTGGTTGATACAAAGTATGAATTTGGCAAGGGAGCTGATGGTGAAATTGTACTAATTGATGAGGTTGGGCACCGTCATATCTGGAAGGATGTTCTTGATGCTGGTTTTTTTTTTTTTTTATCACAGAAGAAATTTATTTCTTTATTTTAAAACATTCTACGCCTTTTTTTCTCCTCTGAACATAGAACGCTGAAGGCCATGAGAATCTTTCATATCTATGCTCTCTATCCTGCCCATTGATTATGGATACTCTCCACTCAATTGGAGGATTATTCACTTGGTAAAACATTCTGTAAAAATCACATAAGAAACAAGATTATGTTGTCCACACTAGCAACTGCTTAGCATAGTTTCTGTAACATTTGGCATATGATGCTGACACAACCAATCTTTCCATGACTTCCGAGCTGTCTTTCTTAAGCTTCCTCTTTCATGAGAACACTGCTTGACCTGATAGAATAAATGGGCATATTCTTGAATCATAATCTTGATTATTTTGTACACGTACCTTCTGTTTTGCAGATGGCATATCTTCCATGGTCAACCCACTCACAGCTGATTATTCAGATATAAGCAAATTCACATGTAATGATTTTGATATGTTGGCATGATTTCATAGCATGAGGAATTAGTAGGTTGCAAAATTGCAATAGGTTTGAGTATTTGCAGTGAATTTCATGCCAACTGGCTCTTTATATTTATCCCAAAGTGCGTTCCTTGCCCTTGGAGCTACAGTGGGTCAGAGAATTAATCTTTCCATGCAAACCAAAGGATACACATGCAGGCTGGTGGGGATACCTTACTAAAGATATAGAGTCTATAAAGCATCTCCCTATAGTTCGGTATTAGAAAGGGATAAGACTGCAACATTCATTTGCTAACCTTTTTTATGACAAAAATGGCAGCAGAGGCTGCCGGTTCCTCCGAAGGACCGGTCTGCCACCAGTCACAATGAGAAAATGGAAAGAGAGAAGGGGATATCCTGCAACAGGTCAAATTGTTGCACATGAGATTGACCCTCTCATATCTATCTGTCTGTCTATCTACACACATACATATGTATGTGTAGGGTGATGATAGAGCCTTCTGCCTCCTTGTTTGTCGGCAGTGGACTCATCTTCAAGACAGTTGGATGAAAATCTCATGGATGGAATGACTACAAACATGGAAATGGGTGAGAGGGAAACCAAATCTCTTGGGTGTCTCATCCACCTTAAACTTATGCCCAACATGCCCCCACTTACTGTTTCCTTCCACTCCTCTTTGTGTGGATATCCACCTTAAACTTAAGTGCCTCTGCCCTGCCTCCCAATCAACCCGAAGCATGGAAGGCAGGATCGGAATCGGGATCGGGATCGACCAGGCTCGATCCGATCCTGGATCGGATCGGATCGCAAGATCCCATGGATCCAAGGGAAGTCTGGCCGATCCTGGATCGGCCAGTTTATAAAATGGTTTTTTTGGGGAAAAAATTCAGGAAAATTCAGGAAAAAACAGAAAAAAACAGCAAAAATGAGGGAAAATCTGATAAATTGAAAGAACTAATATTTGCATAAAAAACCAATCATACATGCATTCATAATATATGAAACATAAGATTTTGTGTATTATTACTACTATAATAATACAAGGAAAGTATAAAATATTAAAGACTTAGTGTATTATTGACCTGAATACCATTTAAGTAAATGTTAAAATTTGTAGTTTCATTTATTTAAGATATTATGTAAATAAGAAAATATCCCCCATTTGAATCCAATAAAAACATCAAAAAAATCACATCTCTTACTAATAAAAAGTCAACTCTCCTATCCAAAAAGAAAATCGCAATTTTTGTGATTTTATCAAAGTAGCAACTTTCTAATCTCTCATAATTTGACATATTTAAAATTTATAATTCAAATAAGTCTAATAAAATACTAAAAATCTAAAGTCCAACAAAAAAAAAAAATCAAACGTGCATATGACTTCTCCAAGAAGCCGCTCTCCTATTGACAACGCTAAGTCTACTTGAGACCTCTTAGGATTTGGTCAAACTAAGCTATCATCACCCAAACTCATGAGTGTCATGAGTTGGGTGATGGTAGCTCAATTTGACCAAATTCTGAGAGGTTTGGATGATGATAACTTAAGTTTGACCAAATCCTGAGAGGTCTTAAGCAGACTAACTACTGTCAGTAGAGAGTGGCTTCATTGGAGAAGTCACATGCACGTTTGACTTTTTTACCGGACTTTGAATTTTTAGTATTCCATGTGGTTTATTTGAATTATCAAATTTTTAGATAAGCTAAATTATGAGAGATTAGAAAGTTAGCATTTCGCTAAAATCACTAAAATCGCGATTTTCTTCTTCGATGGGAGAGTTAACTTTTTATTGATAAGAGATATGATTTTTTTGATATTTTTATTAGATTCAAATGGGGGGTACTTCCTTATTTACATGTAATATCTTAAGTAAATGAAACTACAAATACTAACATTTACTTAAATGATATTCAAGTAAATAAGGGGATCCTGACAACCCTGCCTGAAGAGGATCTTGAAGGTAGCTTGAGGGAATCGACCTGGATCAGTCTGGATCGGCCTGGATCAGTCTGGAATCGATCGATCCTTGCTTGATCCAGTCGATCCACTCGATTCTGGCCGATCCAGCTGGAAGTTTGTCGATTCAGGGACTTCTCCCCCAGAATCGGATCCATAGCCCTCGATCCGATCCAGGATCAACCGATTCTGGGTCGATCCTGACGATTTTGCCTTCCATGACCCGAAGGGCCCATTACAAGCCGCTGGAGGAGTGCAGCTCGAGCTGACTATGGGGAGAAAGCTGGCCATGTCTACGCCATGCCAGCCGACTCTAGTTCCTACCGAGGCTGGAGGAATAGAGAAGCAGCTAGAGGAGATGCAAAAGAAGGTTTAGAGGTTAGCCGACTAGATACTCGGGCGTAGCCGCACCTCGGGTTTCCTCCGGTCCCCCTTCATTAGGAGATCCAATAGGCCGCACACCCGGGTAAGCTCGAGATGTCGAACATGACAGCCTCCAATGGCACCACCGACACATCTGACCATCTGGAGCCCTTCAACACTCTGCTATCCTTCTAGGGGGCATCAGACGAGGTCAAGTGCCGAGCATTCCGACCCTGTTTGCAGGGGGAGGCTAGGAGCGGCAACTTGGTTCAAGACCCTTGCCTTGGGGTTCATTTCATCCTTCCAAGTGCTCAAGGCTTGATTCTTGGATCATTTCGCCAAATACGCTCGGCCTGCAAAAAGCTTGGCGTATCTCCTCTTTGTTTGATAGCAGCCAGGAGAATCCCTCAGGAGCTATGTGGGCCACTTCCATTCGAATGCCCTGTAGATCCCAGAGCTTGATGTCGCCGCCGCTGTCTCCACCTTGATGGGAGGAACCACGGACGTGGACTTACACAGATCACTTGCCAAACGTTTGCGGACTTAATGGGCAATGCAAATCGCTACGCTAATCGGGAAGCCATCCTTTTGGCCTACACACCGACTCTGGTCCAGTCCGAGGAGAAGAGGGCGCAACCTCGAGCAATTCTACTGCCGAGATGAAAAGAGGCCAATAAGAGACGATCGACGTGAGTTTCCCTTGAGGAGAGCTTGCTCCCCTCTAGCAACTTTCGCCATGGCTCCGTCCAGATCCTGATGGAGATCTAAGACAAACCTTACCTGTAGTGGCCCAAGAAGATGAAGTCAAATCCTCGCAAGTGAGACAAAGGCAGATACTGCGAGTTCCATCGGGACCATGGTCATACCACTGATGAATGTCGATAGCTCCAGTTCGAGATTTAAGCAGTCATCAAGTGCGGCGTCGTCAACAAGAACGTCGAAGGTCAACGCCGAGCTGGAGGCGAAGATCGATGCTCAACTAGCCTGAGAAGAGATGAGGAACTGCCCCTCAAAGGCGCAGTATGATCTCGGGCGGACCACCTCTCAGTAGGTTGAGCTCGGGGAAGTGGAAGCCCAGCATTCTTGAAGTCTACTGGATAGAAGAGGGGAAGCGTCTAAGGTCAAATGTTAAACATGTAATCTCTTTCTCGGATGATGTCCTAGAAGGGGTCAAGTCCTTGGGTGATGATGCTCTGGTCGTGTCGGCCAACATCAACTAATGATGTACAAAGGGTCTTGATTGACAATGGAAGTGCACTAAATGTCTTGTTTTCTGATTGCTTCCAGAAACTTTATATCCCACCTAGTTAGGTCCAACTTGCTTGTTCCCTTATCTATAGGTTTAACGAGACTTCCGCCAAAGTGAAGGGCACGATCACCCTCTCTGTATCTCTCGAGACCGACCCTTACTTGGTAACCTTCCAGGTCGACTTGGCGTTCCTACACATCACCTTGGCGTACAACGTAATCATTGACAAGGGAATTATGGCACATATTAGGGGCATCCCATCCACAGTGCAATTGAAGCTGAAGTTCTTGACCTTAGGTGGGGTCGGGGTGGTCAAGGGCAAGGTTTGCCATATCGGATCTCGGCTTCATCTCAGAAGGGTCAAAGAGAAGAGATATCAAAGAGATCTCGGTAAAATCTTGGGAGATCAGATCTCGAGATCCCTGAAAATTCATATATGATGACAAGTTGACAATAATAAAATTGATTCATAGATAACATAGATAATTACATATATTCTCAATAATAGATAACATAATTTCACACCAATATTAGTCCATATAAATAAAAATGTCAATGGTGCACAATGCACATAAGTTATGTATCTCCATTGTTGACACCACTTTCTTTATTTATTTATTTTAATAATAAATAATAAAAATACCCAAAAAGAGACGTGCCGGGCGCCGCGCGTGCGGGGACACCCCGCTGGTGCCACCCCCGCCGGGGCCTGGCGTGCGGGGTCCGCTCGCGCATGCCTTGCTCGCGGGGACACCCGCGCCGGGCCACCCGTGCGGGGACCCGCGCCGGGCCACCCGCGCTGGGCCCGCTCGCGTGCGCCTTGCGCAGGGCCACCCACACCGGGCCACCGCACGGGTACCCGCGCCAGGACACCCGCGCGGGGTCCGCTCGCGCGCGCACCTTGCGCGCGGGGACACCCGCGCCGGGCCACTCGCGCGCGGGGCTCACCCGCGCGGACACCCGCGCCGGGTGCCACCCACGCCAGGCGCCTGTGCTGGTCCGGCGGCCATGGCCAGCCCAAGGGCCACTCGCGCCGGACCATCCACCTTCGCCGGGCCATCCTCCCCAAGACCCTATAAATATAGGGGTAGGGGCCAAGAATCAACTCTCTCTGGATCTGAGCGCCAAGGCCCCCGCTCCCTGGGCTCCCGTGGTGCTACCCCCCGGGCTCTGCTCTCGCTCTGGCAGGACGACGGGCAGACCCTCCTGGGGTGAAGAGAAGTCCCCCTACTTTGGGGGGACATGTTTGTTCCTCACATGAAGACCCTCCTTTGGGACCCAAGTTTGTGTAAAATTACACAAAGCCCCTCGGGGAATATAAAGTTTGTGTATGTGTATATAAAAGTGCACATATGCCCCCGTTGTCCCGGAAAATTGTAGGAATATCCCTGCTTGCAAGAAATATCCGGATGTCCCGGAAAATTACAGAAATACCCGGATGTCCCGAAAAAATGCAAAAATACCCGGATGTCCCGAAAAATTGCATAGAAGTCCCTGTTTGTGGGAAATGTCATAAAGGCCCCCGGGAATAGTAGAAAATTGCATAAATCTCCCGATTGTGGGGAAATTTACAGAAATGCCCCTGCCATTGAAAAAATAGTAGAATTACTCCGGTTTACTCCGGTTTAGTGGAAAACCACATGTAAACCCTCACGGAGTTCGGGAATTGCATGGAAGCCCTTGGTCGGACTAGAAAATGGCACGAAGCCCCTGGCAAGCGCCAAAGACGACAGAGCTCAAGGCGGAATACCGTTGGCACGACTCGGTGGAGCGGTACCCACGTCACTTCTCTGAAGCGGCGTGCGCTCTCCTGGGTCGGGCTTGGGTTAACCCCACTTGCCAAAGTCGCTCGAAAAAGCCAGAAAACGGCAGGGATGTCCGAGAAAGCCAGAAAACGGCAGGAATGTCCAGGAAGCCAGAAAACGACAAGGATGTCCCAGAAAGTCAGGAACTGGCAGGAATGTCCCAGAAAGCCAGAAAACGGTAGGGATGTTCGAAAAAGCCAGAAAACGGCAGGAATGCCCCAGGAAGCCATTGGCAGGAATGTCCTAGGAAGCCAGGAACTGACAGGAATGTCCCAGAAAGTCAGAAAACGGCAGGGATGTCCCAGAAAGCCAGGAACTGGCAGGAATATCCGAGAAAGCCAGAAAATGGCAGGGATGTCTGAGAAAGCCAAGAATGGTGAGGATGTCCAAGCAAACCAAGAAACGACAGAAGTATTTGGCAAAGTCAATCAATAACGAAATACCCGGAGCTGCTAGAAAAGTCAAGAAAGACCAAGAGGCCTGGCTCATGTCGTTTGTACGGCCCGGTGGAGCGGGACCATGCTGTTTCTATGAATCTCCCTGGCCCAGCTTACGGTATGCCGCACAAAGTCTTGGGATTGTCAAATAATGGCAAGAACCCTTGTACATGTCGAGATATGGCCGAAAACCTCGGAAGGTCAAAATACGACCGAAAATCCCCAGGAGGTCAAGAAATGACCATAAAGCCCCGTGAATAGCCTCGGGGTTTGCTAACTTCGAATTCTTGAGATAAGCGGGTTCGAAAGAAACAATGAAACAAGCCCCCAAAACCCCCTATAAATAGAGGGGCAGGGCCAAGAAGAAGCCCCCCGGATCAGCCCTCCTCCGCATCTGAGCACCTCTTGCCTTCAGCGCCCCCCGTCTCGAAGAGCGCCACCTAAGAGCGACGTCTCTGCCCCGGATCAGCGCCCCCGGATCAGCGAGCCCAGGAAGCTCTCTCCCCACAGTGCTAGGAAGAGACTCACCGGTTCTCTGTCTGCGTTCCCGTTTGTGAAGCCTTCGTCCTCGCACGAGCGCCGGGCCCCTTATGCTCCGTCTGTGCCGAGACACCGTAGGTCATTATATAAGGCCCGGTATTTTATATATAAGTCCTCCGGTGTTTTAAAATAGCACACGTAGAGGCATGTTGTACAAACGCCAAACGGAGGCACACAAACACCTCGTTGTGGACGTAAATGTAAATGTTATATTGTACAAACGCCCAACGGAGGCACAAATACCCGTTGTGGACGTAAATGTAAATGTTACATTGTACAAACGCCCAATGGATGTACAGACACCCCATGAGGACGGGAAAATGGAAATGTACGGACATGTTATGCATGGTATGCAATCGCGAGATTCTCGGTCTCGGCCCCTCCTCGAGAAACGAGATGGCCGAGATATGTCTTCAGGGTTCAGCAGGGTTGTCAGTTAGGATCCTCTTCAGGCAGGGTTGTCAGGACCTATTTACCTGAATATCATTTAAGTAATGTTATCATTTACTTAAGATATTACATGTAAATAAGGAAGTACCCCCCATTTGAATCCAATAAAAATATCAAAAAATCATATCTCTTACAAATAAAAAGTCAACTCTCTCATCCAAGAAGAAAATCGTGATTTCGATGGTTCCAATCAAAATAGTGACTTTCTAATCTTTCATAATTTGTTATAATTTGGCATATCTAAAAATTTCATAATTCAAATAAACCTAAAATACTAAAAATTTAAAGTCCGGTAAAAAAAGTCAAAGTGCATATGACTTCTCCAAGGGAGCCACTCTCCTACTGACAGCACTTAGTCTGCTTGAGACCTCTCAGGATTTGGTCAAACCTAAGCTATCATCACCTAAAATCATGAGATTTTTCACTTTCTAATTGAAAATAAACTAGAATCCTAAGGAGAGAAAAATCAAAATGCACATCTCGAAGTCCAATTCTCACACTCTTGTTGTATGATATATGTGAAACTATGTCATCCATGGTTGAGGCTTGAGATGTATGTAATTATCTATGTTCCTTAAGGATTATCCATGTGAACCTATGTGATCCACACTTTTATGTTATCCTAATCTCCCGAGATCTCTCCGAGATCTCTCCGAGATCTCTCCGAGATCTCTCCGAGATCTCTTCTCTTTGACCCTCCGAGACGAAGCCGAGATCCGATATGGCAAACCTTGATGTTATGTAAAACGCCCGACGGAGGCATAAACACCCCGTCGAGGACGTAAATGCAAACTACTAGTACAAATGCCCAATGGAGGCACAAACACCCCATTGAGGACGAAAATACATATATCATAAATGAATTTGAGGATATTTGTGGAAATTTACTTGTCATCTATTTCCTTAAATTCTGGCATAAGGTCTTTTAACAAAAATATCGCATCGAAGGTATTCGGGTTTTACCCGATGTAAATGAAACATCGATCCGGTCGGTGGGGAATGGTCCAGTACACGACCACTCCAATCGCCTGAAAATACGGACGTGCGCGGAAAATAAATTAAAATATTCGAGATCCCGGGTTTCCACCCGGTACCCCTCATAAATAAATTTTTTCTGTTTCTCACAAACAGTCTGGCATGCCTGAAAAGCACAAATAGAAGACGCGATGCGTCTGTACCGCGTCGAAATCGAAATTGCAAATAAAATAAAGTGAAAAAAAAGAAAAAAGAAAAATTCGCGTTCCACAATCTGGCACGCCCGGTGGGATTGTTCCTGCCTTCCATGCATATGTAAAAGACCTTATGTCAAAATAGGATATAAGATGACTGATATCCACATGGCAGGTACAAGAGGAGTTGCAGCCGGCGTCAAAAGCCTGCCTCCACCTGCAACCTCAAGTGAAGCAATGGCCGCAGTCACCTACGGCCCGCTCGTCGTCGCCAGCCACGCGAAAGTGGCTACCTCACCACGCCGATCGTGTTCGGCGACTTCCCTACCTGGTGGGATCCCCTACTTCCTAGGGGTGGTCCTGTTGACACGGGGGAGATTCCTACAAAAATATCGTGCGATTTCATTTATTCGTTTCGATTCTCTATTTGTGGGTTTTGTATTCATCATTTCGCATGCTTTGATTTTGTATTGCGGGGCGTGCCAGCCTGTCTAGCAGACGAAAAAGAGTCCGCGCGATGCGAAAGAAGAATTTTGGTGTCCGGGGAACGGATGGGGTGTCCGCGAAACGGATGGGTGTGTGTGTCCGAACGGACGGGTGTGTCCGCGAAACGGACGGGTGTGTCCGCGAACGGAGGTGCGCCGTTTTTTTATCTGAACTTCTTGAGTCCCATGTCTATTCTCATCAGGCAATTAGGGTAGCATGTGCTGGACCTCTGTCTCCATCGATCGGAATCGATGTTACATTTACATCGAGTTAGGACACTTGGTATTATTTAATACCGGTCTTAACCCGAATACCATTCATAGTAAAGGACGAGAAAAATATACATGCTTCTTCTTAGAAAATCCTGATTATGACATGTTTTTCCTTCTTTTGATTATTTTGAAATGCTTTTTGCTTTGGATATTCATTTTTGAAACGACTGCCTTTTTGGGAGTCCAAAGTTTAATTTCTTTTGAAAAGGGGAGCGGGTATATACCCGTGGACCGATTTGAGGTCTTCTCCTTTTTGCAAAAGGTTGATATGGATTTTTATTTGGGAAAACATGGGATTATCATTATGAACGGGCATATGCCTGTGGATTTTGATTCTGAACTTGGGGGTATTATAACCCAGAGCAACACTTCCGTATTAGAAGGGTGATTGTGCAAATTTTCATATGGGGTTCTTTTACAATGCCTTTTTGAGCAAAGTCCGAGTTTGAGGTAGGGTTTCTTTTCTCCTCATTTCGCACTTGTGCGGGTACAATTTCCGGAGAGCATATGGATGTATCTCCATGGAAGTCCTTGTCCATTGTGATTTTTGTCCAAAGTCCATTTCCACGGGTATGGTTCTCGTGAGGTGCATATGTGCTCCCATTTGGAGTATCTGAGCGCATTCTTGTCTTATCTCCTTTTTCTTTGGATGTGTGTATATTATCACAATCTTTTTTTTTTTGAATATATGAGTATGTCTTGGCGAGTCCCTGCTTAGGCAGGGTGTCCTTGTAGTGGTGTATTTATAAGGGCGTATGCTTATGTCCATGTGTTCTCGGGAGAGAAGCTTTGCCCAGAGGGATTTGCCTTAAAGAGATATATGTGTATAAACACAAATTTGCACTTTGTGAATATATTCTCAAACGGTATCTCTATTTGAGCAGAGTATCCGAGATTCCCTTTTGAGAAACATATACACAATGGGGCATATTTGTGATTATATAGATATGTTCTCGGGCGGAGTCTCTATTTGGGCAGAGGTTCCACTAAGAAACACATTTATATAAACATAAAGTTCGTGATTATACGAATATGAACTCGGAGGGAACTTTTGTCCGGGCAGGATTCCCCCTAAGAGACATATGCGTATAGGCACAAATTCGTGATTTTATGGATATGTTCTTAGGGGAGTCTCCATTTGGGCAGAGTTTCCCCCTAAGGAACATATACATAAGAACATCAATTTGTGAATATACGAATATGTTCTTGGGCAGAACCTCCGCTTGGGCAGATTTCCTCTAAGAAACATATACATATAACACGAGTTTGTATTTATATGGATATGTCCCCTGAGAAAGATTTTTGCCTGGGCGAGATTCTCCTTAAGGAACATATTTGTATAATTACAATTTGTAATCTTTATATATGTGTTCCTGGACGGAACCTCCACTTGGGCAGAGTTTCGTCTTAAGAAACATATATATAAGAACACAAATTTGTGAATATACGAATATGTCCTTGGGCAGAACCTCCGCTTGGGCAGAGTCTCCTCAAGAAAACATATACATACAGCACAAAATCCACCATCCCAGAGACTTGCTCGATGGGCGGGGAGAACATGGGTATTTAAATACCATGTGTCCATAGAGACTTGCTCGATATGGACGGCATTTAAACCCGGGAATATCACCCCACAGAGACTTGCTCGATGTGGGGGATGGGGATTAAGAAGGAATGTCGATGACGATTACGCCGACAGCTCTCCTCTCCACGCCTGGCCTATCGAGCTAAAGAAGGGGATTTGTACCTTCGCACACCAAGCAAGAGGGATTGGGAATGAGAGAGGGAATGAGCAAATGTTCTTTTTATTTTTCTGGGATTTTTCCAACAGGGCTTCGCCGGAGCAAATGGAAGACCCATTTCCTTATGGAATAGGGGGGGTATTTATAGGGGATGAACCTTACATGCGGGAGAGGAGCCCCAACCAATGGTGACCTCATGATGAGATCACCATCGGTTGGGCCTAACCGATGGTGACCTCATCATGAGGTCACCATCGGTTAGGGGGGTTAACTGATGGTGACCTCATGCTTAGGTCACCATCGGTTAGCCCCTTAACCGATGGTGACCTCATGTTGAGGTCACCATCGGTTAGGGGGCTGCCTAACCGATGGGAGAGAGGGGGGGAGGGGGTTTTGTCTATAATACCCCCCCTACACCTCATTTACAAGGCCATCTTGCCAAGTGTTGGAGTTTTTTCTTTCTGTCTCGGAGTTCTGTCCGACTTCTCGGAGTTCTGCCCGATCGGAGGGTGCCTTTGCAAGCCTCGGAGTTCTTCCTCGCGCTTGTTCTTTGTACTTGTGCTTTATACTTGGTCCTAAGACCTTGTGCTGCCGGATTTTTCCGTGCTTTGTACTTTGGACGGAGACATGTTCTCCTTGTACTTTCACTTTAACGGGAATCCGGACGCCATTTTAAGGGCCGGAATTTCCCTACTGAATTTTGGGGAAGGATCCCAAGATAAGTTTGTAACTTAAATAACCTTGGGGTCATTTTAAATCACAACTTTTTGGCCTCTGAGCAGGTGTGATAATATATTGTAACCAGGTTGTTGATAACCAACACTTAATCTTCGTGGCTCAACGACCCCTTTCATCATGTCCATGACTCGAACCATCGTCCGCCAAAAAATAGGCTTCAACTGGCCAAGTTGCCGGACCATTATCTGGTGGATAATAATTTTTTACCGACATGAACATGTCACACTTTTACCGTCAACAGGTCCCCGCAGTCCAAGCACCGCTAATGACGGCGCAAAAGGCCGCAGCTGCCAAGGGCACCAAACCTCGCCCAAGTCAAGGTCGAGTCTTCTCGGTTAATACCGTCTCTTGCGTCGCAGTCCCTAAAAAATGGGGACAGCGCCAGGGACGCAGGGGCAGCAAGCCCCGGGCGATCGTCTCCAACTCCGGCAAAACTGTGCTCGTCGGAGACGTCCGCATTAGGCTCGATGGAGGCGAGCCGATCCTGCCATGGGACAGAAGCGTCTCCACTGTGGCAACCTCCAACAAGTTCGCTCCCCTCCAGGGGATGCGGCAAGAAAAGTAGGACTCCCCAAAAGGAGCCCGACTAGGGCAGGCGTCCAGCTCAGCACCCCAGTAGCCTCGCAAAATGAGACAGATGTGGGTCACCAAGTAGGAGGCCCGCCAGATCAAACAAGGCAGAGCAGGCCAACCCGCCGAAGACCCCAAGAAGGTAACACCTGAGCGAGAAAAAGCTCGGGACCCTGAACCTCCTCGTCCTCGTGGGCAGAAAAGGAGGGGCATCTACAGGAAGCCCAACTTCGTCCCCGCCCAGGCAGAGACCACCCCATGGGGAGATGCGAATGGCACCGAAATTCCCGCACCTCGAGTCTCAGTCTTCAAAAGGCTGGGTACCTCAGTCTTCAGAAGGCTGGGGGCGGCACTCCGCCCAAACACGCAGAAGCCCAAGAAGCGGAGGGTGCAGCGGACATTTGAAGAAAATGGAGGCATAAAGATCTTCACCTGCTACGCCTCTAGAAAGGACGTGGCTGGGCCATCCGGCATCCCCGCTGGCATGGTCAGGGTAGATGAACCCGGCCAGGAGGGCGAGGCTGTCATCCGGTACACCCGGAATCTTGCCAGAAGACCTCTCTAAGGTCAGCAAGGCAGTCAAACTGGACCCTCGAACCAGGGGCAAGTCCTCGAGCCTCAGCTCGAGTATGATCAAAGGCCACCCCCGGGCCAGATCCAGAGAGACCTCGAAGGAGGGGAAGAAGACGAGGTCGCGAGCCTCCACCTCGGGGATCAACAACTTCTGGCGGACGGAGAACAAGCTGAAGTGTTCCTCATGCCACCAACCAAAGCTGCCTTCCAGGCCATGACGGATGACGCCAAATATGATTTCATACAACGCTGGCAGGCCGAAATGGCCAACCTCCTGATGGAGCGGGGGCAGTAGGCAGGGGCAAATGCGCCACGTCGCCAAGTGCCGGCGGCAAACCAAAATGCTCGGAGAAGACACCAACAAGGCGATTTGCCCGATGTCAACCCGCAAGCAGCCGCGGCCAACGATTATACCGTCGATCCGGTCCAACAGCCGCGCAGGGGCATAAACTCTAGGCCTCCACAGCTGAAGATATCGTAGCCCAGCGACGGATGATCGAAAAGATTGTGGATGACTGCTTCGCTCAACGAGGCGAGGGGACCGCCACTGTAGATCTATACAGCGTGCCATACCCTGTCCACCATCAGTTCAAGAAACTACCACCGGACTGCCCCATGGTGCCGAAGTTGTAGAAGTTCGACGGGCAGGGCTCACTAAATGAGCACCTGGCCTATTACATAACGGCCATGGGAGAGTTGGCATTCGATGAATCCTATCTCCTCTGTTATTTCGCAACGTCCCTGACGGGTACCGCCTTCAGTGGTACTCAAGGTTGAGGCCCAATTCCATTGTCGATTGGGCCGATCTGCAGAAGAAATTCATCGACCGTTTCTAGACGGTCGAAAGAAAAGTGTCGCTAGCAGAACTATGCTCCCTCAAGCAGAGGAAAGGAGAAACGACACTCGACTTTATCAAGCGGTGGCGTGACTTCAGCATGAGGTGCGACAATCCCCCGACGCAAGAAGATGCCATAACCATCTGTCGGCGGGGCCTGACAGCTGAAGTAAGTGAAAAGCTGCTGGGTACAAATATCAAGGGTCTCGACCAGCTCAATGCGGTTGTCACGGAGATAGAAATGTTCTTCGCTGACAACCCGGTGCATGCCCCCTCCAGAAACAAGCCAAACAAGGAGCGTGCTGCTGGCAAAGAAGTCAACGCTGTGGACTTCGCCCCGCAAAATAAGGGGAAGAAGATCGCGGTCACCAGTGTTCCAAGCAAAAAGGCGGAAGAAAGGCCACCTCCTACCTCATTGCCTCAGCGTATGAGCACGCCTTACTCCTTCAAAAAGGACCACGCAAGGAAGTTCTTCAAGCTCTACATGGAGAATGACTTGATCACGCTCCTGGGACCGAGGAGACCGGGTGAAGCGGATAAGGTGGATGAGCCGAACTACTGCCTCTATCACCGCATGCTGGGACACTCCATTGAGAATTGCTATGTCTTCAAGAATGAAGTACAGAAGCTGATCCAGAGTCGCCTCATCTCAATGCAAGGCAATTTGGTCGACCCTCCACAGCCCCATGCTTGGGATCAATCGAAGCAATCGGCCAACGTCATTCACGTCAATATGTCGATACCCGAGCTAGAGGACCTGATGCAAATCCTGGGACTCTCTCGGTACATAAAGGCGGAGAAATCATCATTCCTCGGTCCCGGGGCAGAGATCGTGGTCGGAGGCAAGTCAAAATCTCGAAAGGCAGGTCAATCACTGCGGCATGGTCAACACCAAACGTTGATATATTTGAGGAGCATGCACGAAAGCTTGACTGCCTTCACACAAGGACTCCCGGCGCCTGCAACCACGCCTGCGCCCTGGACCCGTCCCCGTGTGTGGGGGGATGGATCTCGGAGGAGTCTTCAAGCCCGACCGATGATGAAGCCGCTGAAAGATTATATTCTTTCCCTCGCCATCGGACTCTGGCGCTCTACTGTACCTGCCTGCGAGCAAGGCTATAGGGCTGCCAACCACCAACAAGCATCCCGCCAAACTATTGCATATATCATCGGGCTGTGGGACATGATTTGGAGGACTGTCACATCTTCAAAGACAAGGTTGAAGCATGGGTCAACCAAGGGGTCATCGACCTGGGCAACACCCGCGTCGACCCGCCGCAGCCTCATGTTTGCGAATGGGCAGACCACTCAGTTGACGTTGTCACGCATACGGTCAACGCCATCCAGCCGCCTGAAGTCTATCAAGTGGTGGCATTCACATTTCTGGAGCCGGAGATGATGGAAGTCGGCTCCACCCGTGGTATTCGGAATATTTTGAAAAGCTTCTGCGGGAAGGTTGCGTAATGGCGCATGACCACCGCCGACATACACAGAGAGGGAGATAAATCATCCATGTATGTCGGTACCATGCACATGTTGCTGCATCCCACGGACAGATGTCGATTGTCCGAGATTGGATCGAAGCCCTCATACAAAGGGGAAAGATCGACTCGGAAGGAAATTCCAGGGTCTGAAGAGAGCCAGGGACGCACCTCAGCGAGAATTCGAGCAAAGCGAATATATGAGCCTCACAAATCTCAAGGCCTCTGAAGTTGATGAACAAGGGTGGCTCATACCGCCGACGCGGTCGCCGGCAACACCAAAAGACAGGCGGAAGAAGTTCGGCGGCAACCTTCTCGACGAAAGAAGAGGTCTCGACGACATCAGTCGCGTCTCCTCATGAAAAATTACGGGAGGTACAAGCTTGGACAAGGCACTTCGTAGACATATCCCTGAAAGAGGAGCCTATCTCGGTGTTCGACCAAGAAAGTCGCGTCGACGCAGGCATTTTCGACCCGCCTCTAACAAAACAGCGGGACTGAGGCCCAGCCGGAGTCCTCACAGCCCTCCAGGCGGCAAAATGAAGACCGCAGGGGCAAGAAGCCGGTGACAGAGCCAGCTGTCCAAGGGCCAGGCCCCTATATGGCCGAATTCCAAGAATTGCCGCCGAGATAATCGAGCAAGCAATCAACTCTACTTCCAGCACCAGCTAGATGAAGCGGCTGGACCACGGTGGCGCCCAGGATGCGCTTCCCGCTGACATTCCCTAAAAGGGAGGGTCGCATAGCCGCTCCAGCCAGGTGAATACCTCTCGACCCGCTATGCAAGCAAAGGAGCTGTTGCCGCTTGAAATGGCGCAAGCAAAGAAACAAGAGAAGAACAGGCAGAAAAAACTTGAAAAAGACACCTGAAGAAAACAAGCCGAACGAGCTCGGCGATGATGGCCCCACTGGAGTGACTCCGCTCAAAAAATTGCAAAAGCTCATGATGAGTTGGAGGAATATATTCCCTCTCAGCCCCACCAGGGGAGTTCCGTTGGACAGATATATCCATGGGAAGAAATGGAGCGTAAATGAGGCTTAAAAGCTGGCTCCATCAAATGCTCCAATGGGCGCAAGAAGGCGAGAAGCTGCCTTTACCGAAGAATTGGCCATCTTCTATAAAGAAGATGAGATCACTGTCGAGAAGCGGAAGAAATACTGAAGGACTTCTCGTGCAATATGGTGTCATACCACCGCCGGCAAAGCCTGCAGTCGTCAGCCGATAAAAAAACTATGGCAACATATCAACGCCGCAACCGAGGCAGAGAAAAGGCCGTGTGACGAAGAAAGAAGCTACCCTATCTCCGGCGAGAAGCCAAACTCGCCGACCGACCAAAATCATCGTTTCCGGGGCGGAAAAGCCCCAGCCTGTCCCCGAACAGAAGTACGGGTGAACTCTTTCATCTTCGACCCCTCTGATGAGGAAGACAGAAGAGCATGAGGGAGTCACAAGCGAACTCCCCTACAGGAGGGTATCGAGCAGGCCAATCAACTCGCTCCGCTGAGAAGAACAAAGATGAGGCTCTCGCCTCAGAAGAAGGCCTCTTGGTCCATTTATTCAAAGAAAGATCGGATGAACAGTCAGGTACAAGGCGGAAACGACAAGTCTGGGCAGCCACTAGAATCTTTGGCGGACATGCTCCCGCGTTAGATCAGCTCCGTGCTCGGGCCGACCTAAAGAATCATACAGCATAGGAAGCGGTTCCCGACTAATGTCACCATATGGGATGCCATCGCTTAGAGCAAAGAGTTGAGAGCGGCTCTTATCAAAATATTGCAAGAGCCCGAGTCTATGAAGCTGATGTGACCGAACTCCAAGCTCAAGCCCTAGAAGCATTGGCGGCGGAAGTGACATTCTCTGACAAAGATATGTTGCTGCCTATGCTGTACCACAATCGCCCTTATACATGCAAGAAAAAGTCAATGGCACGAGCTCAACGGATCTTGGTTGACCCTGGGGCTTCTGTCAATATCATACCCCTCAAGACTTTCAAGTCCCTATACTCATGCCCTACTTGCAAAGGGTAAACGATGTCAGAATCTCTGGGTTCAATCAGAACTCCGAAAATACCTGGGGAAAGGTTGAGGTGCAGCTGGCCATGGACGACTTCACCACCAAGGCTGTTGTTTACATCATCAATATAAACACGTATTACAAGCTCTCCTGGGAAGACCCTGGGACATGAAAATTGGGTCATCCCCTCGACTCTTCACCAATGCATAAATATGTCAAGGAGGGAGAGCAGAGCATACAGTCTTCGCCGACAGGGCCCCTTTCCACTCAAATGAATGTAATCTGGCGGATGCCCAACTATATTTCGACGAGCCCCTCGGCGAGTCATCGACTGCATCAAAAGGCAAGGGAAAACAAAATGCTGGTGCAAGTCAAGAAAAACAAGACAAGGACGAGGAAGAGCTTTGTACTGTCAACAAAGGCCTCCTCGAAATCCACCGACTCGGCCGCCTCGCCGAGTTCACCGAGCCAGGGCCCAGTTGCTCGAAAAGGCAGAAAAATCAATTATGAAGCAAACGCCATCGGCGAGGCCATCAACCAAAGCATCTCCTTGCCCCCAGCGTACATGCAGCTGCCCTTTCATAGGGAGGAGCACAGGGTGGAACGGTGAAGACGTTCATTGTCACCCATTATAAAGTGATAGTCTCGAGAAAGTCGATACGCCGAAGCCAATAATTTCTACAAGGGGGACCGCCTCCCATATAGGCCCCTCGAAGACGACTTCGGCTAGAGTCAAATGACTCAAATCGCCCTCGAGCTCGTGCATGAAATGGACGACATGTCTGGGCGTATCAAGAAATTATGCCAAAAGTAGAAGATCGTGCAAATGCAGGATCCCTCTCGGCGGTAATACTTCCACCAGCTGTGGTACCTGAAGCAACTCCGAGGGCAACCCCCCTATTGTACAAAGGACACAAGGGGGTTGGGCTATGATCGAGGGACAGACTTTGAGGCATATTACGCGGTAAATACCGTTGGGCTTGTCCCCTCGTCCGATCATTGCCATGCCGACGGACAACCTCCTGCCTCCGTGACAAAGCCGTGGGAAGGAGAAGCAATGCCTCTCCTCACAAATGAGGCACCGTGCCAAGAAGCACCTCAAGATGAGGAACAACTATTTTGGCCGGTGACCGAGGAAAGCTTCAAATATTATGATGTCCACTGTTGAACCCGAAAAAATACCGGGATTTAAACAAGCCTCGGGCAGCAAATTCGCTCGGAAAGCTACGAAGGCCCGGGAGCAAACCCCGGCCTCCCCCACTCGAACACCTGAGATAAACGGGTTCGAGTCCGTATTTAGTCCAGAGCAATCCGGATTATGCATTTAAAAATGGGACGTTCAAAAGTCCGTTAAGGGCAGAACGTATACCTCGAAGCGGATAAAATCAACGTTCGAGGATGCTTCCGAGACCGCGCACGACGCACACGTGTTCAAGCGGGTCAAATGCCTCTCGTCTCCGAAAACGGGGACAAACACACGCGGAATGGTCGAAGAAGCACGTCAAACGCACGCGGAACGCGTGAAAATGCACACTGCACGGCCGTCAACGGGCGTATGACAGCCCCAGCAAAACAAACTCTCCCGCCGGTGGAAATGGCCAAAGGAAGCCCCCCGGGTCCACCTTATATAGGCCTGGGGGCGGTGGGGCGCGAGGCCACCCGCGCCGGACCAGGCGCGGGGCCACCCGCACCGGACTAGGCGCGGGGCCACCTACGCCTAGGGGTGTACAACGGTCGGTTCAGTCCGGTTCACACCTATTTTGGGAAACCGAACCGAACCGGTTCGGTTCAGTTCAAACCGAAATCAGACCACCCAGTGCAATCCGGCAGGAAAAAGGAAAAATAGGTGTTTTCCGCCCGTCGCGAGATTGATCTCGCGTCGTCGGGCATGGAGGCGCGCGCCAGCAGCCTTCTTCCACTGTACTACAGACGCTTTTCTGTATAAACATATTAATTAATTATATATATATATATTCGGTTCATTTCGGTTTCCCAGCCTGAAACCGAACCGAACCGTGAGGTCCATAAATCGAACCGAACCGAACCGGTCGGTTCGATTCGATTTTTCGGTTTGGACCATATAGTGAAACCCCTACCTGCGCCGGAACGGGCGGGGCCACCCGCACCGGACAGGGCGCGAGGTCACCCGCGCCGCACCGGGCGGGGCACCCGCGTCGGACCAGGCCAGGGTCACCCGCGCCAACCAAGCGCGAGGCCACCCGCGCCAGGCCAGCGGGCGGCCCGGCGCCCCTGGCCGCGCCTGGCCAGCACCGGTCCGGCGGCCATGGGCGACGACACCTGCCTCGGGATCCACCTCCGCCGGAGATTGGCCATTTCAGCCTGCCAACGCTGTATGAATCATACTGGCGTCGTCCGTCATCGCTTGGAAGCGGGCTCTGGTTGGCGGCATGAGGAATACTTCGGCTTGTTCTCCATCAGCCAGAAGTTGTTGATCCCCGAGATGGAGACTCGCGACTTCATCTTCTTCCCCTCCTTCGAGGTCTCGCTGGACTTGGCCCGGGAGGGGTCTTTCTTCGTACTCGAGCGGAAGCTCAAGAGCTGCCTTGGTTCGAGGGTCCAGCTTGATTGCCTTGTTGACCTTGGGGAGGTCTTTTGGCAGGATTTCAGGCATACCAGACGACAGCTTCGCCTCCTGGCCGGGCTCATCTACCCTGGCCATACTTGGAGGGATCCGGATGGCCCAGCCGCTTCCCTTCGGACGCGTAGCAGGTGAAGATTTTCATGCCTCCACCTTCTTTGGACGTCCGTTGCGCCCTCCGCTTCTTGGGCTTATGCGTGCTTGGACGAAGTGCTGCCCCCAGCCTGTTGAAGACTGAAGTACTCAGCCTTTCAAAGACTGAGACCCTTGGTGCGGGAGCTTCAACGTGACTCGCGTCTCCTCCTTCAGCAGGTTCTGCTTGGGTGGAGACGAAGTTGGGCTTCCGGTAGATGCCCCTCCTTTTCTGCGCGGGGACGAGAGGTTCGGGGGTTCGGGGTCCCGAGCTTTTTCTCCGCTCAGGCACTGCCTTCATGGGGCCTTGGTTAATCCGCTCTAGCTTGCTTGATCCGGCGGGCTACGTGCTTGGTTACCCACATTTGCCTCATTTTGCGAGGTTGTTGGGGTGCTGAGCTTGACGCCTGCCTCAGTCGAGCTCCTTTTGGGGAGTCCTGCTTTTCTTGGTGCATCCCTTGGAGGGGAGCGAACTTGTTGGAGATGGCCACTGTGGGGACGCTTCTGTCCCGTGGCAGAATCGGCTCGCCTCCATCGAGCCGGACGCGGATTGTCCCCGACAAGTACGATTTTTCCGAAGTTGGAGACAACTGCACGAGGCTTGCTGCCCCTGCGTCTCTGGCGCTGTCCCTGTTTTCTAGGGACCGCGACTCAAGAGATAGTGTTAACTGAGAAGACTCGGCCTTGACTTGAGTGGGGCTTGACGCCCCTAATTGCAGTAGCTTTCGGTGCCGCCGTTGGAGTAGCTTGAACGGCGGGGACCACCCTAGGAAGTAGGGGGATCCCACTACGGCAGGAAATCACCGAACACGAGCGGAACGGTGTAGGTAGCCACATTTCGCGTGGCAGGCAACGACCAACGGTCCGTAAGTGACGGCGGCCATCGAGTTGTTTGAACTTACAGGTGGGGACGGGCTTTTGACGCCGGCGTTTGCTCCTTGTACCTGCGGTGTGGAAATTAGTCATATTATATTCCTTCTCGGCATAAGGTCTTTATACGTATGCATGGAAGGCAGGAACAGTCCCACCGGGCGTGCCAGATTGTTGGAACACAGAATTATCTTTCTCCTCTCTTTTTTTTTCTTTCTTTTTCTCGCCTTAGAGGCTCTATATTTCGGGCGTGCCAGACTGTTTACAAGAAACAGACAAAGAGATTTATTTATGAGGTACATTGGGTGTAAACCTGAAGCCCTCGAATATTTCATTTCATTTTTTTCCGCGTGTGTCCGTATTTTCAGGCGATTGAAGTGGTCATGTATTGGACCGTTCCCCACCAACCGGAGTCGGTGTTTCATTTACATCGAGTAAAAACTCGAACACCTTCGATGCGATACGTTTGTTTAAAGACCTTATGCCAAGATTTAAAAGAAATAGATGACGAAATAAATTTCCACAGATATGCTCAAATGTATCCATGACATTTACATTTGCGCTCGCAACGGGGTGTTTGTGCCTCCGTTGGGTGTTTACAGAGTATGTCATTTACATGCACGTCGACGACAGGGTGTTTATGCCACCGTCGGACTTTACACAACGTGAGACTTACATGTACGCTCATAACGGGGTGTTTGTGCCTCCGTTAGGCGTTTACAGTACATCACGGTTACATTGGGATCAACGACGAGGTGTTTGTGCCTTCGTCGGATTGTTTACACATCACAGTACTCATATTTGAGTCGACAACGGGGTGTTTGTGCCTCCGTCGGACGAAGTGCCTCTACACATTTATTTTAAAACATTGGAGGACTTATCCATAAAACGTCAGGTACCGGGTCTTGCATATTGACCTGCAGTAGCTCGACACAAACAGTTCACGGGATGGGCCGGCGTTGCTCGTGGAACAGACAGGGGCTTCACAAGGGAGCTCGGACGAAACTCCAAGAGGCCCGGGAGCTATCGCGGAGTGCCGGGGACTTCTCCCTCTGAGATGCGGGGTCTCTCGCTTTCAGGTATGCGCGCTTTTCGAATGGGGGGCTGCCCCTCTATTATAGGGGAACCAGCAGGTGGCTTGGCGGGGGTGCCCGGTTCGGCAGGGGGTGCACGGTACGGGCGCCGGACCAAAGGGGCGCCGAACCAGTGGGCCCCGCACAGGGGAAGGCCCGCCAGACCACAGGGGAAGGCCCGCCAGACCAAGGGGACAGGCCTGCCAGACCAGTAGGCTAGTCCGGCAGGGGTGTACCCCGCCTGGCCTGGCGGGGGGTGCCCCGCTGGCCCAGCGCTGGCCCCCCCTATAAAAGGGGGTGGGCCTCCCTCTCTCCCGGCCATCTCTCAGAGAATTTTTAGGTGTTTGCTGGTGTTCGCGGCACGTGCAGCGCGTGCCCACGTGCATTCGACGTGCGTTTTTGCCCATTTCACGTGTGTTTGTTTGACTCCGTTTTCGGAGGGCACGTGCATTTGACTTTCTCGGACGCATTCGAGTCGTGGGCGATCTTGAACGCGGGTCCAGACGTCAGATTTTGACTGTCTGGGGTACGTGTTTCCGCCATTGGCATGCCTTTCGAACGTCATACTCCGGATCGTTCCGAGTCGACGTGCGGACTCGAACCCGTTTATCTCAGGTGTTCGAGTGGGGCGGACCGGAGTTTATTTCCGGGCCCTTGTAACCTTCCGGGCATATTTGTTACCCGAGGTTCGTTTAAACCCCGATATTTTTTCAGGTTCAACATGCCCCCACAGAGTCTTGCTCGATGTGGGGGTATGGGTTGCATTATAATTTTTTTAAGAAGCCCTCCATGGAGACTAGCTCGGCATGGAGGGAGATTGGGGAGATGTCGATGCCGGACAGAGACGTTCTCCCTTTCTTTGCGCTTGTCGAGGGCGGATGCTTCACACCGAGCGGGGGAAGAGCCGATACCTTCACACCGAGCGGAGAGCCTTCAGAACAAGCGGGGACTTTGGGGAAAAGCTTTTTGCCTCTTTTTTTTTTTTTTTTTTGATTTCCTTTCAGTAGAAGCCTCAAAAAGGTAGCATGGAAGCATCCAACCTTATCGGTTCCTTCATTGGTTATTCTTAAAGTATCACATATTTCTTTAGTAGATTTATATGTAGAAACTCTGTTAAATTCTTTTTTAGATAAAGCACAACATAGATATTTTTAATGATATGTTCTTTTATCTGTTAGAGACAATTCAGATGAATTTGTAATAAGAGGGATTTTATCACCTTCCTCTATTACCTGCCACAGATCGAAATTTGTGCCTCTGATGAAGCACTCCATGTGCATCTTCCAGTACCAAGGTTTGGCGCATCGGCGATTCGGGCCGAATCGAGTTTTGCCTGATTCGGTTCGATTCGCTCGAATCGAACCGATTGTTCACATGAATTCGGCCAGAAACATGGTTTCTGGCCCATTTCTTGGCCGATTCCCTTGAATCTGGCCTTTTTTTGAATAATTGTCTAGTTTAGGCCTCTTGTAAATGTGTTTCATCATATTCGATGAGATTTATATCATGTAATGCTATACAAACATTTATTTTCAATCAAAAAAAAGCATTAGAAGAGTGAAAACAAATTGAAACTCATTAATAGAAAGATATTTACTGCACAAAGTGAATACAACTATCAAACTCTAAATTCCAATACACAATACAATAACTTACTCTAATATCCCCAATGCCCTTGCTGATATGGATCATATGCATTCCATTGGGATTGGATAGGCATGGACTCTGACTTATCTGACTCTGAGGGAAGCTCTCCAATAAGGTGATGACCTTTTGTTTGAGACACAAAACTACGATACTCATCCCATGTCATCATGGTATGGTATCTCTGTCGAAACTGACTTAGATAATGGTCCTACACCTGGCTGCCGGGACGGACTATATTCAGTTGTGCCATCTGTACATCCTCCAAAGGAGGAAAAACTTGAACTGGAACAGGAACAGAAAATGCAGGAGGAGGATATATATATGGAGATGGACCAAGGTAGCCTGCTGTGGCAGTGTACCCACTGTACGGTCCGTACCCACTAGAGTAGTCTGTACTAGTGGACTCGGGGTGATAGCTATGGCCGCCATAGGATCCAACAGACTCTTGTGTACTCATCCTCTCAAAGTCTAATATCATGTGTCATAGCTATGGGAATCCACTAGTGAACCTCTTGCTTGACTGTCAGGTCTAACTTCTGCCTTCTATTGTATCGCATTGGGGCACCATGACTAGTATCTTGGGTTGCACCCCGAAAAAATGCTCCTCTGTGAATGCCATGTTAGAATGTGTAGCCCGAACTCTCTAGCAGATCTGCACAAGGGGTCAAGGGGGCAGCGCCCCTTGCGGGGGTCTCGGAGGCAGCGCCCCCGGAAGCTAAATTTTGGCTTACAGAAGTGCATCAGTCGAATGCATCAGTCGAAGTCAGCAGTCGATTTGTCAAGGCATTCGACTTCTCCTTTCCCAGGTCTGGCGACTTTGCAGTTCTGAGGCGGTTTTGAGTTAGGGGTTTTTTGTCCATGTGAATCTCGATTATGGCACCCTAACCTCCCAGTATATAAAGGGGGGGGGGGTATATTCTCTTTGTATGTGTTGTTCTGGTTGTAGTATTGAAAGCTTCTGTGGCCGTGGACGTAGGAAGGCTCTCGCCTCCGAACCACGTAAAATCTGGTGTCTGTGTGTTCTTCTTCTCCCTTCTTCCATCTCTTCTCCAAACTCTACGTGTGAGTTGTATGAGAGAGGGCTGCCGATCGGGGGGACGATTCCCCAACATGCCATCCCACCACCTCCTCCTCCCTGACCACTGTCACCATCTCCTCCTCCCTGACCACCGTCACCACCTCCACCGTTACCACCACCGTCACCTCCAGCATCTGAAGAAGAACCACCTGCAAATGCAATATGATTTTAAGATAGGTTAGCACAAATACAAATACATTTAAGGTAATGTGCAATACAAAATGATGACCTACCAGTAGTCATCGAATCATGGGAGGCGCTATTGGGCAATCAGGGTGAATCCAACGGAGATGGTGTGTCATCATCTGCATTTGGATCCAAAGTCTCTACATCGGCAATGTCAAGTGGATCTTCAACAAGGGTAGCACCTTTCTTGCCTTTCTTGGATCCCCAACAAAAAAACCAACTCTTCTTTTTTTGTACTAGGGGAGGAGGTGGCTCTCGTATAACAACTCCTTCAGTTGGCCGGGACTCTGTGCACCAGTTTTTTTCAGCGGGATTCTTGAGCTATTTGCTTTCCTTTTGCCAATTAAGATGATGTGGGAGCCCTTGTAGATTGTGAGGGAGGGGCATCCTGGGTAGATGACCCTCTCCTTCTAGATTGTGTGCGGGGGAGGCCTTCCATTAACCTCTTAAAATGATCATCATCATCATCACCATGTCCTCCACCTGCAATAGCCCCCAACATGATACATTAGCACAAATGCAATTGATAAAATATGTAAGATGAAAGAAAGAAATTACTCTCCCACCTATAGTACGCTCAACATGCTGTAGTTCTATGTCCCCAAGAAGATCCACCTCAGCCTCTGGATCCATCTCATAACGAGGGGAGTATGGCTGTCCCACATTCCCACGATCTCCCTCCCCCTCTGCTGTTGCTTCTGCTACTGCCCTTGCCAAGAAAGTGTTAGGGCGAGGTGGATCTTCAGGATCATTTGCCTCCTCATCTAACTCATTCTCCCCCCGCTCTGTTGTTGCTCGTGCAACCCATACAACCATTGGGTCTTCTTCATCTCGTAGGAACCCAATGTCAACAGGATCCCACTCTACGTCCCCACGTTGCTTTGGATCTTCTATTGGATGTTTGACCCTCAACCTCATATTGTAGTGGACGTACACCAATTGGTCCAAGCGCCTATATGACAATCGATTCCGCACTTTGGTGTGTATCAATGCAAACGTACTCCAGTTCTTATCACATCCACTAGATGAGGAAGTCTACGATAAGATCTTCACTGCAACTTTTCTCAATGTTGGCGCAGTATGCCTAAACTTGAACCACCAGTCAGCTGCAACCAAATTCAATTAAGTCAATCAGTCCTCAACCATCAAGTTGCAATGACAAGAAATGAAAGGGGAAGCATATTACCGCCCTCTACACGCTCTCGACCAGCAATGGCAGATGGCTCAGCAAAGCCCCCAATAGCCTCCCGAAAGCTCTTCATTTGCATTTATTAAATTGATCATCATACATATGAAATTCAAGTATTTGTTTGGATGGAAGTTGATAATCTATACTTGCCTCATCAATGGCATCTGCCGCTTGCACAGGACTTCTTGACAATCTTTCGACAACCCTTGTAAAAGCAGCCGTCAAGTCATCCTCATATGCCAGCTCGTGTGCGTAATGGTATGCAGGGTGGAGATGATATGCTGCAATTAACGTATAAAATATCAATGGTTGTAAAATACATTAATACTTAGTGCATTACAAAAATATCGTCAGTTTCCTTACCCGCCATATGTAGGTCTCTACTCATCTACCGATCCCATCTATCCTCAACAACATCCAAGACCAAGTGTGCATGTCGAGGTGAGGCTTCACGGATCTTCTTCTTCGCAGCTTCAAGCTTTGCGTGCACCAATCCTATAGAAGGTCTCCTATCCCCACCAACCACCTCAACACCTTATATAGAGGTTCAATGATCTGAACCAGCTTGAACACCCGATCCCAAAAATTTGAGCTGTTGATATGCCTTCCACCTCTTTTCCATCCGATGTTCCAACAAAATTGCTTTGCAACCATTTATCACCCTTGAACATGCGTTTCAATCCATCCTTGTGCTTCAATAGGCTTTGTAATACCACAAAATTTGTTGCAAAGCGGGTGATAGCCGCCTCAACAACTCTCCACCAGTGGACTCTCTCATCCACGCCAACACAAGATGATGATTGTAGATGAAACATGTAATCTTCTGCTCTGCATCCACGACCATTTTCACGGGTTGTAGTGTCCCAATCTCTTTAAGCATTAAATCAACACAGTGGGCAGCACATGGGGTCCAGTAAGATGAGGATAAATCTTCATCAACTCCTCCCCTGCTTTTTGTACGCAGATCCATTATCCGTCACCACCTGCACAATGTATTGCTCACCAATCTCCTCAACAACCTCCCACATCAAACTCAAAATGTATTCATAGTTCTGTATTCTATCGGATGCGTCAACAGATTTGTGATAGAAGACTTGTCTATCACAATACACGAGAAAGTTGATGAGGCTACTCCTGGTGATGCCCGACCAACCATCACACATCAAGGTAACACCATACTTCTCCCATTTCTTCTTAAAACTGTCAATATAAGACTTGATCTCATTAACTTCCTCCTGAAGATATTTTCCAGCCAAGTCCCTAGCTGTAGGAGGCTACACATGTAGCCCTCCACGTTGAACCCATGTATAGCAATTTTGTAATAAGGATAGTTTGCTGCATTGAATGGTAACCCTGTATGGTGCCACCACTTTGCAATTGCTCAACCCACCTTGTATTTCGGCCCCTGCTAGTTGTATGCATCCTCAATCCTAGTCTGCTTGCCATGCTCCCTAGGATACACATAAGGGTCCACGTCCTCTATTTGCACACCTGTGGGTCTCTTGCTATGCCTTGTTCTGGTAGTTGTGTTTGTGTGGGTGGGGGCCGAGTGAAATAATCCCCCACATTTAAAAATCAACGGGACTTAGTTCCGCCGGCGCCCCCTACCGCTAAGCCACTGCCACTGCCAACCTCATGCTGAGCTCCATGAAAACTCACTCTGTGGGCTGCCCTTTGATCACCTTCCCATGCCTCGGTCCTGCTCTGTGCTCTGGCTTGCCTTTCCTGCACATCAGGATCAGGCACATATCTGCATACATTTCTACTTCATCCCCATGTCTTCATCTCGTTCCTTTTTGATATAATCCTCTCTTGCATCTCCTTATCCGCCCTCTTTCTTGTTGTCTCTACTCGAACATGTTTAAGGTGTTCAATCATAAGCTTCTTAACTTCTCTTGGCACCATTTTACACCCCTGCACGTCATGGTAGCTTGCTAGTTGACCACCAGCAAGGGCTTCTTCAAACGGGAGACCCCACCTCCTTGTCCCGTAAAGCCACAATAATTGCACTTGACGTTGTGCCTATTTTCCAACATGATGCCATGCTGCCACCCAATATTAGCAGAGCCCTTTTTCGGTGCCATCTACAAGGACACAATTTTTTAATAAATTAACAGTAAATTAATTTAAATTTCAGAATTTGAACACTAAAAGAAAGTGTCTTACTTCTTATATGATAATTTTTTTATACATGAATTACATGATCACAGAAATCCATTCACACCTCCATATACCTTTTCTGTAATTTCAAGTTTTATTATTATTTTTTTAATTTTAAAATAATTATTAATAATGCGAGAACATAATTAATTCTAGCTCAACTTCTTATGGAATCAAGTTCTAACCATGATATAGAACTTATACAACACCTTCCTATCAATTTTTGGTTGTTTAATTTTTTTTAAGATTTTTTAAAATTTTATTCATAAATTCATAAAATAGGGAAAATCTTCAATCTATATGAAAAACTTGTAGATCTTGATGAGAAATGGTTGCAAGTGTACATCAATCACTTGCAACATCATTTCCCAACAAGATCTATAAGCCATACGCCAAGAAAAAAAAAAAGAAAAATGAAGGATATGGTGGTTACCTTCACACCCCTGTAGAAACTCCAAAAAAACTTAAAGAACAAGGCTTGAATGCCTCCAAATCCACCTCCAAATGGATGCAAACTCACGTAGGAAGCCTCCACTTGTGGACTGGCATGCAGATCTTGGGTTTTTTCTTGGAAAAAATTGAAAACGGGGGGGGGGGGGGGGGGTGGGGGGGTGGAGAAAGGGGAGCCCGGTCTGCTGCGCTGCGAATTGGGACTGTACAGTCCCTTTCGCAGCGCATCGGCCGACACCCTTACGGTTTCGGCCGAATCGAACCCGATGCGCCAGTATCGGATCGGATCGTGGCGCATCGGGTTCGATCCGCCTGTTTAAAGAGGATCCGGGCATCGACCCGAACCGCGCATCGGATCCCTTGTAATCCGATGCGATTCGCCCGAATCGGGCCGATGCGCCACGATCTGCCAACCCTGTCCAGTATTGATAGTCTTCACTATCGAAGAAAGGAGGTCTTATGATAGACTGTCATTCAATGTAGTCTTGGGCTGCTATATCTTGCTCTTAGATTGTTTAATCTTCTTCAACAGAGCTTGACACTGTACCACTTGTTGGCCCTCGGTAGCAAGATAAAGATTACCTAGAGGGGGGGGGTGAATAGGTTGATAGGGAAATCTGAAAACAAATTAACCACTTTAAACTTTGGCTAGTGAATGTAATTTTGTGCAATATAAAGAAAGGCGCGGAAGCAATCACACACATAACACAAAGAATTTATCCTGGTTCGGTCTTTCCTAAATGGAAGTCCTATATCTAGTCTCTAAGCAAACTCTTGGGATTTCACTAACCAAGGATAATGTCCCCCTTAAGGATATACAACACCTAGCTCTCTAGTTGGTCTTCTCTTTCCTAGGCAAGAAGGTAGCCTACTTTTTTTACAGGCTCAAAAGCAATCCTACTGGAACAGACCCAAGCTCGGTCACACACCCAGCTACCTACTGGTCTTCTCTTCTCAACAGGAAGAGGAATACTGTGTACAGTCCCACAGTTGGATACTATAGTTTTTCTTAAGAAATGAAAGAACAATAATTCGAGACCAAGTTTAGGAGAAAAGAACTTGACTTCTTTGATCTCGACAGCAGCTTAAGAGCAAATGAAAATAAAAGAAGCTCAGCTCTCAGGCTCACAAACTCATCCCTAGATTTACAATATCGCACAGAGAGAGATCAGAGAGAGAAGCGTGGAAGCTTTTGAATGTTTGGAGAATCTTTGGCTTGAGTGTTTTGTTGATTTAGCTTCCCTTGGCGTTTTATATAGCACTTTGAGTCTTCTGCCTGTTGCCTCTCAAGAATGATGAAGAAGACCGTTTAGGAGATAACCATTGTTGTTGTTGTTGTTCTTCTTCTTTTGGTGCTCGACTGCTCTCCTTCTATTTAATGACTTCTTCCTTGTGCCTACTAGTTACTTGGAATAGAAGAGTGTCTTCTTATGCATGTTTTCAATGTCTTAGCTGTGTCTAACGTTTGGCTTCATGAGAGAACCGGATATCTACAACCAATAAATGTTAGGAAAAAGATGGTGAGGACATATATCATTGTCAGTCAACCATACCCCTTCTACCTATCACCCTCATTTTCTGTTGGCTGCCTGCTATACTAGGTAAGAACTTTCTGTCTGAGAAGGACATGAGACCTTCATAGACATGCAAAAAAGTAGTTTCTTGTCAGAACCTACAGAGGCCAAGTCATGAAAAGTAATATGTTAAGGATATGAAGGCCATTTAAAATTTCATTGGCGCCATGACATGTTATTCAAAGACAATTGAAATATATCTTCAGTAATCAGTATAGAATATATGTACTGAACACTTATAATACCAATCGATGTATCTGAAGTCATATAAACACTAATCGAAATGAGTATAAGCTAATCGGAGTGAGAACTAAACGTTTGTTCACCAATCGAAATAATTATAACACCAATCGGAAAGTTTTGGGTCAAGTGTTCACCAATCAGAATAAGAATAACATTAATCGGTGTAAATAAGATGATTTGTTCACTAATCAATATGAGTAAAGTCACTTGGTCACTAATCGGTATAGAACAAACGGTAATCGGTATAAGTCTCACCACTTGGTCATTAATTGGATCGGTCTTCACCAATCGGTACGTTATTGAACCTTTGTTTAGTAATCAGAACAATTAAACACCAATCGGAAGAACGCTTGTTCTCCAATCGATAGAAACTTTATTCTCCAATTGATAGGGATTTTGTTCTCCAATCGATAGTCTTCTTCAGTAATCGATGTACATTGAACTGTAATCAATATGGACTTTTAGTGCAAACTTTTAATGTGATAGAAATTATCATTATTTTTATAAAATATCCTGAAAACTATTTAATAAATATATTCATGATAATCAGTGAAAAATATTATTAAATATATTTATGAGTTTTTAGTTATCACCAAAACTCATAACGAAGAGAGACAAAGAAGTCAACACATAAGAGCAGAAAACACAAGTCGACTCATAGAGAACACAAGTCAACACATATCCATCACAAGTCGACTCATAGAGAACATAAGTTGACACATATAATAGTAAGTCGACACATATAACATTAAGTCGACATAAGGACATTATCTATCGAGATGCTATCCATGTTTGTCGACATATCATCAGATGTTTCATTTTCATGTATGTTTGCATAGTTATCATTATTGTTAGTACACGAAATATCTTGAAAAAATATTAATGAATATATTTATGATATTCATGAGTTTTAGTTATCACCAAAACATAGAGATAAAAATATGTGTGGTTCAACACCGACATGATGCGCCTACTACTGGTTCAACTACCGCCTATACGGCTCCCATGTGCCACGGGGGGGCTCACGACTCGAAGCAATGTTGACAATCTCAATGGCTGACTCGATGCCTAATCAGGACACTGGGAAGCAGCCTATACGACACTACATGACACCTCTCGGTAGATGACCTTTGCCCCTCATGTGACTGCCTACTGCTCTACGGCTGGGTCTCGCTACTTGAGACCCACCCTCTGAGTGGGGGGCTCATGATAGGACTGGGCGCGGCGCTAGGCGCGGCTCAAGAAGGCCTATCAAGGGCTCAATAGCAGAAGCAACAACACTTGAACCTCCCCATGGGTAGAGTAATCCCATTTTGAAAGACGGGGATTCTCTTCACCCGGGGGAGGCTTCAAAAGAAGCCAATTGTAGGTAAAGGAGGCCAGGTGTCTCACCTAGACATTGCCAGCACCTACTCTCTCTCCACTGAAATTGTTCTTTCCCACTTGGACTATGTCTTCCCATCACTGACTTGACTGTCAAAGGGTCGTCCTCGGCCCCCATATCCCCAAGACCGACTTCTTTGTAGGTTGAGGTAGGTCGAGTTGAGCAGAGCACTTGTTCCTCACTCTCTAGCTCTTCGCCCAAGTCCAAGCTCGGGCCCGATGTGGTCTCCCTCTCTCCAAGCTTAAAAGCCAGATATCACCAACTATATGCGGGGAATGGTCACCAGGTATTACAAATCTTACAGGGCCATTGTGGGGAAAAGAGGGAAATACTTTTTTTTTTCCTTCTTCTTCTTTCACCAGCCCCATCTTTTTTCGTTTTTTATATATTTTTTGAATTTTTATGGATTTTAGATTTCTGTTTGGAAATCAGGCTGATCCAGAACTTCTAGTGGATCATTCAGGCTCACCTCAGGGTGATCCCTCATCCCTGGGCTGATCCAATTCATTTTTCCATGCTTTTTGTCAAGGAGGAGATCAATAGTGGATCATTCGGGCTCAGCTCAGGTTCAAAGTTCTTTCCTAAGAATTTTTCAACTTCCTCCTTTTTGCTTCTTATGATTGAGTAATTGAAGTGCATGCTATAATGGCTATGTGACGAGTTCTCTAGGCAGCAAATTGCACAATTTGTCTTTTTAAGGCCTTCCTGCCTGACTCTCAATCTTGCTTGTGACCTTGCACAGTTTAACAGCAGTGATGAGACTGTAATTGCTTGAGTTTAAATGATGTCTTTAATATTGCCTTTTCTTTTGTCACTCTTTTGTAGGTGCATACCCCTGATTCTAGCAGGTATTGGATTGCTGATTCGTACGAGGATAGGTTTCACAATGGTCATGAGCCTGAAAATGTTGACAAGGTTTGCATGTAGTTTGTTTTGTTCATGTTTTTCCTTCTTTGGATATTCATTATGGTGCTATTCTCATCAAATGGTTTAATGCTTTTCATTAATGAATTAATAAGCTATTCCATAAGGTTCTGTTACTATATTTACAGATTAATGTTTCACGTCTTACATATGTATCATATCATAGCCACCAACAATTTTAGCTGATTGTTAGGTAAAAATGTTCTCAGGAATTCTTGAGGCTGTGGTTCAGGGACCATTGTAACCCATATGAAGACAAGGTATAGACTAGCCCATTTTTTAGTTTACTTCATTGTTTTTTTCCTTATTTATGCCTGAGAGCTGGAAAGTTGATTTTGTTCTAACAAAAAAATTTCAGGTTCTTCCTGAGGCCCCTAAAGATCTAGTCTGTGAGCTTGCTTGGCGGTATGTGTTACTTACTGTGTTACCTATGAGATAAGTTCTGACTTTAACACAAAAGCACTCTCAATGTTTTAAATCTGCGGATAAGTCCAGCAGTAGTTAACTATTTTTTCTCTTTATATTTAGTTGTGGTCTTTCCGTTGCTATGTGCACCAGATTGTTACTTCACCAGGGGTGTCGGGGCGATTGCTGGATTTCATTATATAAGAAGAATAGAGGCCAGTGGTTCAGAGTAGGGAGTCTCTGAAGACCACAACCTTCTTTTTGTTGCCCCACTCCATTTCCTTTGACTTCCTCTTGAGGCCTAGAGTTTTCATGGTATCAGAGCCATGTTTGGCTGATGAATAAGTAAAAAGGGTGCATCCTGGAAAGTAATAGAAGTAGGTCATCTGTAGATCTACACCAGGATGACACGTCCCACTGATCCCCAAAAGTACATAATAGGGAAGGGTTTGTCCTGCATCTGTGGAAGAACATGCTGTTTCCTCTATTGATAGTGCTGCAAAAATATCCTTCTTACAGATATGCTGAGCATATTTCATTATCTCCTATAAAAATAAAATTTTGAACAAAAATACCCTTATAAAAAGAAGTTGTTGACTAGCACGTCATGCCGGGGGGGGGGGGGGGGGGGGAGGATATGAGAGATGGTGTTTTGGTCCTCATCCATAGCATGCCTCAGGAAGCATAGTCATGTACTCAAGTCATATATTCCACACTCCTGTGCATGTCTGGATGGGAGGTTTGAGGCCAATGCATGTGTCTGTCTGTGCCAACCTGGTGCATCACCCAATTAGCTTTCTACCACCCCCATTGCACTCAGCAGTCCTTAAAGGTACAAAAGAGCCTGTTCTATGGGTCGTGGTTGTTTTCCAATTGCGTTTCTCAAAAGAGATGTGGTCGGATCTGTTCCTCCAATGAAGTACGCTTGTACTAATGTGCACATGAACCATGCATGTCATTACTTTCATATATATTTTGACTGCTGAAAATATGTAGTTTGGTAAAGAGTGCACTCTTTTTTTTCATTGAAATGCCAAATTCCATTGACAAAAAGAAGAAAACATATACTAATGGTTCCCAATTTGCAAAATATGACTTAATAATTGGAGCACAACCAACATACACCACAAGATGATATAAGGTACAAACTAAGAAGTGGATGCAGTATTTGGATTAAGTAGGAGCCCATCAATCTTGGAATACTATGCCATCACTCAGATTTAGCTTCTGGTTTCCTGATTGTTAATCCCATAGAAGTTTTAAATCTTCTTACAAATGGACAAGAGAATGACTGACCAAATTTCTGGCCATATATTCTTTTTCTTTGTGGATTTATATAGAGATGCCAGTCAAATGGTAGTGATAAACAGTTGTCAGGACACCACTAATCGTATCATAGTATTACTGTAAGTTTCATTATGTTATTTTCATCTCATGATGTCATCATCAGCATAAACACTTCGAAATGCATACCACCATGTGTATCAAACAGGGAATCCTAAGATGAAGGTGTTACAAACATGAAAATTTTGAAATTCCTGACTATGAAACATAAATGCACCATCTCACCCACATCCTCATCATTTGTGTGGCCCATTGAGGCTTATCTTTGGTTTTTTGCATCTTCTCTATATATTAAAGGGAGCTAGGGTTATGTCTAGACATGTTTGTCCTTTTAATGTATGGAGGCTCATACCACTTTCTGAGAGAATTTGCTGCAAATGTAAGTTTCCTTTACACAAACTGTATAGCGAAAGTTGGTCAGCTCAGTGGGCTAGACCTTCTCAGTTTGGTCCATATATGGTCTAAATCAGCTGAGTGGTCTGACATCAATCCACGTGATATGCAGTATGAGTTGGTCCAAGTCAGCAAACCCTGCCTATAGCATGAAAATTCTCATGCATAGCTTAATGCAATGTCAGCCTTAGAATAATATCTAGTTCTTTGTATGTCCTTTGTTCTTTTGAATGGTACATGCACTTTTGGTCTGTGCACAAGGTTAATGTCTTACTTCAGGCATTTAGAAGAACACTTTCCCATATATTCTAAAACAAATTTCCCTGTATCAGTCAATATTAACATAAAAATTGTTTTTTAGTCCAGTCAGTTTGCATACTTGAGAATGGTGTTTTATTATCTTTTTCTTTCTTACCTGTACCGTGAACAGTTCAAATATCACATAAGCTTATTTCCCTTTTTATTGTGAAGGACTGTACATTTTTTTTCTTTCCTATCGAACTATGTTATTTGCCAGAGAAAATGGAGAACTTGGAATGGTGTATCAGTTAGAAATTTACTAATGCTAAGGAAGAAATCCAAGGGGATGTGTTTTTATAACAGGGCTTGAGGTGAATATGCTGCAAATTTAAACCAACACTCCTTGATTATTTGCTGAAATGGAATGATAATCCATCGATGCTGAAGCTTGGCAGCATTCTCATGTACAAAATGGATCCAGTCATTAGCATGAATGATGTAGAAACCAGTCTTGACATGATGGTCTGACCATAACTACCAACAGTTTTTTCCAAATTCAGTCATCTAGTCTGGTTTATTATATGTTTCTGAGTTTATCTGTTTTCTAACTGAAAAATGAAAAGGTGCTGAATGCATTGCTGATTCAATGTCTAATCTTGTTTTCAAAAAATAATGTTTGGGTATTTTCCATGTAATCTCCCTCGTTATATTTGGCCAACCCCCAAGTTGTCCTGTTGATTATAGATAGAGAACAGAAATGTTTGTAGTCTCTTCTGATTTTAGAGAGGGAAACTTACTGTACCTTTTGGAGCATGAAAAATTAAGAGTCATCTGTTGAAAGGGACTGGGGGAGGAAAAGGGATAGGAGTGGGATGGCACTTGAAATAATCGACTCACAATCTGGCTGCATTGCTGCAAGGCGGAGTTTTACCCTGCTGCCGAGGTCAGCATTATCTCCATTGTGATTAACTTGATCAATGCCTACTTATGTGGCAAAAGGGTTCTGGCAACTGGAGGCTGTCCTTTCACAGTTGGCTTGAGAGAACTGCAAAATGTGGTTGACTTAAAAGGAATGTCGATTGATATTTCTTCCATAAGTTATGGGATAATGCACTGTGAGAGGTTTAATGTATGTTCACATTGGATGGAGGGACCAGTAGACTTGAGCTACGTAGATGCAAAAGAAAATGTTATGTTTGGATAATCTATTTTGATTCATTGTATACCAGTTGCATCACATCCTTGTGTTGAAGAAAGTTTAGGAAAATGTTCTGAACACTGTTACTTCATTGTTGGATTGTATAAGTGAGTTTTTTAGACCTTGAAAATTGTCACTTCCATAACTAGTGGAGACAAAATCCCTAGTTTTGTTTGGTGCCTGTTTCTGAGGGAGAAAAAAAGTGAGATGTTCCTTGGTGAATATTGGATCTTTTTTTGAAAGGTGGGTTGGTGAATGTTGGATCTTGATCTTACATTTTCAGTGTTTTAAATCAATCTCAAGAAAGAGGATCTAGGGATTTGGAAATTTTATCGATTAATGTGAAAGGAACTGAGGGACTTCAGTGGACTTTTAGCATGCATCTCAATCCAAATGACCCTTTAATATCATGATGTTGGAGACATGTTCGAAGGAGCATCATTTATCACCTTCATGATTTTCTTATAATTTTCTTTTGTATTTGTAGTAGAGACCATAGAGGTTATGCCATGTTTTGGCCTGTTATGGTAGTGCTTAATGCTACCGGCAATTGAATCTTGATCTTATCGCAGATACATTTTCCTCTTCGAAACAATCACAAAATCCAAGTTTGAAATCAATCTCTCAGAGGTAAAGAAACGAGAAAATTACTTGTTCTCTTTTTTGCATAGCAGCAGAGATGTTCATTGTCGTTTTACTAAAAGACTGAAGGTCGGTATTCTCTGCAGGAGCCAGTACATGATAGGATATCAAGAAATGTTGCTCAAGCAATATCTTCTCTGTGAACAAACGTTCTGAATCGCTTTTGATAGTTTCATGTTTCAAAAATTTTGTATGATCTTAATCATCCAGTCTGTACCTTTATTGCCATGAGTTTCTTTCGGTTCCTGAATTCACCCTTCCATGGTGAATACAGAAAAGGGGGAAAGAGATGGAAGAGACGGGACCATCCAACTGCCCTCGTGTTGCACTGTATTATAGCAACTTAATAGACAAATAGCCATACTTATAGTTGGTTATGGAATATGTACATTTAAAGCTCCCGACGATGTTTGGAGAAACATATGAATCTGTGATCGTAAGCATGCTGGTGTTTCATCGTAGACATCAGTTCATATCTGTTTTATTTATCTAATGCGTCAACATAAAATTTATAGGTGATTATTGTACGGCAAAGTCTTGGACATCGAACATATCTCGGTATCAAATGTTTCTGAACCTTTCCAAACGTTCTATCGTTATGATCGTGAGAAAGGCTTACTGCACTGTCGAAAGTGCAGTTTAGCCATGTCAAATTGCACTTCTGCTCTTCCATTCGCCACCTCATCGTGGACAATGCACCATGCCGCGTCAGCCCCCCCCCCCCTTGCGTTGCGTGATGTGATGTCAAAACTCATCATAGTCCGTGTCAAATCCATTTTGAAACCATACTTTCCAAAATACCCCCCTCACCTCTTTCCAGATGATCCTTCCTCAACTGTGGCATTCGACGGGAACTTGCAAAAGGAAATTTAACCTACACGGAGGAAGAGGGGAGAAACAGGAAGTAGGAAACCGGTGCGATGTTGCAATGAGGAGTTTCATTATGCTATTAAAGATCATCTCAAGAAGAAAGACTCGCTCGAAGATTCAAGCTTTTGGTGAAATCGGACCACTGGTCCTCCGGCAAAAATAATGGAGAAGGCGGATATTGCACCATCAACTTCATCAGACAAAAGGGCGAAGTTCAAAAATACGTAGAGAAAAGTTTCTGGGGCTCAGAGAAAAAAGAATAGTGAAGATATATCTCACACTATGTTTTTGAATTAAAATTAATGAAACCTAATTTTTTGGCTTCTTTTTCAAGATTTGTGTTTTTGAAATCTCACTCTCACTGTGGCAGGAGCCTAACATGAGCATTCTAGAGTTCATGGTAAGCATTTTGGAGTCCCAAATGTGTGTGTTCTTCACATTTCCATAAATAAATAAAAAAAATCATGGCCCATACTTTGGGATGTTTAGGGAGTTTATGTTCATCTGCTTTTTAGGAAATCTCCAACTATTAGAATCCAAGAACACTATTTGTAGCCTAATATGAGTATTTTGGTGTACGTATTGTGTGTGTATTTTAGGAAAAGCTCTACATTTTGAAATCCAAGTATCCTATTGGTAGCTTAACAGTACATTTTGTAGTGTATAGATAGTATTTTGGAGTTGAACTTTTCTTGAAAATCACCTCAATAATATTGTTTAGATTTTTTTTTTGACCTGACATGACCATGTTAAGTATTTCTAAGGCCCAAATTTGTGCATTCTTCACATATCAAGAATCTTTCAAAAAAAAATTGGCTGACCCGTTAATTTGAGATGTTATGAAAGCTTCATATTTTGGAGCCCAAGTAACCTATTTGGTAGCCTAAAAGGAGTCTTTTGCGGCCTACATTGAGTATTTTGGAGTTCAACTTGTCTTCATATTAACCTCAACAAAATTGTTTAGATCTATTTTTGACTTGACGGAGCATGTTAAACATTTTGAACCCACCAAAATTTTGCATTCTTCACATATCCACAATATTTAAAATTTTATTTGGCACGGCCCGTTAATTTGGGTTGTTGAATGGATTTTTCTACATCTTGTGTCTGTATTTTAGGAAAAGCTCCACAGTTTGGAGCCCAAGTATCCTATTGGGTAGCATAAAAGTAGATTTTGCAGCTTATATATAGTATTTTGGAGCTCAACTTTTCTTCAAAATCACATGAATAATATTGCTTAGATCTATTTTTTTGACTTGACATGACCATGTTAAGTATTTTTGAGCTCCAAATTTGTGCATTATTCACATATCAAGAATTTTTCAAATTTTATTTTTTGGCTGGCCTGTTAATTTGGGTTGCTTATGGGGCTTTTGACCTCTTGTGACTATGTTTTAAGAAAGCTCCACACTTTGGAGCCTAAGTACCTGATCATTTTAGGGCTTAACTTTTCTTCTTAATCACCTCAATAGAATGATTTAGATTTATTTATTTTTGACATGACATAAGCATGTTAAGTATTTTTCAGCCCTAAATTTGTTCATTTTTCACATATCTAAAATTTTTCAATTTTTTGGCATGACCGTTAATTTGGGGTTAAGAAAGCTCCGCATTTTGGAGCCAAACTATATTACTTGGTAGCCTAACAGAATTCTTTTGCAGCCTATATTGAGTATTTTGGAGCTCAACTTATGTTCAAATTCACCTCAACAAAATTGTTTAGATTTTTTTAATTAGACATGACATAAGCATGTTAAATAATTTACTGCCCCAAATTGTGGATTCTTCACATATCCAGAATTTTTCAATTTTTTGGCATGACCCATTAATTTGGGGTTAGGAAAACTCCACATTTTGGAGCCCAAGTACTCTATTTGGTAGCCTAACATAAGTCTTTTGCACCCTAGATTGAGTATTTTGGAGCTCAACTTATCTTCAAATTCACTTCAACAAAATTGTTTAGATATTTTATTTGACATGACATAAGCATGTTAAAAATTTTCAGCCCCAAATTTGTGCGTTCTTCAAATATTCAAAATTTTTCAATCTTTTCGACATGACCCATTAATTTGGGGTTAGGAAAGCTCCACATTTTGGAGCCCAACAACCCTATTTGGTAGCCTAACATGAGTCTTTTGTAGCCTACATTAAGCATTTGGAGTGCAACTTATCTTCAAATTCACCTTAACAAAATTGTTTAGATTTTTTTTTTTGACATGACATAAGCATATTAAGCATTTTTTGTGACAGAACACCTCGGCCAAGTCCGTTAAACCGATAACGTACTTGATCCGAGTCCGCCTCCCGCGAACGGGCCGAAGCCTCGCAAGGGATACCAAACCACAGTCCGTGTAAACACAAAGGAACACACCATTTCACATATATATTTCACAAGTTTACATAGCCATATTTCCACAAAACTGAAAGAAAGTACAAGAGCCTGGGGCATACCCGAGGTACAACTGAAGAAAGTAAACAACTAACTACATTACTACGCTACACTGCACTACTGAGACTACACTGCTGGAAACTACACTACTGGAGGTACTGACCCTGCACCGCTACGACGCGGCTCTGAACTGGACGACGGTCGAGAAACGTCGTCCTCGCTCTCACCTGTGGGAGTAGGGGTGAGCCTCGCTAGTCACTGGCTCAGTAGGGAACTCCCCCAAAATCGAGCAAAACCAAAACACAGGTACGGAAGCAGTAAACAGTACCAACAATTTATAGAACAGCTAAGCAGGATATGAAAGCTGTAAAGGTACTCACAGTCTGCCGACTACGAAAAACAACTGTAATAATTAAACGGAAAACCAGTACAAGTGTACGAGCTAAAGTAGAGTCCGCCAAACACGAGCCACGTGAACTGGTTCGCGACACCAGAGACTGACTCGGACAAGCTAACACAGGTCTACCTCTCAGTCTCGCAGCCACGGACGAAAGGTCCAGCTGCCGCTCCACGTGAAAAGGTCAAGCAACTGTGGAGACTAACTAAACACCACCACCTGCGGACCACACGGTCGCAGGCCCATGCTGACACCTCTAGAGACCCTGGCCTGGGCTCGCTAGAGTGAGGCACTGGAAAAGGACTAGCTGGGGACCAGTGTCGACTACTGGTGTCCGTACCCCCAACTACGAGCGCGCTACAAGTGACTAAAAGACAAACACAAGTGTCACTGTCCCATTGTCGTCTTTCCCTCAGTCGGACGTACAACTCAAGTGAATGAGTGAGGGTGTCCAGGTCAGACGACACAGATCTCGACGGTACAACACAAGTACCGGACAAAGCCCCGAGCTAACAACCTGGCTCACAGAGAACCTGGGGCACCCAACTGGAGAAGTAACCACGGTAGGCGTCGTACTACTCGCCACGTACACAAAACCACGTGCACGTCACACACAAACCACGTGAAGACTTACGTAAACCGCGTGCACTAGTAGTCCACTACACGTGAACACGACGTAAGCACGTAAAGAACCAACCATCTGCGTACCCAGTACGCTAGTCCCAGAAACCACGAGCATTAGGTGCATCACAATTATCGTTGCACCGCTCGATAACAACAAATGTCAATATATCAATATTTAAACCAAAAGCATGCTGGCGGCAACATCGACTGCCGTCGATGGGATGTAAACGGCAAGGTATCTGGTCGTTAATCTCCCAGCTGAAGAACCTGGCGTCAAACGATGTTGACGCCAAGCTCCTCGGCTACCAGTTCTCACAGAAACCCTAGGCCCATTCCACAAGTGTCCTCGGCCCTAAAACCTGCGGAAAAACACGAGGAAACACTTCCTCTAACATGCATGCATTCCAATCAAACTAAAACAACATGTTTTATTCTTCTAATTGCTCAAACCACCCATTTTTCCGCATGGATACCATTACCCGAAAACACAATTATCATGCAGATTCATGCTTTCCAATTGCATTATCACAACCTATAGGAACTAAAGGGATCGTTCCCTACCTTAATACGCGCTTAAACCTCCTAAATTCTCCCAATTCACACTGAATCCTCGCGAGCTCCTACGGTAATTGCACCACCCCTTGGCCGATTCGTCACCGTCTCGCGTTCCACGTTCCTCCAATTATCCTTATACAGCTCTTAAAGTAGTGGGGAAGCGAGAGGCATGAAAAACGGGGCAAGGGAGAGGGAGAATGGAGTGAAGGAACTGTCCTCGGGCAGACCTATATTCTGCAGGTCGCACAGGTTGGCGTCAACATGGCTGTCGCCAATCAGACCGCCAAGGCTAGACGTCCATATCCCTTGTCGCCAAGTTCATACAGTAAACGTCAACACATATGGACGCCAACAAGTCAACGACCACACCTGGCCGCCAACTCCTACTCAACTGCAGCAGGTCCTATTTTATCTCAGGACCAAACCTGCACCACACCTGCACATACCACACGACCAAACCACATTGGCCTCACAATGGCCTTCACAACCATTACACACATGATCCATAAGGATCCGAAAAGCACGCGACGTTACATTACTATCATCTAAAAAGAAAATTTCGACCTCGAAATTCATAACACAACTCAAACTTAAACAACTTAAACATACACACTTTACAAGTACTATCATCTAAAAAGAAAATACAAAAGCTTATTCAAACAGATAGGGATATCCTTTAGCCATCTCCTCGGCTAACTCCCAGGTATCCTCACCACTCAACCTATTTTCCCATCTCACTTTAACTAATTCAATTTCTTTATTTCTCACTTCTTTATCTTTCGATCTGTGATCTGCACCGGATAGTCTGGCATAGTCATATCCGGCCTCAGGTCACCACCTTGATAACTGATTATTTGAGCTGGATCTTCAATGCATTTTCTTAACATAGAAACATGAAATATATCATGGACATCCGCAAAATCTGCTGGCAAATCAATCTATAAGCTGTTTCCCCAATTCTCTCAATCACCTGGAAAGGTCCCACATACTTTGGGCTCAACTTTCCAGTCTTACCAAATCTCATAATACCTTTACTCGGGGAAACTTTCAAGAAAACAAAATCTCCCACTTCAAACTGAAGTGGTCTCCTCCGGATATCTGCATAACTCTTTTGCCTACTTTGAGCTGCCTGCAATTTTTCCTTAATAAGTTCTACTATTTTTGTGGTTTGCTGAATCAATTCAGGACCCACTAATTGCCTTTCTCCCACTTCATGCCAGTTCAATGGGGTTCTACATGACCTTCCATATAAAGCTTCATACGGTGCCATCCCAAGACTGGTATGATAACTATTATTATAGGAAAACTCAACCATTCCCAAATGATGTTCCCAATTACCTCCCCAAACTAAACAACAAGCCCGCAACATGTCTTCAATCGTCTGGATAGTCCTCTCTGTCTGACCATCTGTCTGGGGATGATAAGCGGAGCTATATCTCAGCTCAGTACCAATTACTTTCTGCAGACTTCTCCAAAAACAAGAAGTAAATCTTGGATCTCTATCAGACACAATAGTCTTCGAATACCATGCAATGGAACAATTCTTTCAACATAATCTTTACTAATTTATCCACTGTCCAAGACATACTTACTGCCACTAATCTGTACACCTTGGTTAATCTGTCAACAAACACCCATATTCCATTATGCCCGGAACTCGACCTTGGTAAACCTGCCACAAAGTCCATGGCAATATCATCCCATTTCCACAGTGGAATAGGTAACGGTTGCAATAGACCTCCAGGCCTCTGGTGTTCTTCTTTAATCTGTTGACAGATAGCACACCTTGCAACAAACTCTGCTATTCCTTTTTCATATGAGGCCACCAAAAATGCTTCCTCAAATCGTGGTACATTTTAGTACTACCTGGATGGATAGTGTACCTGGATTTATGAGCCTCCTCTAATACTCGCTGCTTTACTTCTCTTTCTGCTGGAACAAACAACCTGCCTCTGAGCCTAACCACACAATTATCATCAATGGTAACTCCTTCCATTTTTACAATCTCAGCTAAATTTACATCTGCTCTCTGAGCCTCAGCAATCTGCCAATACAAAGACGGCTCTACAGCACTAGCAGCTAGTACCGCCCGTCGCTGACTATGGGCACATACAAGGAGTTCTCCACTATCTCTTCATACAGCTTCCATTCTTTAATCATCATCAGATTTATATATGCCTTTCTGCTTAAGGCATCGGCTACAACATTGGCCTTACCCGGATGGTATGCCAAACTGAAATCATAATCTTTTAAATATTCCATCCATCTACGCTGACGAAGATTTAAATCTTTCTGCGAGAAGATATACTTCAAGCTTTTATGATCTGTAAAAATCTCAAATCTCTCGCCATACAAATAATGCCTCCACATTTTCAAAGCAAATACAACTGCTGCCAATTCCAAATCATGAGTGGGATAATTCTCCTCTGCTAGCTTCAATTGCCTGGACGTATAAGCTATCACTTTACCATGCTGCATAAGTACTGCGCCAAGTCCTCTCCTTGAAGCATCTGTATACAACACAAAACCACCACTTCCCGCCGGTAACACCAATATAGGTGCTGATGTAAGTCTTTTCTTCAATTCCATGAAACTTTTCTGACATTCACCAGACCACAAAAGGCACACCTTCCTGGTCAATTTAGTCATAGGTTCCGCAATCTTAGAAAAATCTTGAATAAAGCGCCTATAATAACCTGCCAATCCCAGAAAACTTCTAATCTCAGTATTGTCTTAGGCACTTCCCATTTCATCACTGCTTCCACTTTACTCGGGTCCACTGCTACCCCTTTAGCTGAGATGACATGACCCAGAAACTGAATTTCTTTCAGCCAAAATTCACACTTATTGAATTTGGCAAACAACTGGTTATCCCTTAACAACTGTAGAGTAAACCTCAAATGAGCTGCATGCTCCTCTTCAGATGCTGAATAAATCAGAATATCATCTATAAAGACCACAATGAATTGGTCCAAATACGAATGAAAAAAATTATTCATCAGATCCATAAAACCTGCGGGAGCATTGGTCAGCCCAAATGGCATAACCACAAATTCATAGTGACCATATCTGGTTCTGAAAGCTGTTTTATCAATATCCTCCTCTTTAATTCTCAACTGATGGTACCCAGACCTTAAATCAATTTTAGAAAATACCTTTGCTGATTGCAACTGATCAAACATATCATCTATCCTCGGCAACGAGTACTTATTCTTAATGGTCACATCATTCAACTTTCTATAATCAATAACATACGAAAACTTCCATCTTTCTTTTTCACAAACAACACCGGTGCTCCCCACGGGGAATGACTCGGTCTAATAAACCCTTTCTGCAACAGCTCTTCTAACTGCTTTTTCAATTCTTTAAGTTCTGCTGGTGCCATCCGATATGGAGCTTTAGAAATCGGCATGGTACCTGGCAGCAACTCAATAGTAAAGTCCACCTCTCTATGTGGAGCTAAACCAAGCAAATCTTCAGGAAAAACATCAGCAAATTTCCTAACCATGGGAACTGCTTCCACTGACTGACTAGCTTCTACCAGACTTACCGAGGCTAAATAAGCCACACATCCAGCATTTATCAACTTCTAGCTTTAATTGCAGAAATTAGGAACTTAGAGGTATAAAAAGACATACCTGATATTCAAATACTGCACCATTAGGATGACAAAACCTGATCCTCTTTTTTCTGCAATCTAGCATTGCTCCATAAGTCTCAAGCCAATCCATACCCAAAATAATATCATAATTTGACAACTGCAGGGCATACAACTGACCCGACATCTGGTTCCCTTCAATCACAATAGGAGCTTCATCTACATAGCTCGAAGTGAGCAGGAACTCACCCGAGGGAACTTCCCAACTAACTCACAAGACTTTTCCTCTAAAGGATGAGTTATGCAATCCAGAAATTCTTCAGAAATGAAAGAATGAGAGGCACCTGAATCAAATAAAACTCTTGCTGAATAATCATAAAGGGGTATAGTACCTTCTATCATATTGATGCCTCCGCCTGGGCTCAGGTGATAGCCATAACCCGGCCTCTTCCTCGCTGTTGCGGTGCTCCTCTGCCACGACCTGCCTGTGGCTGCTGAAACTGCTGAGGTGCTGCTGCTGCACACCTCTTCATACCCGTACTCTTCGGATAGGGGCAATTACGGATCAAATGCCCCGGCTGATTGCAATTATAACATCTATATCCTGGTGGAGTAATGGGCTACCTGGCAGTGCTCTGCTGCGACTCCTCCACCTCTGGCCTACCGCGACCTTGCTGAAATTGCTGACGACCTCCCCATCCTCTTCCTTTACCTTTAAATGCTTGCTTCAATTCTGACCCCATTTACCAAAGCCTGATGAAGAAGGTCCTGCTGGTGCTTTACCCTTACTCGCACCCACTGATTGCTGCGGTAGTCAAAAACTACCTGAGCCTGACTCGCCCACCTGTCGAGTCCGAATAGACCTCTCCAACGTAGCTGCTCTCTGGGCTGCTTCTTCCACTGTCTTACACATGAGAGGTACTATTGCATCCTGCAACTCCACTCTCAAACCTCTAATAAAATACTCAACCATCATATTATTATCCGATACTACATAAGGCGTATATCGGCTAAGCGCCATAAACCTCATCTGGTACTCTAGAACTGAAGAGTTACCTTGCTGGAGTGTCCGAAACTGCTCTCTCTTCACTTGCTGCACTTGAATCGGAAAGAATGTATCGTTAAATACATCAAGAAATTCCGACCAAGTGATAGCCTCTTCTGTCCTGCCTGCAAAGGTGGTCTGCATCTTCAGTCGCCACCATTCTAAAGAAAAACCCCTCAACTGATAAGCAGCTAACACAACTTTATCTGCTGCCGGACATCTCATGGTCGCAAAGACCCTTTCAATCTCATGAACCCATTGTTCCGCTGTATCTGGATTCGGCCTCTTGAGTAAGTAGGCGACTGCAATCTCAGAAATTTCTCAACTTGCATCACTGGTTCCTCTGCTAATAGCACTGGTGGTGGTGGTGGCAAGGGTGCTACAAAAGGCACCTCCACTCCGGCGGGACTGGAGCAACAGGTACAGTCTCTCCATCCCCAGGTGGCACTGCAACCGGTGGTACCGGCGCCCGCTGATCAATCCTTGCCCGAATATCAGTGAGGCTCCCAAATCCTCTCTATCATACGCTGAGTGCTCTCCTTTGGATCATCTCCTCCACCACCCCAATCTCTTCTATCAGCCATTTCAAACTTCTACATAAACAAAACATCAAACAAAATCACAACAAAAAATTATCAGAAACCAGGGCCCCTACCAGCAGTGTACAAAGACCGAAATAAGGCTATGTATCTTTTTAGTTCCCTTATATAACACGGACCTTGCTCTGATACCAACTGTGACGGAACACCTCGACCAAGCCCGTTAAACCGATAACGTACTTGATCCGAGTCCGCCTCCGCGAACGGGCCGAAGCCTCGCAAGGGATACCAAACCACAGTCCGTGTAAACACAAAGGAACACACCATTTCACATATATATTTCACAAGTTTACATAGCCATTTCCACAAAACTGAAAGAAAGTACAAGAGCCTGGGGATACCCCGAGGTACAACTGAAGAAAGTAAACAACTAACTACATTACTACCGCTACACTGCACTACTGAGAACACTGCTGGAAACTACACTGCCGGAGGTACTGACCCTGCACCTCTACGACGCGGCTCTGAACTGGACGACGGTCGAGAAACGTCGTCCTCGCTCTCACCTGTGGGAGTAGGGGTGAGCCTCGCTAGTCATGGCTCAGTAGGGAACTCCCCAAAAGAGCAAACCAAAACACAGGTACGGAAGCAGTAAACAGTACCAACAATTATAGAACATCTAAGCAGGATATGAAAGCTGTAAAGGTACTCACCGTCTGCCGACTACGAAAAACAACTATAATAATTAAACGGCAAACCAGTACAAGTGTAAGAGCTAAAGTAGAGTCCGCAAAACACGAGCCACGTGAACTGGTTCGCGACACCAGAGACTGACTCAGACAAGCTAACACAGGTCTACCTCTCAGTCTCGCAGTCACGGACGAAAGGTCCAGCTGCCGCTCCACGTGAAAAGGTCAAGCAACTATGGAGACCAACTAAACACCACCACCTGCGGACCACACAGTCGCAGGCCTATGCCTGACACCTCTAGAGACCCTGGCCTGGGCTCGCTAGAGTGAGGCACTGGAAAAGGACTAGCTGGGAACCAGTGTCGACTACTGGTGTTCGTACCCCCAACTACGAGCGCGCTACAAGTGACTAAAAGACAAACACAAGTGTCACTGTCCCATTGTCGTCTTTCCCTCAGTCGGACGTACAACTCAAGCGAAGGAGTGACGGTGTCCAGGTCAGACGACACAGACCTCGACGGTACAACACATGTACCGGGACAAAGCCCCGAGCTAACAGCCTGGCTCACAGAGAACCTGGGGCACCCAACTGGAGAGGTAACCACGGTAGGCATCGTACTACTCGCCACGTACACAAAACCACGTGAAGACTCACGTAAACCGCGTGCACTAGTAGTCCACTACACGTGAACACGACGTAAGCACATAAAGAACCAACCATCTGCGTACCCAGTACGCTAGTCCCAGAAACCACGAGCATTAGGTGCATCACAATTATCGTTGCACCGCTCGATAACAAAAATGTTCAATATATCAATATTTAAACCAAAAGCATGCTGGCGGCAACATCGACTGCCGTCGATGGGATGTAAACGTCAACGTATCTGGCCGTAATCTCCCAGCTGAAGAACCTGGCATCAAACGATGTTGACGCCAAGCTCCTCGGCTACCAGTTCTCACAGAAACCCTAGGCCCATTCCACAAGTGTCCTCGGCCCTAAAACCTGCGGAAAAACACGAGGAAACACTTCCTCTAACATGCATGCATTCTAATCAAACTAAAACAACATGTTTTATTCTTCTAATTGCTCAAACCACCCATTTTTCCCGCATGGATACCATTACCCGAAAACACAATTATCATGCAGATTCATGCTTTCCAATTGCATTATCACAACCTATAGGAACTAAAGGGATCGTTCCCTACCTCAATACGCGCTTAAACCTCCTAAATTCTCCCAATTCACACCGAATCCTCCGCGAGCTCCTACGGTAATTGCACCACGCTCCGGCGTTTCCTTGGCCGATTCGTCACCGTCTCGCGTTCCACGTTCCTCCAATTATCCTTATACAGCTCTTAGAAGTAGTGGGGAAGCGAGAGCATGAAAACGGGGCAAGGGAGAGGGAGAATGGAGTGAAGGAACTGTCCTCGGGCAGACCTATATTCTGCAGGTCGCACAGGTTGGCGTCAACATGGCTGTCGCCAATCAGACCGCCAAGGCTAGACGTCCATATCCCTTGTCGCCAAGTTCATACAGTAAACGTCAACACATATGGACGCCAACAAGTCAACGACCACACCTGGCCGCCAACTCCTACATAACTGCAGCAGGTCCTATTTTATCTCAGGACCAAACCTGCACCACACCTGCACACACCACACGACCAAACCACATTGGCCTCACAATGGCCTTCACAACCATACACACATGATCCATAAGGATCCGAAAAGCACGCGACGTTACATTTTTCACTCCCAAATTTGGGCATTCTTCACATATCAAGATTTTTCAATTTTTTTTTGGCAAAACCCGTTAATTTGGGGTTAATAAAACTCCACATTTTAGAGCCCAAGTACCCTATTTGGTAGCCTAACATGAGTCTTTTGCAGCGTACATTGAGCATTTTAGAGCTCAACTTATCTTCAAATTCATCTCAACAAAATTGTTTAAATTTTTTATTTTGACATGACATAAGCATGTTAAACATTTTTCAGCCCCAAATTTGTATGTTCTTCACATATACAGAAGTTTTTAATTTTTTTGGCATGACACGTTAATTTGAGGTTAGGAAGCTCCACATTTTAGAGCCCAAGTACCCTATTGGTAACCTAACATGAGTCTTTTGCAACCTACATTGAGTATTTTGGAGCTCAACATATCTTCAAATTCACCTCGACAAAATTGTTTAGATATTTTTTTGACATTACATAAGCATGTTAAATATTTTTCAGCCGTAAATTTGTACATTCTTCATATATACAGAAATTTTCAATTTTTTTTGCATGACCTATTAATTTGGGGTTCGAAAAGCTCCACATTTTGGAGCCCAACTATCAAATTTGGTAGCCTAAGAGAAGTCTTTTACAACCTATAATTTAGCATTTTGGAGGTCAACTTATCTTCAAATTCACCACAACAAAATTGTTTAGATTTTGTTTTTTGACATGACATAAGCATGTTAAGCATTTTTCAGTCCCAAATTTGTGCATTCTTCACATATCAAGAATTTTAAATTTTTTGGCATGCCCCATTAATTTGGTTTGGAGCCCAAGTACCCTATTTAGTAGCCTAATAAGCGTCTTTTGCAGCTTACATTGAGCATTTTGGAGCTCAATTTATCTTCAAATTCACCTCAACAAAATTGTTTAGATTTTTTTTTGTTGACATGACTTATGCATGTTAAGCATTTTTCAGCCCAAATTTGTGCATTCTTCACATATCCAAAGTTTTTCAATTTTTTGGCATGACCTGTTAATTTGGGGTTGGGAAAGCTCCACATTTTGGAGCCCAACTACCCTATTTGGTAGCTTAACAGGGGTCTTTTGCAGCCTACATTTTAGAGCTTAAGTTATGTTTAAATTCACCACAACAAAATTGTTTAGATATTTTTTTTTTGACATGATATAAGCATGTTAAGTATTTTTCATCCCCAAATTTGTGCATTCTTCACATGTTCAGAACTTTTCAACTTTTTTGGCATGGCTCGTTAATTTGGGGTTAGGAAAGGTCCACATTTTGGAGCCCAAGTACTATTTGGTACCCTAATGTGTGTCTTTTGCCGCCTACGTTGTGTATTTTGGAACTCAACTTATCTTTAAATTCACCACAACAAAATTGTTTAGATTTTTACAGCCTAACATTAATCTTTTACAGCTTATTGGGAACTCTACATTTGGTGCCCAAGTACCCTATTTGGTAGCCTAACATTAATCTTTTACAGCTTATTGAGCATTTTGGAGCTCAACTTATCGTCAAATTCATCTCAACAAAATTGTTTAGATTTTTTTTTTGACGTGACATAAGCATGTTAAACATTTTTCAGCCCCAAATTTATGTTCAGAACATCAAATGGCTGAAGGAATCGATTGTTCTTGCAGATTGCACAGGGACATCTAATACGACCTTCAGGATCCACTATATTAACATTGCTCACTGCAAAGTCAATGAACCCATCAACACCCTCTAAAAATTCAGATGACAACTCGTTGCCTACAATCCTACGGACATCCACTCACGGTGTGCAGACATTTTTCCTATACAAATATTACAAATAATATAAGCTAAAAATTAGTTTGTAGTTAGTTTACATGTACATTAATATATCCGTCCTAAACCAATTACAATCTAGATACTAAGTGTATAAAGGACCTAGCCCATCTACAAATATCCGAACTTGGGAGTTGTGTACATTTGTGTGTGCTGTAATTTGCTCAAAATTTCGGCAGCCTTCCGGCGCACTTCTCCAATATACCACCATAAATACTAAGTCTAAGTAATGCTCCATCTGAACATCACTTAGATTAGTATGGTATATTGGAGAAGAGTCCGGAGATGCTACCAAAATTTTGAGAAATTTGCAACACACATAAATGTACACACTTCTAAGTTCGGATATTTGTAGACAGTCCGACAATGGTCGGACTATTCAAGATTTTAAATGTATATATGCATCCCTTACTGTAGAATAAGCCATGCATATATACTAACTAAAATCTTGAATGGGCATCTAGACACTGGTAAGACATCCCCAATCCCTCTAAAAATATGTTATGAATCACCATCAGCAACCACTCAATCTTAATCAGACATTATAAAAGCAACTTGAGGGCACCAAATGCAAGCACACAAGATATAAATTGGACAAAGTCTAGAGATGTCAATCCAATCCTACATAAATATGAAGGCAAAGGGACAAAGTCTAGAGATGTCAATCCAATCCTACACTCTTTCTATATATATATATATATATATATATATATATATATATATATATATATATATATACTGAGGTAGTGTTATTAAAGCTGAACTACTTGGTGAAGGAAAAGGGAGCTCAAAATGCGCATACGGCAGTACTGTTTTCTGCAGGATATTTGTTTTATCTAATTCGATGGGCATCTCATCCAAATTAAAGAAAAGAGAAGAATGCAAACAAACCCTGCAACCCGTCACCAATCCATGCTACTTATTACCATCCCACAGATGATTTGATGATGCTTTTTAAGGACGAAGCTGGGTTGGCCATGGCCATCTTTCAATGTTGAGGAAGACAGTCGGCGTGCGTAGAAATGTCATAGCGAGGGAGATGGTGGCGGGGGAGAAAAAACTGAGGAGTCTTTCGGAGGATGGCGGCTGCACCATGACTTTGTTGGGGTCAAACGCTGGCGGAGGTGTGGGGGAAGGGAGGGGGGCACATGTCGGCAAAGGTGTGGGGGAAGGGGGGGGTGACGGGAACAGTGACGAGTAGGGGGTAGGGGCTAGGGGGCGACGGAGAGAGGGAGAGAGACTAATCGGTGAGGGGGACGACCACGACTGAGCACTCGACGAGGGGGCGACGGTGACGGGAGGAGATGATGATGGGGCGACGACAACGGGGCGCTCGGCGACGGGGCGATGACGACGGGCGAGGGCTCGATCGGCGATGGGGAAACAGCGACAGGGGGCGGGGAAAGGGTTTGACGGGGCGGGGGAAAGAAAAGAAAGAGGGAAATGGGGGGAGAAGGTTTCGTGGGAGGGGAAAAAGGGTTCTCTCCGTTAGAATTATATATCGTTAGCGACGGAATAGCGACAAAAACATTTTTTGTCGCTAATCCGTTGCTAAATAGCGACCAATATGGAGATATTTTACCGCCACTAATCCACCGCTGAATTTCTATTTAGCGACAGAAATGGGTTTGTCGCTACTTAGCGATAGATTAGCGACTAATCAATGTCTGTCGCTAAATTCCGTCGCTAAACAGTTTTTTTCTTGTAGTGTAATTTGTGCATTCATCACATGTCAAGAATTTTTCAATTTTTTTAGCAAGGCCCATTAATTTGGGGTTAGAAAGCTCCACATTTTAGAGCCTAAGTACCTTATTTGATAGCCTAATAGGAGTATTTATAGCCTACATTGAGTATTTTAAGCTCAACTTATGGTCAAATTCACCTCAATAAAATTGTTTAGATATTTTATTTTGATGTGACATAAGCATGTTAAACATTTTTCAGCCCCAAATTTATGTGTTCCTCACATATCCAGATTTTTTTCAATTTTTTTGGCATGGCACGTTAATTTGGGGTTAGAAAAGCTCCACATTTTGGAGCCCAAGTACCCTATTTGGTAGCCTAACATGAGTCTTTTGCAGCTTACATTGAGTATTTTGGAGCTCAACTTATCTTCAAATTCACCTCAACAAAATTGTTTAGATATTTTTTTTTTGACATGACATAAGCATGTTAAATATCTTTCAGCCCCAAATTTGTGCATTCTTCACATATTCAGAACTTTTCAATTTTTTTTGCATGGTCCGTTAATTTGGAGTTATGAAAAGCTCCACATTTTGGAGCCCAACAACACTATGTGATAGCTTAACAAGAGTCTTTTGCAGCCTACATTGAGCATTTTGGAGCTCAACTTATCTTCAAATTCACCTCAACAAAATTGTTTAGATATTTTTTTGACAGACATAAGCATGTTAAGCATTTTCAGCCTCAATTTGTGCATCTTCGCATATCAAGATTTTTTTAATTTTTTTAGCTTGCCCTATTAAATTTTGGTTAAGAAAGCTCCACATTTTGGAGCCCAAGTGTAACGTCGCGGCCGTTCGGATTCGTGTTTAGTGGCTGTGGTGTGGTGCTTAAGACCACTGTGGGGTCATAGAGCCTTGGTTGTGGCTTCCATGCGTGGTGTGGGTGTTGTGGGCTGGAGGTTTGGGCCCAAACAGCCCACCGATTTTCTGGTAAAGAAGGCGACGGGGCATGTCGTCGCGTTTTGAACGCGACGGCTTCCTACGTCACGATTCACCAACCGCCTTTCTGGTGCGCGGCGCATTTGGCGACAGGTAGGTCTATCACGTTTAAGGCCTTTTAAACGCGACGTCTGCCTACATCGTGATTTGGACTGTTGCATTTAAGTTTCTGTTTCGGGCCAGACAGAGCATAGGAGGCTCTATCTGGCCGTGGGGAGCTGTTGTGCGGTTCCTTTTGGCGTTCTCGGCTTATTGGAGGTTTGTTCGGCGCGGTTTCCATGCGGGAAGGGTGTTCGGAGCGTGGACTTGCCGATGGTGCAGCGTTTCTTACGTTCTACGGGTTCTTCGAATTGGTAGGGAGACTTCCTCTTTTAGTTTGTTTTATTTAAATGGTTATAGCTTTAAAAGCATGACATGATAGCATGTGGTAGCTTAGCTTTCATTTTATGAGCTTCTATATGGGTTGCATGGTGTGTGTGCTTGGCTTCTAGAGAAGGGAGTGGGGTTCAGCTGTCCGCCTGAGAAGGTAACGGTAGGAACCATTGCGTTTTGGTGAGAACGCGAAGGGGTAGTTTGTCGCGTTTCTCTTTGATGGTTCTGATTGGGGTGTACGCGACCACTTGACCCATCGCATTCTTGTTGAACACGTCTGTGTGGTCCATCGCGATTTGATGTACTGTTTGGTTTGTCTTTGTCACGACATATCGTCCCGTCACGATTTGCAGTTCGACTATCAGTGTTTGACCGTTTGGTTTGAAGGCGATGCCTGTGTCCGTCGCGTTTTAGCCTCTGAGATGTGTTTGTGGTGGTTGGGCTATGATGGTCCTATGTGGATCTAGCCTTGGCTATTTAAGGTTGTTTTAAGTTATTCTAAGATGCTTTATGTTAGTAGAGCATGTTATAGGCTTAATGGTTTGGATCATGTTTAGTTAGTGAATTAAGTTAATTATGTTATTATGCTAATTAAGTGACTAATATGCATTGTGGTTTAGTGTTGCTATGGAGGTCATGAGATGACCAATGACAGGCAATGTTATTATGTGTGTATGTGGTTCATGTGTGTACAAGTGTATGTTTGCTTGGAGGTCACATGGTGACCAGTGACAAGCTGATTATGGTATATGTACCGTGGTTTATAAATAAAGGTTGTATAAGCATGAATCGTGGTTTATGTGCTTACCGAGTTTGGTGGTCCGACACCTATTCCAGAATGCCTCTTAGTCGGGTATCCCAGGTTCTTTGTGAGCCAGGCACGTTGTGTTTGTTGTGCTCGGGGCGTGTCTTGGTAGGGTGTGTACCATAGAGGTCTATGTCGTCTTCTTGGACACCCTCACTCCTGTGTTTGAGTTGTACGTCTGGATGAGGGAAAGACGGTAGTTGGCAGCGACTCATCTTTGTGGGTGTGCGATCACTTGTAGCGCGCTCGTGGTTGGGGGTACGGACACCATTAGACGTACTGGGCCCCAGCTAGTCCTATTTTCCAGTGCCTCACTTTAGGGAACTTAGGCCAGATTCCCTAAAGGTGCCAGGTATGGGCCTGCAGTTGTGTGTGGTCTGCAGGTGTGGTGTTGGTTAGTCTCGACTGTTCTTTGGCTTCACTGTGTGGTTGTGGAGCGGCAGTTGGACCTTTCATCCATGACTGCAAGACTGAGGGGTAGTTCTTGTGCTGTGTTGTCCGAGTTAGATACTGGCATCATGAACCAGTAGATTGTTCCCGTGTGGTGGCGTCGTTCTTTCCGACTCGTGCTTTGCCAGTGGTTATGGCTTGTGAGTGGTGACTCACCGGCTGTGGTTTGACTCACTGTGGTGTGCCTTGTTGGAAGCACAATTGTGTTGAGGTTTTGTGTGTGGTTGTGGTTTTGTGGTGGTACCTTGTGGTGGTAGGTACCTATACCCTTCGTAGGTAACTGTTTGTCGTGGTATGCCGTGTACCAGCCTTTTTAGGTGTTGAGGTGGAGTCATGCTCCGTGGAGGTTGTGCTGTAGGACCTTCCACTTGTTGTGTTGTACCCTTTTGAGGGTAGCCTTCCGGGGTGTTCGTTGTTTTAGGGTATAGTGGACTAGCTCCTTGTGGGAAGTCCTGTTACCCTAGTACTTGCGGTTCGTCTGTGAGGCTTGTGGCCTAGGTATTGTTGTTGTTGTTGTGGACTGGTGTTTCTGTATTAGTCCTGTTGGTTTCTTTAGATTCTGCAGAATGTGTTAGATAGTGTGTTTTATTTAATTGCAGTTTAATTATGTTTAATGTGATTATGTTATGGTTTGGCTATCAGTGTGGCCAGTGAGACCCTTGTAGTTAAGATCTCTTCGATTTCTAGTTGTTGTTTTTGGGAGGTCCCTGCTGAGCCTATGACATGTTGAAGCTCACTCCCTTATAGTTTTTTTGTAGCAACCAGAAAAATTCAGTATTTTAAAAATTCAAAATAATAATTTCTTTAAAACGAAATAATAGAAACATACATACCACTATCGTATGTGCAAGAATACATCAAAAAATTTCGTAAAAAATAAATCAACCCCAAATATTATCCCTAAGTATTCCACGAAGAAATGCATGAAACAAAAAAATTCGATTGGCTAAATGTACGTCACAATGTGACTAATTATCTAATTTAGAAACTAAGTCGGAAAATTGTTAACACGGAAAGATCACGCGCCCATAAATTAAACGAACATGTTGGAGAGACTTCCAACATCATGAAATGATTACCCATTATCGGAATTTGACCAATGGATCTCTCATAGACCATAAATAAAATCAAGTAAGAAAAATATAATAAAATCTGTAACTCTATTATACCCTAATTAAAAAGGGAAAATCCCATAAGATAAATTCCAATAAATAATGAGTTTGTTAAATGGACCATATAAAATTTATTGGGCATAACAGGGATTTTAAAAAGAAGAATAAAAGAAAAATACCATAAATTCGTAACTAAATTGTTACCTAAATAGAAAAGGGGTATTTAATGTATTAAATAGAAAGTTTGTGTTGTAATTGGATTCTAGACCTACCCTAATGGGTTGGCCACGAATTTAGCACCCATCCCAACCCAAATAGAAGTTCTCATGCTTAGAAAAGGAAGAGAAAGTAGGAAATTTGGAATTAATAGGAGTTATAGTCCAAATAGGAAATAGAAAGAGGAAAGCTTAAATACCCTCCTAAAACCCTCATGGCCGGCCCTAGCTCATGCCAAGGGATTTCTGGATCAGGAGGAGAGGCCAAGGAGGAGGAGATTTCGTGGGGAGAAGAACCTTTCAAGCCGTCAACCCGTTCTTCAAGTTCTAGCCCTAGAAGAGGAAATAGGCATTCTCACAAGCTAAAATCCTAATATTTCGTCTGTAGATTGTTCCATGCATCAGGAACAAAACTCTCAAGTTTCATAATTTTCCATCGAGCCAATATTTTCTTCTTGAATTTGAAGTTCTACAAACACCTTGACCCCGAACCTTCATGTTTAATTCATATCTCTTTGAATACTCTATCTCATGCCTCAAAATTTTTATTGAAGATACTGATGCATGTTAGGCATCTTTCGCCCCTAAAAGCCCTAATTTTTATCCACCCTACTTCGTGAATTATTTCTCTCATCTCAACTGCTCACTATGTCATGTACTCCATATTTGACTTGAATAAAGCATGTCAAAACTCTATCTATTTTCAAATTCCTAATTACTGTAAGTACCCATGTATGTCTAGATCAATTTGCAACTTGTTTCATGATTTGTCATCAACTATACAATTAGTTATGAATTTTTGAAGCAACCAGTGTCAAAACATGTTAAGTTGGCTCGTAACCCAAGGCTCTGCCCTTTTCCTGCTTGAACTCAGGTTCGGAACCTGAGAATGCGATGGCCCGATAGGCCTCGTTCTCAGGGCCATCGCGACATAGGTACCTGTCGTGATCTGATCGCGACAGGGAACCCTGTCGCGTTCTGGCCGCCTTACCAACGACCCGTCGCGATCTTCATAAGACCCTGTTGCAACCTGCCCGCCTATTCAGACATGCCCGTCGCGATCCTTACAAGCCCTCGTCGTGTTCACACCTGATCCCGTCGCGACCCTTACAAGGGTGCGTCGCGATCTCAGCCTTTTGCATAAAACCCACCTTTTTGCAAGATCTGTTGTTATACAGTTTCCCCATGTCATATTAACTATCATTTACACAGAAAAATGAAGTTGTAATTATTGAATATATTTTAATTAACTCAAGTTAATCACATGATCTATCTTGCCATGATTTTCTCTATACTTGCACTCACTTTGAACCATCCTATATGGCTTAACTTGGCATGAAAATTGTCACATGTACATCTAGAAAATTTATTTCAATTATATATATATATATTAATTGCCCTATTTTAAATGAACTTGTCTATGTTTACTCGCGATGTTTTGGGAATACCGTTATCGACGCTCCACTGTTCTAGAATTCCTCTAGAACGTCGGGCACTTGTTTTCATATACACACTCTCTCTCTTGACTTGGACAAACTCTCCGTCGGATACTCCTTCTGCCGGACTAGTGAGTCTTGTTCAAGGCCTCCGTAAGTCTCCTCTGTCTATGGATTCCCACATGGTTGTACCCTAACACCTATGATACACTCTAGGGATCAACAAGATCCATACGGCCTTAGATTGTTCTCTCTCTTATCTTGAATCACGTGGGACCTCTGGACCTGTGCGTAACATGGCCAGCGGAAAGGTAGTGAATTCCACCTGACAACCAACGCCGTACACGTGTGTTGAGCACTGTTACTATCGCTCGTTACTCGACGTTTCATGTGCAATGACCATAAGATCTCATCTATGTTGTGTTGAGTGTGAATTTAATACATTTCTCCTTATAATTTTGATGATGACAAGTTGTGATTTTAATGCATAATGATTAACATGTTAAATATATCACACATGTAATAACAATGCTCAAAGGCATGTTTTCAAACACATTATCACATATATTCATGATAATACATTGGACTAATGATTTATGTGTTTATTTCTCAGGGACATGTACTTCTTGCAATGGTAGTGTCGACACACCCACTACTGGTGTCGACACTGGGTATCAAACCTTGAAGCAAATTCATGAAGACAGGGTTCACTGTGTCGACACAGTCCCAGACAGTGTCGACACTAGACCCAGTCTCCAGAAGACGCTTTTGCCAGACTGGGACAGTGTGTCGACATAGCCAGTGAGTGTGTCGACACTAGAGCCATCTCCCAGAAGACTTGTTTTGTGGAATTGGGATAGTGTGTCGACACACCCAGTGACTGTGTCGACACACTCCGACAACTTTTTCATCTTAAGTCCCACCTGGATACGTGGCATTCTAGGGATCACTTGGATCGGCCTTGGATCATGTGCCCACGTACCCCAAAGGTACTTTTGGCCATGTTAGGGCTATAAATACCCCTCTTATAGGCCATCCAAGAGAAGAACACCTCAGAGCCTTCCAGAAAAGTCTTTTTGGCGGCAAGAAGAGGTCTCTCCCTGTTCTTGCTCTCCCTGTGCTGCTGTAAGCCAATTCCCATCCTTGTAAGCACAAGAAGTGAAGATTGATCCATGAAGATGATGTGAGATCACTTCCAAGGGTGCAGATAAAGTAGAAGCAGCCAATTGAGAAGAGTTCAAGGAAGATCCAGAGGCACCAGTTGCAGAGCATCGCCCAGTGACTTCAAGCAATCAAGGACCTTCTCAAGTCAGCCTTCTACAAGGGGTTCTTCTGAAGAACAAGATTCACATACTTTCCTCAATTCTCCATTTGTTCTTCTGAGTCATTCTCGAGATTGTGCATAGAATTGTTGCACCAGTCTCTTTGAATGAACTCTTTATAGATAAATCATTGCTAGAGGATCTGGATCTTGTTGTTTTTGATCTAGCCGGTTGTTTGTGAGCCTTTGTGCTCAGTTGTGTTGAGTGGTACACTCAGTGTGTGGTTGAGCCTGTGTGCTCAGGTTTCTAGAGTGGTTGTGCTCTAGAGGTTGTGTGTGAGTTGTTGAACTCAGTGTGTTGGAGTTGTCAAGCTCCATGTGTGGTATACTCAAGTTGAGTAGTGGAGCCTCACTGTGTGAGGGGTGGATGTAGGAATCACTGGTGTGATTTCCGAACCACCTAAAAATCTTCTGTGCAGTGGTTTGATCTGTGATTTGATTTCACTTTGCGCTAGATGTATGCATAGGATTTTCGCTTACACTACTGATTGACTTGATCACACACTCTAATTACTCAAATCACACAATCACACATCAGATCTGTGAATTGCATTTCTAATTTGTCTATGATTTAAAGCATCTTTTAAAATTGGCTAAGCTTCCGCAGTATTTGGACTAGATCTATTCAACCTCCCCCTTCTAGATCTGGTCCATCCTATTTTCGATCCTACAATTGGTATCAGAGCGGGTTCATATCTGATCTGAGTGTTTCTGTTTGTTCTGTGTGTTTCACTTGCTTGTTTGCTAAGTGTTTCTTTCACTATACTTCAGTTTGATCAATGGATTCTCGAGGTTTTATTGCTGAAGGCCATTCCATCAATAGGCCACCCTTCTTCAATGGGACTGACTATTCCTATTGGAAGAATCGCATGCAAGTCTTCCTTAGAGCCCAGAACTATGAGATTTGGAGGGTAGTTGAGGTAGGTCCTTATGAGAACCAGGGAGAAGAGGAAACTTGGACAAGGGAACAAATTAGGAGGGCCACCCTAAACTACAGTGCCATGAACATGGTTCAATGTGCAGTCCACCCAAAAGAGTACTCAAGAATCTCCATGTACAAATCTGCTAAGGAGATGTGGGATAAGCTTGAGTTACTTTATGAGGGAAAATCCCAAGTTAAAGAAACCAAAGCGAATATTCTTGTTTCTGAATATGAATTATCATGATGAAATCTAATGAATCAATTTCTGAAATGTTTGCTAGGTTCATGATTATTGTAAATGGACTGAAGGCTTTAGGTAAGGACTACACTGATGCTGATTTGGTAAGAAAAATCTTGCGCTCTCTCTCATCTATTTGGCACACTAAGGCCACAGTTATTGAAGATTCTAAAGATTTATCCAAAATCTCTTTGGATGAACTCATAGGATCCTTAATGACTTATGAAATAAACTTGAAAAGAAATGAAGAGCACATAATCAAGACCAAACCAGTGGCACTTAAAGCTTCATCAAGTAACAAGGATAAAAATCAAGAGAAAACAAGTTCTGATGAGTCTGAGTCCAATGAGGATGAGATTGCCCTCATGACTAGACAATTCATAAAATTTCTAAAATCTAGAAAAGGAAAAATCACTGGGAAAAGAAATTCTCATATGGGAAAAGAAATACTTCCTTTTCAAATGCCAATTCAAATAGAAATAAAAAACTGATGAAGTTGTTATTTGTTACAGGTGCAACAACAGGACACATGAAGAAGAATGTCCTGAGAACAAGAAGGAAAAATACAAGAAGATCAACAAATTCAAGAAGCCTAAAGCAATGGTTGCCACTTAGTCAGATGAAGATCCAAGTGAGAATGAAGAAGAGAAGTCCTCAAGCTCTGAAAGTGAGGAAATTTGCTTTATGGCAAACAGATGGAAAGGTAGGTACATCTTTTGAGGATTATACAATTGATGATTGGCAAGATGCTTATACTGAACTAGTTAAAAATTTCTGAAACAAGAAAAGAAAATAAGCATCTGAAAAAGAAAATTGAAAACATCTTGAATAACTATTCCTCAAACAGAAGAATCTCTGAATTGGAAAATGAAGTAGCTAAGCTCAATGAAGAGAAGGAAAGCCTTCTAAATCAAATTGATGAGCTCAAGCTTGCATCTCAAAAAGGCAACAATGACTTTAAAAATCTGTCTGAAAAATGGAGTTGCAACAAAAAAAAACACAAAGTGTTGATGAAATCAAAACTTTAGAAATCCAGCTGAAAGAAAAAGAACAAGTCATTGAAACCTTCACCAAAGGAAAATACAATTTGGATGCCTTGTTAGGTGCAAGAATGAAATCTGTATCACATGGACTAGGATTTACCGAAGAAAAATCTAAGAAAGACAAATCTGGTGAAATGAGGGAAAAAGCACCCTTAATAAATTTTGTCAAAAGTCCTAGCCCTGAAAACAACAAAAACAAGCAAGTGTCAAGCAACACAACAAGAACTTTGAAAAACCAGAACAAAAAGAACCAACAGGCCGACACACCTCACCTGACAGGTCGACTGCTCAACCTAAAAACACCACCAACCAGTCAAATAAAAAATCAAATAAAAACTTGAAAAACAACAAAACACAAAAGGAAACATCACGATAAACCTTGGACTTCCAAGACAACACATCAAGATGATTGGATCAATTCTTGGAGCCAATGGTATCACAATCCTTTTTTGTACCATTCTCAATTCTGTTATCCAAATTTCTCAATGTACCAACAAAATCCTTGGTTTGGACCTCCACAAATGAACAATCATGTCCAAATGCATAACTCCCATCCTAATGAGAAAAAGAACACTGGTGTTTTTATTCCAAAAGGAAAGGATAAATTGAAAAAGGCAAAAAAACCACTGAAACAAAACAAAAGTAAAAAACAAATCAGATTTGGATTAGAATATTTGCTGTCAATGTTCAAACAATCTGATGGTCCCAACAATGTTTGGGTACCAAAATCTTCTCTTCACTGATTGATTTTGCAGGAAGGTCGTGCACCCAACTCAAATGTGTGGTTTCTTGATAGTGGGTGTTCACGACACATGACAGGAGATAAAGCAACATTTTCATTCCTGATCGAAAAGGAGGGAGGTTTTGTGACATTTGGAGGTAAAAATAAAGGAAAAATCATTGGATCTGGAAAGGTTGGTCAATCTTCCTCAAACTCAATTGAAAATATTTTATTAGTTGATGATCTAAATTATAATTTGTTGAGCATTAGCCAACTATGTGACAAAGGTCACAAAGTTGTGTTTGAATCAGATTTTTGCAGAATAATTGACTCTTCAACTGATGAAATAAAATTCTTTAGAAAAAGAGAAAATAATGTTTACATGATCAACCTTGATAAAAACTTTTCTGAAAACATTTGTCGTATTGCAAATAAAAATAAAATTGCATGGACCTGGCACAAAAGACTTGGTCATGCAAGTTTCAGAACAATAAATAAACTGTTAAGGCTAAACTTGGTCAAAGGTCTTCCTAAATCTTTTTCAAATGTAGAGAATCAACTTTATGGGATTTGTGCCTAAGGAAAACAAACCAGAAAATCTTTTAAAACCTTCAATGATGTACTCACATCTAAACCACTAGAATTGCTTCATATGAACCTCTTTGGCCCAACAAGAATTCTAAGTCTTAGTGGCAAAAGATATGGTTTTATCATTATTGATGATTTTACTAGATTTACATGGGTTTTTTTTTATCCCACAAAAGTGATGCTTGCCTTGAATTCAGGAATTTCTGTACCACTGCCTTAACTATTTTTCCTCATAAAATCAAAAATATTTTGACTGATCATGGGGGTGAATTTGAAAACAAATCTTTTTCTGATTTATGTGCTGAACTTCATATATTCACAAGTTTTCTTCACCAAGAACTCAGAACAAAATGGGGTTGTGGAAAGAAAGAATAGAACACTTGTGGAAATGGCAAGATCCATGCTCTTGGAAAGCAAATTGCCCAAAGCCTTCTGGCTGAAGCTGTAAATACAGCAAATCATATTCTCATAGAGCATTGGTCAGACAAAAAATCAGAAAAACCCCTTATGAATTGTTGAAAAACAAAAAGCCAACCTTGTCTTATTTCAAAGTCTTTGGGTGTAAATGTTTTATGCATAACATAATAAAGAAAATCTTGATAAATTAATGCTAAAAGTCATGAAGCCATTTTCTTGGCTACTCTGAAATTTCAAGAGCTTTTAGAGTCTACTCTCTCAAACAAAACTGTTGAAGAATCTCCACATGTAGTTTTTGATGAAAATTCCTTTTCAACTCACTATTCTCAATCTTGCAGGGACTGTCCAGATAATGAAAAGGATGACTTCATTGTTGATTCTTCACCAACTGTTGAGGAGAATGAAGACCTTGGTGAAGATTTGAACAATCACTCACCTACTCTCCAAGTGGATCAGGTAATGTTGTTCCAAATTTAAATGCACCTCAACAGGTAATTCCTGAACACAGATTTTTGAGAGATCACCCAATAGAAAATGTTGTTGGCAATGTGCATGATAGGGTTAGAACAAGATCATCATTCTTGAATGCCTTTCATGAAGATCCACTAGCACTAATTTCCCAAACTGAACCCAAATCAATTGATGAAGCTCTAATGAGTTCAGACTGGATAAATGCAATGCATGCTAACTTCATCAATTTGAAAGAAATCAAGTGTGGGAATTAATACCTAGACCTAGTGACCAATCAGTCATTGGCACTAGATGGGTATTTAGAAATAAATTGAATGAAAATGGTCAAGTAATAAGGAATAAAGCTAGACTAGTTGCCAAGGGGTACAATCAAGAATTAGAATAATTTTGAAGAGTCATATGCCCCTATAGCTAGACTAGAAGCTGTAAGAATATTTCTTGCTTTTGCATCCTCATTGAAGTTAAAGTTTACCAATGGATGTCAAATGTTTTTTTTGAACAACCTCCGGCTTTGAAAATGAAAAACATCCTGATCATGTTTTTAAGCTTCATAAGGCTCTTTATGGTCTTAAGCAAGCTCCAAGAGCTGGTATGACCGTTTGAGCTCTTTTCTGCTCGAAAAAGGATACTCCAGAGGTAATGTTGATCAAACTTTGTTCACAAAACTGTAAATAAACAAATAATTGTAGTCCAAATTTATGTTGATGACATAATTTTTGGATCCACAAATAAAAGCTTGTGTACTGAATTTGCAAATCAAATGAAAACTGAATTTGAAATGAGCTTGATGGGGGACTTATAATTTTATTGGGATTGCGGTTAACCAAACCAGTGAGGGAATCTTCATAAGCCAAACCAAGTATGTCAAGGAACTTCTGAAAAGTTTGACTTCCAGAACCTCAACCACTCAAGCACACCCATTGCAATTAATGTGAACTATAAGAAGATTCAATTGGTAAGTCATTAGACCCAAAGACATACAGAGGTATGATTGGTTCTCTACTCTATCTCACCACTTCTAGACCTGATATACAATTCAGTGTATGCTTGTGTGCTTGATTTCAAGTAAATCCTAAAGAAAGTCACATGTTAGCTGTTAAAAGAATCTTTAAATATCTTGTTGGAACATGTGATATTGGTATTTGGTATCCTGCTGGTTGTAAATTAGATTTGATTGCCTATTGTGATGCTGATTATACTAGGTGTAAGCTTGATAGAAAAAGCACAAGTGGCTTGTGTTTGTACTTAGGTGGATGCCTAATCTCTTGGGCTTCTAAAAAATAACACTCAGTTGCTCTATCAACTGCAGAGGCTGAGTATGTTGCAGCTGGTCATGTGGCACTCAAATTCTTTGGGTGAAACATCAGCTTCTGATTATAACTAAGAGTTAGGTTGTGTTCCCATTCTTTGTGATAACACAAGTGCCATAAATCTGTCTAAAAACCCAATTCAGCATTCTAGAACAAAACACATTAAAATTAGGCATCATTTCTTGAGAGATGAGGTAGCAAAGAAATCTTTTGAACTCCTCTTTATTGAAACTGAAAAACAAATTGCTGACATCTTCACTAAGCCTCTTCCAGACATCAGATTTTCATCCTTGAGGAGAGAGCTTAGTGTCTGCAAATGTCCATCTTCTTGATATCTCTCATTGGGTTGAGTGTTTAGGCATGTTCTGAGGGGGAGTCACTGTTCCATCATTCTTCTTTGCTTCATTGATTCATGTTGTTCACATCTCTCACAAATCAACTTCCATTTCTTTTTGTCAATAAATTCTTCACCTCACATTGTGTTGAAATTCTTGGTATATCAAATGGTGATTTGAAGAAGGACAAGTTCTACTTGTCTGGACACTTTCACTATGCGAGAGTATGTGTCTCCGCCAAGTATCAAGAATTAAATATGCAATTGTTGAGGGGGAGTTTTTGTTCTTCAAAAAGAAACATTTCAGTTTCCCAATTCTTGCATATCTTATCCTGATGAAAATTTTTGGAATCATCATTTCAGGGGGAGCTAATGAATTCACTACTCATTCTTTTACAAAATTCAAGATTCCTCTTGAGTTATATCAACTTTAACTCATGATGTGCTCATTAAGTCTGTCTAGAACCTCAAAATGACTTTTTGATTGATCTACTATATTTTTACAGTCAACTCTCAACTATACTCTTCAACACTACAAAAATTTAAATTTCTTTCAAAGACTAAAGGATAATGTGTGCTTTGAATTTAAACACCTCTTTTGCAACTGATGTGAGATATAAATGATCTCAATTTTATAAAATTCTCCTTACATTTATTACTCAATAGAGCATTAATGGCACAAATGCTGAGAAACTACAAACCTTCACAATGAATGAAGTGCCATGTATGTCATGAGGTATTTATTGCTATCTCTGTTCAAAGGGGTTCAAAAAATCAAAAATAAAAACAAAAGATGCTCTATACATTTTGATGATGACTGAGTAACTGGAAATATTGGCGTCTGATAAACATATATTTTCATGTCAAAAGGTTGTCATTTGCCCCTGAAACTGGATAATGAGCAAATCTTAGTAACCAGGGACTATGGTGTGTAAAAAGCATTAGTTCTTGAGTGCATAAGATTTACTACATTTGACAGTTTGATTAAAAAAAATGTGTGTCCAAGGAGAATTTATTAAAATAAACATTTTTGTCTTCCATCAGTTTGCTTAAAGTTGTTTAACTCATCACAATTGATTCAATCTAAAAGACATTTTTATTTCTTTGGATTGGAGAATATGGTAGTTGTCATTGGTTGTTGGATGTCCTATATCACTCAAACTATCATTTTAATGGCTCAAGTCACTTAATGAATATATCCTGTAGGTGTTTTGTAAAACTTGAAGTATTGTTGGATTTTTGTAAAAATATGACAAATGAATTCTTTGGCCTCTTAAAAATCCTTGTCAAGTTGATTCCATCCATATTTCATCATTTTAAAGATTTCCCATAATTACAAATTTTCTTCATGCCCTTATCTTCAATATTTCTTCAGGCCAGGTCGAAACAGTCTTCCTTATGTGTCGACACATTCTAAGCCCAGGTCGACACATTCTAAGCCCAGGTCGACACAGTTCCACTCTTGTGTCGACACATTGGCGGTTCCAGGCGGGTCTTTCTCATGGGCGCCGGTTTAGAGATACCTGTACCCGCGGGTTATCTTACCCAAAACCCCTTTTCTTCCCCAGGTCGACCCTTGTGTTGAGTGTGAATTTAATACATTTCCCCTTATAATTTTGATGATGACAAGTTGTGATTTTAATGCATAATGATTGGAACATGTTAAATATATCACACATGTAATAACAATGCTCAAAGGCATGTTCCAAACACATTATATCACATATATTCATGAAAATACATTGGACTAATGATTTATGTGTTTATTCTCATGGACATGTACTTCTTGCAATGGTAGTGTCGACACACCCACTGCTGGTGTCGACACTGGGTATCAAATCTTGAAGCAAATTCATGAAGATAGGGTTCACTGTGTCGACACAGTCCCAGGCAGTGCCGACACTAGACCCAGTCTCCAGAAGACCCTTTTGCCAGACTGGGACAGTGTGTCGACACAACCAGTGAGTGTGTCGACACTAGAGCCATCTCCAGAAGACCTGTTTTGTGGAATTGGGACAGTGTGTCGACACACCCAGTGACTGTGTCGACACACTCTGACAACTTTTTCATCTTAAGTCCCATCTGGACACGTGGCATTCTAGGGATCACTTGGATCGGCCTTGGATCATGTGCCCACGTACCCCAAGGTACTTTTGGCCATGTTAAGGCTATAAATACCCCTCTTATAGGCCATCCAAGAGAAGAACACCTCAGAGCCTTCCAGAAAAGTCTTTTTGGCGGCAAGAAGAGGTCTCTCCCTGTTCTTGCTCTCCCTGTGCTGCTGTAAGCCAATTCCCATCCTTGCAAGCACAAGAAGTGAAGATTGATCCATGAAGATGATGTGAGATCACTTCCAAGGGTGCAGATCAAGTAGAAGCAGCCAATTGAGAAGAGTTCAAGGAAGATCCAGAGGCACCAGTTGCAGAGCATCACCCAGCAACTTCAAGCAATCAAGGACCTTCTCAAGTTAGCCTTCTACAAGGGAGTTCTTTTGAAGAACAAGATTCACATACTATTCCTCAATTCTCCATTTGTTCTTCTGAGTCATTCTTGAGATTGTGCATATAATTGTTGCACCAGTCTCTTTGAATGAACTCTTTATAGATCAGATCATTACTAGAGGATCTGGATCTTGTTGTTTTTGATCTAGCCGGTTGTTTGTGAGCCTTTGTGCTCAGTTGTGTTGAGTGGTACACTCAGTGTGTGGTTGAGCCTGTGTGCTCAGGTCTCTAGAGTGGTTGCTCTAGAGGTTGTGTGTGAGTTGTTGAACTCAGTGTGTTGGAGTTGTCAAGCTCCAGTGTGTGGTGTACTCAAGTTAAGTAGTAGAGCCTCACTGTGTGAGGGGTGGATGTAGGAATCACTGGTGTGATTTTCGAACCACCTAAAAATCTTCTGTGCAGTGGTTGATCTGTGATTTGATTTCACTTTGCGCTAGATGTATGCATAGGATTTTCGCTTACACTACTGATTGACTTGATCACACACTCTAATTACTCAATCACAGAATCACACATCAGATCTGTGAATTGCATTTCTAATTTGTCTCTGATTTAAAGCATCTTTTAAAATTGGCTAAGCTTCTGCAGTATTTGGACTAGATCTATTCAACCCCCCTCTAGATCTGGTCCATCCTATTTTCGATCCTACAATCTATACTCTACTCGCTCGACTAATCTTGTTCACTCTACTATCTTGTCTATCTCATCTATTCATCTAGTACTCTCTTGGTACCCTTTGAGCTGTTGTGGCTTCTACTGTTCTGTACTGTTCATGACTGTCTAGCGCTAAAAAGGGTCTTGTGACTCTACTGACTGGAATGCATAATGTTAAGGACATGGAGAGTGTCCGAGAGGCTCCAATCTAGTCCTGGGGGCAGAGAGCCACCCAAAAATATCTGCAGGGGCTATAAACGATGTTCTGCATTGCACCGGTTCTAACTGACTGTTTTGAATTAGCTAGACATCTGACTGTTACACTGTTACTATTAGTCTGAGGAGTTCAGACGTACTGTGCGATTACTGTGCTATCGCTGACTGTTACTAAACTATTATTGTCCTGTTATTGAGTGACTAGTGTCGTACTCTCTATTGCTCTACTTGATACTCGCTCACTTGAGTTATTGTGTGCTATCGTGACTTGATCGCATTCAAAGTGCTATACTCTCTCGTTGTCTATTGATGACAAAAGTGCTATATTCTCTCTCGGCTATTACGGATAACCAAAGTGCCATTACTATTTCGATTAACGAAAGTTAATCAAAAGTGCTATACTATTTCGATGATGAGAATCAATCAACGTGCAATTTACTCTTTACATGACTATCTACTATCTCTCTTCTTGCTATACTTGTAGCTTGCTATCTCTTGACAATGACATTACTGCTATTGGGTGACTTGACTTTAATCATCGTGCTATACTTGATTCATTTGCTATTTGAACCATGTTAATTGTGCTATTACTTTCTCAACTTTACTTGACTCTCTCTCTATCATTAGTTACTCTGCCATTTAATGCGTTAATTATTTAAAGCCTGCTTGACTATTGAGATTTAAGTCCTACTGGGCGTTATCGCTCACCCTTCGTTATTTGTTATTTGTGTCTCAGGTAAGTCAGACAATGACGTTATACGTACCAATGGGACGGGACCAGAGTGATGAGTGATCTGGAGTCAAATGACGAAGTTACCCTAGCACGATTGGAGTCTAGTAGTTATTACTTTAAATTTCTTTTCAATGTAATGATGTCATTGAGCCCTATGTATTGGCTTCGAATTAGTGGTTGTAATAGTCTTAGTGATTTTATAATGAAATCAAACGTTTATTTCAATTATTGTTCATTAGATGCTCTGATGTTTGTGAATATATGCGCAATTGTCGTTACCATACTTGTTGCTCGCATCTCCCTCCGATTTATTCCGCTGCTAAATTGGAGGGGCGTGACAAATTTTCAGGTGCTAGCCATGTGTTGGCTTGTAGTGGCATTGTGGTAGACTTGTGCCACCAGCAGTTGAGTCATAGTCGTCATAGTGTGAGCTTGTGCTTCCTCGGAGTATGCCTCAGGTAATTGTACTTTTCTTTTGGACATGTAATAATGTAATGGGATAATGTAAATAGTGGAAATGAGTATATATACATGTACTTTCTTGTGGTTTATACTCTTGTGGTTGTCTTTATATTCTTACTGGACACTTGTGTGAGATATTCTTTATGAGACTTCGATCCGATCGCGGGAGGCGCACTTGGATATGGAGCCATATTGGGTATAAATATCCAGGGTCGCTACACCAAGTACCCTATTTGGTAGCCTAACAAGAGTCTTTTGCAGCCTACATTGAGCATTTTAGAGCTCAATTTATCTTCAAATTCACCTCAACAAAATTGTTTAGATTTTCTTTTTTTTTACATGACTTAAGCATGTTAAGCATTTTTCAGCCCCAAATTTGTGGATTTTTCACATATCCAGAATTTTTCAATTTTTTTAGCATGACTAGTAAATTTGGGGTTAGGAAAGCTCCACATTTTGGAGCCCAACTACCCTATTTGGTAGCCTAACAGGAGTCTTTTGCAGCATATATTTTGGAACTCAACTTCTGTTCAAATTCACCACAAACAAATTATTTTGATTTTTTTTTGATATGATATAAGCATGTTAATTATTTTTCAGCCCCAAATTGTGCATTCTTCACATATCCATAATTTTCAATATTTTGGTATGACATGTTAACTTGGGGTTAGGAAAGTTCCACATTTTGGAGCCCAATTATCCTATTTGGTAGCCTAACAGGAGTTTTTTGCAACCTACATTGAGTATTTTGGAGCTCAACTTATCTTCAAATTCACCACAACAAAATTGTGTAGATTTGTTTTTGACATGACATAAGCATGCTAAGCATTTTTTAGCCCCAAACTTGTGCATTCTTCACATGTTCAGAACTTTTCAACTTTTTTGGCATGGCTCGTTAATTTGGGGTTAGGAAATGTCCACATTTTGGAGCCCAAGTACCCTATTTGGTACCCTAATGTGTGTCTTTTGCCGCCTACGTTGTGTATTTTGGAACTCAACTTATCTTTAAATTCACTACAACAAAATTGTTAGATATTTGTTTTTGACATAACATTAGCATGTTAAACATTTCTCAACCCCAAATTTGTGCATTTTTCACATATCAAAAATTTTCAATTTTTTTGGCATGGTCAGTTATTTGGGGTTTGGAAAGCTCCACATTTTGTTCCCAACAACCCTATTTGTTAGCCTAATAGGAGTCTTTTGCAATTTACATTGATCATTTTGGAGCTCAACTTATCTTCAAATTCACCTCAATAAAATTAATTAGATATTTGTTTTTTGACATGATATAAGCATGTTAAGTATTTTTCAGGCCCAAATTTGTGCATTCTTCACATATCAAGAATTTTTCAATTTTTTTGGCATGACAAGTTAATTTGGGGTTAAGAAAGCTCCACATTTTGGAGCCCAAGTGCCCTATTTGGTAGCCTAACAGGAGTCTTTTGCAGCCTACATTGAGCATTTTGGAGCTCAACTCATATTCAAATTCACCTTAACAAAATTGTTTAGATTTTTTTATTTTGACATGACATAAGCATGTTAAACATTTTTCAGCCCCAAATTCGTGCATTCTTCACATATGCATAATTTTTCACATGGACCGTTAATTTGGGGTTAGGAAAGCTCCACATTTTGGAGCCCAAGTACCCTATTTGGTAGCCTAACATGAGTCTTTTGCAGCCTATATTGAGTATTTTGGAGCTCAACTTATCTTCAAATTCACCTCAACAAATTGTTTAGATATTTATTTTTACATGACATAAGCATGTTAAACATTTTTCAGCCCCAAATTTGTGTATTCTTCACATATCCAGAAATTTTCAATTGTTTTGGCATGGCCGTAATTTGGGGTTGGAAAGCTCCACAATTTTGGAGCCCAACTATCATATTTGGTAGCCTAAGAGAAGTCTCTTACAACCTATATTAGCATTTTGGAGATCAACTTATCTTCAAATTCACCACAACAAAATTGTTAGATTTTTTTTTTGACATGACATAAGCATGTTAAGCATTTTCAGCCCGAAATTTGTCATTCTTCACATATCCAGAAGTTTTCAAAATGTTATTGACTTGCATGTTAATTTTGGATGCTTACGGGGTTTTTGTACATCTTGTGACTATTTTAGGAAAGCTCCGCATTTTGAAGCCCAAGTACCCTATTTGGTAGCCTGTCAGGAGTCTTTTGTAGCCTATATAAACATTTTGGAGCTGAACCTGTCTTCATAATCATTTATGCAGAATTGTTTAGATCTATTTTTGTTGACTTGACATGAGCATGTTAAGCATTTTGGAGACTGACCTGTTCCATAACATTTCTAAATAATGTTTGCACATTTTAGAACCTAACAAATTTCTTGAATTTGGCTATAGATTTTAAAAATGCTTTGAAAGGCATCTGCTCCTTGGAGAACTATTTGAAGGAGAAAGAACAATTAGGGTTTCGTGATTGCCATAAAGCCATCACCGGTTTGGGGCCAAGATAAGCTTTGATCGGAAGGTTGTGACAACCCTTATTCGACAACTAGTTGAATCGGATGATCCTTTTGATGTTGAAGATGTTATACATCTCTGGATTGTTTTGCTATTATCAACTTTTCTATGTCCACAGTCTCCCCATCTTGTCCACCACAAATGCTTGTTTGTTTGGACAACATTGAAGACATTGGGCATTATAATTGGGCGACTACAGTCACAGAGTTGACGTTGCACAAATTTGAAGACTTTGTAACTGTAGTTCGTGAGAAGAGATTTGTTGCTCTACAACTGCCAAGGGAAGGATAGTTGGGAGTGAGCATGGCAGTGCCTTCATTTTGGCTGCTCTACTGCTCTGGTTGTAAGTTTTCATAAAACATTTTTAGCTTTCATCACCATTCTTGTATAATTTAATAAACTAATGGTCCATGCAGGTGTGGTTCTTAGAGCACACACGGTTGTGGCAACCAATTGACACAGAAGCAATTCCCTATCTATTTAGATGGGGATCTATTTTGGACAAGAAGCTATCTTTCTCTGTTCATTCTCTACAGGGGCAGCAAGTAATCCACAAATGGAAGCTTCAAATTGTACCTTATCTAATCAATTGTTTCTAATTTTGTTCAAAAATATGCTTACAAGTAATTAAGCATTTGAAGCTTGCCAAAATTGAGAAGAAAGCCATTATAGGGGTTAGCCAGGAAAAGAGCCATGTGCAAACTGAGATAGTGGCTGCTCTTCCCCATCCTGCTCTTATGGGCCTTCTTCAAGGTCTTGGTGATGAAATCAGGTTACTTCCTGAAAGACTTCACCAGTCTATGTCGTCTGGTTAAGTCCAATTTGAAGCATTGACAACTACTCTAACCATGGGGTTCAGTAGAATAGAGATGTTGATATGTTCAACCTTGATGGCACAAGACCGGGCTGCATTTGGTACAGCTGCAGAGAAGTGCTCTTCCACCCCACCGTCACTCACTCCTGCCCCTGCTTATGGTCATGCAAGTGCATCTGTTATGATCACGGAACAAGGGTTATTGTACCTGATACAGTAAGTGCAGTCCCTACCACCAAACTGTTTAGCCTGAGGTCCCTAATAAAGAATATCAAGTGTCAAGACGATCGCCAACCTGGAATGCATGACCAATCACCATTCAGAAGATTGGATAAGGCTCAAAAAAAGAAACAACATATCATTGAAAGAAAGACAAAAAGGTACAGTTGCAAACTACATTATTTGATGTCGTGCATTAGTGATGCATAATTTGTGTTGGAGGCAATGAGCAAGCTTGACAAGTTTTAAAAGGAATGCACTTGCAAATCCGAAGCCAGTGAGAGGCAGACAACATTGGTAGAGGCCTTCCTTATCGAGGAGGGATATGCTGACCACAAGCAAATGAACGCTAATAACATTTATTTATAGGCTTCAATTTTCATAATTTAAATTGGCCTTCATTTCTTCCTTGTCATACATTTCAGTCATATTGTGTTGACCTTCACTAATAATTGTTCATTGAAATGGTCACATATTGGGATTTACTATGAGGCAATATGAGGAATGATGAGGTAAATATTGGCCATTACATGAAGAGTACAAAATTACATTCTCCATTAATTTTTCCAAATTCTTCATTTGTACTATTTTTTGTGGTTGCAGGTATTGACATTGCCTTACACGTCATGAAAGAGAGACAAATTTCAAAGGAAGCCCTTTTCCCAAATTTGTACCACCCATGAGCTTTCCTTCTCACCATTTTTGTGCTCTTGGATTAGCAGTATAGATTGCTCTCATGACTCCAGGGGCCACAAACTACATACTTTCTTCAGTCATGAAAAACTGGGATCCCCACTATATAAATTTCCATTCCTATTCTTTGTTCACCATGTATCGAACCATTGATTGCTGCTTAGTCTACAGGTGGAGCAAAGCCATATTGTAGTTTACAATTCCCACAGAAGACATGCAATTTATGACACTATCGCTAGGACATGGGTATGCCAGCTATGTTTGTAGTAGGTGATAAAAATTATGAATTAATTACATTTTTTGTTTTATTGTTCACAGGAATAAATTCTGAAAGCATATCTTTGATATGAAGGCCACACAAATGTTGAGGATTTTCATTTGTCTTTGATGATAAATGTCCTCAACAACCAACCCCTAGCATGAATTGCGCTATGTACTGTTTGATGTACATAGAGCGCCTAACAAAGAGGCAGGAATTATGTTAGGACTTCACTGACGTTGATGTCAACAAATTTTGGCTCAAACTTGCTTGCGATTTTCTTTCAACATCATTAAACAATATATGAATGGTGTTCTTACATTTTCATTTGAGTTTGTGTGGGAATGAGTTTGTAAAAGCATACTTTTGTTATTGTAGGTGACACATTTTCAATGAAAAGTTCATTTTAAAGCCCTCCAATATGTGTTTCCACATGTGTTATTATAGGAAAACATAAGTTGAATAATAATTTCATTATATGTAGGCACAAGTGTTTATGGGCACCTAAAAAAAATTGGAGAAGGGGAGTGACACCAAATATTATGAGACAACCACCGACAGTAGATCAAGTTGCATGACCCCAATGCCAGACAAAAGATGAAACCAAGCGTCAGTTTGCTCGGAAAAACCCAAGTATCAAAGCACTCAGAAGTCAAGCAATAAATCAGTTGAAAAACCTACGTATTAAAGCACTCAGAAAACTAGAGTATCAAAGCACTCAAAAAACTCGACTATGAGAACACTAAGAAAACTCGAGTATCGAAGCACTCGAAAAACCGAGTATGAGGGCACGCGGAAAACCTGAGCATCAGATCGTACGGAAAACCCGAGCGTCGGATCATCCAGCCTGCCCTACACCAATGGGCAAACCAATGACTTTTAATGGACATAGAGAAAGAAATGATGATATGATAAACATAAAATAATAATAATATATATATTTTTAATAAAACACCTCTAATGGGTCGGCGACTAGGAGAGTGCACCCCCTCCCAGGGGGAGGAAGTGTTCTCACTCCACTAGGCGATCCATCAAAGGAAAATTTTTATTCCAAAATAGAATCAAGGTACACCGACTCCAAAAGAACAAAACACCGCAGAAGACCAATACAAAAACCGAATTTGAGGCCACAACTCCCAAGGGACACCCGACTCCAACAATAATAACCGCCACCTCACAATAAGGCCCCAACTACGGATGACGGAAACTAGGAAACCCAGCTTTATCAACATTGAGCGCACCCCTGGATGTGGCAGGAAGACAGCTAAAAGTGGAGAAAACATTGTTCACCTCCTGAGAACAAGCATAGTTAGCCAGAGAGTCAACAACCTGATTCCCCTCCCGATAAATATGCTGGATGTTTGGCTTAAGGATATTGATCATCTTACATATTCCCCTCCACCAAGGGAAAATGGACCAGTGCGGGCATGTCCCACTTCTGATCGCTCTAATAAGGATCGCTGAATCAGAATAGAGAGAAGTGATATTAAGACTTCGCTCAGCAGCCAACACAGACCATCATGCATCGCCCTGCCTCAGCCAAAATGCTACTACCATTGCCATAAAAGAAAGCGAAGCCACAGATAAACTTGCCATGGCAGTCCCTGATGCAACCACCACCTCCACAAAGGCCCGAATTACCTTTGGAGGCACCATCAACATTGAGGCTGAAATTGATTACTGGGAGAATCCATTTTACCAAGATAGGAGCTTTGATATCGACCATCGGCTTGATGCTAAAATACTTTAGCGAAACAACTTGGTTGGTAGAGATGGGATGAGAGAACTTAATAGCACCGACTATCCTGTGCACATTAAACATAATGGAACGTTTGATATCATCAACCGTTCTGAGGACACCTTCCATTCTAGCAGTGCAACGAAATTTCCAGATTTCCCAAAGCATAAGCAAACTGGTAGCCAGACCAAAGAAATGATAAGCAGAGTTCATATTAGATGTAGCGATGATGCTCCAGCATCTTGTAGTAACATGATCGCTCAAGTAATTTTATTATGAAGAAGGGGAGCCAGCCATCTCCAAAGTTCCTGGGCGATATCACCAGAGATGAACAGGTGATCCATAGTTTCTTGCTGGTGACAGTTGCAGCACACACATTTCGAAACTAGATTAATACCACTGTCCATAATTCATAATAATAATAATAATAAAGAACAACAATAAAAAATGTGTCTTCACCAATTAGAAGTTTTGTTCACCAATTGGAAGGTTTGTTCACCAATTGGAAGGTTTGTTCATCAATTAGAAGATTTTGTTCATCAATTAGAAGGTTTGTTCACCAATTGAAAGGTTTTGTTCATCAATTGGAAGGTTTGTTCACCAATTGGAAGGTTTGTTCATAAGTTGGAAGGTTTATTCACCAATTGGTATGGTTTGTTCACCAATTAGAAGGTTTTGTTCATCAATTGGAATATTTTGTTCACCAATCAATTGCCTCTCTTCATCAATTGGAAACTTTCTTCACCAATCAATTACCTCTCATCATCAATTGGTAGCTTTCTTCACCAATCGAGTGCTTTGTTCACCGATCGATTGCCCTTCTTCACTAATCGATTGCTTTGTTCACACAATTGATTGTTCTTGTTCACCAATCGATTATCTGTCTTCACCAAACGCTTGCCATTGTAATGTTCACCAATCGATTGCTCTTATTGACCAATCGATTGTCTGTTTTGACCAATCGATTGCCTTTAGTCATCAATCGATTGTCTATCTTCATAAATTGATTGCCTTTAGTTATCAATCGATTGCCTATCTATATCAGTTGATGAATAATGTGTCAATTAAAGAACAAACGTATCATTGATGAACAATGTATCAATTGAAGAACAAATATATCAATTGAAGAGCAACTTCACCGATTGAAGAAATTCGATAAAAACTTTTAAAATGATAATAAAAAAATAAAACAATCAAATAAATGATAAAAATAGATAAAATAAAAAATACTATAGATAATAAAAATAAATAATAATAATAAATGTTAAAAATATTTAAAATGTAAAATAATAATAAAATTAAAAAATAAAACAGTAATATAAATATATATTTGATGACTTTGAGCCAATAACAAGAACCAAGTAACCTTAAAATTAATAAAACAAATCATAATTAAATCAAACCTTAGAATAAATTCAATAATTTAAATGAGACAAATCTAAACCAACCAAAACTCATTCAACAAAAATTTCAAAGTCAAATAAAATAATTTCAAATCAAATCAAACATGCCTAATGAGACTTGGATTTGCAATATGCATATGCCAACACATCCAAACATAGATAGATATATATCTATGTTTTAAAAAAAAATAAGAAGAAAATTTTACATCCCACATTGTCCAAGCCGAAAATGATTACCATAGGCTCCAAATGTAAGATTGGACTCCAAATACGGCGTTGTGCTCCAAACCTACTAGTTTTTGAAAATCCATTGGTTTTTATTATTTCATATTTTTTTAATGAACAAGATGTCCAAAACCAGTGACAGTGTTGGAATGCAAAATTGCCAAGAGACAACTACATGTCTCAAAGAAAGGGCCATGATAACCCAAAAAAAAAGTTGTTGAACTCTGAAATGTGAATTTGTCCTTCCGATAGGTTTTTCTTATACTCCAAAATGTATAATTTTTTAAAAACTTATTTTCCATTTTTTTCCGTCCATGAACAATATGTCGAGACTGGTTAGATGACACACACTTGTTCTATTAGACTCCAAAATTTGCTCATTGACATTCATTCACAGATGCATTCATTTAAAGGCTCATTGACATTCACACTCATCACTTTTAGTAACACTTCTAGTATATTCACACTAAAAAATGTACATGTAAGATGAAGCCAACATTTAACCATCACTGTGTTCACTGTGTTGCAAAAAAAGAAAAATCTGGGACATAATTTTCTCTATCTTCATTTAAAAGGTGGCCTTCATACATTGGGTGATATTGTTCATCTCCTAGGCATTCCACTTGCCTGCCAACAACCAATCTTTGTGGTTTTCTCCTCTTCCTTATCTTTAGAATGGCTGATTTAATTCTTTTCTCACGTCTCCTCCCCTTTGTCACAACTCTCGAGGGATCATGGACTACTGTTGACTCTGGGGATGACTTCGATGTTCGTCTTTTCGTATGCAACATGGTGTCTCTCACCATTTCCATAAGGCTAGGCATTTCCCCCAAAGCAACGTCATATGCTTCCTCTGAACGTGGTGATGCCTCGAAATCTTCATGAATCTATAAATTAGACTAGAGTACCTTGTAGATGTTGAACTACGATATTCATTGTGAGGTCCACTATCATTTCTTACATGTCGATATCGCCTATCTTTTCGCCAATCTCTTAGAAATGTTTTTCTGGGATCTCCGTGATGCCAAAAATTGAAATGCAATATAGCATGCCTGCATAAGTAGCCTTTAAATGTAAAGCTTCGACAGGCACATTCCACCTCTTCTTCTTCCCTTCTATACACCACATCGTACTCTCTCATGAATTGCTTCAATATGTCTTTCATATTTACCCTTTCATAGGACCTGACTGTCACTGCCAATGTGTTTCCTTGTAGATCAACCTTGATGGGATGACATGCAGCAACCTCAATTAATTCTTGTCAAAACTTTTGGAATATTGCCCGTGTGTAGATGCCAGCAGCTTGCTTCTCAAAGGGGAGCTTGTTTTCAAGTATGCTTGTGTGTCCCATGATTTCACATCATCTTGGTTCTCAGCATCATATCGCCACTCAAGTGCAATTGCATATTTTGATACAAATTCAGATAATGTTATTTTTGTCATTACGAAACCATCGAAAAGTGATTAATACTCTCACTCCTTTGACTAGTTGACATCCCTGCACAGTATAAGAGTAATGGGAAGTTAATACATGGGCAACTAGTTTAAGCAATAAGGAAAAGCTTGCCAAAAAAATGAAGTACTTAACCCACAAAAAATGTGCCTTTTAAGAAGACCGGAGACCACTTAGCTCGGCAATCATATAACCTTTTAGCCACTTATTTTCTCTAGTTGATTCATATTGCCCATCATCTTCTCCCACCTTTCATTGAATTGAAGGGGCGATATCGAGTCATAGATGCATTCATCAAAATCAATCATAAAGTTTGGATGAGCATTACATATGTGACTAATTTTTTCTAGTATCTTTTTTGATATATGCCATAAGCAAAATCGATGCCTGGCATTAGCAAAACTTGAGAAATAGCTGCTTCCATGGCTTTGTCTTGGTCAGTAATGATTGCATTTGGATGCACACCACTATTAGCTTTTATCCAACAATTGAACACCCATATGAAGCTTCCAATCCTTTCGTTGCTTAGCAAGGCACAACCGATAAGAATGGATTGACCTTGATGATTGACTCCCATGAATGGAGCAAATGGCATTTGATATGTATTTGTCAAGTATGTTGTGTCAAAGCATATGACATCGGAAAAAATGAACATGTTGTCCTTGACCTACCGTCTATCCAAAAGATATTTATCAAAGTACCATTATCATTTACCTCCACTGTGTAGAAGCTTGCATTGCTTCAAAATGTGTCAGCATTGTCTTCGCATCACCTTCTTTCAATTGGGTTTGTCTTTCACGTTCAAGAAAGTTCTTACAATCCTTCTCCATGAAATCTAGTTGCCTAATCCCAACTTTTCTCTTTGCCATGCATGATACAATCTTCGACGTTGAAATCCCGACACTTCACACATTTACCATTTCGGCCTTCTCTGAAGTACAGATTCGCCACTGGGATCGCAAGTACACTGCCGATAATGGGTTTAGGCTGTGGTTATGCTCAAGTCGTACATCATACAAAATGTATTTCATGGTACCCCTATCTCTTCTCACCTTCAAACTTGTTGGGCATCTAATTTTAGTTGTGTCACAATGTAATTTCGCATTTGGAACTTTCCTACTTTCACCACTTCTATGACATGTGAATTTTTTGAACATGCACACACCATTCACAATTTTGCTATCTCGACTTGTTATACCAATGTCACGTCCCAACATTTAACATATCAATAATGCCGAAACGTGAACGAATAAGAAATCAAGAGTAAATTTTGAACTTTTCGAGCAAAAATTGCTCGAGGGCTTCACTAAATAAAAATTAATTAACTGTCATTCTATAGGTATTACATAATTCTCAATTTACAACTCAAAGGTAGATGCCACAAAGGTTGATCTCTCAGCACACAAATCATGATGTTCCGTCTTCTAGAACTGTAGATTACCTGAGAAAAAGTAGGTATGAGCACTCTTGCTTAGTAGGATTTATCCTCCAAAATCAAGGAATATAAAAGTTTACGTAGTCAAGGATAATTGAGGTACAAGAAGGTAATAAGTACTGAATACAAGTAATGGAAAATGATACAAATCATATCATAGATGAAGTGAATCATGATTATCAAATAGTAACAAGCATGAAATAATATGTCAAAGAACTGACATAATGTGACCATCAATGAAATAGCAAAGCACGAGTGTATATGATCAATAATTTAGAAGGAAATAGAGAAAGTGTATGTGTACAGATGCCCTGTCCAGTTCTTCAAGCAAGCAATAAACAATCATGTTCAACATAGTTCATGGAAATGTCGACCAATCTAGCATGTAGTGGTGTCATGCCAAACACCCTAGAGATCTATACCGCTCTACGCAGATTAAACGAATTTGGGTGCTCCTCCCGGGACTGGATCTGCCCCATTTGCACTGCATTAAATCAAGAGAGTGTCCGGAGACTCAAAAGTACGTCATCCCATTTCCAATTTTGATATACATACATGGTACTTGGGCACACATCAGGAGTAAAATAATATCATAGGAAGCAGGGTTCTAGGAGTTAATGCTTAAAGATATCTAGAAGGTATAAGAATCAGATAATTTAGGATGTCCAAGAATAATCCAAAGATGGATGTAGATGATGATTAAATGATTCATCTCAGTGGTATAATAGTTTAGAATCTAAGATAATGGAAAGCCAACTTGTTTGGACAATATAAGAGTGTGTCAACTTTGATTGAGGATGAAATGGTTCTATTTGTCAACATAAACAGGTGGTTTCACAGAACCTTGGATTTTTTTAGCATTCTACTAGGTTTCTTTGAATTATGAGACTTTCAGGTAGGCCAACTTGTGAGAGATTAGAAAGACGTTATTTTGATGGAATCGCCAAAATTGCATTTTTCTTCTTCGGTGGGAGAGTTGACTTTTTATTGGTAAGAGATATAATTTTTTTGATATTTTTATTGGATTTAAATAGGGGGTACTTCCTTATTTACATGTAATATCTTAAGTAAATGAAGGTACCTGTCGACAGTTGGGTTTTGTCTGTCGACATTCACTGGTTGTTCTAAAATCTGGGTTCTGGAAGCAAGGTACCTGTCGATAGTTGGGTTTTGTCTGTCGATAGCCGCAGGTTAATCTTCCAGAAATGGTTTAACATCAACTTAGAAGACTCTTCTAAGAGTTCCTACTATTCTATGAAGGATCAAACAACATCTAGTGGATCTTATATACAATTCTTAACACATCTTTCATGGAGAAAAAGATAGATCAAAGAGGAAATCTTTACAGCATGGATAACATGGAAAAACTTATGCTAGGAAGGTTCTGTAGATATAACTTCTTTTAAGAGAGTCTTCCTTGCATCTAGTGAAAAGTCTACATCAAGTGCACATGAACAACAATTATAGACATGAGCATAAGCTAAAAGAAACATGATCACAGTGAATAAGAAATACATTCCTAATGGTTTTTACTGAACACAAGCTGAGGTATAATCATGGTAAGCACTTAGACTTATGGTTCTAACAGGAGAAGGAGACAAGAGGAAGGGGATCCTACAGAACATGGAACAAAAAGGAAATATGGGTCAAATAGAAAACATGAGTTTATACGATGAAGAGACTACAAGCATGTAAATAGAAAATTGGAGAGGAATCGTAGGGAGAAACCTACTTAGCCAAAGAGGAATGCAATCCTCCTACACTCTAGGTAAACGATGCAAGGATAGTAGTGACAGCATAGCAGCCGCAGCAGCAGCAACAGTAGCAGCAACAACAACAGCAGCAGTAGCTACAGCAAGAGCAGCAATAGTCGTAGCAACAGTTGTAGTAGCAGCTGTAGCAGCAGTTGTAGTAGCAGCAACAACAAATAGCAGCATCAACCGGAGTCGAAGCAGCAGTATGGCAGCAATAGTGAAAGGTTGAGCAAGTGGGTAAAATCCCACACAGATGGTTAGAGAGGGGTTTATATAAACATCTGGGTTTGCATGCATATATGGCACGTAGCCATACATGTGTAGCCGTAAAAACCCATCTTTCCATCACAGAGCCACGTTTACTCACACGTATCAAGCTAGCTACGTGTAACCCACATACTCCAAGTGAGATGGGTCTTACGTAGCTAAAGCTACGCAAGCAATTATTTCAAAAAAAATGGTTGACGATATAGGAGATAAATCAGTTGGCCCATTGTCATTATATTTTTGTATCCAAATGATATCCAATTAAGTTGCAATTTCAAATATAAACTAATTGAAAAGTTTTACAAATTATGGTGATTTTAGTTTAATTTTTGGAATTAACTTTTCACCCAGCAAAAATTACCCCGAAAATCATTGTGTTGACTTAATCTTGATATCCGTGCGTCAATAATTCAAGATATTTATGTTTCTAGAATCAACACATTTTTTTGAGAATTATGGTAGTTTCAGATTTCAATTTCGTTACCAAATTCTGGTGGGGCCTTGTCGGAGTGCGCACATCTGAAGACAGTACCGGGATTACTTTATAATGTAGAAATATTTCTAAAATAAGATAATCAGGTTTCTAGTAAGTATTTATGTCTTTTATGAAAATTAGAATCTTCTCTAATTTTTGATATCATATTGTTATTTTGGTATTAGATTTTGGGGTGTTACAACCAAATCCTTCTTTCTTCGCATAATTATTGTAGAACTTTCTCACATCATCAATACTTTCAAACTCCATCCCTTCACAAGGTTCTGCTATAAGTTTGACTATTGGGATCTTTTGCTTCTCCTTGGTTGGAGTCTTCACCACATCATTTCCACATTCGACTTGCACATTACCTATCATGACGACATATATAGGTTAGTCTCTAAAAGTTTAAAATCAAGAAATAAATGCACAGATAAGCACTAAATAACAAGCTTGTGTTACAAAATATTATGGTGATGAAATAAGTAATAACCTTTCAAAAGATGTGAATTAAGTATGTAATTTAGCTTCCAAAAAGTCAGACTTTGAAAGCCTTTAGAATTCTTTCTTATTAATCATTATATACAATGAAGTCTTTAGAACCCCCAATTATCCTACAACATGAAGGAATTAGAAGGAAAATATATTAGAAGATGTAAATTAAGTATATAGTTTAGGCTCCAAAATGTTGGACTTTAGCTCCAAAATACGCAGTTAGACGTTAAATATCTAAAACAGGCTCCAAAATATTGCGTGGAGGCAACAAGCAATAAATTTAAATCTTCACTAGTGATCATTCTACACAATGAATTATTTAGAACCTCAAATTATCCTACAACATGAAGGAATTAGAAGGAAAATAATTTACAAGTTGTAAATTAAGTATACAGTTTAGGATCCAAAATGTTTAACTTTAGCTCCAAAATGTGCAGATAGATGCCAAATGTCTAATTAGGCTCCAAAATATTGTGTTGAGGCAACAAGCAATAAATTTAAATCTTCATTATTGATCATTATGCATAGTGAAGTTTTTAGAACCCCCAATTATTCTATAGCATGAAGGAATTATACTCCATATTTTTTAGATGTAAATTAAGTATACAATTTAGGATCCAAAATGTTAGACATTAGCTCCAAAATTCACAGATAAGCACCAATTAAGTTAGGCTCCAAAACTTTTGAAAAAATGAATAAACATACACTTTAGACTCCAAAATATTATACCATATCTCCAAAATGCACGTTAGACACCAAATATAAAGTTAGACTCCAATATTTGGTCAATATACAAACCAAAGTTGAATTTTTGGACTACAACTTTCATGTCTGCAGAACAGTCATCATCGTTTTCATTCAATATTTTGACAGGGCTATTTATTGGGACTTTGGTGACCAAAATGTAGATAGAATTCTTCATAAAAATGGACATGTTCCTAAACTCATTGAGGAAAACATTCACATAAGTAGTAACAATTATTTTCTACTAACCAGAAGCCTCTTCTTCAACATCGAATACATGCACACACTTCCTCAGCTCACCATCGCAATTTCCCTTCCTGTGCTCAACATTGCAGATGCCCTTCCTCTGTTCCCCGCTCTGTCCCGCATCACAGAGTCATGCACACCCTTCGTCTGCTCAACATCGCAGCTGCCCTTCTTCTACTCAAAGTCATGCACACCCTTCATCTGCTCAGCATCGCAGCTGCCCTTCCTCTGCTTACCATCACAACTGCTTGTCCCTTTTTTTTATTTCATTGATGGTGCATAGGAGGAAGAAATAAAGGCTCAAGTGGAGGAACCATTGTATGTGTAGGCATACATGCTCTAGTGAACAAAGATTGTCCGGAAAAAACAGACGTCATGAATGGAGATGACAGTCACACCATCGGTTGCCCATACATCCATGGTCGGGCTCCATAAATATAGGAGATAGAACTAGTCGGATCATGCAATTTGAGGCCCTATGTGCCCTCTCTGACTTGTTCGATGCTTACATTTCGTCGGACCTTCTACCTTTAAAGCCCGTCATTTCAATCAGCTTTTCTCCGTAAACAAATTCTGCAGTAATGCCAACGTGCTCACGGTGGATTCTTAGACATGCTAGAACTCCTCTGTGCAGGTTCGCACTGGTTTCCTCCATCCTATTTCTCCTCTCAAAAGATCATCCGGGAAAGAGGTGAGGGACGCGTACGCGAGAAAGAGGTGAGAAGGGTATTTTGGAAATCATGAGGTTTCAAAAAAGGATTTGACACGGGCTATAATGAGTTTTGAAGTCACATCACGGGAGGGGGGGGGCTGCCTACGGGGCGCGAAGCACTCGCGTGGCGTAGGAGGAGCTGATGCGGCACGGTGCATAGTTCATGATGAGATAGACAAATGGGAGAGTGAAAGTATAATTTGACATGGCTAAATTACACTTTCGGTAATGAAGTAAACCTTTCTCTATGTTCGTTGACAGGGAGTTCAAAAATGGCATCGAGATGGATTGCCCTTTGGTGACCTGACAAAAAAAAGGGAAAACAGTACCTTTGGGAGTCTCGCATCATGCTGGGTGTCACTTGCTGCTCCTCTTGTAATGAGGTAAATTTTTATTGTATTTTTATAAATTTTTTGTCACGAAGCTCCATTTAATGGACTTGTTGGTGGAGTCTAATCATTGATTAGAGAGTCCAAAAACGTAAAAGAAATATTTTAATAGATACAAAACGATGGATGTGACATGTCATGGTACACTTTATCGTTAAAAGTTGTGCCCATCAAGGAAGACGGTAACGTGGGTGACATGCAAAATCTTGGCAGTGCCCTTTGGATTGAGATGCCAAAATGCACATAAAAATACAAACCTTTCTTTCCCCTTCCTTCTCCCAGCTTCTAATGGGCACTCGCAGCACCAATCGGCAATGCCCTTCCGAGGTCTGTAAGTTTTCAAGTTGGGCGGAGATGGCTAGAGGGAGAGGCGAGAAAAAGGAGGAGAGGAGGGGGAGGGGGGTGTTGCTCGCATAAGAAACATCGAGTGAGTAATTGAGTCGTCGTATTCCTTAACCTTGATTCGTATTTTCTTCCAAACCAGATAAAAATTACGGCGAAGTGTATAACCACAATGTTTGAGTTTTGAGCTACTTTTGACATATGATGAAAGTGAGATGCAACTTTTTAGCGACGTATATGCCGAAAAAAATGCTTTTTTATTTGTCAAGATTGCGCGATAATGAACAAACTGACACTGGCGATGCAAAAAGTGAAGTTATCCCAAAAAGTGATGTTGGGAAGTGACTTTTTATTCCCGTTCAAGTTGTGTTTAAGTGTGTCTATGGGTCGGGTCTGGAGCGGACCCGTACTGGTTCAGGTCCAATTCGATCTCTAATCGTTCGACCTAGACCTGATCCGACCTAGGACGAAGTCCGATTTTTAGAAGTCCGGCTCGGCCCGGCCCAACCCGATTTTATTTTTTAAAAGATATTTTTACTATTTTTATTTATTTTTACAATAAAATTAATATTCATTGAATCAAAATAACATAAAATAAACATTAAACTAATCTAGATAAACTTATTTCCAGTTGTTACAAATATGAAATAAATATTAAGTCATTAAATATAGCTTCACAACACAATTTTCAATCTAAAATTTTAGAATATTAGAATTATCGCCGTGTCATTTATTTTTTAAAAAAAATACCGAACCACCGAGCTGCCCGGGCCGGGCCGAGTCAAGCCCGAGCCCGGCCCAATCTTACTCCAGGCTGGGCTGAGTCGGGCTCAAAATTAAAAAAATGTTAAATTGTTCGGCTCAAGCCCGTGTAAAATCGGGCCGAGCCACCGGGCCTTCGGACCGGCCCGGCCCAATTGACACCCCTAGTTGATTGGAAGTGGTCTAATTCTGTGTTAACTCGAGATTTCCTTACCCACCTGCCCTTCTGTAAATGAGTTGACCCCATGTCACTCTTTGTCCTCACTGTTCTGGCCCCTTGGGAGTAGGTCAAAAAGTCAAATTATAATTTACTTATCTGTTAATACTTGATATTAAGATAACCCTATTGAACCACTGTCCAAACATATATAAATTTTCACAAATCAATTCATAGTACTTAATTAATTTTTGACAAAATAATAAATAAAAATAATGTCTTCAAATAAGATCATGGTATTTAAGTAGTTTTGATGATGATTAAATAAAAATGAAAATAATGTCTTCAAATATATTATTTTTTTCAAATTCTATCTTTATCTATTTTTCAAGTAATGACTAACTCTGAACGACAATTCATTAATGTTTGAAGCTTACTTCGTTTTATCTTAAGCTTCTTTCGTCAATATACAAAGTTAATTTCGTTATATTCGAAGTCTCACCTCGTCTATGCGAAGCTTATTTCATCGTATCTAAAGTTTAGTTCGTCATATCCAAAATTCATTTCATCATATTTCGACAAAATAAAAAGTCCCACTTCCTCTGACAATCTTGTATTTTGGTCCCGTCGAAGTCCCACTTCAATAATAACCTTATTCTCTTATCCAATTGAAGTTCCACTGCGTCATATCCGAAGTTCACTTCATCATGTACGAAGTTCCACTTTGACTGATTTCGTTACATTTTGCACCAATCGAAATCCCACTTCGACTGATTGTCTTATTTTCATCCATTCGAAGTTTCATTTCGTCATATCCGAAGTTTCACTTCATCATATACAAAGTCATATGCGAAGTCCCACTTCGACTGACTGCGTTTTATTTTTTGACCAGTCGAAGTTCCACTTCAATTATATGCGAAGTAGCACTTCGTATTTCATAGTAATTTCACATAAACCAAGTCATTATTATTTGTTACCACATCTTGTCACTATCATGATTAAAATATAATATATTGTAAAAATGACCTGCATTTTTATGTCAATAATTTCAATCAAATAGTTCTTGATAGTATTATTTGAGACTCATAATGTGATTCTCTTCTGAAGATATCTTGTTATAAATTTTCTATGCAAAATCTGTGTACTTAAAATCTCTTTAAATAGTCAGAAATATCCTAAACTCACTCAAGCCTTTTTGAAAACATAGATTACAATGGTTTATTGTTTGAAAAATCTAAGTCATGTTTGGAACTTGACCCTTTGGTCAAAGAACGTAGAAAAGTCTTCTGACACATGCAGAATAGAATCTTTGTCCTTTGTTAGAACCGCTTTGCATGTTCTCTACCAACTAAGTATTCTATTTATTCATATAAACTTGTGTAGACCTTTTCTGTAGCATTTATTTGACATCATGTAAAGTTGGTAGATGCCAATATTTGAAATCTCTCATAATATCTATGTACTGATCAACTAGACCCAGTCTAGTATCTTTCTTGGTACTTGTCATATTTTAGGTAAAGACAAGAACAATTAATTGCAAGACTCTCTGAACGTGTGAACTCTAAACATGCATGTCGTCCGAAAGGAACCATGCAATGTTCACTTCTTCAAATGGCTACATTCAAACGGTCTGAAGCAACAGATACAAATTGAAGCCTATAAAAGGAAGAAGATTGCATATGCAATAGAGAAAATCCTTTTGAATCAATCAAGTGAGAGACATACACATACACGATAGATCTACAAGAAATACAAGAGCTAGTGCAGTGCAGGCTTCTTTCTCAAGCATCCGTGTGAGCCTGCCGTGTTGAACTCTTTCTGTCTCCACTTGAGTGAATCCATCTGAGAAGTGTATTCTTGAAAGTCTTTTCCTCAGTTCTTGGGTTCTTACTTCAGACTACAAGCTTCCTGTACACCTCTTTTGTCTGAAGTCCTGCTGAGCCTTGTACTTATTACAAAAACTCTTCTCAAGTAAGTATACCACTTATAGAAAGGAAGACCTATTGAGCAGGTGTGTAGCCCTCTGAAAGAGGGAAGGCCAAAGTGGTTTTGGTGGTTGTTTCACCTTTTTAGAAGGGAAGGCTAGCTATAATTAGCAGTGTAGTTCCCTTGTGTATAAGGGAAGACCAGTTGTAATCGGGTGTTGTATCTTTTACAAAGATAGTGAAATCCTAAGCGATTGGCTTGGACTGGACGTAGGACTTCCGCTGCAGGGAAGATCCGAACTAGGATAAATTCTCTTTTCTATTGTAGTTTATTTGCACTACACATTTAACATATTTTAGTATTTATTTTAAAGTTTAGCTTCTGCAAAGAAAAACACCTAGCCCCTCTTGGTGAAAAGCACTACTGCCACCGATCCAACAAGTGGTATCAGAGCACAGTTCTCTCTCAACTAGAAATTCAATGTTTCGAGAAGATGACAGCCAAGTTTGGACAAGAAAGTCAGTCTATCAATCGTCCTCCCTTCTTTATGTTGAACAGTTATCTTTTACAAATGGTTGATTAATGTTTGAAAGAATTGTTGTCCATACAAATGGCTTATCATTGTTTTTGCTTATGACAAAATCTTTTAGTTATTTCCTAAACAAATTATTTAATTATACAACATTGTTTTGTATGAAGATTGATGTGATTAATGTAAAGGCATACATGTATTATACCATATAATCTTTACAGTCTATTGGTGCGACATACTAAGCTAAGTGTTGACACACTGTCAATTCATTAAGTAGATTTTTCTAAGTACACAACACATACATATCATACTAACTCCGACTCCCAAGAAGTCGAAGTGTTGTACCGATTACTGAACAAACTGGTACCACTGTGACTCCTGAGAAATCGAAGTAGGCTATCAATGTTGAACAACTGGCGTTACTCCGACTCTCAATAGTTGAAGTCGGATACCGATTGTTGAACAAACTGAAGACTCACTCCGACTCCTTCTAAGTCAAAGTCTAATATCGATTGTTTCTATCGATTGCTAATATACATATATCTATTGATGTTGATTCTACTCCGACTTCTCTACAGTCGAAGTCTATAGTCAAAGTTACACCGATTGTTTCATATACATCGATTGTCTTTCACATCGATTACCTTTGAACATCGATTGTCTTTCACATTTACCTTAGAATATCGATTGTCTAAACATTGATTATCCTTAAACATCGATTATATTTAAATATCGATTGCATTTAAACATCGATTACTTTTAAGCATCGATTGTCTGTTTCATATCGATTGTATGTATCAATTGTATTTCTTCATCGATTGTCATATCGATTGTATGTATCAATTGTATCGATATCGATTGATTGTAATTGGTCTTATGTATCGATTGTTCTATCACATCGGTTCTCGACAGTCAAAAGCATGTTATCGTATTGACTAGACTCTTTGAATAGTCGCTTTGTTCTCGTTTTGTCGATGTTTCCTAAGAAGCACAGTTTATTTATTCTGTAGTTGTACGACTCTTTGAAGTTGAAGTATAATATCAACTTATGTGATCAACTACACTTGGATGTATTTAAGTATCTGTTATTATTTTTGCAGAACGGATAAATTATTATTGTGAGATTAATGTTTTAATTGCTATGTAATTATTTAATGATCTGCAAATGAACACCGGATGGACACTACGACATTCTCTTGTTATCTGTACGAATTTTATCCAGTGTGCTTTGTACTTATTTATTTGTTATTAAGGCTTCATGTCATTCTAAAAATTAGTCTTATAAGTCTATCTTAGAATGCTACGTGTCTTGTAAATACTTGTGCGAGCATGCTTCAGAATATTCAGTTTTTAGATTTTTTAGGACAGTTCTTTGAAACTATATTGCGCGCCAAACAAGTGTCACATTCCTCTTGAATGCTCACCTAACCCATACTGTCAAAGGACATACTATATGTCTGTTAGGAATTGATAGACATCTGTTAGAAACTATATGTCCCTTACTTGTTATATTTTTATTTATCACAAGACTAATCCTGAGAAAAAGGAAAAGACTTGGTATGGCGATTGCAGAAAATCAGGAAGAACAATCTGAAGAAGAGCCATACAACTATGTCTATAGCCTGAAGCTTGAGACTCAAAAGATAGAAGACTAGCTCCCTGATAATCTGATCTTAACTGTCTCCAAGTCTCAAGACCTAATGTTCAAATTCAAAGACTATTTTCAAATGGTTGTTTTCAAATGGGAAAATTTCTAAAGACTATATATATAAGCTGAAGTTTGAATTTCACATATTAATCATCGAACAGCAAGTTTTCATTGCAATACACATAGACAGCATATACACACATAGAAGAGAGAAGAGCTCAAGATCTGAAGATAGCCTACTTCAAGCTTCGACTTTCCTACCTCTCTTGCATTCAGAAGTCTTTCTCTTTGTGTGGCTTTTGCTACTGCGGTTTTTCATCACAGTCCACTTCTTGAGCAGAAAGAGTTTAGAGCTTTCAATTCCATTTGTAATCTCTTTCTGATCTTCTATGTTGCTCTTTCATTGAGCAGACACACTGGTTATTTTGTGTAAGAAACCAGCAGGGGGTTTGTCCCTATAGTGCCCCTCTGTGAAAGGAAAGACCTATGGTTGTAGGTGGTGTAATACCCCTCTATGAAGGGAAGAGTTTCATGGTAGCAAGTGGGTTGTAATACCTTCAGGTTGAGAGAAGGCCAAGTGTTCTTGGCAGTTAGTGTAAATCATAAGGGGTTCTTAGGGACTGGATGTAGGACTTCCATTTGGAAGAGCCGAACTAGGATAAATCTCTATGCACTTTGTGTGATTTGTTTTTGCCAAGTTTTCACCTGTTTCACACACTACAATAAGTACTAACAATACGATCTAGTGTTATATATTTTAGATACATTTTTTAAAGTGTGAGACGTCCTATTCACCCCCCTCTAGGACAAGTAAAGCACCATCCTGATCAAACAAGTGGTATCAGAGCGAGGTCTTCTCAGAAGAATCGAAAGATTTGAGAAGAGATGGTAGTTGAAGTTCACAACTATGAAGGACAGTCTGTTACAAGACGACATTCCTTGATGGTGAAGATACCAGTACTAGAAGATGAGAATGGAATGCTTCATCCAAGGCACAAACTTTGATTTGTGGCAGGTAATAGAGCAAGTGATTTACTATACTTGTCGATGGTACTTCTGCCTTATCGATAGCTGATAAAAGAAATATGTAACGTCGTGTGTTTTCAGATCCTTATGGATCGTGTGAGTAATGGTTGTGGGCCATTGCGAGGCCAATATGGTCTGGATGTGTGGTGCGTGCAGGTTTGTTTGAGGTAAGTCAGAATCTGCAGTAGTTGATTAGGGGTTGACGGCCTAGGGTGGTCGTGACATGGGTTGGCATCCATGTATGTGACGTTTACTCTATGAACATCGCGACAAGAGATATGGACGTCTAACCTTGGCGGCTTGATTGGCGGCAGCCATGTTGATGCAACCTGTGCGACCTGTTGAATATAGGGTCACCCGAGGCAGCTTTTCCACTCGGGTCTCCCCTTCTTCGCCCTACTTTCACGCCTTTGCTCCCTACTGTTCTAACGTTGCTAAAGGCTAGTTAGGGGATCGTGGAACGAGTGGCGGTGGACCAATTGTGCCAGGAAATGCCAGTGCGAGGCGTGATTCCGTAGAGCTCATGGAAGGTTTGGCGCAATCAGGGATGTTAGAGGTTTATGTGCGTTCTGAGGTAGGGAGCAACCCTTTAGTGCTTTTGAATGTCATGATGTGCTATGAAAACATGTAATAGCATGCTATTTGTATTTTTGGGTAGGGAATTCCATGCGGGGTCAAAGGGTGGTTTGATTGATTTACTTAATGAAACATGTTGTTATGGGTTGTTTATAATGCATGGATGTTGAGAGAAAGGATTTTGTTGTGTTTTCCATGGTTTTGGGGCCAAGAGCACTTGTGGAATCGGCCTAGGTTTCTGGGACAGCTGGTAGCCGAGAGCTTGGCGTCAATATCGATTGACGCCAGGTTCTTTAGCTGGGAGATAGACGGCCAGTGATCTGCGTCTACATCCCATCAACGGCAGTCGATGTTGCCGGCCAGCATGTTTATTTAATGTTGTTATATTGAATATAACAATATCGGGTGGTGCATTGGTATTTGTGGTGCACCTAGTGAACGTGGGTTTCTGAGATAGCATACTGGGTACGCAGTTAGCTGGTTCTTTATGTGGTTTACGTGGTATTCACGTACGGGAATTAGTGTACATGGTTTACGTGAGACTGCACTTAGTTTGTATGTGACGGCATGTGGTTTTGTGTGCGTGGCAAGTAGTACGACGCCTACCGTGGTTACCTCTCCAGTTGGGTGCCCCAGGTTCTCTGTGAGCCAGGCTGTTAGCTCGGGGCTTTGTTCCGGTACTTGTGTTGTACCGTCGAGGTCTGTGTCGTCTGACCTGGATACCCTCATCCTTGTTTGAGTTGTACATCCGATTGAGGGAAAGACGACAGCGGGACAGTAACTGGTACCTGTTTTTGGTCACTTGTAGCGCGCTCTTAGTGGGGGTACGGACAACAGTTGTCGACACTGGTCCCCATCTAGTCCTTTTCCAGTGCCCACTCTAGGGGCTCAGGCCAGGGTCTCTAGAGGTGCCAGGCATGGGCCTGCGACGTGTGGGCCGCAGGTGGTGGTGTTTAGTTGTCTCCACAGTTGCTTGACCTTTTCATGTGGAGCGGTATGTGGACCTTTCGTCCGTGGATGTGAGATTGAGAGGTAGACTTGTGTGTTTGTCTGAGTCAGTTACTGGTGTCACGAACCAGGTTACATGGCTCGCGTGTGGCGGTCTCTACTTTAGCTCGTTACAACTGGTTTGGGTTTGGTCGTTTATTTATATAGTGGCTTTAAGTAATCGGAAAACGGTGAGTATATTACAGCTTAATATATCATGCTTAGCTGTTCTATAAACTGTTAGTATAGTTTACTGCTTCATACCTATGTTTTTGTTTTGCTCGGTGTTGGGGGAGTTCCCTACTGAGCCAGAACTAGCGGGGCTCACCCCTACCCAACACAGGTGAGGGCGAGGAGGACGTTTCTCGGCCGTCGTCCAGTTCGGAGCCGCGTCATAGCGGTGCAGGGTCAGCACCTCCAGCAGTGTAGCGAGCTAGTTGTTACTTCTTCAAGTTGTACCCGGGGTATGCCCACAGGCTCTTGTACTTTCTTTTAGTATTGTGGAAATATGGCTATGTAAATTTGTGAAATATATATATGGAATGGTGTGTTCCTTGTGGTTTTCACGGACTATTGTGTGATATCCCTTACGAGGCTCCGACTCGTTCGCGGGAGACGGACTCGGATCAAACTTGTTATCAGTTTATGGGTTTGGACGAGCGTTCCGTCACAGGTGGTATCAGAGCAGGGTCCGTGTTAATATAAGGGAACTAGAAAGTTACATAGCCAATTCGTATAGTACACTGTGGTAGTGAACTTGGTTTTAATGATCTGTTGTTTTGTTTTTGTTTGATGTTTGTCTATGTAGAAGTTTGAAATGGCAGATAGAAGAGATTGGGTGGTGGAGGAGATGATCCAGAGGAGAAACACTCAGCGTATAATAGAGAGGATCTGGAGAGCCTCACCGATATTCGAATGAGGATGGATCAGCAGCGCCGGTACACCATTGCCATAACACCTGGGGACGGAGAGACTGTACCTATAGCGCAGTTCCGCCACCGCCAGGAGTGGAGGTGCCTTTTGTAGCACCCTTGCCACCACCACCGCCAGTGTTAGTAGCAGAGGAACCAGTGATGCAAGTTGAGAAGTTTCTGAGATTGCAGCCGCCTACTTATCAGGAGGGCCAAATCCAGATAC